>OY728138.1:1082221568-1083471568 GCA_963277665.1 Viscum album
CAATCTAGAAAATACAATCTCAAGTAAAATAGAACAACCGACCTACTATGGAAGAACAATGCTCTACAAAACAAATGAAACAAATAACAAAAGGACTTCAAACAATTTAGTATTTCACTTAAGCACTTAATCTCATTGTATATCATATAATCAAGTTAAACCCATTCATTAAAGATGAATTTAACTTTTATGGCTGAAATGAACACATTTCCACTATCCTCATGCAGTCCAAAGATCATTTAATGAAAAAAATAAAATTCAACTAGTTAATTCATTTATTCATGTATTGTATCATTAAATATATATTCAAGCGATCAAATACCACATTCACATTCCTAATGAAATATATAATATCAAAATCAAATGTCTGATGGTACTCTACCCACCGTCTATGTCACAATTTTCAATCAGAGTGAGTGATAATATTAGTTTGGATTTTTGATCAAAATATATAATAAAATAATATCCAATGAGATAGTGATTCCTAATTTGGAGAGATTCATAAAATCTTCCAACTCAATATCATTGATAAAGTAGTTCTTCTAATGAGATTTTAACTGGTGTGAGATATTATCTAGAACCAATTCTACCTACATCCTGACACATCCTGACACCATACCAGAAGGATTTTAGAAGACATCATATCCCAAGCCTAGTTCTATATGATTTAAAAATGGGTTCGATGACATACACACCATCAGGTCCTCAAAATATCTATGACACAAGTTTTTCAATTAAATAATTACACCTTTATATGATAAATATTTCATCGATGGTGTGTGATTAGGGAACTGCTGAACAAATAATCTATATTAACATTCCAAACAAAAGTAGCTTCATATACCAATCATATTTCCAGATTATCCCAAGACATAAATTATTGCACATTTTCATGATCATCTAAGGCACCCCTTTCAGAATTCAGTTGTCCTAGAAACAACATATCCCAAATCAAAAACACAAACATAGAAATATTACCATACAAAAATACGTTCCCTAAATTTTCAATGAATAATATTAAAATGGTCTCCATGGTGCCCCTCTTTCTTGTAGTACACCAATATATCATTTAAGAACACTATGAAAATTTTTTCTTGCAACCAATGAAACATTTGGTTCCCTAACTAAATAATGATTTCCTGGGAATTTGGGAAAATGAAATGCATCACAGAAGAACTCTAAATTCCACTATCGACTCCGAAACACAATCGCATGTATAATATCTTCTCTAAATATAAATTTTTGGTACCCTAGATTTAGTTTAATCATAGAATAAAATAGGTTTCCTATTATGTGGTCTAATAGATCATCAATTCTTGGTGAAGGATACTCTTTCCTAATACCCACCAGATTCAACTTATGATATCAAATTCATTGTCTATGACATTCATCTAACATCATCAAAAATAATAGAGGAAAATTCCATAGTAAATTACTAAGATAAATAAATTAATTCCTCTCCAGGTCCTCCTGATTGGAATTATGTTCAACCAACATTGTAGGTTCCATTCGATAGGATGTGATAGAAATGGGCATCCTCCCATACAATCAGTTAATATTAAAATCAAACTATATCTATAGTACAAATCCATATTAATCATCAAGAATAAACATAGGGTATGTAGACCCAACAATATGTAGATGAAATCCTAGAAATGGGTCAACAACATCAAGAAACATTTATAAGACCTATAATGAGAATAAATAAGCATAACGAATAAATATCATTGACATATAGGATCTAGATTCGCAATCACCTGGGAATGCATGAGTGATCCTTTTGGTAGATAAGAAATATACCCATCTGTGATGATATTCTAGCTCACCCATTATATTAATCAATGAAGTCATTAAAATAATCAGTATTGAGATGTCATAATTAAGAAGTAAGAAGTACCAAACCACCAAAAATTCAACGTCATGACACAAAATGTGTTATATTTTAAAACAGTTTTATATTTTTTTTCAATGGCATGGAATGACCAAACATGAATGGAATAGTATCATGATGTGAAACCAAAAAACAAACAAACATTGCTGATGTAAAGGAATGAGTACCACATATATAAAAAAATCTGGTACAATAGACGATGAAATAAATAGTGTATCACTTATTGTAGTAGGCCATTCTTCAGATTTTTATACCAAACACATGGCTCTATAAATATGTCTAGATATTTCCACCTAGGAATTCCATTTGAATTGATAAAGAGACCCAAAACCATTGGATGCATCAACAAAATCCACTAACCATGTGGTAAAATGGATCCCACCATACTATTTTGGGAAATATTATGAAATAAATGCTTTATTTGTCCAAATCACCCTCAATTATTATACGTTCTATGATACATAGTACAACAAGCCCTGGTTATATTATTCCTCCCACTATAACACTGCAGAATTCTATAGTAAGAACATTTTATTTAATATTATGTATGACTAAAAACACCAAGTGTAAATAATTAATATAAGGTCCCATGAGATTATAATATATTTTATAGTATAATTAAATAATTTCTATAGATAATAATTCAGACAACTGAGGGTGAATTTTCATTACCCACATGACTGACACTACTTGATTACTTGAGTAACATGAAATATCGAATTTTAAATAAAAAATATATTATTTAAATTATTATTCTTTATTATAATAAGATATATCATAGAAGTTAAATTAATGGTTATTAATGAAATTAACTAAAATAGTAAAAAATATGTTTTACAAAAATATAGTATGAATTCATTGGATTCAAATTAATTAGAAATGAAAATAGAATCCAATGGAATATAAAGAAAATGTTTTTGTTTTTCTGCTCAAAAAGGGGTTTTATCTTAATAAACTAAAATAATTACTTTTATTGAGTGATAATAATGAAAATTAAATATTATTAATGCAATGAAATATTTGTTTATAGTATTAAAATAGATTTTATAGTCACTAGATATGAACAAAACCATGTTTATGCATAAAAACCTATTTTTTTATAAAGGTAGTTTTACAGCCTTTTAATTGAGAATCTTTAATATTTACATTTTTTGGAACTTCTATAGATTTTTTATTTCAAAATAATATTTATATTTGAAATAATTACATGAAAATTAGATTATAGTTATTTTTATCGATTTATTTTTGTTGAGTTACATTTTATGATGAATAATGTAAAATATGGTATTTTAATTCTCAATTCATTTTTCATCTAATTAGTTTATAAGGAAAAATTATATATATAATTGGAATTAATGTCCAATTAGATATATTTCGTATTATTTAGTTAAATCTTGTTTATTATTTTATATTTCACTTTTTAAATTTAATAAAAAAACTTATCAAACATTAGAACACTTTTACCTTAAAAGATCGCATTATAGTCTTTTCTACTAATGTAAATTTGAATTAATTTCTACCATATCTGTGAGTGTAATTTTGAAAAAATAGAATCCATATTATCAATGAAAATAATATATAATTTATTATATGTTCAACTTATTTTATTATAAAAACTATTAGGGAATTTAATTAAAATTAATTATATTTATTAAGAAGAAAATTAGCATAACAAGGGACTAAAGAGTAAACATGAGGGAAAAAAGTACCAAAAAAATTTTCCAACTTCCATTATATGATCATATAATAACCCAATACATCATTTCATTTTATTTTTACCACTATTTTGAGCAACATAAAATGGAAAAAATTGGATGAAATTTCCTTTATCAAATATTAAATGAATGTAACTCCTCCTCCACTATAAAAAGGCACTCGCACTTCCAACAAACAGAGTGTAAATACCTAGAAATTTCAAGGAATTTTTTTTTCATATTTTTCTTTGGAATTTTAACAGAACGCAGCTTCAAACGGCATCTGATTCCGAGGCTTGGTGTGCCCGGAATCGTTTTCCGAAGTTTGGCTTGGGTACGTTCAGTGAACGAATGAGAGAGTTTTTCTATCGTTTGAACCGGTACTCGGAATTGAAATCTAAGGGCACTGATGAACTCACAGCGCCCATAATTTCTTAAGGGTACCTTAAGCGAAGTTGCATTTTTCTCGCATGAGGTGGTTAATTTTTGGGGATTCGATAAGTCTTAAATAAATTGTAGTGTTACAATTTATTTTATGTGGAAGTTAATTTCTTCATAGAGAAGTTGGTGGTGTGGACACACCCCCACCTAACTTCCCATGAGAGGGTATGACCAAGGGTGGTGGGGTCCGCACGAAACCCCAACCCTTCACCTTCCCTTTAACCCCCACGAACATCCCCCCATTTAACACCCCTTGTGTTTAAATGTATAACTCTACAACCTCCCTTAATCTCCCTTGATTTTAATGTGCCAACTCCCCTTTAATCTCCTCTTTTTTTGTGTAACTCTTATCCTTTTCCTTCCACCAATAATTCATGCCAACATGCCTTCATTAATGAGATGAGTCTCTTAATTTTTTTAATTAAGTGGTTTGGTTTGAAATTTGAATCTTTGTGGTGTGAATACAAATAATATCATAAGATATTATTTTGAGTTAGAGCTTTTGGTGTGGGAGAAAACTTTAGAAAAGTCCTAGAGTTTTTGGGAGAGCTTTGGTGTGAAGAAGAAGAGAACATTCCTTCGATGAAGAACAATTATTATTTTATTAATAACAAATTCCCTTCAACGTAGAATGACTCGTCGTCCATGGTTCTCCATCCTCTTCTTCCATAGAAACAAGTGAGGAGACGTCGTTTCCTCCTCAGATGCACCCCAACGTCCACGGAATCTACGTCTGACCCGGCGACGTCATTCTCACGACACCGATTTCTGCGCCGACAACGAAAAAAACTAGAATCAGGGTAGGGGAATTTATTTTTATGTTCTCTTATCTTTTGAGAAAAGAACGACGAGCGTGGACCAACCAATTCCAGGTTGATCCGCGGATCGTTCGTTCATGGGGATTGATGTTGAGGATTATTTTTTTTGTCCGTGAATTATTTTCATGTCGTACGTCAACTTCTATTAGATGGCCACTTTCTATCAATATAACGGGAGGAGGTCGGACCGCACGAACACGGCCGACCCTCCTCCCCCCATGTTGTTTGAATTTGTTGTGGCATGTGAAAGGCGGCGCAGTACCATTGCACCGTGTGGAAATTATGAGGAAGGGCTAAGAAGCGTGGCGCCGTCGCGCCGCGACGATGAAGTTGAAGAAGCCACGGCGCCGTCGCACCGTGCCAAAAAATGACAAACGAAGCCTCATGGGAGTTGTGGGATCTTTGCAGTGAAGGTCGGGTCCCAGTATGATGACTGGCAAAGACCGTAGGCGAATATGACCACCGGAGCGCGTCCGGTGGTCCGCGGAAGCCCCTGCCGGCGCACCATGGCAGTGGGGCGGTGCCGACAGTCGGGGTCGGCGGCACCCAGAGCGCCACCAGAAGAATCCACCGCGGCTGAAGCCGCTGTGGCAGAGAGCAGTCCCGCGACCACGCGATACCGGAGGGGAGAGGCAGGACGCAGCCGGGTGCGGCGTCCGCTGGCACGGGCGGCCCCACGTTGGGCCGCGACTCTTCACTCGGGGGCAGTGCCCCCCGCACGGTACGGCCGTTCGACCGAACCCCCTGCCGATTCGGGCCGGCTTGGGCAGACCGGGTCAGGCTACACCCAGCCGGGCCGGGCCGCACCGGCCGGGTCAGACCCGCACCCCGGTCGGGTCGACCCGGTTTGGGCCGTCCCAGGGAGTCTCGGGCCGGGTTGGTCCGGCCACGAAACCCCCGTTTTCGGACCCCTCACGGGCATTTGCCCATATCGTGAGCTGTAGACATCCAATCGACTCACCGTCAGTGGCGATGCGATCCTTCGATCGAGGCGGTCATTTCGGTATATTGCACTCAAGGTTTCAGAATACTTTGGGTCCGGCTGGGTTGGTTCAGATACGAAACCAAGAGGGCCCTCGGAGCGGAAACGCTTATATCTTGAGCTTCGGACGACCGATTGACGTGATATAGACATTGATTGATTCCTCTAAGTGAGACGGATCTTTTGGCATACTCCACTTGAGGTTTGGATGCCGTCGGAGTGCGGCCGGGTAGGTTCGCTCACGAAACCAACCAGGCTCCTGGAATGAAAAAGCTGATAACTTTCAGACCGGACGTTCGTTTGATGAACCATCAGTGGCGTTGGTGATCACATTGAGAAATGGTCTCTATGAGTATACCCTATCAGAGTTCGGGGTTCAGTTGAGATACAGATGGGTTGGATCTCTCACAAAACCAACCGGGCCCATGGGACGAAAAGGATAATAACTCACAGACCGAGCATCTGATTGACGCGTCGTCTGTTGCGTTGAGACCCCTATGACGAGGTGGTCCGTTGAGATTATTATTCGTTGGACTTTAAGATACTTGGATTATCGAACTGTAGATCATGGATCAGACCCTCCCAGAGTCAAGCGTAGGGAGTATGGAGACCGTGTAGACGACTGAGACCTGACGACTGCTTGATCGAATCGACTTGGAGTGAGTCGACTAGCCCAGTGGACGGAGTGCCCAGTATTTGGCGGTAGACCCACGGCGGACAGAGCACCTGATAGTTGGCAGAAGACCCACGGTACTCGACCGGAGGAGTACCTCTGTAGGCTATTAGGGGGAGCGCCCTGAATTTGGCGGCAGACCCACAGCAGACGGAGCGCCTAGTATTTGGCAGCAGACCCGTGGTATTCGACTCGAGGAGTACCTCAGAGACTTGGATTAGTGAGCAGTACCTCGGAGTCGTGACAGTACCACTGTACACTCCATAGATGGGGCTCTTAGGCAGTTACGGTTTCAATAATGAAAATCCTAGTTTGATCTGAATCTATGACCTTGTGTATGCCACATGATTGAGATGGGTCACTTGATAACATAGTTATATATATGGGCATATACCTTTGTAGTACTTATCCATTGATTTCATAATCTTTGTGTTTTCTCATGATTGATATGGGTTACTTGATAACTTAGGTATTTGTATGGGCTTATACATAAGTAGAGGTTATCTATTTAGATATTCTTTGTGGTTATCTTTGTTGGTTTAGTGAGACCATGAGGGTCTCGGGGTCCCTACAGAGTATCGTTATACTCACCACTGCACGGGCTATGCCCGCACCTCGTTGTGTTGGATGCAGACGATGGGCAGTGCTGACGGAGGCCGAGTGTTCGAGGACTAGACGATACCTGGAGGTGGACTACACGACGAGTCAGTATCTGGAGGTGGACTTCACGGTGAGACGACACTCGGAGGAGGTTTACGGGCAAGAGAGTTGTGGAGGCTATCTGTACCTACCCTTCAGGTAGGATCCGTGGTGGACGATCCAGGAGCTGCGCCATCTGTACCTACCCTTCAGGTATGATCCGAGGAGGACGTCCCAGGAGCCGCTTCCGTTCTTCTAGCTGTTTCCTTTTTCTAGTTGTACTTTTGTTCAGTTTTAGTTTTACTTTCAGTTGGGTTTGTATTCTGGCCCATTTACTTTTCAGCACTTCTCTTTGTACATAGTGTTTTACTTACTCTTGAACTCTGTGGTGTTTTGTTTACTTTTATAAATGTAATTCCTTCCTAGTTATCGGGATATATGCCTTTGGTGCTAGTCGCCAGCCCTTGGCCTATGGAAGGCAGGCTTGGGGTAGTCACGACATGGGCCCCGAGGACGGGTCGTGACAAATTAGAATCAGAGGAGTCGGTTCTACTGTAGAACTTATAACTCTGATATTTTCATTCTTTGAAGAAATAGTGTTAAGAGTACCGAGTGTGGTTTTCTGTTCAGGGAGTCCAGAGTTGGTGCGGGCGGCCGACGTATCCATAAATTAGGACCCTGAAAACAGATTTCCATCCTTGTGCATGAAAACAATGATTGCGTGTGTGTTTCTAGAAGTTTTTAAATATCATCTCAAACCAGGTCAGCTCACCAGGTATAAGTCTTTTGACTGTGTCATGTTTGTTTCTTTCAGGATGCCTCCCCGTGGACGACCAGCTAGATCCCCGAGAGTTGTTCGTACTGATAGCCCACCGAGCGACGTGGCCTCAGTATGGGGCCCGATCCCAGTTGAGGCACCAGCAGGCGCACCAGCGGTACTACAACCCATTGGGCCACTGATGCCACCAGCCCCAGCAGCAGAGGGTGCACATCGCTTGAGCGCACTGCATGAGTTCCAGCGCCAGAGGCCACCAAGGTTCCAGGGAGAGACGGATGCACAGGCGGCTGAGGATTGGCTGGAGGCTGTGGTGAGAGTCTTCAGGCTAGTAGGGACGCCGTCAGTCTTCATGGTGATCCTTGCTGCCAGCCTTCTTCAGGCATCAACATGCAGATGGTGGAGCCTGATGCTCCAGATGCATGGCGAGGTGACACTTCTTTGGGCAGATATTGAGAGCCTGTTCCGGGTAGAGTTTGTCCCAGCCACCTTTCGAGCAGTGCGTATACAGGAGCTACTTCAGCTGTGGCAGGGAAACATGATAGTGGCATAGTATTCAAAGAGGTGCACAGACCTCTCGCGCTACTCCAAAGATATGGTACAGGACCCGTTTTTTAGGGCCCAATCCTTCGAGCAGGGGCTCAGGTGGGAGATTAGAGCTTCTGTTGTTTCTCACAGCATTCCGACCCAAACAGGGGTGTTGGAGAGATCCCTCTTAGTTGAGAGTTTCCTTGCTGTGCAGTCTCCAGCTGCATGAGCCACCACTAGCCGGCTTGTGGCAGAGTCTTCTGCAGCAGCTAGTAGATAGATGACGCAGAGGTCCAAGAGGACTAGAACTGCTGGTGGCCGACTGCACGACTCAGGTTCAGTTATGCGGGGGAACCGGGGTGGAGTCAGAGCCCGTCGTGCCAAGAGTGGACAGTGTTACTCCTGCGGTGGTATTGGCCACATGGCACTTGACTGTCCGAACCGCCATGCAGATGACCAGCAGTTAAATGAAGAACCTCCCAGGTAGAGGCAGAGGTTCGATCAGGGCAGACCGCAAGGAGTAGGCATCCATTGAAGAGGAGATGGCCGTGCAACTGGAGGTGGATGACGCTTCAGGGAGTTACCACCACCACCACCAGAAGGCCCACCCTGACTGCAGGGGACATGAGGACATGGGAGAGCTCAGCATCAGGCAGCTGAGGCCTATGGTCATGGAGCTCTGGAAGCAGATGGACAGGAGCGGGACTGGTTCCAGACCTGGAGGCTATTGATCATGTTCCTTCTAGTTTTGTTGTTGTTACATTTGTGTTTTTGTACTATGAGCAGCAATAATGAAAAGAAACTTATCTTTGTAAATTTTTCTTTCCTGTCCTTTTGTTGGTTGATACTGGGTGGTCCCAGTTAAGACTGTTGACTTGACCCTAACTTTAGAGATTTCTTCTGGAGGAGACCTAGTGACCTCACACTGATGCCGACAGTGTGACTCGACCCTTGGAGGCGAGAGTGACAGTTGGATCTCTTGGTAGTTACGTCGAGGCCTTACGACGTCATCCATGGCATGAAAGCATCATTCATGCCAGGATTGACTGTATTAGGCAATGAATGTGGTTCATCCAGGGGATGAGACCAGATTTCTCTTATCGGCAATGAAGAAATCATAGCAGCTCTTGCGAGACTAGAGAAGGTACAGGTCATCTAAGAGCGGATGAGGACAATAGAGGGCTGATAGAATCCTTATGATGACAGGATTTGGAGGCCTCTAGAGTTCTAGGATGACGATCACGTCCTTATACAGGTTTCACCTCGATGAGGTTTACAAAGATGTGGCCAAGCCGGCATGTTTTTTCGGAGGTTCAGTGGACCTTATTAGGTCCTCAACTGGGTAGACGAAGTGGTTTAACGCTTGACGCATCCACCTCAGTTGCACGAGGTGCATGATGACTTCCACGTATCTCAACTGAGGAGATACGTGCTCGACCCTTCGCATATCATCAGCCATGGGGAGATGGACTTTGGCGATGGGGTGACTTTTACGGAGGTTCCAGTAGGAATCGTGGATCGACAGGAGCAGATCCTATGTGGATGGAAGATTCCTCAGGTGCGCTTTCACTGGCAGTATGGGAACCTCCAGGTGAGCAGATGAAAGCAGGAGGCTCAGATGCATGCTCAATACCACTTTTGTATCCCCAATTTGTGGTGAAGCTTTACGGGGATGTAAATCCCTGAGATGGGAGTAATTTAAAGAGTTGTAAATTTTAAAGAAATTTTTTTTCGTAATTTTCTTTGGAATTTTACAAGAACACAGTTTCTGACGGTGTCTGATTCCGAGGCCCGGTGTACCCAGAATCATTTTCCGAAGTTTGGCTCAGGTACGTTCAGTGAACGAACGAGTGAGTTTTTTTATCTTTTGAACCGGTACTCGGAATTGAAATCTGAGGGCACCGATGAACTCGCATCACCAATAATTTCTTAAGGGGGCCTTAAGTGAAGTTGCGTTTTTGTCGCATGAGGTGCTTAATTTTTGGGGATTCGATAAGTCATAAATAAATTGTAGTGTTACAATTTATTTTATGTGGAAGTTAATTTCTTCATAGAGAAGTTGGAGGTGGGGCCACACCCCACCTAACTTCCCAAGAGAGGGTATGTCCAAGGTTGGTGGGGTCCGCACGAAACCCCAACCCTTCACCTTCCCTTTAACCCCCACGAACTTCCTTCCATTTAACACCCCTTGTGTTTAAATTTATAACTCTACAACCACCCTTAAACTCCATTTCTTTTAATGTGTCAACTCCCCTTTAATCTCCTCTTCCATTAAGTTTGTTAACTCCTCTTTTTTTGTGTAACACTTCACCTTTTCCTTCCACCATTAATTAATGCCAACATGCCTTAATTAATGATATGAGTCTCTTCATTTGTTTAATTAATTGGTTTGGTTTGAATTTTAAATCTTTTTGGAGTGAATAAAAATAATATCATGGGATATTATTTTGAGTTAGAGATTTTGGTGTGGGAGAAACCTTTAGCAAAGTCCTAGAGTTTTTGGGAGGGCTTTGGTGTGAAGAAGAAGAGAACTTTCCTTCGAAGAAGAATTGTTCTTCATTGATTAAGAACACCTTCCCTTCAACGTAGAATGACACGGCGTCCACGGTTCTCCATCCTCTTCTTCCATAGAAACAAGTGAGGAGACGTCGTTTCCTCCTCGGATGCACCCCGACATCCACGGAATCTACGTCCGACCCCGTGACGTCATTATCACGACACTGATTTCTATGCCGACCACGAAAGAACCTTGAATCGAGGTAGGGGAATTTATATTGGTGTTCTATTATCTTTTGAGAAAAGAACGACGAGCGCGGACCAACCAATTCCAGGTTGATCCGCGGATCGTTCGTTCATGCGGATTGATGTTGAGGATTATTGTTTTTGTCCGTGAATTATTTTCTTGTCGTACATCAAATTATATAAGATGGCCGCTTGCTATCAATATAACTGGAGGAGGATGGACCGCATGAACACGGCCGACCCTCCTCCCCCCTTGTTGTTTGAATTTGTTGCGGCACCTGAAAGGCGATGTGGCGCCGTTGCACCGTGCGGAAATTATGAGGAAGGGATAAGAATCGCGACGCCGTCGTGCCGCGCCGATGAAGTTGAACAAGCCACAGCGCCATCATGCCACGCCGAAAAATGACAAACGAAGTCGCACGAGCGTTGTGGGATCTTTGCAGCGAAGGTCGGGTCCCGGGATGATAACTGGCGAAGACCGCAGGGGAATCAGATCACCAGAGCGCGTCCGGCGGTCCACGGAAGCCCCTGCCGGTGTGCCACGCCGGTGCGGCGGTCGGGGGCAGCGGCGCCCGGAGTGCCTCTGCGGCTGCTGCCGCAACAGCAGAGCGCTGCCCCACGACCGCGAGGGACCGGAGGGGAGCGGCGGGACGCGGCCGGCTGCGGCGTCCGCTGGCACGGGCCCCCATGCGGGGCCGCGGCTCTTCACTTGGGGGCAGCGCCCCCCACATGGGTAGGCCGTTCGGCCGAACCCCCGGCCAAGCCGGGCCAGCTTGGAAAGACTGGGTCGGGCCGCACCCAGTCGGGCCGGGCCATGCCGGCTGGGTCAGTCCGGCCACGAAACCCCCGTTTTCGGACCCCTCATGGTATTTCGCCCATATCATTAGCTGTCGACCTCCGATCGATGCACCGTCAGCGGCGATGCGATCCTTGGATCGAGTCAGTCGTTTCAGAATATCTCACTCAATGTTTCAGAATACTTTGGGTTCAGCCGGGTTGGTTAGGATACGAAACCAACCAGGCCCTCGGAGCGGAAACAGTTATATCTTGAGCTCCGGACGTCCGATTGATGTGCCGTCAAGTTTGATGGATTCCTCTAAGTGAGAATGATCTTTTGGCTTGCTCCGCTTGAGGTTTGGATTCCATCGGAGTGCGGTCTGGTTTGTTCTCTCACAAAACCAAGCGGGCCCCTGGAACGGAAAAGATGATATCTTTCAGACCGGACGTCCGTTTGACGAACCGTCAGTGGCGTTGGTGATCACATTGAGAAACGGTCCCTATGAGTATACCCTATGAGATTTCAGGGTACAGTTGAGATACGGCCGGGTTGGTTCGCTCACAAAACCAACCGGGCCCCTGGGACGAAAAGGCTAATAACTCACAGACCGGACGTCTGATTGACGCGTCGTCTGTTGCGTTGAGACCCCTATGACGAGGCTTTACTTTGAGATACTTCTTCGTGGGACTTTGAGATACTTGGTGTATTGACCTGTAGATCGTGGAGCAGACCCTCCCAGAGACGCGCGTACGGAGTACAGAGACCGTGTAGACGACTGAGACCTGCCGACTGCTTGACCGACTCGACTTGGAGTGAGTCGACTAGCCCAGTGGACGGAGCGCCCAGTATTTGGCGGCAGACCCACAGCGGACGGAGAACCTGGTATTTGGTAGCATACTCATGGTACTCAACCAGAGGAGTACCTCAGTAGGCTATTAGGGGGAGCGCCCGGTATTTGGCGGCAGACCCACTGCGGACGGAGCACCCAGTATTTGGCAGCAGACCCGCGGTACTTGATAGGAGGAGTACCTCAGAGACTTGGATTAGTGAGCAATACCTCGGAGTCATGACAGGACCATTGTACACTCTAGAGATGGGTCTCTTCAGTAGTTACGGTTTCAATAATGAAAATCATGGTTTGAGATGAGTCTATGACCTTGTGGTTGCCTCATGATTGAGATGGGTCACTTGATAACGTAGGTATATGTATGGGCATATACCTGGGTAGTGGTTATCCACTGATTTCATAATCTTTGTGTTTCCTCATGATTGAGATTGGTTACTTGATAACTTAGGTATATGTATGGGCTTATACCTAAGTAGAGGTTATCTGTTGAGATCTTCTTTGTGGTTATCCTTGTTGGTTTAGTGAGACATTGAGGGACTCGAGGTCCCTACTGAGTATCGTTATACTCACCCCTGCACGGGCTATGCCTGCACCTCACTGTGTTGGTTGTAGACGATGGGAAGTGCTGACGGAGGCCGAGTGTTCGAGGACTAGATGGTACCCGGAGGTGGACTACATGACGAGTCAGTATCCGGAGGTGGACTTGACGGTGAGACGACACTCAGAGGAGGTTGATGGGCGAGAGCGTTGTGGAGGCTATTTGTACCTACCCTTCAGGTAGGATCCATGGTGGATGATCCAGGAGCTGCGCCATCTGTACCTACCCTTCAGGTAGGATCCAAGGAGGACGTCCTAGGAGCCGCTTCCGTTCTTCTAGATGTTGTCTTTTTCTGTTGTACTTTTGTTTAGTTATAGTTGTAACTTCAGTTGAATTTGTATTCTGGCCCATTTACTTTTCAGCACATCTCTTTGTACTTAGTGTTTTACTTCCACTTGTACTCTGTGGTGTTTTGTTTACTTTTATAAAGGCAATGCCTTTCCAGTAATCGGGAATTATGCCTTTGGTGCTAGTCTCTAGCCCCTGGCCTATGGAAGGCGGGCTTGGGGTAATCATGGCACGGGCCCCGGGGACAGGTCATGACTCTAACACCCATAAATCCCACTAGATATCAAATAATTTTATAAAATAAGATACCTATATTCATCACTATGTCATAGAAGTCTACATTTACTATTAAATCCATATAATTAAACTGTTTAATTACAAAGAAGAGTGGTTACCCAAAGAAGAGGTAACATCCTTCCTCATGCTCCTTTATTCTATTTTCTTTATCCAACCCAAACATATTTTTTTCACATTATTGTGTAAAAACAACTATATATTAAATATAATTATATTTTTTTATAAGCATTATTAATAAAATTTGATACAGTTAAATATCAATGGGTAATGAACATATTGTTCTTCTTTATTGCGAACTATTGTCTCACGAAATGTTGTTTTTTGTTTTACCATTACCACCAATCATGGATTGGAATTATGATGGAAACATTACATTTATATGATATATATGATTTTTTCTGCCATAATACGTCAATATTTTGTTTACCACAAATTCTTTCTTTTTATTTTTTTTATAAATACGATAACATCATTTGTGGATGTATAGACTAAAGCCTCCTCAAAGAGATATGATTAATTCACACTATTCATCAAAAATATAATGGATTGCATTGATAAAAATAGGGTAAATAAATGAAATATAAATGATATTATTTACATATTTACAATTTGATAATTATAATATGTCATTTTATTAAATTCCCTTTTTACACAATAAAAAAGAAATAAAGCCATTCATGGATGTGTGGACTACCACCTCCTCGTTGCGAGGCAATTCATTATAAATAAAAATAATTATATGAATAAGTATATATAATTATATAATATGAAATTTATGATATAATTATAATTATATAATCATAAAAGTATACTTCTCTTATTTCTATAATGATCATTGAAAATTGGGGTTGTAACTTATGCGTATGTATGACTCATCACCTCCATGATTATAACGTTGGTTAATTTTTCATACAATCATTCCAGATTTCTTATGAAAGTTTAAATTATTAATATACATAATAATAATTTCATTATTATTATTCATTATATTTTTGTGTAATTACACTTTAGACCATAATCGATCTACTTATGTCGTCTTTAACACACAACCCGAATTTGATCAAAACTGCTGAGGTAACAGAATTGATTAAGTTGTTATATAAAAAATGAAATAACTGAGGTAATAGAAATAATAAACATTAAAAATATTATTAATTAATATAATAATTAAGATAATATTTTTATTTAGGAATATAAATAAACTAATGTGATGTCTAATTGATTATAAGTGATTATTGTCTGTGTTTTTATTCCATAAGGAATACACTGTTTTGACCACGTATTTAATTTATTTGGTGTTTATAATACCCAATAAAATGTTATATCAAGAATCTACATATTCTCTTGATGTTATTAGATTCATTTAATTTCATTACATCAAGGGTATTATGATTCAAATGATTCAATGTTTTATGGAACATATTAGAATGTTTAGGGATTATTTTTATCAAGAATGTTATTAATAATTATCCTTCCAGTCTCACTTACATTTTTTATTTATTACTTTTTTTTGAAAAATCTGAATAATTTGATCATTTTTTCTTGGAAAAATCCTTTAATATCCATATTCTTATGAAATTGATATTTTTATTTATTAAACCATATAAAATTTGTATATATTGTGTTTACTTTGACAATTATATTATTAAAATGGAAATTAATGATAAATTGGAATTCTTCATTCAATAAACATATTTTATAAGTCATATATTTAATTAAATGATCAACCGTTATGAATGAATTCATAGTATATGATGTCATGGATGGGGCCCTATAAGTAAATATTTCACCTTGATACATCGATAGGTTCTCATGAGAAATATTTTCTTGACAAATTAATCTTGTTTATATATGTATATTTTTAAACTGTTTTTTGAAATGCCTTTATGGTATATGTTTTCATGTTCTTAAAACCAATATTTAAATAATTAAACATTACTTTAATATGTTTTACATTATTTATTATAATTTCCCATGATTTTTTATGTGATAAAACCAATGGATTCATTTCACTACATGATTATTTATTTAATGAAATGAGAATTCTATTTCTATCCTTTCGATATTGATTATGCTTAATTTTTTTTAATGGAATGTGTTATATGTCATTAATGTTTCCATGATTATTTATTCTAATAAATTAATTATTTATTATAAATTACATATCCATATTTACAATTTAGAATGAATCTTATTTTATTTTGTTTCCCCAAGTTATAAGGAACAATTCTTTAAATAATCAGTCATGGATTTAGATCATTTAATTTTATAATGGACCACACATTATTTATTCGTTCATAATTTACTATGAATAAAATGTATTTAAGATTTATTTCCATAACTACTATTTTTTTCATTATAAATTTTAATTACTTTTGATCAAACCAATGTAATAAAATTATTTTTTGACACTATGATTTTGGGTTCAGTGCGTCAAATTTTTTATCCAAAGAAGTTTTACAGAAACCATAGAACATATATTTAGAAAACATATATTAGTGAACATTACCCTTAGATAGACATTGAGGGTATGTATTGATGAAAATATAATAAATCTAGTATGGTAGAGATTATGTAGGTCTTCTTAACAATATATCCTTATCTAGATACTACACGTGTGCATGGTTCTACATAGATGTGCATATGGGTAACATCTCTGAAAAGGTTTGCCGGGCATATATCATCATACCCTAATTCAAAAAAATGTTCTCTATTGCACACCTTGTTTGACTTTCTCATGGTATATATGATTTATAATTCAAATTTTATTTAAAAACTATTATATTTTATCTAAAAGTAATTATATACAAAAAGAATATGTTTTTTTGATCATTTGATTAGATATAAATAAAATAAATAATTTATTATATGTAATTTTTTAAAATTTTGTATTAATTTTTTTTGTAATGATCTGAACTAATTTATTGAATATTTTCATTTTGAAATGGCATATAGTAGATGGAATGTGATCCTCACCAATCTACATGCTCCAAATATTAAGAAGGATAATATATTTCAGGGCTGTATGAAAATATTTAAAAGGGAAATAATCTTCCAAACATTATCATCATAAGTGGACATAAAATCATGTGATAATGATATTGGTAGATAATTCTCCATGTCATTTGGAATCCATGTAATGAACAAAATAGATGATGGAATGAAAAATAAGGTATAATGAGAAGATTTTAAATAAGTATATTACCATATGGGATAATTATTGAAGGAATAACACCTTCAAATTCATGGTATGAATTGTAGTTTTATATTATTAAAGAGAAAAATTACTTGAATTTACTACTTTAAAGGTAAATAAATAAAATCATAATATGAAATTCTTATAATACATTGAGATAGAACACTACACAAATCAATGTCTCGTTCATCAATGGAATATACCAAAAAAGAACATAATTTTTCATGGGATAGACTGTTCTAATAACAATGATGAAGAGTAATTAATAATGTTATTTCCTTTAGATTCATAAATATTTTTAATATAATTATTTTAACGATGGTGGTATTTTTTTATGAATTATAGGATATAAGAGAATTGTAATATAGTATTCTTTCTCTATATATTAGAGTTAATTTTCCTATTGGTGCCAAGAAAAGTTATTCAATATAAATTAAAACTTTTTGGAAAACAAATGGTGGATAGAAATGTAACCTTAAATATATTCATAATGTTAAGGCAATGATGTTTGGTTAATGAAATGAATGTTTTGGATAACATAAATCAGAAAATTTTTTACTACTTTGGAATATAGTAATTATTGATTTAAAAAATGGTTTTTCATTTCATTGATATATTTTTCAACATTATTAGATTAAACTGTATATTCAATAATCAATGTTCCATTTAAAAAAATTTGGAATCATTATTTTTTTCAATAAGGATTTATGGAACATCAAATTATTATACAATTTCAAGATCTTATATGATAAAGGTGTTCACATGTGGGGTATGAGATTATTAATTTGAAACTTCATGTTGATTTAATGTCAATGATATGTTCATTTTGAAAAATAGTACTCCATTATTTCAATAGTGTTGGATCGTAATGGTTTGGAAATATTTTCTATTTATTAGATGGTACATGTTGAACTAAGAATGATTTATTAGATATTAATGATTCACATACCTATATAAAGAATCAATTTGTATGATATTTTATAAAAATAGTTTATTGAATAATAAAATAAAATGATTATATTTATAGAAACTTATATTTTCTAATATCCTAAATCTATGAATGAAATTTTGAACACAATAAAAAAGGGTTTTGAAATAGAAATGTTATTCTTTTATCACAATCTGTGATGATATCAATGATACTTACTCATCCCTCCAGACAATGTTTTTCTTGAAATGAATTTTTAATTATTCTTTATCACTCAACATTAAAATATTATAATCATATTTCCCTTTATATATACATGTTTTCACTAGTGCTTTCTTGTTAGAAATCATGAATTTGTGGTGACTTAAAAAATAAATTATAACTCTAATTAATAATATGTGTGATTAACCAAATATACAATGTTTATTTTTCAACAATAATATTTTAAAATACCAATCCTTCATTTATCAAGATCATGTTTTAATTGAGATGACCAAATATAATTAAGGTGGCGAGAATTTAACACCATTAAAATATAATGTCAGAACATTGAAATTAATAGCGTGTATCACAATCAACACCATGTTTATAAAGGAATATAACATCTCGAGATATAATTATATATTTAATATTTAAATAAATATTTATTGTTAATTTTAATGTATTCATCTCTATGTGAGATTTCATTTCACGCAACACTGACTCTCCATGATGGTCTGTGTAATATCAAATAATGGGTATTGCCAAACAATAATTATTATTAAAAAAATTATTATTTAATAAATTATTATATAACCTAGATAATAAATATTACTTTTATGAATAGTAATAAATAATTTATGTAATTATATGATTTATAAAAATATTTAAATAATTTATTGGGTTTCAATTAATTAGAAACATAAATAAAAACAAATTTCATATAAATGTATTATATTTTATTATTCCAATAAGTTTTTATTCTAATAAAGTAAATTAATTAATATTGGTGAATAATACTAATGAAATTTTTATATAATATATCACATAAAATATTTTGTAAACTCGTATAATATATTTTATATGCATAAGATAAGAATAAACCGAAATATTTGCATAAAAATTGTATTTCAGTAATGGTAATTTTAACACCTTTTAATGGAGGACCAATTTTATAACCAATATTTGGAACGCCAATTGATTTTTAATTACATGAAAACACAATATATGAAATCATAACATATAAATTAAAAAACGGAGATGTTTTTGAATTTATTTGGATATTATATTTTTGATCAATAATGAAAAATAATTATTTTTAATTTACCACTACTATTTTATCTAATATATTTAAAAAATCAAATTATTATTAAAATTTGTTTTAATGTTTGATAAATTATTAATTTTATTAATTTATCCAATATATTTCAATTGAATAAATGTAAATTAAAAATTTATAATTGTAAACACAGTAATATGTTAAATATTTTTTTCTTTAAAAACTAGCTTTAACGTCTCATGAGAAAGATTAAATATGAATTAGTTTATAACAAAAATGTGATTTGAATCATTAAAAATGGATTTCATATTTTTAATAATTATAATTTCTAATTTCTAATAGGTTCAACATTGTTTATGGAGAAAAATAATGAATGTAATTAAAATTAATTACAATGATTTCGAGAGAAATTAGTTTAACAAGTTACCAACCTTCATATTTAGGACCAACATGGCTTAGAAAAATTCATAAAATACAATGTATGTTCATACCTGAAAGCTATATTCCCTTTTATATAATTTCAAACATTTATAGAGCCACAATAAATTGGAAAACCATGGGTTCATTTTTCTTTTCCAAATATTTACATGAATGAAATTCCTCATCAACTATAAAAAAACTCACCCCTACCACATCCTCACACCATGAAAGAAATTTTTTTGTACGGATAATATTCGAAAATAATATCCCAAAATCACTAAAATAATAATTTAATAATAACTTTTTGAATTGAATCCAACCAAGGACGCACTTTTGTGAAAACCAAGATGAGTTTCCCAGAGAAGTGTTAACTTATTTCTAAAAGATAAATTGTTTTATTTTAATTATCTAACACCCAAAATATTATTATTACAATATTTTATAATAATATTTCAATCCTAATTATGATAACATATTATATTTATATGTTTTAAACCAACACTTACTCACACTTCCATCTAATGGGAAATTTTCGTACGATTCATATGTATAGAGCACCCCCACCTCACGAAATGATGTTGTTCATTTTTACATTACCACAAATCATGGTTGGAAATTATGATGGAAAAATAATGTTTTTATGATATATATATATAATATTTAGGTTTTATTGTTATTATTTATTTATTTATATAAATAATATCAATATGCATTCATTTTGTGTATAGATGATTAAATTGTTTTTTAATGTGTGTACTATAGTCTCATCAAAGCGATGTGATTCATTCACACTACCCAGATAATTTGTCAATGATGGATTTCATAAAAATATGTGATTAAATTTAAATGAATATGATATTAATTACAAGATTTAATTTATTTAATTCTAATAAATCATGTAATTTAATACCCTTTTAATGCACTAAATACATGATAACATCATATATCAAAATGTGGAAAACCGCCTCCTTGATGAGGTATAATTACTTTTACATAAAATATATATATATATATATATATCTAATATTTAATAACATTTAATTTATTCTATTATTATTCTTAGGGAATGATAAAATTTCAATTAACTTATTTCCATAATGATCATTGAAATATGGGGATGTTTCTCTTGCATTGTTACGACCGAAGGTAACAATGAATTTGACATCAGTTCATTTTTCATAACCATTATTAATTAGTGGTATTAATAGTATAATTGATATATAAATAGGACAATAATGTAATAATGGAATTATGGATATGTTTATTTAATTACACCATTAACCATAGTGGACATATCTATGTTGTTATTAATAGATTAATCGAATTTGGTCAAAACACCCAAAATAAACGATATTGTTCATGAATTTTTATAGACCATTTTAAAAAGTGAAGTGAATGTAATATAAAACATCAAAAAGGTTATAAAATAATTAAATAATTAATAAATTGTTATATTTCATGAAGGTAAATACATAATGATATTTCAGACTCAAGTTAAGGGATTTTGTCTGACATTTCATTTGATGAGGCATACAACATTTTTAGCTCTTATTTATTTAATATGTTGTATATACTATCCATTGAACAATTATATCATGAATCTTATTATTATCATGATATTATATGATTATTTAATTTCCATTCCTTCATAGGGATTATGATTCTAATGTTTATTTGTTCTAGGGGACACTTGTAAACGTTTGAAGATTAATTTTCCCAATAATTTTCATACTAATTATATTTTCAATATCACTTACTTTTGTAATTTTTATATTTATGTTGAAATAGAAAAATTATTTTAATCATTTTTCATGTGAATTTTAATTATATATCAATATCTCAATAAAAGTATCTTATTATTTCTAAACTCATATATCGTTTTTTCCATATAGTGTTCCATTTTATAATAATTAGATAAATTGTGGAATTATTGATAAATAAACATTTTTTGTTTTAATACTTATATATGATAAGACATATTGTTTATTTATTGATTAATAAAAAATTTTAATTCTTTTTACAAGATAAGATGGGTTGGTCTTAGTGTTTCTGGAGCTTAATGATGCATTTCCATGTTCTCATGTGATATATAAATATTACCAAATTAAACGGTTTTCCACCTACGGTTTTAAAAGGCCATATAAATATATTAATAGAATAGGTTTTTATGTTCCATAGACATGACTTCCAATGAATAATAATTTCATTCATATATATCTCAGTTATCATTTTTATTATCTATGAGTTTTTTTACCTGATTTAATATAGGCATACCTTTAATTACCATTTTATTGATTAAATTGAATGTGTCTTCGTCTTCATACTTTTCAATATTTTTTATGCCATATTGATTTATTTTAATTGGTTGTGTAATCAGTTATTTACTTTTTCATGATGATTTATTCTCAAAAAAATTATTATTTCTTGTACTTTTATCACTAGTAATGGTAATTTTATATCGTAATAATGTAATTTTCTTCACACAAATTATGATGAAAAGTAAATTTAATAAGATTTCAAGGGTGAAATTCATTTTATTTTATTTTGTACATTGTTTTATTTTTTAATTCCAAATGTAATATGTGTGTCTTGTGTGTAATATTTATTTCTAAACTGTATAAATGGTTCAATCCATTTAGACTTAATTCCTTTTAACCATACAAATATAATAATTTAATACACTTATTCCCAGTATCTTGGTTTGGGGTGTTACACTGACACTGATAGAAATTACCATGTTGTTTCCTTATAGAATCCACAGAAATAGGTATTGTAGATGACTAACCTCACTTATCCATTATTTTATGACTATGATATGTAACATGGATAACTATTTCACCCCCTAAATCTTATTCCAATCATGTTCTTATTTATATTCATTCCAAATACACGGTGTTTTATCCACTACCTCTAAATGTTTCAGACAAAACAAAAGAACTAGCATGGACCGAACATCTGACATCATCCCCATATCAATACTATGATATTTTTTTAATAATTGGTCATAAGATCTGATTCAATGTTCACAAACTCATCCTAAAATGTGGATTACTCCACAATATTAATCTACCCTCACTCCAAGGCAAGAATCTCCAAGGCATTTTCCATATGTGATGTCTCATGATAAAACTGTCGATTAATGATCCTATGAATGAATTCAATGTTACACCTTCATTAAATATATTATTCAATATATAATCCCACCATATTATTCCCTGTCACTCTAGCATATATGTGGAAAAACATTATTTAAAATCCCCATGAGTCTCAAAAATGTTGAAGATACTATAAATTCATAAACGCACACCTTCGACTCTAGTGTCTATATCATTTCAAGAAGGAAATTAGGATTCTTCATTGTAAATTACAAACCATGTTGTACTACACATCCTAGGAATAAATCAACCAGTAGACCTACTGTTTTAATGGAATATATCACTACATAAATCAAAGAATGATTCACTAAAGGATCATCTTAGATAACCTACCATTTGGAATCCCTTATTGTATTTATAATAGATATTATAAGGGGAATTATCTGTTAAATATAAGACATTAAGAAATCATCCATGAGAAAATAAAAAATCCATTGATCAAAAATGTAGAATAGAAAAATGTTTTTTAAATGAATTTGAATTTTATGTAGTAAAGAATCATCTCAAAAGATGAGAATACCTTTTTAATGAACAAATTCCTCTAAATAACCTCCCAACACAGTTTATTGTAATGAACATACATGATCCAATTCATCAGACATTTTAGAGAGGTAAATTTTTAAAACATACCATACCATTTATTCAAATGATCCTTATTACAAGGTCTTAGACTTGGTAAGTATTTTATATAACCACCAATGGAATATCTTATTTAGTAATAGGTGTCAGCTAGATAACAACACTTTTCACTCTTATAGTTTAAATTTTGATGATCCTATTGTAGTCTAACCAAAATAGAAAACCCACCTAGGCGATGTTGTCTCAAATCAGTTAGGGTAAACCCCTCTAATACCAAATTTAAACAATCCATCCCATGTTATGTATTCTATTCACCCAATTCATCCCATCACAGAGTTGGGAAATACTAAGATAACAAAAAAATATAGAATATAATGAAAAATATCGATAAAGCCATAGTAAAAATCACAAAAAAATATGAAATAAAAATATAAAAAACTAGAAAACTATAAATAAATACATTTTATGAAAACAATATCCTCCATGTGATTAATAATCAACTTTAATATATACCTTAAAAATCAACAACATAAAGAGAAGCATAAATTTTATCGAACTCCCATTCCTTTACATGAATCCTACAGAATAAGGCCTACATTTTCCCACCAATAGTTGTATAGAGTTAGCAAAATCACCAAATATGATAAAAATAATGAATCTATATAAGTTTTAATAACTTGAATGAACATTTTCAAACATTACATAAAATAGATTTACATGAATTTTATATTATGAAAATATTTTAAATCGATTTTCAAGCAATCCATGAGTCTTTAAAAATTTCATAGCATGATTTTAAACATTGAAACAAATAAGGTGATGATAAAGAATAAATATTTACAAGTAAAAAAACATCCACCAAATAAAGTATCATGATATAAAAAACCTGAAACCAAAAATCATCAACTAGCATGGTACTAGACTATGGGAAAATATAATATAGACACTCATATTCCTAAAAATTCTTATGGATGGATCCATCTAACATAGATTTCAGAAATAGACTATCAGAATACAACTGGCCAGCTAAATTTTTTCCAAACACATGATATCTACATATGTATCTTTATAGACGTACCCAAGTATCAATTAGATCATTGGATATCAATTTTTCTTTTAAAACCCATGTCCATGGTTCTATAAAATAATTTCTAATCATATTGTATCTTCTTCAAGCTTTAAAAATAAATCATCCATTTCAAATCAAGAAAATTCATTTTTAAAATGATCCCCATTATAAAATAGAGACCTATATCCTTTTCAATTTGGAAAATTAATATTTCAAATCATATATCCTGAAATCAATAAGAAAAAAAATAAAATAAAAAATTGATCCCTGTAACAAATCGGCCTTCCTAAATAACATAGAAATTGTAACTGCCTTTGAAAATACGGAATAGAAACCAGAGTACCTAGATTTAGAAGACAAGGAATGACTATATATAGAAAATTATAGAAATAAAACATCATATAATTACAAATCCTTATAGTAAATGCTTCTGTTAAAAGAAAATAATGATAGAAACCAAGATAAAGGATTTCCCCAAGAGATAAAGAGAATAGCCATACTTATCAATCACTGAATAGAGAAATTTAAAACATATGAAGTTACCCCAAAATACCATGGGTATGTACTATGTCCTAGAGGATAACATTGGAATGCAAAAAGAGGCCACTTAAACCTATTTAAAACCGTAAAACTATAACATGTGTAACTATATAGGGTTTTATTACATTGAACATCCCAAAAATATTTCATTCTCATTAATACTGAAAAACATTATCCTGAAATTAAAAACATTCTATCATATTATAGTGTTTTTAACCATTACATTGTGTGTAACAATTTAATGATGTGTAATCATGTTCATGACATTTTTTGGCATCCATCACATATTCTTTAATCCTTTAAAATTGCATCTAACATCCTAGTGAACTACTGAAAATCAATGGAAAATCTAAAAATATAAAAAATAGTTTGCATCACCATTATAGGTATCCTCCATTTACAACTCAAAAACTACTTGCCCAATGAAAAAGTTAATCCAAAAAATAGTGATAAGGTAATATTTTCTTTAATGGTAATGGGGCATTTCAACGGTACCATCATTTTCATTGAAATGATTAGGTTTCAGTTTTATATTCAAAAGAAATGTCAATATTATTCATTATTATTAATATGTTATTAAATTTATATTATTGGATCCCAATATTGTCTTATTATAACTCACCAATAAGTTATTATAATTGTAAAACATAAATATAATCTAAAAACATCAAAAAATTCATAAATAAAATAATTTGGGATTTATTATTAGGTAAATCCATGTCTGGATATTGAAAAATATATGAGAATATGGAATCGATAATCCTAGGTTTAATGAAGATTAAATATTATGGTTTATTATCAGTATTACCTTTATATTAGGACTGATGAGTGGGCATAAGATTTCACACCTTTCGTGGCATTCGAAGGGGATAAACAGTGGGTGATTTCAATATTTTTTATCATATATAATGAGGGATAATTTTCTATTGATATTCTTATATCATAAATCAACCCTCTCGCAATACCTTTTCTTGTATGGAAAATATTCTTTTTCAGAGTTATTTATTTTACATTGAGTACATATTAATATGATCCTAGATCTAAATTGGAAAACTCTTTTGATCTTGGATTTTTTTTATAAAATATTTAATATATTGTAGTGTTTTATATATCAAACTAGATTTGGATGTTCATGTTAGGGGCTTATCACTCTCGATTATAAGAGTGAAAAAGAAACTTTTCCTCATTAAATATTTTTTTATGGAGAAAAAATTTGAGCACAAATTAGATTCGTCCACATTGGAACAAGTCGACTTATATACCAATGTTCAAATGATTTCATTGAATTGATATATCACAAGAAAATAGATTCTATCATTGAGTCATATCAAAAAAATTATGGGAAACTATAATGTTGTCTACTATATCATCAACAATTAAAGGATTATAATGCATGTTAGTAGTTAATTTATAATAAAAAATATATAAATTATATGTGATAATATTTTGTTTAAGATAAAAAAGATATATTTTTTTAATATTTGAAATTAGATGTAGTTGATTATTTTCCAAAGTTTTTTCATGGGACCGACCACTTCAGTTGAACCCTATAATATTAACTATTTACATGAAGATGATAAGGTGTGGTTCCCAAAAAAATTAGAAGCTCTATTTCATTGGATATATATTATTGATTAAAAATTAGATCTATAAAATCATCCTCAATGTTTTTTGTCCCCTAAATTTTCATTGTGAGGTCCCACAATATTCTAGGGTTGAGTTTAGTACATACATTCCTATATGTGGAACGAGTTCCATATATGACTAATAGTGTCATTGGATTCCTCCACTAACAAGGCATGAATATATTACCTACAAATTAATATACTCCTTTATTCATAATTATTATCTCCGTAAGGTGATGTTCCTTTACTATGTCTTATTGCTCCCTTGGACTATACAAATTATATATTGAGACATTGGTCCCCTATTGGAAACCATTTAGGTATCAGAGTGTTTCTTATATCTTGGCAGTTATATCTGATATGAATCAATTATAACTAGACTTATATGCATCCCTCTTTGAGGTATTAGTCACCCTATAAGTTATTGGTTCAAAACAAGGATGATAAAAAGATTAATTATTTCAAAAAAATTATCTTTAATACACTTAAAAAATTCTTTATATCATTAATGATAGGACTGATAGTTAGAATATAAAATGTAGATTTTATAAGTATTTATGAATTCAATGAATCCTTTGTTTATTTCAATATATTATAATTTATGATGAATATCAATGAATACTTGGATTCATATATCATCTATGGTTTCCTTGATAGGCGATCTTGTCTAAATTTATTGGGATCCATCTAATCATCCCCAATCCATGTTTGAGTTAAATTTTTATTTCATGTATAATTTTTTATATCAGCACATTAGACCTAATTTTTTTACCCACAATTTATCATAGTCTCTACCCACCAATGAAGTTTCTATAAAGATAATAGACAATTATTATTTAACTATAGTATAAGTGGATCTATGTAAGATGATCATATATATGCTTAATGGAAAATGGTGGTATGTGGCACTGATGTATTTTATAAAAGTTTTATCATATAGTAACTTAATTAAATAGGTCCATAACACATAATAGTGTCTATTTTATATGATGATATTTTATCATTCATATGTATTATCTAATTGTAGATACATTTGTGACATTATACATATTTCATGATGTCCCAAACATAGTTTTTCTATAATATAATTGTTTATATATATGGAATTGTTAGTCATTAGTTCAATTTAGTGATATATTTCAATTAAATAGTTTTATTTTATATGTCCAATCATGTATTCTATGTATTATTGGATAATGGTTCCAAACCCAGTCATATTATAGGTTAGATTTGGGTGGCACTATCAACTCATCACTGGTCCATTTGGATCCATAGTTAGTGTGTTCAGGTAATCAGTAATAGCTGCATCATAACAATATTTTCAAATCAATATTAATACATAAAATATGTGAGTATTTAAATTCGATTATTGATTATTAATGTGTAATTGATGAATTCCACCATGTGAAAAAAAATTATATCTAAAAAATGCTCACTTTTATAACTATTTTATATAATGTTTCAACATTTTCCAATAAATTTTGATATTTAACCAACATAGATAAACATATATGTGTGATTTACTTAGGTATTTCAAGATGGTTAACATGAAATGAATTTCACACATTTCGTAAAATTAATTTATCCATTGTTTGATGTAGTATCTTGCCAATTTTTCAGATGATACCAATCATTTTATATCAAGCATATCATCTTTGAATGTCGCTTGAATTGTTTTCAATATTATTCCAAAACAAAAAAATTGTACTTTTAAATATTAACCATAATGTAGTTGGGGCTATGTATATTTCTTCAATGCATACATTGATATAATTGAAAAATTATATTTATTAATGGATAAGACACACATAATGAAGTTATTATGCAACCAAATTTCATTAATAATAAGCAATTATCCTAGAAAAATGTTTCATTTTGACCATGAATCTCTTCCTCAGAAATTTATTTTTATGAATAATTATTTTGACCTTTCCATAATTGGGTTATATGTAAAAAATCATGTATGGTCTTAGATATCATCATGAAAGATATTGTAATATAGGAATTAATAAAAAATTTATATTACTTCCTCTTCCTCCAGTTTCATCTATGTCATCCTATATAAATTATTAGATAAAAAATTTATTGATATTCTTTTTATTTCATTTTATTATCACATCAAAATTTTAATCCAATAGAGTCCCATGACTTATTTATGAATTTGATTGATCCTAATTTAATATGTACTTCATTGTGGCATGATCAGGGTAATAAACATCCTTGGAGAGAACAAAAAATATTCATAAAATATTGAATGTAAATACATATAAATTCATATAATGACATAATATACATTACACATCCAATAAAAGTATTCTACTAATTATGTTGTATTATGATTGTTGAACCCATAAATTCATTCATTAAATTATTAAAGTATTCAATCAATGGTTCATCAAAATTAAACTAAACATACTTATATTAATATTCATTTATTTCCATGTATATCATAAAGAGATATATGAAAAATAAATGGTTTAACTATATACGGATTAGAAAACAACTATAACATTTTAATTTTAATTATATTAACATAAAATAATTTCTTGGATATTATATGTCCACTACTATTTTTTTCATTAACAATAAATTTAATCTATTATAAATTATTTAATAGGGACATTATCTGTCAACATTTAAGTACCAAATCCTTGTTGGGATTTTATACCGACGAAGACCACCTATATATGAATAAAAAATCCATATAAAAAACTTTTTAAATATTAAGGAAAATATATGGCATGTTCATTTGAATATTCCTATGTGAATTAAATTTAATTAATGACATTTTGTGTTAAAAAATTGTTTTATATGGGTTTGTAAATGTATTTTTAGTCAAAAAAATCCCAAAAAATAATTTATAACAAGATTATAATTATACCAAAATCTATAACTCATGTGTAGCTAACCATTCTATTATTAAATCCATAAATTGGTTTGGAAATTGGTCATGTATTAATGTTTATTTTTTATTAGAAATATCAAAATTTACACACTCAATAATGATATAGACCTCATTTTGATAATCATTAATCCCTCATGCTTTATAATCATCTTCCCTCCCTAAGGTGGAACAACAATTAGTAAGATTATCCATTCATTATAATATATTAAATATATGATATTAATATTATATTTTATAAGAACATCAGTCTTATCCACATCATTCTATAGTGATTTTAGTCTACTTTTTGTTTTTAAGATCACTTTACATTCGTTATTTGGTCAAACATTATGTTGTCAAATAGTCATGATAGTACAATTAATTTCTATTATACTCCCTCATGTCACATGATTCAAATTCCTCTTAACTTGTAGTCATATTTTATATATATCCTTATTAATATTAAATTATTTATCATTTGAGAAGTATATTTGTTTATCACAATAATGAATAATCTAGTTTTAGTGGTTGTTAATTAAACTCAATTATTATTTTTATAATTACTATATGTATTAATTATTTGATTGATACCCCAGAAAACTGTTTCTTAATATATATAACATCAAATCATTCATCCTATTATTTTGAAATATCATATGTATTACCACTATATAATATATGATTTACATCATTTTTTTCACAAATTACTTATTTAATATTTGTGATGGTTGGATGCACTTTTGTGGGGGAAAGAGTATTTAATTTCTGAAATTTGGTTCCATGATTCATAATGATCATGATAATTAAGGTGACATGTTAATTACTAGATATGAAAATCATTAATATTGGATTCATTTAAATCATGTAATTACTTCTTTAAATGAATGATTTCCCTATGGTAATTAGAACATCCCCATATAGTTCAATCGTAAGAATAAAAAATTTAGTGATGAAGATAAATTTTCCTACAAGTACAAGGATGTGTTTAATAATTACATGAGGGTATTTCAAAAATTATTAATGATTTTAGGTATGGTACACATTAGTTTATGTTCAAAAAAAAAACAATATTCAAGAAATACATAAGGGAATTAAATTAACATTATCTCCCATATCACCAAGATACTACCCCAATTTACACTATCTGCAGGTGTATCATATATTAAAGTATCTAGGATATCTATGATTTAGATAGATTATTATTTTCACATGAAATAAATGATATTATTTCAAGGATATTACTTTAAGGTAATTTTACTTATTATTGTTTAAAATGAACTCTTGATGAATTATTTTCATACATTTTGATTTTCAAAATTATTATACAAATGAGATATAGATATCATTTTTATTAAATATATCAATGAAATTTATATATAATACTTCCAGTATTCCATGTACCATCTCTAGTAATAGTATTAGATGACATATTTTTTTATTACCATACCTTCCACCTTTTCTTCTTGTGCTTAAGTTCAAAATATTCCATGTTTTAATCTATATGTTATCCTTCCACATCTCATCATTTTACCCAAATTATTTTCTATATATTTTTTGTATTATATTAACATATTTTCCTCAATTATTTAAAATAATGATTGTTCAAAAAAATTAAATAATCAAATTTATTTTCTATGTTTTACTAAGAAGTATACTAGATAATATATTTGATAATGTTTCAAAAAAATTATGGTTATGTTAATGAGTTTCTAAAATACAAGATTACTCCTTCATTAATTTGTTTTATATTCTTTAATTCCAAAAATATAAATTTTAGACAAATACATCTACCATATGCTCATAATATTATTTAGTTAACCTTTTTTGTGGAAAATAATTATTATAGTGACTTATTGGTTTGAGATCTAGGAGGTGGGTTGGAATAGTCATGATGATTATGTTAAATTGGTGTATCTTGTCAGAACATGGTTCAAATTTATATACTGATTAATTTTATATTTTTTTAATACATAATATGTGTGTGGATATGGTTAAATTGTTTTACAATAATAATATGTGTTTTTAATTGAATTGGATACCGATTATCGATCAGATAATCAAAACTAAATGACATTTTTCTAAAAAACTATCTTGGAACACTTGATCATCATATAGAAAAACATACAACTGACTATTTTTTGATGATAGTAAATGGTTTAGTCATTTAAGTTGACATAATTGAACTATTTAAACCAATTATAAAATTTATATATTTTTATAAAAAAATAAGTACTCGTAAAAAACATGACATTTCCCACAACATGTTAGATTACACTCCTTGGTGGACCGACATCCCTTTTCTATATTATAGAATTATGATATATATCATCCTGAAATTCGTATGAAACTTTTGTTGTTTTTAAAATATTTCTTACACTAGTTAGTTCACTCTATTATTTCATGGAATATAGGATTTAAACAATAGTGAATCATTTTATTTCACAGTAATTCATGAATCTCACAATATGATATCATCCTTTAAAAATACGAAAATTGATATTTTCTTTAAAAAATGACCCTATATTACATTGTAAATTTTTTTTGAATCCCATGACACATATTTAAAATACTCAATAAAGGAAATTTGTTTTCTAAAAACCTTTTTCTCATGATGTCCCATGTTATAATGAGACATTTTGTGAAATCTGCAATTAATTATTCATCTTATCATTGAGTTATAATGGGATTTAACTCATGCTTATGTAATTTAATTACAATTTATTATGGTTTAACATTTCATTTATCACAATATTTTAGTAAAATATCCATGGGGATCTACATGTTTCATTCCTCCATGTTGTCTTATTTTTTCAATCATTTGAATATCAATGACCATAATTTATTTATTTCAATCTATAATTAGAGGTTAAAAATGATTTGGATTGAACAAAATATATATATTAGTCCTTAGAAAATTATTTTTCGAGAACATGATAAAATTATGATTTTCTGTAGTATTCCTCGGGTGGTAATTTTCCATTAAATTCATCATGTTCATCAACATGAATTATTCACACTATGATTGGTCATTAGTGAGAGAAATGTAACATCTTTTTAATGGTAGGATAATCCAAATGATCGAGTGAATCAAAACATCATGATCAATTAGATGATATAATATCATACATCATATCATCTGTACTATGAGGATAAACATAACTAGTTAATATATAAAAAATAATTATAATAATGTAAATGTATATAGGATGGTAATTGTATTGGGATAATCAACATTTTTTTATGAATCACAATTTAAATAGTTTTCCTAATTATTTCACCAAAAACAAGACTAGAACCGCCATTGTAATTAATTTTGTTGGGTAATTATAATGGAAAATAAATTCATTATTATCCATTCATAGACTAATATAGTGTGTTATAATGTTTGTTATATGTTACTCCAATTTGAAAAATGAATGAACATAAATAGTTTCTTGTGAAAATTAATTTTGAAAAATAATTAAATAAAACTAACTGATCAATATAAAATATTATTAATGACAATGTAAAAAAAAAATTAATTTAAATTAAATGTAAGAAAATATTTTCCAAATATCATTATTTAAATTTAATTATTTTAATAAATCATTGATTAATTGAGATTATCCACAGTCATATCATACAAATATCACTAAATTAGTAATATTCAAATAAAATTAATATACATAATCCTATATGGATTATTATTTTAATGAAAATGATTAAATTTTGTACATTATATTTAATCCTAAAAATAAAATATTATTCAAAACTAATTTTAATACTTTATCTCTTTAATCACATTAGATGACTTAAAAAATAAATTACATTATTCAAATATATATAAAGAAATGAAATATGTAAATAGAATCAAATTATTAGTTTATATATTAAATTATCCATTAATGATATTTATAAAAAATTAACATTCATCATCTTACTCTAGATTACATTCTCATTATATGTCTAAAAACTCTATGTTTAATAAAATTCTACCACAAATAACATTTATATTCAAAGAGCTATGTCAATAAAATAAAATAATCATATGAAAATTTTAAAATGTGTAAGAAATAACAATAATTTTAATACAAAAATTTAAAATACATAAATTAAAGAATTATTAAATAAAATTGTATTTTTATAATGTGAACATATTTAAAAGAACTGATTGGAGTTATGTAAATTCAATACCAAGACAAAAATTTATTTAAGAGTATCAGTTAATATTTATAAATTAAATCCAACATATTTAAAATAATGTCACAACATCTTGATGGAGTCTCATATTAGTATATAATGGCTATTATTTCACCATGGGACATTCAAAAAGAATAATAGTTCTTATCACATCCCTATAAAATTGTCTTTTATGGTGCAGAGAAGGGTATGAACCCTCTTTTGTTGAGTCACTAAAATACATTGGAGTCATGATAAGGGAAATGATTTAGATGATAAATTTGAAAATATATTTTAGAACCTTAAAATGGATTTTGTAACATAAAAATGAATTTGATCATGCAGTTCTCATCATTATGAAACATCAAGGTGAGGACTGGTTATTATAATTAGTGTTTAATTTCCAATTTCTAAAAACTAATCCCAACATGATCATTTTAGGGAATATTTTTTCTTATGGAGGGAAATAAAAATAATTTTAAAACATTAAATATGTCCTTTATTAAATAGACTACTCTTAACACCTTGTTTATTTATAATTATTTTTTACAATGTGTTCATGGCTAAATGATGACATTGAAAATTCCAAATTCATTTATTCCTATAGTTCTCCATTCAAATTACATGTGAAATGAAATGAAACATCTATAGTACATAAAAAAATCAAGTGCCAAATAAAATGATTTTGTGATGAATAATTAGTAAAAAACATGATATAAAAAAAATATCATAATATATATATACACTTTTTATAAGAGAATCTCACTATAAATAATGATGCCTATTATTTTAAATGTAGTAAATTAAATAAAATACATATTATGTAATATCAATAATGATACATATATTAATATATATTTTAATTATATAAATATAAGGAATAATATAATAAAAAACCTTATCATTGAGATCAACCTGTGAGAATATAATATAGATTGGTAATAACATTAATCTATAGAATAGAAATTTAAGAAACGGTCATAAAAATTAAGAGATGTTAAATGTTTAAGAATAACCTATAACATATAAAATATAGTATATTACCAAATTTAATGAAAAAAATGAATATATGAATTAATAAATTAATGCAGACAATATAAGATGTCTAATAAAATTTTCAATATCTTTTTTTTGCATCAAATGCTTTATAAAAACATCGAATCATTAAATTTTACTGAGTAGATAATGAATAAATATTTAATTAGTTAGACCAGAGAATTATTATATATATATATATACCACTCTCTCTATCTTTCAATCAAGTTTATTAGATTGAAAAATGAATTAAAATATATTTGTGTTAATGAGAAACATCAGATATGATAAATAATATTTATTAAGGCATATAAGTTGAGAATGGAGAGATAGAATCATCATTATCCATAGGAATTATTAATTTTATTTATCTCATTATAATTTTATTAATTAAGAAATATGATATATTATATTATTAATAAGAAAAAAATTCAATTTCATCCTCAGATGTGAATGTTTATTTATTTATAATAAATAACTTGCGTTTATTTATTTATATTAATGAAATTATTATCAATTATTTTAATAATAATAAAATAACATGATTACTCAAATTTAACTTTTTCTTTAGTATATCATCTATGATGTTTAAAGAAGAAATATATAAAATAATTTCATAATTATAAATTATAGGATACAATATATTAAAAATTAATTCAATCATATAAGTCATTGTAATTACTAAAAATGAACAAATCACTATTTTGTGGTATTGGAAATGAGGATATGATATTTTAGAACTGAAAAATGTTTATTACTATTTTTTGAAATGTATATTTTATCATGTAACTCCCTATGTAATTTATCAATTTATTTTAAATAAATTATTTTTAAATATATTTCATTAAATGTAATATCGAACTAAAATAACATATGATACATTTCTTCGCTATAAAATTCAATAAAATCTATATAAGACCACGAATAACACACAATTATTTAATAAATCATTGAAACGTGAATAAATATAATGGGGAAATAAATATAATCCAATAATATTTGTAAAAGTAGTTGATGAAATATATCTTCATTAACCTATAGATTATATATTAGAGAAATATCAAACAGTTAGAAAGAATATCATAAAAGGGGAAATTATTATGAAAAATAAATAATATAGAATGAGATGTGTTATAAAACAATTGAGAATATAATGAATGATTATAGTAAATCTATCCAAGGGAATGAAATATCACAGTTATACATAAATTCTTTGGAAATATGGTCCTTGGAAATAAGGTCATTTGAGATATTCTCATCATATATAAATGAATCTAATTAGGACACTGATGAGTTTTTTTCTTAGTAAAAACCATAAAAAATATACATTGTATATAATAAAGAACGAAACAAAAATAAAATATTTAATTAAAATTAATTCACTTATATTACATATTATTATTATTAATAAACTATATAATGTAATTATAATATTAAAATTTTATTTTTATTTTTTGGAAATATAAAATTAAATTTCTTGAATTTATATAATTAATTTTTTTACTGAAAAGTATTAAATTTTAATGTAATATTTTTAAAAGAACATGTATTATTTAAAGTGTTGTGTATTATTATTTAATATATATTAAAAAATAATATTAATGAAATTTATTTATAATTAATATATGAAAATTGATTAACAATCTCTAAATAGTTATTATGATTCATGTAATATGAACACATTCATTTTAGGTATAAAAACATATTTTCATAAAAAAGTCATTATATATCCCATGCATTTCCATTCTATAACACTGTGCATATTATTGTTAAGTGGTGATAAAATAAAATAGATATAGGAATAGTATATTAGTTTTAATTTTATTAATAATTTAAAATAAATTTAAAAAATTGAACAATTAATAGTATTAAAACATAGATGCCTAAAAAACGCCTTTTATTATAATATATGATTCAATATAAAACATGAAAACCTAAATTTTATATTATTAATTTAATAAAATAAAAATCATTTTCTATGTAAAAATATACTATTAGATTTTGTTGTAATTTATTGGATCTTTGTGAAATGATTGTTTCATATACAAATAGTATATAATATTGTATTTACACATACCATAACTTTTATGAAAACATTATAATATAAGCTTCAAATAAAAATTAAGGAACCATTTTCCAAACCAAAAAATAATTTTATATGTAAAATTATATATCTAAGTTTTTTTCATTTAAATTAAAAAACTAGTTTCATAATTTTTCATTCAAATTTATCTAAAAAAATTCATATAGGTCAAAAATTTATTGTATTATTATTTTTTTCTTTAATAATTTATTATTATTAAATATTTTCCATATCATAAATTTTTATATCAATATTATATTAATATATCACTAGTTTTTTTCATAAATATGATATATTATAGCTAAAAAATTAGAAATTTTAGAAAAAAATAAATTATAAAAAAATTTACAAATAAATGGGGTAATGTTTAGTATATCCCAAAACATATCACTTAATTATGTTCATGAGAGGTTTCATTACTAATAATATTACACTATTAATTAATTTCCACTTTTATATGTTCATTCCATTGGTAGTAACATGGAATTAGAATAAATTTAAGAGCATAAAAAATGTCCAACCACTTTTATTTATAATGTGAGTGCTCCACCACACAACTTATCCTAAACCAACAAGCCTTTTAACTCAAAAAATTTCTACCTAAATATCTCCATGAAATATTCTCATATAAATTAGTGGTGTTGGACTTTTTAAAATACCCCTCTAATATATATCAAATATTTTTCATAGGTCCAAGTGAAAAACTCATAATCACTCTTTATTTTCTATTCACATATTCCATCTAATAACCCATAAAATCATATCAATAATATTATAAAATATTAAAATCAAAATATTAATTATATTTAATTCTTATTATCTTATTAGAGTGACCCTTTTCTACAATTCTCTTAAACATTTAAAATATGAATACAACACCCACATAATGAATAGAGCTCCACTAGAACGAAGGATTTATTTCATTTCTCATCACTTCAATACATGAATTGTTTAAAATATAATTTCACGATCATAAATATAATATTAATGTGAAATAAATTTAATTAATATTGTTCTAGACAAATGACATGATAATATATGATCTGTCACGAACCAACCCGGGTCGACCCTGAACCGGTCACCCGAGCCGGTCCGCGGCAAGTCCCGAGGGGCGTTCCCGATCCCCCCGGGATGGCAACCAGTGCCAGGCATTAAGAATTGATCGTTGGGAACGATTTCAGCCCAAAACAAAAGTAAATAGAACAGAATAAATAAACACTAACAGCGGAAAAGAAATAAAAACCACACAACCACGTACCTCCATGTGACCTCTCAGGTCACCACCCAACTAGAGAGCAACCTCGCTCCAACACTAAGCGACTCAAAACAGAAGACCTGCGACTGAAATGGTAAAAGATAGGCGTGAGCACAAAAGTACTCAGTAGGTGAGCCCACAACAAATCCCAATGCACTACCAGTAAATAAAGAATCTACATAATCCAGGTTTGAACTATAATGTATAAAAGTAATTTTTCACAATGTTTTACTTGAAAATCAATACAAGACATTTCCCTTATTCTTTTTCGAAAGGTAGTTCCATTTCATCAGTTTTAAACTCATTATGAAAAGCAAAGTGTTACATTTTCAAATCTAACCCAAAGAAAGTAAAGCATTTTCATTTGAAAACCATTTTTTTTCAAGGTCTAACAGTATAGGCTGTGAAATATGACTGAAGGAAAACAAGCAGGGAAAACAAGTGCATGTAAAGGTAAACAGGCAAGGAAAACCAAGTGCAAGTAAAAACAAACCAGAAGTTATCAGCAATAACCATGGGTGATCCTGAACATCCCTAGAAAACCCCTGGACGTACTCGGGTTCAGACTACCTGCCGGCATGGTACTCCACAGTCAATAACCAACTGGCCGCCCTAACAGCCAACCAGTGGCACATCCCTCCTGGCCTGTCTGTAACTCCAGGGGGTACTAACCCGTCTAATCAGGGTTAGCAAGCAACCGTCACTCGATAATCTACAAGACGCCCAGGAACCCATAGTAGTTTTTGTAACACTGTGTAAGTGGGAGACCCGCGCACGCGTGACTCATCTCACCGCACTTGCCAACCCCTTACACGGACATCGCTACACGACAACCCTCGAAGGGAAGTCCCCCTGTAGAAATGCCCTCACAAGTACGTACATATATATATAATCACTTCACATTTGATAAAGTGCCAACCGGGCCGTCATGTCACTTACATTTTTAAACATCTAAGACCAAAGCATTTTTAAAGAGGGATGACACACGCCATTTCATTGAAAACCAGAAACGCACTTAGAAATTTATTTAAGAAACTCAAATCAGCATCTTAAACCTGGAACACATTTGTTTCACAAGTAGAGTCACTTTCCAATCACCAAATGCACCCCACTTTTATCAAGAGCCAAACGGGACTTTAATCATTTTTTTTTTGAAGGAACACCATTTCCCAAATGAAAACCAAACTTTTGTTCGCGTCACAAAGGAAAACATCTTTCATCAACCAAGAGCCACACATAAGGTTTCCAAAACAAGTTCAAAGGTCACACTACGTTTTTTCTAATCAAGGTTCTAAGAAAACACCATTTTCCATAAACAATACATCTACAAATTTACACACGCCAAAAACATTTCAAAACACAATTTAACATGACTTTCATTATTCAGGAAGAACCATCTAGAAAAACTACCATGGAAGCACATAATTAAATGCAAGAAAACGCTTTTAATGAAACACTAGAATTAAAACAACTTTTATCATCAGCAGATCACCAAACTATAGACAACTACTTAATAATACTTTTGAATTTCCTGAAACTTAATAAAAAGTCAAGGAATAAATAAATTCTAAATTTAAAGGCGAGTTCAAAGGGAGACCTACCTCAAAAACCGAGCGCGACGGTAAAAAGACCTTGGAACCAAGGCGCGATGACACGACGTGTGTCCGAAGCCACGTGATAAAGTCCAACACTCTCGAAACTGAGGCGCGGAGACGGCAGAGCCTCAACGGAAAGTAGAACGGATCCTTGCGGACTAACTGCATACGCTGAACAGTGAAAAGGTACATGTCACTCAACCCGCGACAGAAAAAGGATTAATATAAATTAAATATAAACACCAAGATTCCGCGAAGGAAAAATAAACGAATAAATAAATGAATTAATTAATTAATCAATTAATTAATAAACAAATAAGCAATTAAACAAATATATAGTTAAATAACACATACAAAAATAATCAAGAGAACAAATAAATAACAATAATAATAATATAATAACAATATAGCAGCAACAACAATAATAATAGTAATAATAACAAAATAGTAATATAATACTAATAAGAGTAACAATCATAATAATAATAATTATTATAATGGCATAATACTAATAACAACAATAATAAATATAATAGCACAATAATAATAATAACAACAATAATAATAATAAAATTAACATGATAATTATATGATCATGATAATAAAGTAATAATTTAATAATAATTATAACAATAACAATATAACAATAATATAATAATATTAACATAATAATAATAATAATAACATAAGCATAATAATAATATAATTTTGATAATAATAAAGATAGTAATAAAAATAACAACATAATATAATAATAATTAAAACAATAATAAATATATTCATAATATTAATAATAATAACATAGTATTAATAATAATAACATAATAATAATTTTAATGATGATATAATAATATTAATGATAATATTATCATAATAATAATAATTAATAATAATAGTAATAACCTAATAATAATAAAATAATTATAAGATTATTAACATGGTAAAAATATTAAAATATTATATATATGTAAAACAAAATAAAAACAAAGAACAAAATAAAAACAAAATAGATAAAAAGAAAACAAAAACAAAACTTACGGGAGGAGCAGTGTGCGCAGGGGGAGAGCTGGAGGCGGCTGGCTTCTGGGTGCGGCGAAGGAAAGGGAAGCAGGGGGCTGGGCGGTGCAGGAAAGAAGGCAGGAGGAGGGAAGGCCGGCGGCTGGGTGCGGAGCAGCGGGTGATGAGGCCGGAGCGGCGGGGTTCGCACGGGGAAGGGAAGCAGGGGCCGGCCGCGTGCGGGAGCAGAGGAGGGCGGCGGATCGGGATAGCCGGGCGCGGCTGAGAGGAAGGAGGAGGCGAGGCTGGGTGCGGCCTCGGGACGCCGGGACGAAGCGAGGCGGAGGAGGTCGGGGGTCGCAGGGGCGGCCACCGGAGAGAGAGTGCGCTGGGGCGGCGGCTGGGTGCAGCAGGGGAGGGCCGGAACCAGGGAGGGCGGTGCGGCGAGCCGGAATGGCTGGGCGAGGGAGATGGCGGAGTGCGCTGCGGCGGTGCGCAAGGTCGGCCGCACCAGCAGGGGGAAGAAAGAAGAAAACGAAGAAAGAAGAAGAAAACGGGGAAGAAGGAGGAGAAAGGGGAGAGAGAGGGGGGAGAAAAAATGGCGGCTACGGGAGTAGGGTAGGGTTTGAGAGGGGGTTTCGGGTTTCTTAAAGCATATATATATATATATATATAATAATCATAATAATACAACAAAGATATAAATAATAATATGAGGATAATATTAATAATAATATGTAAAAATAATAAAATACTATAATTATAATAATATACTAATAATAATATTGAACATAAGTAATTAAGTAAAACAAATCCTAAAAATTAATAATGATTTATAGAATTAATAAAACTTTATTATAATAATAAAACCTTATAATAATATTAATATTAATAATTAGAAAATTTAAAATAATAATTATCTTTAATCCAACGTTTAAAATATTAAAACCATTTGAAGATAAATGTGCGCGCGCGTTCGCGCGCGAGCGCACACACCCATATATACCTATATACCTATATATAAACATATACACATAGATACAATATATATACCTATATATACATATATAAGGATAACTTACTAAAGTATATACATATGTATAGACATATATAGGTATATACTTATACACAACTCAAATAGTAATAATAATAAAAGTCAACGTAAAAACTTTAATATTTAAAAAGCCGGGTGGGCACGTCGTCCCCCGGGCCGAACGCACGACCATCGCCAGCGATGCGATGACCGCGCACCGGCGCGAAACCACCAACCACAATTACTCTTCGAAAAATTTAAACCGGGACCAAGAAAGAAGGAAAATTACGGACGTCCGCGGTCGGGGTGTGACAATTCTCCCCACCACAGACACTTTCTGCCCCCAGAAAGTCACCAGGTTACAAGTCAGCCAAAAACCAAGTCTATGCCCAAACAGAACTAAAGGAACTGAAGCAAACTGAGGTTCTCGGGGATGACCTTAATCTACACAGGTCACACCCGACCGATTCAAGAAAAAACTGGTGTCCGAGATCGAGGGGAGAACACGAAGGGGTTCTCCCCACCACAAGAGCTCAACTTGTGCAGAAAAGTTGACCAACTAAAAGGAAGACCCTAGAAAAGGGGGTCGACGCGGGAACTCCCAACCGGTTTAAACCAACTCTCATAGCACGAGTGAAAAGCAACACCTTCGTCCAGACATTAAATTCTCGACCATAGTCAACAACCTTCAACACCAGTGAAAACCCATAGAAAAACATCTAACCGACATCAAATTGGAGACATGATCCACCGATGTCCACAAAGCATAATCACATCGACAACATAACTAAAACGAGGTCAACCCACATGAGAGTCAAAAACCCTTTTAGGAAGGACACCCGATTTAGAATATTACATTCCCATGACAAGTCCGCTTAGATTTATCGTCGAACAAGTCCATTGTCACTTTTTAGAAAAACCACACATTTACATAAACCAGACTACTTGGATTATAATAGAACAAGTCCATGATAACCCCATGGTAAAATGATGAACATACAACAACGTCAAAACTTATCAGCAGAAAAACAAGTACTAAAAGATCTTGATTGTTCCACTGCTAACGCGGAACTCAAAATCTGGACCAAGGCTTCACAACCCTGGGGACTCCTGACTGTGCGCGAGCTTCACCCCGAGACTTGTGGCTGGGGCTCTGATGGCTGAAGCATCTTCTGCCTCACAGTCAGGTACTGACATTCTCCAATCACAGCTTCCTCTTCAAGCGACGCTTCTTGCAAAACTTCTCCAGATGACCCAGACAACCACAGCGATGACACGTCTTCGGGGGGTTGCGACAAGACGACTTTAAATGTCCGAAACGACCACACTGAAAGCATACCATCGAACGATCTGATGAACTGGAAACTAGGACCAAAGGGGATTACTCCTTAGGAACAGGTATCTCCGGCGCTTTTTCCTCACCAGAGGGGGAACTCTTACGAACAACAACAGAGGACGCTGAAGTATTAACCACCCGCACACCGGAAAGCAACTCAGCCAAGAAAGCTTTCTCCACCAGCTTCTCGAAACAAAGGTCTTCAGAAGGGAGGACTCGCTCCTTGATCTCGGGACGAAGACCTCCAGTGAAAAGAGAGGCCTTCATGAGCTCATGCGACGCTACATTTGGAGAAAAGGAAATCAGTTCCTTGAAATGGTCAACATATTCCTTCACCGTCCGTTGGCCTTGTTGAATATGCACAAGCTCTCTCTTTTTCTCCAGCATCACTTCCTCAGGTACAAACCATTGGATGAAAACGGTTCTGAAGACATCCCACGTCATTTCACCTTGCGTTGACGGTGGGGTAACCATCTTCCACTGGTCCAGAGCTGGACCCTCAAACAACTCCATAATTGCACGAACCTTAACACTATCGGGAGTTCCCAACATTCTAAAGACACGTTCCACTTCCTCGAGCCATTCCACTGCCTCTAACGGACCCTGATCACCATGGAGAACAGGCAAAGTCTGAGGAGGACTAAAAACTGGGCATGACATATCCGAATCCTTAAAGACCTTTCTGGGTGGCATTTCCTGAGCGACATACAAAACACAAGGCCAAAACCCACATCAAACCAAATCAACATCAAATCGAAGCAACATCAATAAAAGCGTCTTTATCAAAAACAGTCAGCACAAGGATCAATCAAATACAACACAACCCAAAATAAAATCTCCTCCTTAAAATTCCCTTTTCATTTTTGATTTCAAAACCACCCTTTCTCAAAATCACTTTCCAAAAACCAACCCGCTTTCAAACCAAAAACATTCCAAAACCATTTCCTCTTTAAAACCAATTTAGAAAACAAGGTCAAGCCCTTAATTTCAAATACACACCCAGGTATTCTCATGAACCGTTGCACATGTCTTTATCCACATTCCATTCATACGTGCGTCAACACACACTTTCCATGCATTCTCACACATGTGCAAACGTTCATAAAGAGGAACCGAGGTTTCAACCCAAATCATTCTTATCCAATTCCAAGCAAACAACAGATTTTCAAATCAAGAGATTTCAGTTTTAAAACCCATTTCATATATTTAAAGTCCTTTAGAAGAAACCAGTCCAATTTTCAAAAAACCTTTTTCATTCCCAACAACGCACTCACACAAACCAAAACAAAAGCAGGATCCAAATTTGCATCAACAACTGAAATGAGGGACTAGTAGTCACACTCAACCTGGCGACATGGTAGTGAGCCATGTCCCAAGTCAGTGTCGACCACTAGGATGAATTCAAACCGTGTACTCAGACTCCACATGGGTCACTACTCCAGGTGAAGTCACAAAGTAACGTCGTCTTGCCTCCGTTGTCATCTCTCAATCCAAGACAAACCAGGAAAGACAAGTTCACAATTCCCGAACTACCCCTGGTAACTCAAAGATCAGTGCGAGCAAGAGTTCGCGACGCTCTTCCCGTACCTACCCCTCGAGTTCCGACAGTCCTAATCTCCTTCTACCGAACAACCCAAATAACAAGAACCACCTCTGATACCATTTTGTCACGAACCAACCCGGGTCGACCCTGAACCGGTCACCCGAGCCGGTCCGCGGCAAGTCCCGAGGGGCGTTCCCGATCCCCCCGGGATGGCAACCAGTGCCAGGCATTAAGACTTGATCGTTGGGAACGATTTCAGCCCAAAACAAAAGTAAATAGAACAGAATAAATAAACACTAACAGCGGAAAAGAAATAAAAACCACACAACCACGTACCTCCATGTGACCTCTCAGGTCACAACCCAACTAGAGAGCAACCTCGCTCCAACACTGAGCGACTCAAAACAGAAGACCTGCGACTGAAATGGTAAAAGATAGGCGTGAGCACAAAAGTACTCAGTAGGTGAGCCCACAACAAATCCCAATGCACTACCAGTAAATAAAGAATCTACATAATCCAGGTTTGAACTATAATGTATAAAAGTAATTTTTCACAATGTTTTACTTGAAAATCAACACAAGACATTTCCCTTATTCTTTTTCGAAAGGTAGTTCCATTTCATCAGTTTTAAACTCATTCTGAAAAGCAAAGTGTTACATTTTCAAATCTAACCCAAAGAAAGTAAAGCATTTTCATTTGAAAACCATTTTTTTTCAAGGTCTAACAGTATAGGCTGTGAAATATGACTGAAGGAAAACAAGCAGGGAAAACAAGTGGAAGTAAAGGTAAACAGGCAAGGAAAACCAAGTGCAAGTAAAAACAAACCAGAAGTTATCAGCAATAACCATGGGTGATCCTGAACATCCCTAGAAAACCCCTGGACGTACTCGGGTTCAGACTACCTGCCGGCATGGTACTCCACAGTCAATAACCAACTGGCCGCCCTAACAGCCAACCAGTGGCACATCCCTCCTGGCCTGTCTGTAACTCCAGGGGGTACTAACCCGTCTAATCAGGGTTAGCAAGCAACCGTCACTCGATAATCTACAAGACGCCCAGGAACCCATAGTAGTTTTTGTAACACTGTGTAAGTGGGAGACCCGCGCACGCGTGACTCATCTCACCGCACTTGCCAACCCCTTACACGGACATCGCTACACGACAACCCTCGAAGGGAAGTCTCCCTGTAGAAATGCCCTCACAAGTACGTACATATATATATATAATCACTTCACATTTGATAAAGTGCCAACCGGGCCGTCATGTCACTTACATTTTTAAACATCTAAGACCAAAGCATTTTTAAAGAGGGATGACACACGCCATTTCATTGAAAACCAGAAACGCACTTAGAAATTTATTTAAGAAACTCAAATCAGCATCTTAAACCTGGAACACATTTGTTTCACAAGTAGAGTCACTTTCCAATCACCAAACGCACCCCACTTTTATCAAGAGCCAAACGGGCCTTTAATCATTTTTTTTGAAGGAACACCATTTCCCAAATGAAAACCAAACTTTTGTTCGCGTCACAAAGGAAAACATCTTTCATCAACCAAGAGCCACACATAAGGTAGCCAAAACAAGTTCAAAGGTCACACTACGTTTTTTCTAATCAAGGTTCTAAGAAAACACCATTTTCCATAAACAATACATCTACAAATTTACACACGCCAAAAACATTTCAAAACACAATTTAACATGACTTTCATTATTCAGGAAGAACCATCTAGCAAAACTACCATGGAAGCACATAATTAAATGCAAGAAAACTCTTTTAATGAAACGCTAGAATTAAAACAACTTTTATCATCAGCAGATCACCAAACTATAGATAACTACTTAATAATACTTTTTAATTTGCTGAAACTTAATAAAAAGTCAAGGAATAAATAAATTCTAAATTTAAAGGCGAGTGCAAAGGGAGACCTACCTCAAAAACCGAGCGCGACGGTAAAAAGACCTTGGAACCAAGGCGCGATGACACGACGTGTGTCCGAAGCCACGTGATAAAGTCCAACACTCTCGAAACTGAGGCGCGGAGACGGCAGAGCCTCAACGGAAAGTAGAACGGATCCTTGCGGACTAACAGCGTACGCTGAACAGTGAAAAGGTACATGTCACTCAACCCGCGACAGAAAAAGGATTAATATAAATTAAATATAAACACCAAGATTCCGCGAAGGAAAAATAAACGAATAAATAAATGAATTAATTAATTAATCAATTAATTAATAAACAAATAAGCAATTAAACAAATATATAGTTAAATAACACATACAAAAATAATCAAGAGAACAAATAAATAACAATAATAATAATATAATAACAATATAGCAGCAACAACAATAATAATAGTAATAATAACAAAATAGTAATATAATACTAATAAGAGTAACAATCATAATAATAATTATTATTATAATGGCATAATACTAATAACAACAATAATAAATATAATAGCGCAATAATAATAATAACAACAATAATAATAATAAAATTAACATGATAATAATATGATCATGATAATAAAGTAATAATTTAATAATAATTATAACAATAACAATATAACAATAATATAATAATATTAACATAATAATAATAATAATAACATAAGCATAATAATAATATAATTTTGATAATAATAAAGATAGTAATAAAAATAACAACATAATATAATAATAATTAAAACAATAATAAATATATTCATAATATTAATAATAATAACATAGTATTAATAATAATAACATAATAATAATTTTAATGATGATATAATAATATTAATGATAATATTAACATAATAATAATAATTAATAATAATAGTAATAACCTAATAATAATAAAATAATTATAAGATTATTAACATGGTAAAAATATTAAAATATTATATATATGTAAAACAAAATAAAAACAAAGAACAAAATAAAAACAAAATAGATAAAAAGAAAACAAAAACAAAACTTACGGGAGGAGCAGTGTGCGCAGGGGGAGAGCTGGAGGCGGCTGGCTTCTGGGTGCGGCGAAGGAAAGGGAAGCAGGGGGCTGGGCGGTGCAGGAAAGAAGGCAGGAGGAGGGAAGGCCGGCGGCTGGGTGCGGAGCAGCGGGTGATGAGGCCGGAGCGGCGGGGTTCGCACGGGGAAGGGAAGCAGGGGCCGGCCGCGTGCGGGAGCAGAGGAGGGCGGCGGATCGGGATGGCCGGGCGCGGCTGAGAGGAAGGAGGAGGTGAGGCTGGGTGCGGCCTCGGGACGCCGGGATGAAGCGAGGCGGAGGAGGTCGGGGGTCGCAGGGGCGGCCGCCGGAGAGAGAGTGTGCTGGGGCGGCGGCTGGGTGCAGCAGGGGAGGGCCGGAACCAGGGAGGGCGGTGCGGCGAGCCGGAATGGCTGGGCGAGGGAGATGGCGGAGTGCGCTGCGGCGGTGCGCAAGGTCGGCCGCACCAGCAGGGGGAAGAAAGAAGAAAACGAAGAAAGAAGAAGAAAACGAGGAAGAAGGAGGAGAAAGGGGAGAGAGAGGGGGGAGAAAAAATGGCGGCTACGGGAGTAGGGTAGGGTTTGAGAGGGGGTTTCGGGTTTCTTAAAGCATATATATATATATATATAATAATCATAATAATACAACAAAGATATAAATAATAATATGAGGATAATATTAATAATAATATGTAAAAATAATAAAATACTATAATTATAATAATATACTAATAATAATATTGAACATAAGTAATTAAGTAAAACAAATCCTAAAAATTAATAATGATTTATAGAATTAATAAAACTTTATTATAATAATAAAACCTTATAATAATATTATTATTAATAATTAGAAAATTTAAAATAATAATTATCTTTAATCCAACGTTTAAAATATTAAAACCATTTGAAGATAAATGTGCGCGCGCGTTCGCGCGCGAGCGCACACACCCATATATACCTATATACCTATATATAAACATATACACATAGATACAATATATATACCTATATATACATATATAAGGATAACGTACTAAATTATATACATATGTATAGACATATATAGGTATATACTTATACACAACTCAAATAGTAATAATAATAAAAGTCAACGTAAAAACTTTAATATTTAAAAAGCCGGGTGGGCACGTCGTCCCCCGGGCCGAACACACGACCATCACCAGCGATGCGATGACCGCGCACCGGCGCGAAACCACCAACCACAATTACTCTTCGAAAAATTTAAACCGGGACCAAGAAAGAAGGAAAATTACGGACGTCCGCGGTCGGGGTGTGACATGATCATTGTAATTTATTTCATAGTTATTAGAATACAAATCAAAACAGAATAATCATGAATCCTATTATCCTAAAAAATTAAATAATTTTTCATAAAATGAACATCCGTATTCATAAATAGATAAATTTTATTTGGATATATTTATTAAAAAATGATGATTTTATATAAATCATGTCATATTTATACACATCCATTGATTATAACATGTTCTTGTCCGGGTGGGTTTAACAACCTACATGAATGATGCTATGAAATTTTATCATAGAATGTTATGGAAACATAATTATTGGTAATATATGATATCATTAGGTAAATGTTGTTTTAATATTTAAGTAATGGTAACCTAATTTTTTTAAACAATATTAAGATAAAACAAATAATTCATTAAAAAATTATGAAAGAATCACACAATCATTATAATTTTGTGTTTGATACCTCAAACTCTAATAGAATAAACATTTATCATTAAAAAATTTTGAAATAGTTATTCCAATATATTTATTTATTTTTTTGATTAATTAATGTTTATTAGTAAAAAATAAAAAATATTTATATTATGGTAATTAAATAAAATGAATAAACACAGTAACATTCTATGATGAATAAATACAACAACTAAATAATCAATGTGTAGTGAATAATTATATGTTTTTATTATTAATGTGTAATATATATTATAAATGTTTATAAATATGTAATTAATAAAAATTTTAATTTATAAATGATTTTAGAGATTGTATGTTCAATAATGTATATATTGTAACAGTTTCCTTCAATTTCCCTTTATTGAGGCATGTTTTACTGTTTTATGCCTATAAATATTTTATATACAATACATAATATCCTATTTTGATTCCATTAATACTATTATATTTTTGTAAAATGGCTTAAATATTTTTTTAAACATCTCTTGTTTATATCTTCATGATTAATATATTCATAAATTAATAATTTTATTTCTTAACATAATATCATTTCAATAATTAGTAATGATTATTCATGACATATTTTTTAAGAATGATAAATTATTCCCTATGATTTTATTATGTAATATTTTTCCATTTTAGATCTGTGTATTTAATAATAAAACACATAAATTCGTTTTTAACTGATTCATACATGAATAATTAGAATGTATGTATTGGTTTCTTATGTCAAATTTCATTCATTGTGACATATTTAATATTAACCAAAAGATTCATTTTATTCTGTATATAATTATGTAAGGATTCATTTTATTATACCTACTGTTAAATTAATGTAATTTTAAAAAAAATTATTGTTATATATTTCATTTGGTTTTGATTCAGAGGTTGACATACCATAAGGGATTTGGTAATCTCCAATATATTTTTTTATTGATTTAGAATGTTTCTTCTTAACATTATTTCTTATATACATAGTTTATTTCCCCATAATATTTAATTACAGAAATTTTTATCTCCCTTTATTTCTTAAATGTATTTTAATATATAATTCCCAAAAAAATTAATTCAAAAAAATATAATGTTGCTAATAATAATCCCAATACATAATATAAATATTTTTATTATCTCTGTTTATACAATTTCATCCCATAAATTTTTTTCATTATCATTTTGAAATAAAATAATTGTAATTTCTTATTGTATACATATATTTCTTTACCTATTTTTGAAATGATACTATATAACTCTTATAAATTATATGGGTTTCAATAATGGTAATTAAAATTTTTTTAAATGGATTTTATTTTCATGATAATATCATTATATTCCACAACAAAATTTTGAATATAGACTTTTATTCCTTCCATGGAATCATTATTAAATTTTTATATTTTAAATAATTCCATGAAATCTATATTTTCACTTAGAAAACTTTGATTTGATGGATTTTCCTTTGAATATTAATTTTAGTATCTAAGGATTTATTCTTAGAGTTGGTGTGGTGTTTTATAGTCTTATGACACCAAATGCAATATATTAATAATACTCAGTTAATTTAACAGATGTTCTTGTATAATATCAATATAAATGTATTTAACCATTTTTAGGACTTCATGTGTGAAATTTTTAAGCAAAGGTTGATTCCAAAATGTGGGGTTTACATTCGGCCTAATCTTACATTGGTGGGTTTTGGACATTCAGTTTCAAGAAGTCATTGGATTTTATGCTTAACTAAAAAAAACAAAAGTTATTTATTTAAATAAATGAATTGACCCATATACACAATATTAAAAAATTTTACCTATAAATTTTCCAATGTTTACATATTTAATGAGGATGCAATTACAGGAGAGAGTTCTTTATTGATGCATCTTGAACAAAGAACCTCAACAATCATATCATGGTGGATGGGGAGGCAATAAATGAAGTATCTATTATTCATCACTTGAGATTGTGTTATTCACCAATAATCAAACGACAATTTAGGATGTAAATTTATTTTCCAACCATATTTAATTTTATAATCATGGATTCCAAATTAACTTCTTATTGATAACAAATTTTCATTTATCACATGAGACTGATTTTGACATATAACTTATCACAATGAATTATGCTCCACAGATACCCTATAGTTGTAATCCTAGGATTTCATCACATCATAAAATTCAATTGAAACATGTATTTTGTGAATTTATCTTCACCATTATTCCCAATGATCACTGTTATCCCTCAGGGTAGTAGTATTGTGTTTCAAGTTAATGATTAAATGTGATAGAACCAATGTATTTGTGGGGGTTTTTTGCAAAAAATTTATTGTTTAGTGATTTTTAATAGATAAATAGGGTTTGAAGGTGATGTTTCATAGATATGGGATCCATATACGTTATAGTAGGTGTTGTGGGAGGCTCCATTGGTTGGAATTTGGAAAACATAAGTAGATCATGTATGGAAACCACTTGATCTATACACCCCAGCGTTAGTGAGGAATAATCCTTCGACCAATGTAGTCTAAAACATGGTGTAATGACATGATACTACATAACTATGGGATATTGGATGGATATTACATAGGGAATTAAAATTAGTTTGTAGTGAGTAGGGATGCAGTCAAGGGTACAGAACGGTTAGCTACAACGGTGCTTGGTGGTCCCTCATTGTAATGGGATGAGGTTGTATTTGGGGGTGCTAGAAGGTAATAAGACATAAAAGGGTAAAAAAATAACTCACAAGATTCCAATAATATTACAGAAATGGGGATACGGGGAATAATATTAATATTATTAAAATTATTTTTCAGCGATGTATCTCCACTATGAAATATTAGATTCATATGCCCTCTATGACATGGTGAACCTGGTAACGAGGTCTACTTTTAAAGACCAATATCAGGTGTTTAATTTGGTGTCATGTTTTAGGATCATGAATCTCTATTACAATTTAATATGGTATTTTTTCACCGATTTTCCATTTTCGTTTGGTTCATCTCCTATCAACGATTTTTCCTTGATGATTGTAAAATTGTAATTAGTTTTTTGGTTGATTAATATTTTCATAGAAAAAATAGTTGATTTAGGTTTTATGTCGACAAATCGATGGAGAGCATTACTGTTTCATTAGGTTTTATGCTATATAGACATTTTGTTCCAACAAGTATCATATCCGATGTATTTTTTCACATATAACCAGAAGGATACCATCTTAGTGGATTTCATGATACATTAGGAGGTGTTTCAAGTGTGGTGTTTCTTTAAGAGAGGCTTGATATATAAACATGTTATGTATTAATCATCATAGAGATACCATGGTTAGAAACAACCACTATCACACTAGTGTGAGTGTCCGCCATACACTTTTCTCAAACTGAGTCGCACTCCAATATCAAGAAATGGGGAATATCTTCTCTTTTACCAAGTAATATACCCTATTGAACTATACAAATATTCATATATTTTACCTATTTTTACCCCTATTACACTTCGGTTCATGTCATCTATTTTAACAAGTGTTAACCCCAAACATAATAAGGTGAATTTCATCTTTCTACCAAGTGTTACCAACTGTTGTACTTGGACCAAAGTGAAACATCTACTGAGTGGTACCCCAAAACATAATAAGATAAAATTACTCTATTTGAGATTGTTCCCCCATGATTGTATGTAACAGTGGTGCGGTTATGTTTCTCTAAATTTTTTCTCATATGGATACACAAGGCACTGGAAGATAGTGCTGGATCCTTTGAGTTATATGAGGAAACATCAGACCTATTAGGATATAGAGATGGACATCTCAGTTTACTCTCATATAGGTTGAATTTGAGTATATACATATATAAATTGTGTTTGGTTATATCACTTCTTATATGTTGAGATAAATTTTGTTGAATCTTTTTATTTCTTTTTTCATGGTTTACAGGGGGCCTACTGGGGTTTTATATAATCATTGTTTCATGTGATTTTATAACACATGTCATTATTTCTATAACAAACATGCTAATATAAAATGAAATTAGTGAATTATAGTAGTACCTTAGGTGAATTTATTATGTTTAGTGGATTGGCATGGATATTAGGGGCCGATCACTATTCAGTTTTCCTTCAATACAGTTATAGTCTTGATAGTAATTCAATTTGATAGAGAATATATTTTTTTCCTTTTATCAATGATTTATATTTTCAAACAATATTTATTTCTTATAGGTTATTGAATACATGGATTACTCAATATGTTACTATCATTTATTATTCCACTACATTGTTTTATGAAGATTGTTTGAAGCATGGATATTAGTACATAAGTATAAATCCTCCAATTATATATTTTACATTCATGGTGATCTTTCTAGGTCCTATATTTTTAGAGGCCAGATTTGATATTTCCTGGATCATATTACCATCATCCAAAAGGTAATCATTAAGACAAGTGGTGAATGAGTGGTATCATATGATATATTCTTTATATTTTTGTTGGTGTGGGATTCATGGTGAGGATTTTTTAGAATCATAAGGATATATTTTGAGAGTGTCTCAATTGTTGTTTTTAGACTAGGGTATATGGTTTTCGTGTTTTGGTTTCTGTATCCATATATCAGGACTCTTACTACTTTTTTGTTGACATGGAATTCTTTGGAATCAGTTTCATGAACTTTTGGTACAAGCATATTATATTATTTAATCCACTACATTACTTTAAATAATTATCTACATATATAGTCGTATTATCATATTACATCTTGATCACTTTTAGAATTCCTCCTTGAAGTAAACCACATAGGTTACAGATATAGGATTGTGAATATGACCCATCAAGTGACGAGTCCTTGGTTTAAGATCAATATTTTGTGGTCTTTTCTAGATATGGTAAATGATTAGCACACCATCATTCAAGGTTGAAAATAGAACAAATATTTTAGTCTAATGAAACACACATGCCCATTATTCTATAAGATTTATATAATTATTTTCCCTATATATTCTTTTATAAGAAGACCTCAAATAAGTTGAGGATTGACTTGAGTTGGTGATTTGATAATTCAGGCATCAATGGAACCTGAATGGCCAAATTGTTGTGTGAAATCCATTCATTTCCTTAGAGAAGTATGGTTCTAGTGTCATCATGTCACAATAACATGGGATGATATCGATCTATCATTTTACGTCTATTAGGAGCTGTTTCTTGTGGATTATTATCCCTTCTTCTTATAATCAATTCAGATCTAATATATTTTTGTATTGTTTTTTGAAACTATGATAATTCTTCTATATGACACAAGGATCCCTATCCATAGGTTGTAATCCCTTGATTGGGTGTGTGAAGGTTACTTTTGGACACAAAAGTTTAGTAGGGTATCTATAGAGATATACATTCCAATGTTCCCACTTTTTATTCTCTCTAAAACAAAATTTCTACCGTAGGATCTTACTGTAACACCCGGAGATTTTATGAGAAATATTTTTTTATTTCTTATGTTTTAAACAAATTAATCTTTCACTGCACACAAAAGTAGCTTGGCTTGCCTTACAAGCAATCACGACCTTCCTCGATAGCGTGTGTAGTACGCAATATCGAGTTTCACTAAACAACTATATATTATTATAATATTATAAACTAGTAGTTATGAATAGTATTAACTTAAAATTTAATTTTATATCATTATAATTCATCATACTCATTTTATAGAATGAGGTATGAATACAAAATCTGTTTTTTCGGATAAAAGAAGTATTTTAAAAAAAAATGAAGTTTTACCGTCTTTTGATGGCACACACATTTTAAATCTAGTTTTTGACATTTTTATAAGTTCAATTTTACAAAAAAAATATCCTCTTTAAATCATGAAATAAAAATTTACTTTGGATAAATTTTTCATATTATTCAGGTAACTTTCATATTTTGATGAATAGTTAAAATACGTTATATTTTAATTAAAAACAACATTTTTCATCGCAATAATTTATAAGTCTAGATTATGTTTTAATTGGTTTTATAGTGTAATTAGAATATATTTTTACCATTTAATCCTATTTTGGTCATTGGAAATAATTTCACTTTAAAATTCGACATAAACAAGTGATGATCTTTGGATAGTTACTGTTTCTTAAAAACACTCTATTTGTTTTGATTACGGAAATTACATTTAAAATTAATTAATTCCACTTCTATGTTTTGAATATGGAAAAAAAGAAATTATTTTTGAATTCGGAATATCAAATATATATTAGGCTGAATTTTTTGTTTTTTTCTGAAAAACTTCAATTTTTGATGAATAGTGAAAACAGAGAGTTTTTGGTTAAAACCAATTTTTTATTTATATAATAATATTTTTGATATAAATTTATTTAAGTAAAAATAGATACATTATACTTATATAATTTCAATAAAATTCATTGGAATTATTTTATAATAATTTAAGATTTATAAAAATAGTATTGAACTTTTCACTGTCTTTTACCCACCTCCTAGGAGCTTTTGCAATTATTCATAAAACATAATTTTACCGATTCTATGATTTGAATTTAGAAAACCCGAGAGACACCATTAATATGAAGGAGTAACATGTGGTTCAATTAGATAAAAATAATTTTTTTAATAGAATCTTTTTATTTTTATTTACCACGGTTAAAAGTAAATACGGTAATTCAAGGTTAAAAGAAAATTCTAATAATTCAAAATCACCTTAACACTTGTCCAAAACTTAATGGATGAGTAATGTCCGACAATGGGCATCCTTGGGTCTGTTTTGGGACCCCATAGAGCCACTTATGGAAGATAATGACACATTATATTAATTAATTTAATGTAAAGACAAAATTGGGATTAAAAAAATCATTTAGTATTTAGTTTTTATAAGGGGTTATATAAATTATCATATTTACTATAAATATTAATTGGAAATATAAAAATAATTCCTACATGTTGGTATTTTTTTATAATTTTTATACATCAAATAAATTAAATTATTTATGACACAACAATGATGCATTATTTACCTCATTAATAAATGATTTAAATAAATAAGATGATAATGATTAAAATATTTTAAAAAACATGTACAATCCTAATTGTTTGATTTTATTTCTACCATGATTCATCTTATCTTCATTTTTAATGGTTTTTGGACATTTTTAAATTGAATATAAGTTTATAATAAAATAATATTATCTCACTTTCCAATGGTGCCCCTCTCCTCCCTTATAAAAGGGAACCTCTTCCCTCTCCTCCTCACAGCACATTGAGCCTTCATTCTCGTCCATCCACTGACAATTTCACTTCCCCACTTCCTTATAAACCTAATAGAGGTACTGGTCTTCTCAATAGTCCAACTCTAGTGCCCCAATAGAATGATTAAAAGGTCACTACGAAGAAGTGGTAATACCTTCTACCGTTTTCTTCAAGTTCCATTTTTCTTCTACTCTCTCTTCTTTAATTATTTCATTATGAGGTAATATCATCAGTATCCCTAATATACTGATATGTTATTATAAATATTAAACAACCCTATTTCACCTCTTATCCATCATATGGTAAAAAAAATCATCGCACGTGTGTATGTATGGAATATCGTCTCCACACCGTGGTGTAATCTGTTTTCCACCGCCACCTTACTTGGATGGGTATGATGGTGGTAATAAATAACTATATATGATTATTTTAAAGTGGTATTTATTCTGAAATTATATACATACACTTTAACCCAATTCCACGATCATGGGAACGATATCATCGCTCATTCGTACATACGGCCTACCGTCTCCACGAAGTGATGTGACTCGTTCTATATGATCTTCATTGAATAATGATTATGCAAATGAATTGAATGAATGAATATGATTTATATTATCATAATAACATTATTTAAATGATGTATCTATATCCTATAATGTGGAATACGAATTTATTCTCCAAAACACGCATAAGAACATAAAGCAATAAACACCCGAATAACAAGTAGCAATGAAATATTACTAATAAGAAGCTAAGAATATGACCATATATGATATCATAACAATGAATATATTTCTGTAATGAGTCAATGACATTATTGAAATCATTATACAGGAGTATCGGACACGTACAAAGCATATCATACCTAAGGTAAGGGATAATGGTGAAATCTCAATTGTTTTCTATCCGAGATTGCTTATAAGTATGTATTTACTTGAGTTATATTTATCATACATGTCCAAGTTTTATAAAAATGTATTCATGTATGTTTAAAGTCATTTTTACCAATTTTTGACTTTTACTACATTGTATGTAAGAAATCTTTTTTTTTTGTTTAACATACGAGGTACTTTTTGACTTTTCCGACAAAAGTACGAGAAGAATATTTTTTAACTTATACGGAATGAACGTATTTATACGTTTTCATAATGCCTAATTTTCATGAAGTTTCATCTACAATATTTCATGAGTATTTTCAAAAAAATCCTTTTCTTTTAAAATTTCATGTCATTTTGTGAAAACAAAATTATTTTGAAAAAGAATGGATATTTTCCTCAATAATTTATTTCAAGTGTCTTGTCAAAACTATTCTCCATCTAAGGTGAAATTATTTCATATGTGTATGTTTCAAGTATAATTTCTCTATTATTTACATGGTATTATTTTTCTTCTTATGAAATGATATCCATTTGTTTTATATAGATTATTTTATAATGGCATGATGTTTAAGAATCCCAATTTATTACATGGGTTATGTTATGATGTATGATTTATGATTTTGTGGCGTAAGTATGGATTATTTAATTATGAGATGGGTGGGAACTATATATCCCTCTAATTCATTGGGTAAAGATTTATATCTCATGAGATAGACATCGCTGGAATGGCAGGTTAATCTGGTCTAGTGAAACAATACTGAAATAAGAAGTGATCTCTATTCAGATATGGACTTTGTCTGCTAAGGTAGTCTTGGAAATGAGTCTTGAATACTAAGAAATGATTCTCTATGATTATGTGTATATGCCACAAAGTTTCATGTTTTATGTTATGATTATTGGTATTACATTTAACTACTATAATTTATCCCATGTTATGATATTCAGATATCTTTTGGAGGTTAATATTTTCAAAATGTTATGTTCTTATGAATATGATATGACTAATATTTCTTTTGTTTACCCTTACTGAGAATTTGAGCTCACCCTTTTGTATGTTTTCTTTTTCCCAGGGCAGGAAAAATTATATTAAGTAGGATATGCCAAAAAAGGGACTCTAGATATGATGAAATAAACAGGAGACAATGTAGTTGATTTTATGAACCTGTTGTTTATGTTTCCCAGTTTCAAAAGACACTATACATATACGGTCCTTTCATGGTTTTGTCATATGTTAATAAGTGTGCTTAAATATTGAAGCAATAACAATGTATGTAATGTATGGGTCATTATAGTTGGTATCAAAGGAAAGGTATTTTCAACCCTCGGAAACAAGGATGTGAAAGCCCTAGTGAGAACCCTAAGGATATGTCTAAGCATTGAACACAATATTAGTGTTTTAGAAATGGCCATGAGTAACATATGATAATACCTTTAGTGTGAAATTTTATTCTTGATTATGTGGTTTTCCTATTATAATTAGTGTTTCTCACACTATTATTTTTGATTTTTGTCAATGGATAGAACCCGAAGGAACAATGTTAACGTGGAATGCAACGGGCAATGCAATGATTGTCCCCCTGAGCAACCAAACATTATGGGAGCTGGAATGAAAAATCTTGTAGCCATTATCACACAATTTTCTCAAGATATGAATCATTAAGGACATTTAAACGAGAAAAGGAATGTGAAACATTATTTTGAATACTTCATGAGGCAACGTCCACCTTCATTCAGTGGTTCTACTAATTCATTAGTGGCTGAACAATGGATCAGTACCACTGAGAAGATATTTTTAGTTCTTCAATTTTTAGAACATGACAAAGTCATCTTAGTAGTGTATCGTTTGGAAGGTGATGTTGATCAATGGGGGAATATTATCAAGAATATGAGGCATGGAGATGAAATTGAGTCCATGGAATGGGATGAGTTCAAGAACTTAATTTTTAATAAGTACTTACCTCGTATTCTTCGAACAAAGATGGAGAAGGAGTTTTGTGAACTGAAGCAAAAGGATGAGGAATCGGTTGGTACCTACGAAGATGATTTTACAAGAATTGCAAGGTACACATCTAGGATTATTATCCAACCTGAGAGTAAGATTTATCGATTCTTTAGTGTCTTAAAACCAAGTCTTAGAATGTCGTTAGCCATAAGGGACTTCAATAGCTACGAGGAAATCGTTCGATGTGCTCTCAAAGTTGAGATGGATATTAAAGTAACCCATCAGTCATATGGGTTTGATAAGAACAGGAAAATGGAATTCAAAAGAAAATTGAAAGACCACACTTAAAAGAAGATTAGTTTTCCTTTATCCTCAAATTGTGGAAAGAAACATGGAGGGAATTGTCTTAAGGGGACAAGAAAATGTTATAAATGTGGAAAAAAAGGTCATCGTGAAATTGAATGTTGAAATAATGGGAATAATATATCTAATGATGCGAACAAAGGAAGGGATACACATAATTCACCTCTTACACATCAATGTTTCATGTGCAAGGAGATGGGGCATTATGCTAATCAGTGACCAAATCCAAGGGTTGATGATGATGATCGACTTCAACAAACTCTTAATGCCAAAGACAAAGGAATGTCACATGCAATTACTATCGGCGATGTGGAGTAGTATAACGAAGTGGTGAAAGGTACACTAACCATCCAATCTAAAGTAGAAATTGTTTTATTTGATTCTGGATACACCCACTATTTTATTTATTAAAAATTTTCTAAGGGTTTTGCTGTATTACCTCAACAATTAGATGTTGAGTTTTCTGTGACAACTCCTAATGGAACAACGGTCGCATCAAAAGTTTATAATTCTTCTATGATTGATGTTTGTAGAAACTTTCTTCCTGCAAATCTTGTGATTCTTTCTATCGTGTAATTTGATGTGATTCATGGCATGGGTTGGCTTTCTTTATACAGATCTCATATCAATTTCCAAAGAAGGGAAATCACATTTAATATTCCAGATCAATCTATGATCGTCTATCGATGCACGGATGAATATAACCTTCAAGAAGAAATTTCTTCCATCTTCTGGGTCTTGATTCCAATAAATGAATGTTATTTATCTCCAATGGTTGGGGAGAAACTCACGATTAAGAATATACCCATTGTACGAGAGTTTGATGATGTCTTTCCGGAGGAATTGCCGGATCTTCCACCAAATAGTGAAGTGGAGTTTTCAATAGAGCTTGTACCGGGTGCTTTGCCTATTTCAAAGACACCTTATAGAATGTCCCCAATTGTGTTTCAAGAATTGAAGAAGAAACACCAAGAGAATCTTGATAAAGGATTCATACGCCCTAGTGCATCACCTTGGGGAGCACCTTTTCTGTTTGTTAAGAAGAAAGATGGATCAATGAGACTCTGCATTGATCATCGAGAACTTAACATGATCGCGATCAATAAAAAATATCCTGTCCCACGCATTGATGACTTATTTTACCAACTTCAAGGAGATCAATTCTTTTCCAAGATTGATCTTCATTCAGGGTATCATCAATTAAGGGTCAAAAGGGAGGATAAACCAAAGACAACTTTCCGTACAAGGTATGGACACTATGAATTTATAGTGATGCCATTTGGTCTTACTAATGCACCTGCTATATTCATGGATCTAATGAATATAGTCTTTAGATACTATCTTGATCAGTTTGTGGTAGTCTTTATAGACGATATTCTTTTCTATTCAAAGATAAAGGAAGAATAGGAATATCACATGAGAATTGTATTGAAGACCCTGAGAAAGGAGAAGATTTATGCCAAATTTACCAATTGTGAATTTTGGATTCAAAAAGTTACATTTTTGGGTCACATAATCTCAAAAGAGGGGATATCTATGGATCTAGAAAAAAAAGAGGTTATCAAAAGATGGTCAAGACCAACAAAAGTAACTGAGATCCGATGTTTTCTTAGTTTGGCTGGATATTATCGACGTTTTGTGAAAGATATTTCACGATTATCTAATCCACTAACCATGTTGACTCGAAAAATAGATATGTTCGTGTAGATGGAGGAGTGTGAAGAGAATTTCTAGGAGATGAAAAGAAGGTTATCCAGTGCACCTGTGCTCACACAGCCTTGTAGTGGAGAAAGGTTTTTGATCTACAGTGAAGCATCCAAGAAGGGATTGGGGTGTGTTATCATGAAAAAATATGTGGTGATAGTTTATGACTTACGACAGTTGAAAATCCATGAGAAAAATTACCCAACTTCTAATTTTGAGTTAGCTGTAGTAATCCTTGAATTATTGATTTGGAGGCGTTATCTTTATGGTGAAAGGTGTGGTATTTATACTGTTCACAGAAGATTAAAGTATATTTTCACACAAAAGGAGCTGAATATGTGACAAAGAATATGGTTGGATCTGATTATGGATTACGACTGCTCAATTCATTACATCCTCGGGAAAGCAAACAAGGTGGCAGACGCATTAAGTCGACAAGACCATGCTAGCTTATCCATGATGAGGATCGCAAAAGATACAATATTTATGGATTTACAAAGGATGGATCTTGGAATTATAATGGAAGGGGAAAATCTTATCTTTCTCAAATGAATGTTCAACCATCTATACATGTGAAGATTAAATATGCACAAAAATAAGATGTATAGTTACAAAATAAGGTGACAAGTGTTCTTGAACTCAACCTTGATTGTGATGGGATAATAAGGCTCAGGAATTGGGTTTTCATTCCTCCAATCCCCGAATATCAGAAGGAGTTGCGGGATGAAGCACATAGTTATTCATTCTCTATTCATCCTGGAAGCACGAAGATGTATAGGGACTTGAAATAGTACTTCTATTAGGATGTCATGAAAAAAGATGTTGTTGAATATGTCTCTCGATGCTTGGTTTGTCAGAAAGTTAAAGCTGAGAGATAGAAGTATAAAGGGATGTTACAACCATTACCCATACCATAATAGAAATGGGAAAACATAACTATGGACTTTTTCACTGGACTTCCAAAAAAACTAAAAGCAATAATGATATATGGGTTATAGTTGATCGTCTTACGAGGTCAGCACACATCATTTATATTAGGGAAGATTTCTCTCTATATCAGCTTGCTATGATATATGTAAATGAAGTGATAATATTTCATGGTGTACCACTTTCCATTATATCTGATCAGGGTCCGAAGTTAACCTCCAAGTTCTGGCGAAGTCTTCATCAGACTCTAGATACAGAGTTGAGTTTCAGCAATTCTTATCATCCTCAAACAGAATGTTAGTCTGAGAGGAAAATTCAAACTTTAGAAGACATGTTAAGACCATGCTATATGGATTTCAAAGGTGGTTGGGATCAACACCTACCTTTGGTGGAATTTTCTTATAATAATAGCTTTCACTCCTGTATTCAGATGGCTCCTTATGAAGCTCTTTATGAAAATAAATGCATAACTCCAACTTGCTGTGACGAAGTTGGGGAATGAAAGATATTAGGACCTGATCTTGTTGAAGAGATGGCAAAAAAAGTCCAATCTATTCAACAACACATAAGAGCAACTCAGAGTCGACAAAATTTATGCTGACAACCGTAGAAAGGACCTAGAGTTTGATGTGGGTGATAAAGTGTTCTTACGAATATCACCTTAGAAGATAGTAATGAGATTTGGGAAGAAGGGAAAGCTGAGCCCTAGGTATATCGGTCCATTCGAAATATTGGATCGTGTTGGAAAGGTAGCGTATCGATTGGAGCTTCCACTGAATCCTTCTCATGTTCATGATGTGTTCCATGTATCTCTCCTGAGATAGTATATACCCGATACTTCACATATACTAAGCTCAGAAGTTGTACCGCTAGAGCAAGATCATTCTTATGAAGAATAGCCGATAGAGATTTAGGATCGTAGAGAAAATGATCTGCGAAACAAGACCACTCGCTTGGTTAATGTTTTATGGAGAAACCACTAATTAGAATAAGCTACATGGGAACTTGAGGATATGATAAGGGAGAGGTATCCTCATTTGTTTGTTACTAAGTGATGAATTCCAAGGGCGAACCACTTTTTAAGGGGGGTAGAATGTAACACCCGAAGATTTTATGTGAAATATTTTTTTTTATTTCTTATGTTATATGCAATGAAATTTTTCACTACACACAACAGTAGCTTGGCTTGCCTTACACACAATCACGACCCTACTCAATAGCGTGTGTAGTACGCAATACCGAGATTCACTAAACAATGATATATTATTATAATATTATAAACATGATGTTATGAATTTCTTTAACTGAATTTTTAATTTTATAACATTATAATTCATCTTACACTTTTTCTATAATGAGGTATGAATACAAAATCAGTTTTTTGGATAAAAGAAGTATTTTAAAAAAAATGCAGTTTTACCTCCTTTTGATGGTGCACACATTTTAAATCTAGTTTTTGACATTTCTATAAGTTCAATTTGACAAAATAAAATTCTTCTTTGGAATCAGGATATAAAAATTTACTTTGGATAAATTTTTCCAATTATTCTGGTAACTTTCAATATTTAATAAATAGTAAAAATACTCTATATTTTAATTAAATTTTTTTTTCATCATAATAATTAATATGGATAGATTATATTTTTAATTACTTTTAAAGTTTAATTAGTATATATTTTTACCATTTAATCCAATGTTGGTAATTTTAATTAATTTCACTTTGAAATTGGACATAAACAAGTGATGATCTTTTGATAGTTATTATTTTTTTTAAACACGCTATTTGATTTGATAACGGTAATTACTTTTAAAATTAATTAATTCCACTTCAATATTCTGAATTTGAAAAAATAGACATCATTTTTGAATTCGGAATATCAAATATATCTTAGGCTTAATTTTTAGTATTTTTATGAAAGACTTCAAATGTTGATGAATAGTGAAAACACTGAGTTTTTGGTTAAAACTAACTATTTATTTAAATATTAATTTATTTGATTTCAATTTTTTTAGGTAAAACTAGATACATAATACTTATATAATTTCAATGAAATTCATTGAAATCATTTTATAATAATTTAAAATTATAAAAATTATATTGAACTTTTCACTGTCTTTTACCCACCTCCTTGGAGATTTTGCTATTATTCATAAAACTTAATTTTACCGCTTCTGTGAGTTGAATTTCAAAAATATGAGAGACAAGGTTAATATCAAAGAGTAAAATGTGGTTAATTTAGATACAAATAATTTTTTGGTGAATAGTAACTTTTAACTTTTATTTACCATGGTTAAAATTAAATAGGGTAATTCATGGTTAAAAGAACATTATAATAATTCAAAATTCCTTAACACTTGTACAAACATTATTGGATGAGTAATGGCCAACAATGGGAATCCTTGGGTCGATTTTGGGACCCCATGGAGCCACTTATGAATGATAATGACAAATTAGAATAATTAATTTAATGTAAAGACAAAATTGGCATTAACAAATAATACTTTTGTGATAAATTTTTATAAGGGGCTATATAAAATATATTCTTCATTATAATTATTCATTGTAAATATAAAAATATTTCCTACATGGTGGTATTTTTTTTATAATTTTTATAAATCATATAAATTAAATTATTTATGACACAGTAATGATGCAGTATTAACTTCATTTATAAATGATTTAAATAAATAAGATTATAATGATGAAAATATTCTCCAAAACATGTCCAATTAGGATTGGATGATTTTATTTCGACCATGAGTCATCTTGTATTAATTTTTAATGATTTTAGGACCTTTTGAAACTGAAGATAAGTTTATAATAAAATAATATTTTCACACTTTCAAAAGGTTCCCCTCTCCTCCCTTATAAAAGGGAACCTCTTCCCTCTACTCCTCAAACCACATTGAGCCTTCAAGCATGGCCAACCCCTGCCCATTTCACTTCCCCACTTCCTTATAAATCTACTAGAGGTACTAGTCTTCTCAAAAGACCAACTCTAGTTCCCTAATAGAAAGTTTAAAGGAGGCACTTCGAAGAAGAGGTAATACCTTCTACCGTTTTCTTCAAGTTCCATTATTCTTCTACTCCATCTTCTTTAGTTGTTTAATTATGAAGTAATAACATCAGTATCCCTCATATATTAATATGATATTATATATATGAAACAACCCTATTTCACCTCTTATCCATACTATAGTAAAAAAAAATCATCGCGCGTGCGTACATATGGAATACCATCTCCACGCCGTGGTGTAATCTATTTTCCACCACCACCTTAATTGAATGGGTATGATGGTGTAAATAAATAACTATATATGATTACTGTAAAGTGGTATTGATTATAAAATATTATACATACACTTCAATACAATTCCATGATCACGGTAACGATATCATCACTCGTCCGTACGTACGGCCTACCGTCTCCACGATTTGATGCAACTCGTTCTATATGATCATCATTAAATAATGATTATATAAATTAATTGAATGAAATGATATGATATATATTACAGTAATATCATTATTTAAATGATTTATCTATATCCTATAACGAGGAATAAGAATTTATTCAACTAAACACATATAAGAATATAAACAAATAAACACCCGATTAACAAGTATCAATGAAATATTACTAATAAGAAGATCATAATATGACCATATATGATATCATAACAATAAATATGATTCAGTAATAATTCAATGAAATTATTTAAATCATTATACAGTAGGTTCAGACATTTAAATAGCATATCAGTCCCAAGGTAAAGGATAATGTTGCAATCTCAATTGTTTTCTATCTGAGATTTCTTATACCTAAGTATTTACTGGGGTTATATTTATCATCCATGTCCAGGTTTTATAAAAATTATTTCATTTATGTTTAAAGTCCTTTTTACACATTTTTTACTTTTACTACATTGTATGTATGGAATATTTTTTTTGTTTACCATACGAGGTAATTTTTGACTTTTCCGATAAATGTATGAGAAGAATAATTTTTTAACTTATATGGCATGAACCGATTTTTATGTTTTCATAACACATAATTTTCATTAAGCTTCCTCTAGAAGATTTCATGACAATTTTCAAAAAATGTATTTTCATTAAAAATTGCATGTAATTTTGTTAAAAGAAAATGATTTTGAAAAATAATGGATATTTTCCTCAAGAATTCATTTCAAGTGTTTTGAAAAACTATTTTCCATCTAAGAAGACATTATTTTATATGTTTATGTTTCAAGTATAATGTCACTATTATTTACTTGGTATGATTCTTATTATGATTAAATGACATCCATTTGTTTTATATGGATTTTGTTATGATGGCATGTTGTTTAAGAATCCCAATTTATTACATGGGTTATGCTATGATGTATGATTTATGATTTTGTGGCATAAGTAAGAACGATTTAATTATAAGATGGGTGAGACCTATATCTCCCTCCAATGAATTGAGTTAAGATTTATATCTCATGAGATAGACATGGATGGAATGGCAGGTTAATCCGGTTCAGTGAAAAAGGACTGAAACGATGAGTGAACTCGGTTCAGAAATGAACTTTGTCCGCTAGGATAGTCTTGGAAATGAGTATTGAATACTAAGAAATGATTCTCTATGATTATGTGTGTATGCCACAAAGTTGCATGTTTTAAGTTATGATTATTTGGATTACATTTCGCTACTATGATTTATCCCATGTTATGATATTCAAATATCTTTTGCAGGTTATGATTTCAAAATGTTTTGTTCTTATGAATATGATATGACTAATATTTCTTTTTTTACCCTTAGTGAGCATTTGAGCTCACCCTTTTGTATGTTTTGTTTTCCCTAGGTCAGGAAGAAGGATATTAAGTAGGATATGAAAAAAAGGGACTCTAGATATTATGAAATAAACAGGACACAATGTACTTGATTTTATGAACCAGTTGTTTATGTTTCCCAGTTTCTAAAGACACTATACCAGTACTGTCCTTTCATGGTTTTGTTATATGTTGTAATAAGTGTGTTTCAATTTTGAAGCAATAATAATGTATGTAAATTATGGGTCGTTATACTTATGATTGAGAGATTCATATTAGATGGATGATAACGATATAGAAAATTTCATGGGAATCATGTGTCTGAGAAATATGTATTAGATAATAGATTCTGGTTAGTAGAATCATTGTATAGGAGAACTCATAAGGGATAGACGTAGTCAGGTGGACATGTTGATAATGATTTACATAAAGGATTCATTTATATTGTAAATGGGCGATGTTATGCTTGAGGCGAGTGAAGTCACATGGAATGTGATTTTTAGACTAACCCTACTAAATTAGGATGCCTTGCTTGGGGTTAAACCACTATAGTATATGGAGACCATTGATTAAAAATCTCCAATGAGTTGACAGGTAAGCTCCTTGGGAGGTTTTTTTGGTAGAGGAAGATATGTGGCAATAGTGGGAGAACCTATTGGTGGAGTTTGGAACTATTAGATAATACCACCACTACTACTAATTGGACCTTTCCAAGTTTAAGGAATTAGCTATTGGGACCGTCGTAAGTTTATGGTTTTGGAGGGAAAGGACAATACTATAATTGAGATAATCCATGTTATGATCCTTGATTTTGAAACTTTATACAGACCATGATTACACATGCATTATTCACGCATTCATTTATATATCACATTTGTGGGAGATATAGAACCATGATTAAAATATATGTAATAAATATTTTCATCTATTTTTTTAAAAATTGTGATTAATTGATATATTTTATCTAACAGTAATGAGAGATAGTACCCAGTAGAAATAGATTCTCATGATACTTATGGGTCATCATAATTATACTTTATCATTACAGTTTCAGAATGGAATTTATTTCTATGTTTTGAGAATAGATTTATTTTCATCATAGGCATTCCAGATCATTCTAGCTATATTAGATGACATTATCCATTTTTGGGTAGAGAGTTATCATGGCTAATATAATAGGTTTTTTTGAATGAAGGAAGATGTATCCCAACACCCTTCATATGGAATGTTTATCCCATGGAATTAAAGGATTGCTAAGAATTTAAATTTCTTTAGTAGTGGAGGATTATAAATATTTATTCCCTGATGAAATTCACGGACTACCTCTGTTGTGGTATATTTTATTCTATATTTACATTCACCCTAGTAAAACACTGATATCTTCTATGGACCATCGAATTATGCATATAACTTTTTTTGATCCTTGTATTTAGTTACATGACCTTTGACATATGTGAATTTTTAGACCTGGTGTGTCTCCATAAGCATATATAGTTTTCTTTGATAAAGGAGGATTAGATATTGAGGGTTATTATTGAATATAATTACATAATTCTAAATATGATAAAGTAAAATTACCATTTTCAATGAATTGAAGACCCCTTTGGCCAATATATAAATGGGTTTCTCCTCGATGATTTATATATTTTATTGATATCATCAGTTGAGGGTTTGTGAGGATAGTATTCTGAAAATGGATTTCTATTGTATCTATGGACACAATCATTTCATGTTAAATACTTTTTGTGTGATGGATTGTACAACCATTTTTATGGCTAGTATAAAATAAATACTCAAGGAACACATGGATGGATATTTTGTTGATTAATTTAATAAAATATTAATTACTCTCCATTAGATGGGGTCATGAAATGAAACTAATCATGTTCTCAAACATACATTGAAAGAACCATCATTATGGTATATTGTTTATATACAAATAATGGAATAAAAAGTTTCACAATCTAGTGAATTTTATCTATTATAGTAGTTTTGGTGTGGACTTTGTAAAGTTTCATATGTAACTATCTTAGTATCCACCCAAGATAGTGTTGGATATGTTGAGATTCCATAACATTGAATGTTAATATAGGTCATTATAAAAAAACTTCTATCTTATTTTGTCCGCATTAAAATCCTGATGTACAAATGGATGTTGTTTAATTAGATCAATAAATGGTACATACGCATTGAGAAGTTGATGATGAAGAGGAAAAATGGTTTTGTGTTGACACACTCAGAGGAGGGCACAACGTATATAGTGTTTTCTGATTCATGAGGATCTTGAATTATTTGTGTGAATCTAAATAGGAATGTACTGATATAATATGTTTATAATTCCTTAGTAAACTAATAGTACAAATACATGACTCAAGATATATAGTTGGAAGCATTATACCTCACTCTGAATATGTGGTGGCATAATCTATTAGGTGAGATTTATTTATTAGACTAATAGTGAATGAGGTATACATTAATTCATAGAGTTTTCAACCTAATAAAAAGGAATTGGTTGGGGTTCCTATAAGACAATGACATTGAGATAGTCCAAAATCATAGGAAATGAAATTTGGTGGTAAATTACCTTTTCCTTATATAATATTCATTCCTTATAAGGGACGAGTATTAGTAGTTGGATTTATTATATCTTACCCTGGTTGAAGATAGTAGTCTAGTATATTTTATTAAATAGTGGTGAATCTTATATTTATTCAATGTGTGAGGGTGGAAGATTTAGAATACATCTAATGTGATGTTCTCCATGACCAGATATCATCGAAATATTTACTAGATGAATTCTATGTTGGTGGGGATAACATAATCTATTTCTAATGAAGGAAAGATGTTCTGATCACATTGATAAGGGGGCTGATGATGATGTTTCACACATAAAACATGATCATAAATTTGTATGTTGAAATTTTTTAAAAGGGCCTTTAACATATGTCTAGGTGTTCTACAACGTGGTATAAATTATTTGAGATCATATGTTGTTTTCTAAATTATTAGTAGGTGGAAGATAACAACCAAGTTTTGAAAGGATTGATATAGACTCTTGATATTTTAGAGTGGAATAGGGAAGGCATTTCAATGTAATTTTTCATGTGGATTCCACATAAACGAAAAAGAGAAATTTTATCATGGAGATTTTTGGGAGACTTACCATGTCAGCACAATTCTTTATCATTAGTGATAATAGCTCAATTGAGATTCTGGGGATGTTTTTCATGTGGGAGATCATCCATCATTGTAGGTACATTTGTTGATTTCTACCTACTATGATGTTTATTATATTAAACTGTTATGGAGAGGCTTGTTCGATAAATCTACAACACATATGAGGATGATAATAATATTTTACCCCAAAAAATTAGAATATATAGATGATTATCCTATTGTTAGTAGATATGTTGAGGGATTGTATGTTGCACTTTTTTGGAGCAATGAGGATCACTTATAATTGATAGATTTTTCTTATAATAAAATTTTTCAGTATACTTTATAATGAAATTTTTTCCCCAATACTTTATTCTATATAGGTCAAAATTTTATAGCACTATGATTGGTGAGGGATTTTGTTTTGGGATAGATTTGATATAGCTGATGAAAGAGATGGATCAATTGATCCACAAGTGTATGAACAATGCCTGGAACTAATAGAAATATCATGAAAAATTATGTCAAACGTATATAGAGTTTAACCAGTGATACCATTATTTTCTATGTGTAATCCCATATTGAATATTTCATAATTTTTTTTGGAGAAATATACCCATGACTTTCACTGGTAATTTTGTGTTTCAATAGAGGGTTGTAAAGGCCCCTCACCACTGATCCCTCAAATCATAAATGGAACAAGTAAATGATTTATTCCATGTATAGATGCTACAATGTGTTGTAGAAGATCCAACGAATATCCTTTAATGGGTGATCTATACATCAAGGATAGAAACACCTTCACGGATTATCTAATGGTGATTGTGTATGAGTTTTAGAGGATAAAATATTGGTGAGAAATACACTTGATTCACACCCTTTATCAGGAAAAGATTTTTATGGAGAGCTCTTGGGAGTGTGAGATTTAGATGTGGGATTAGTATCCCCATATTTTTGAGTTTATAGTTCATTTTGTGATAGAAATCCTTAAATGAGGGGATAATGTAGTGATTGTTTTTTTTTATATATACTTGGAATATTTATATCTACATTTCAAGATTAATCCTTAGAATTTGTGTGGAGTTCAAGTATCATTGGACCCCAAAATTGATATATTTATAATTTTAATATAATTTAATTTATGTGGAAGTAAAATTAAAATTTAATGTGATTTTCCCATTAATTAATAACTGGTATGTTAAATCTTATACCACTATTGACTCTAAAACATAGGGTTTAACATAGGAGTGGTGAATGGTTATCCAACATCATATATTTAAAATAAATAAGACTTGTTTTGTCATTAATAATAAATGAAATATTTTTCAATAAATAACCTAAACAAAATTCCCTTTAAAATTATTTTTTTATGGTATTAGTACATTTTTAACTATATAAACCTATTAATAATATTGGAATGTCTCGTTCATTTATGGATCAAGATTTATGAATTTCAATGATCATATCATGGTGGTTTGAGATGTAGTAAACATATATGATTTTATTCACCACATGGGAAAGCATTCATCACCAATTATTGATCCTAAATTATATTAGGAAATGTTATATGTTGGTTTCCACCCAAAATAATATCAAGATGATGGATTCAAAATTATATTAAAATTGATATTCCCATTTCATTCAATGCATGATCCAAATTTTTATATGTTATCCCAACTAGGTTAAATTACCTGAGAGTGTGGGGGTGAAGCAGGGTATCACATATTATAAAAATTCCATGTAGATCTTTTATCCATGTAAAAGACACAAATCCCACATTCCCCCATAGAAATTTTTGAATAATAGTTAAATCATGAAATATAAATTGATATTGTATTTTGTTCACCTTTGGTGTGCTACATCCAAGGATAATACAACAATTATTTGATGATGTACCAAATACACTATGGATCTCCTAAACAATATGATTTTCAGGCTTGATCAATTCAATGACATGGATTACTACCATTACATGGTTCTGAGTCAGCCCACTGCTTTCCAATGGGTCACTTCATGAGTGTCCATCTCTAGATCAATTCTGGATGAAAGGATCAAATTCTTCCTCCTTTATTGATCACTACAATTGGAAGGGATTGACACTCAATTTATGGACATAAAGGTTCACACACTATCAAAAATGAATATATCCTCGATTATAGATATAATCATGGTTGGAGTCCCATGTTAATCCAATTGATTAATAACACATTACAACTGATGTTCTAGGAAATATCGTTCTAAATATAATCATGATGATCACTACCTTCGTGAAGAACACATATTTCACAATAATAAAATAACATTGCAAATAAACAAAAGTTCAATAAGATTTCTTATTTAAAAAATATCAAATAGCCTTTATAGTGCACACACCTTACACACAACTTTTAATAATCCTTGTAAAATTACTCAATTTCACGATGATCACACTATTCATTTATCATTTATAAACTTCTTGTAAAACCATTATTCTTCAAAATAATCTAATGAACTGCCATAAAAAATACAATGTATTAGAAACTTCATTATGTATTTATTCTTTTATGAAGGGGGTATTTAACTCTTAATTGGTTTTCATCCAATTATAGAAGATTCCATCCACTTCATCACCATTTCTATATGGTATACCATTTAGTTTACATTTCAACATATCTCATGACTCTCTAAGAAATTTCTCTATTTTTAAGCTTCTCAAAAAAATAGTGATCACATTGTGTATGAAGTTTTATATTCCACTTTATTGGAATCCATTACTTTGTCTTGCATATTTTTCTAAATAACATGTCAATAATATATCTTTAATCCACCACATACCATGGAAGGAAACTTTTCAAAAAAAATCAACCCAAAAAACATTATAAATTTACGATAAGGGACTTTTTTCTAACAACATACCCCTATGGGGTGTTGGAAAACTCTTCTCTTTTTGATATATAACTTCATCATCTTCCATATTACCACAAAAATAAAATCATGTCATTCATTTTGATATCATAGATTTGACCAACACACACTCTAATCCCCCATGATCCATGCTATGTGTGAGAAAAAAGACTAACATGCAATGTTCATTAATGAAGAGCTTCATTTCAATACAAATCAACTACTTTTATCATAAACCTCAATTGTTATGATATATAATCTTATATCATTCACAATTAAAATCTTTAGATTTAAAACCCCCATACTTTTATTCCCCGTATAAACTTCTCTACATCCCTTCATTAGAACATTTTCATCAAAATTATTGAATCAATTTATCCCATTTTTCAATGAACACTAATGTAACCACATGGGCCTCCACAATACATTTCCCTTTGAATAATGCAATAGGTTGTGTTGTACACAACATAGAGTTTTAACACACCATGACCAATCATACTATCCATTATGAATTTTAATACACACTGTTTGAAATTTTATAAATTTTATTTTTCAAAATGGACTTCATTTTTTAATTCAGAATATCAAAATTATCGTAGGGTAGATTTTTGGTATTTTTTTGAAAACATTTAAAATTCTATAAATAGTGAAAACACTATGTTATTGTTTTAAACCGACATTTTATTTAAATAATAAGTTATTTTATTTAAATATATATTATTTGAAAACATATATATAATACCTATTTATGTTTAATGTAATTTATTGTTGATATTTTATAATAATATTGGATATATAAAACATTAATGAACATTTTATCATCTTTTACCCACCTTCAATGCACATATGAAAATTTAAATAAAATTTAATTTTAGCACTTCCGTGAAATGAATTTCCAAAATCCGAGAGACATAGATGATATCATTAAGTAAAATGTGTTTCAATTGGATGAAAATATTTTTTGGTGAATAATAACTTCTAACTTTTATTTAGCACTGTTAAAGTAAAGAGGGTAATGAATGGTAAAAATGATATTATTATTACCCTAAAAAATTTACTAATTCTATTGGATATGTTTATTTTGATCAAAATCAACCATAGGATTAAAATACCATCATTTTGGTCCTCCCAGATTAGATTAGGACATTTATTATTAAATCGTTTTAAGAATAATTAGAAGTGTTAAATTCAAATTTTCATAGTTAAAACATTTTAAATATAGGGTTATACATAAGATAAATTAGAAAACAATTATTCATTAAAATATAAAAATATATCATACATAATGAAATTTTATTTATAATTTTTAAACATTAAATATTTTAATATATTTTTGACACAATGATGTTCCAGTAATTATCTTTTTAATGAAAGTTGAAAATAATAAAAGTTATAAATATCCAAATAAATATACTTTGATACTATTTATGTGCTCAAAAAATTTCCTAGATTAATATCGCTTTTTAGAGTAGATTCATTTAATTTTTTTCAATGTAATCATGCATTTATGACTTCCAAAAAAATAAATTAATAAATAATGTCAAAATTGACATAAATGATATTGTAAAACAAAAACTATATTATTAAATGATATAATTGTCCTAAAAATTTATAGACGGGCCAATGGACTTATATAATAATATATATATCATTAATGGACAGATTGGGGATTACATTGCATTTTATTGTAATGTTATTAACCATATAATATAATAATAGAAGAATACCAGGAGAATGTTAAACTATATAAATAAGAGTTAAATATAAACTATATGTTGAATATGATGATCTAAACATGTATGAAATCTATTTTATGAGTGTTTTTTAACCCATACCCTCAGTATCCTCGAAATAAATTATTTTTGAGCCATTAAAAACAAAATATGATTGTATAAATAATATTTCATGTGTTTCCTAAAGTGACTCTCATATCACTTATAAAAGGGTACTTAACCTACTCTCAAAATCACTCCTCCAAATCCATTTGGATCGGCCAAAACCTACTTAAAAATACTTCGAAATACCCCCAATTTTGATATAGAGGCCTTACTTTGATTAGAAAGACAACCGATAGACCCCTTTGGATGAACTCAAAAAGAAAACACACAAAAAAATGAAATTATTTCCCCACCTCTTTCAAACTTATTTTCTTCTTCTATTTCCTCTTTCTTGGGTTGTTTCCATACCAAAATAATAAACCTACCAACTTCTACATAATATGATATAATTATAAAAACTTTACAAATATATTCTTTATTTAATCCATCCTATGAATGAAAAATCACCATACGTGCATACGTACGACATACCGTCTCTATGTCGTGGTGTAACATGTCATTCAAAAACATCCTTATTATGATGGGTATAATAATTTGTATAACGATTGTAAAAAAATAAAAATAAAATTTTAGTTATTATTTTTATATGATATAACATCCAATTACTTATGATTTCACCGTTAACAGAATGGTATTGTCGCTCATTGTATGTACGAATTACCGTCTCCATTAACACGAGGAGATTCATTCCCCAAAATAACCTTTCCAGAATAATTGTAATTTTATGATTAAAAAATAATTTTTAATAACATAATATAATTTTGGATATTAATCAAATACATCTTATATGTAAAAAACATGATTTGTGTAACAAAACATATAATGGAAAACAAATAATTTTACACCCTAAATGATGATACTACTGAAATATTATTAACAATTCAATATTAAAAGATCATATATGATATAATATTTATGTATGTTGTTCTTGAATAACTTAATAGAAATTATTTAGCTATTATATATGATGTTAAGGTACCCATGACCAAAGAAAATTACAATGTTAGGGTTAATTCTAATATTTCTTCTTTACCCAAGGATGTTTATAAGTGAATATCTACTGGGACCACATTATCATGCACATATGTGGTTCCTAAAAAAATATTTCAAATCATTTTTTACTATTTCCTAGAATTTGTTTTAAATTCAATTATACACTTTTTTTCCTTTTTATAAATTTTTTTAAATGAATCATTCCCCCATTTTCCAAACAATGTATTTTACAACCTTTTCGACATAATTAAAGAAAGAATATTTTTTAACATAAACGTCTACTGTGGACATTTTCTGATGTTATAACATCTTTGAAGCTTCCCTCACAAGATTATAATAATATTTTAAAAATAAATGATTTCTATTATAGTTATGTGACTTTTACATTATTTCTAAATAAAAGGGATATTTCTCCCAAATATTTTTCATTTTATCTAGGTCCACAAACATTGATGGATTTTATAATTGATTGAAATTGATTTATTATGATAAAATCATCCAAAATATATTGATGGTTTTGGTATATTTTTGAATGAGGATGTGTTATTTTTATATCTTTAATGGTTTATGGTTAAATTATTAACATTTTATATGCTACTTATAAAATGAATGTTTATGTTATGTTTCAACATTTCCATATAAGGAACGCGTTAGACTTAGTAAGTGATGGGTTGTGCCCGCAATAGCTCCTTGATGAATCTGTAGGTATCACGAGAGAAACTAGTGTCTTAGAACAAGGCCGTGACAAAATGTTATTTATAGTCTTGGCACAAGGCCATGAATATGTGGTTATGAAGTCTGGCATTATGCATTCCATCATTATGAAATTGGTTATTGATATTTCATTTGATGATTTGACTAGTTGAATATACCAGTGAATATGTAAATGGAAATAATTGATATAAATTTATCGTATTATCATGATGTTTTAAATTTAAAAGCCCTATGTTTTAGTCTTATTCATTATCATTAATGTTTATGCTTATTTATGAATTTTTCTTCTATATTTCTAAATTTAATAAGCATCTGAGGTCACCACATTCTATGTTTTATTTTTTAAAGGATGTGTAAATAATTTTATGTTTGACTTGCAGGGATAGGCTATGGGATATAATTGTGTTCAATTTGGTCAAAATAATGTTTTTGTTCTTATCTCATGATATAATTTAAAACTTATATATGTTTCTAGAACTTCTAATGCAACTAAACTGATCAGTCATTCAGGAAATGGTTCCTTGTATCAATCCAATTTTATTTAATAATCCTCCTTCTCTTGGTAACTAGGATCAAGGAGTTACAATTGGTATCAGAGGATGTTTAGTAAAAACCATTGGAATCTAGATTTCGAAAAAATCTGATTAGAGAACATTTCCCTTAGATATAATTTAGAGGATTAGTATAAACAATCTTCTTAGAATGTTGGTATTGTAGAGATTTTGTATATTTTCCCAGGATTACATCCCTTCCTAGATTCAAGTAGGTAGAGGTGGCCATATCACAGATGTATATTGGAGTGAAAACTCAGTCAAGGAGTTTCAAGCTAGACCTATGGCATCCTAGTACACTTCAATAGGACTTGCTTCATTTCTGGTTATGAAACTCCAGAGGGATATGCTTTTGAAAATTCTAATTTTCATTACAAACAATTATGAATTATTTATGAGTATATAACTTCTCAAACAAATTTTTTTTATGATTATGGGTTATATCCAAAATTTGTTTAATTTTTCTTAAGTGTTTTACAAGTTTGGAATTTTGTATTATGATTATCAAACTAATCTAGTGTATCTTATTATTTATAAATGTATCCTAGTGGAAATAATAGACACCATATTCAAACACTTAATTCATAAAGGTATTTCCCTCTGACTTATGATAATTATAGTGGATCTGGTCAAGCAACGAGTGCTTATAAGCTTATCATCATACTGGAAAAACTCACTCTCATTATGAACAATAACCATTCCCATATGGATAACCCTTATCAACAGTGTAGATAATCAATGTTAGACTTCTATATGAATCAAAATCCACCAAAATTTATTAGGACTACAAATCCATTAGTAGAAGAGCTATGTATGTTTCCCATAGAAAAAATATTTCAGGCACTGGGGAGTAGCTAATGAGAAAACGTTTTTGTCACAGTGTATCACCTCATGGGAGATAGAGATCAATGGTGGTCATTATATTAAAACACAATGGATGATGAATAAATATCAAATATATAATGGTGGGATTTTAAAGATATATTCATATAAAAATTCATTCCTTGTGACCATCGAGTGGATATGGAAATACAATTTCTGAGTCTGAGGTCAAAGTAGGATAACAATGTTGCAACATATGAGGATAAACTTATAAAATTAGAAAGGCATGCCTAAGATGATATAGGTAACCCAGGTAGTATTATTGATCAATTTTTTGATGGGTTAAAACCATTTCTCCATCAACCATTTTTCTTGTAGTCCTTCTCATCATACGAAGATATTGTCTCATGTGCTATTAAGAAAGAAAATGAATTCCCTATGTCTTATGACATCAATGTAATTAAAGATACTAAGGGATATTTTTAACACCCTAGAAATGGAAATATTGGGAATAAGGGAAAAGTTTAATATCCATCCTGTGGTAAATGTGGGAAAAAAACACCATGGTATGTACCTGAAGGGAATTAGATTATGTTACAATTTTGGTGAAAAAGGACACCAATATTATGAATTCAAGGGAATGATAGAGGCTATCAATGTTGAATATTACAATTATAGAGAAAAAGGTCATTATGAAAACTAATTTCCACTATTCCTAGGAAACGTAACTCAGAAAGGCCAAGGGAGCAAGGCCAAGCTTATGCGATCACTACTTTTGAGGTTGAATAATCGAAGGACAAGGTGGAATGTAATTTAATAGTTTCATGTAGTTTACCCAATGCTTTATTTGATTCTGCATCATTACATTGATTCCTATCATCCCATTTTTTTAATAAAATTATGTATTTACTGTTTTATTTAACTAGGGAGTTGTCAGTCAAAACTCTTAAGGGAGGTATCATTGTAATGACGTTTTGTGAATCAATTCCCATAAGGGCATATAAATGTTCTTTATCTACGGATCTCATCGTCATACGCATGATTTAATTTGATTAAATCTGCAGAATGGATTGTCTTTCAGACCATTATGTGAGAATTTATTATAAGAAGAAAGAGGATTCAACTTTTAGTGATTATAATGATTACCTTATACATAGAATAGTAATGTCATCACAAGATTATTATATAGATCCACACCCAGTAGCTCTACTAAATTCAATTATTGGGGACAAAGATAATGAAATAACTATGGGTGTGGAAATGTATATTCAAATAGAGGATGTACATATTGTGCAAGAATATGAGGATTTGTTTCGATAGGAATTATCAAGACATCCTGCAGAATTAGAAATTGAGTTATCTATTGATTTTATTCCTGGTTTAGGGCCCATATCAAGGACCCCTTATAGAATTTCCACTATCAAATTAGTTGATCCAAATAAAAAACTAGAGGGACTAATTATTAAATGATTTATTCACCTTATTGTTTCTCTATAGGGAGCCCATGTTCTTTTTGTTAAGAAGAAATATGGGTCTATAAGGTTTTGTATTGACTACAGGGAGATCAATGCTATAATAATTAAGAAGAAGTATCCCCTACCTTGCATTGATTATTAATTCAAAGAACTTCATGGAGCTCAATATATTTCAATGATTTTTCCTTCAATATTTATATCATCAATTGTGTGTGAAGAAGGAAGACATTCGGAAAACATCATTTCTAACCTGGTACAAGTATTACAAGTTTACAGTAATTCATTTTGGGATAACTATTGCACCCTCTGTTTTCATGGGTCTAATTAATAGATTTTTCATGGAATATCATGATGACATTATATTAGTATTTATTAATCACATCTTTGTATACTCAAAAATATACGAAGTTCATGAAAATCAGTTGGGTATTATTTTGAAAACCCACATATGAAATAAATTATATGGGAAGTTTACAAAGTCTATATTTTGGCTTTAGTAAATTCCTATTCTTGGACATATTGTATCTAAATATGGAATCTCTATCAATCCATCAATGATGAAGGCAATCAAAGAATGTCTAGCACCGGTGAGTATAACTGAGGTATGATTTTTACTTGTTTAGTAGGTTATTATCTATGTTTCGTCAAGAATGTCACCAATTGGATAACCCATTAACCATGATCACACGTTAACAAGTTAAATTTGTTTGAAAAAAAGTGTTTAAATAATGTATTGAACAAATAAAAATAAAATTATTCAATGATCCTATCTTGACTCTAAATTCATGGAATGATTGGTTTGTTAGTTATAGTGATACTTCAAAGAAAGGACATGGTTGTATCCTTATGAATAATGATAGAGTTTTTTTCTATGCATCCTAGTATCAAAAAATTCTTAAATAAAACTAACCTAATCATTATCTTGAGTTTTTAGCTATAATATCTTCTTTTAATATATAGAGACACTATATCTATGGTGGGAAATGTGATATTTATACAGATCACAAGTTTTTAAAGTATTTTTTTGTCAAAAAAGTACTCAAAATGAGGAAAATGAGATGGCTAGAACTACTCATGGATTATTATTTCACTATACACTACCACTTTGGGAATGCCAATAAGGTGGAATATTCCTCGAGCAGAAAGAATCATGTTGTTTAGAACAAGATAAGAGTCAAATGGGATCCAATGTTAATGGATTTTGTAAAGATAGATATGGGAATAGGCATGGAAGGTGAACATCAATACTTTTTCAAATGGTTTCCAAAACATATTTTCTAAAATTGATTAAAATATTCACATACTTATGATAAGGAGTATCAAAAGAAAATTAAATCTGTGAATGCTGTGAGATTTATTGACATGATATATGAAGATTTAATTTTGAAATTTTGGAAGAGAATTTGTATTCATGGCATACCTGATCTAAAAATGGAATTATTGGATGATGCCCATATCTCCAATTTCTCTATACACCCTGGTATCACATAGTTCTACATAGAATTGAAGGATAATTTTTAGTGGGACAATCTGATAATAGAGATTGGTGATTATGTTTCATGATATATGGTTTTTCAACAGGTAATGGTAGAATGACAACATCCTAGAGTAGTCTTGCAACCTCTTCCCATACCTGAGTCGAAATGGGATGATATTATGATGGATTTTATCATGAGAAAATAAAATACTCTTTGATGAAATGATGTAATATGTGTCATTATTTATCATCTTACTATGTAAACACATTTTCATGCTATAAGATAAGATTTACCACTTGAACATTTACCAATACTATATGTTAATGAAGATTAAGACATTAGGGAATACCACTTTCGATTGTTTCTTATCGTGATCCCTATTTTACATCATGATTTTGTAAAAAAATTCTGAAGGCTATGGATACTGAAATACATTTGAGAACTACCAGCCAACCTCAACCTAATGGAAAATCAGAACAGAATATTCAAACAAAAGAAAACATCATTAGATATTTATCACATGACATTCTTGGTATGTGGGATCAATATTTACCTTTGGTATAATTTTCATATCACAATATGTTCTATTCAAGTAATCATATCAAACCATATGAAGAATTATATGGAAAGAGATGATGCACACCAACTGTTGGGATGATGTTGGTGAAATTAAATAGGTAGCCCCTAAACATGATGAGGAAACAATTGAAATGGTGACGGTTATCCAAACCCACATCAATGTAGGTGAAAGTATAAAAAAATCTAGGCTGATAACCGTCGGTAGGATTTGGACTTTCAAGTGAGAGATCATGTTTTCATGAAGGTATATCCAAGGAATTCAGATATACATTTCATTAATATTGGTAATTGAGTCCCAGATACATCAGAAATTTAAAAATTCTAGAATGAATTGGAGTTGAAGATTATTGTTTGGAAACATCGCTGTGTCTCTCCAAAGATCATGATGTGTTCCACGTATCACAGTTAAGAAAATACATGCGTGACCCAATGCATGTACTCACCTTTGATGAAATAGAACTAGAACCCGACATGTCTTATAGAGAAGAGCCTATTAGAATTATTTACTCTAGAGAACAAGTGTTGAGAAACCGGACGACTCGATTTGTCAATTCTCTAGGGAGAAACAATACGATGGAAGAGGAAATGTGGGAAGGCGAGGAAATTATGATGAAAAACCATCTGAATCATTTTATTGAGTAATATATTAGAAATTTCTAGGAAGAAATTGTTTGAATGAGGGTAGAATGTTACACCCCAAGCTTCGATGGTACATTTCCCATTAAATAATGCAATAGCATGCGTTGTATGAATCATGGAGTATTAACACACCACACCCAATAAAACTAGCCATTGTGAATAGTAATACCCACTTTTTAATGTTTTATAAATTTAATTTTTTCAAATATATTTCTTTTTTGAATTTGGAATTGCGAAATCAAATTAGGGTGAATTTATTTTATTTTTTTGAAAATATTTAGTTTTTTATAAATATTGAAAAACACTGCATTATTATTTAAAACCGACTTTTTTTTAAATAATTAGTTAATTTATTTAAATTTATATTTTTTTAAAAAATACATAATACCTATTTATTTTCAATTTAATTCATTGGATTCATATTATAATAATATTAGATATATAAAATGTTATTGGTCTTTTTACCGTCTTTTACCCACCTTTTAGTCGCATTTGAATATTTTCATAAAACCGAATTTTACAACTATTATGAATAGGAAATCAAAAATCTGAGAGACACAGTTGATATCAGTAACTATCATTTTGTACAATAAGATAAAAATAATGTCTTGAGAATTTTTAATTCTGATTTGCATTAACCACTATTAAAAATAAATTGGGTAATTAAATGTAAAAATGATATTATAATAACACTAACACATGATCTAATTCTATTACCAGAAAAGCTCAGCCAAAGACAAAGTCTATGACCAATTATTAGAGTAATGGTAAAGTTCAACATGAATGAATAATAATTAAGAGCATACAGTTACATGTCATAGAAACCATTCTCGTCACCATTACCATTGCTATATCCATGATCGATTGCATCATCTTCGGTTGCAGACTACCGTTTCGAGCTTTCATATTGCTTCAGAATCATCGCATACTTTTGTCTAAGATTTAATTTCTCCAAATACAGATTCATCTCATAATAATTCACCCATTTTTCTTTTTCTGTTAGAAGATCTACTAGACATCGACTTTGGCATAGATGAGTAATCTTTCAGCTGTCTTCTTCTTGGTGGGGCGGTCATAACACCTTCAATCCCTGCCACAACATTCTTTCCATACTAAAAAACATCACTAAAAGAGGTTTGGGTTTGGCCATCATTCTTTTTCTCACTATCACATATGTCCTCCCATTTCCCAGGGAAAGACACCTTCTTGTTTCCATTATTCACACCCCGATCCTGCTCAAAGTGACTTTTAATGTAAATCAGTTCTAAACACTATGGTTGCACTGTAGGCTCATGATCCTCAAGCACCCCGGTCTACAAAATGCCTTCTCTAGAAACAAAATCTTGAGAAATAAACCCAACCTACATGTTATTGCCTTTAATCCTTGGAGAATCCTCACCAGCATGTGATATTCCCCCATGATCCAATTCCTTAACACAATGGCAAGATCTCTTCCCTTGCACATGCTCATTCTTTCTTCCATTTTGATCAAAAATCAGTCTCACCCCTATCACCTCACCACCAAGAAACTCAACATCTTTAACATACCTCCAGATAGGAGAAAACTCAGAAGAAATCTGATTTTGAACCACATTAAATTCTTCATTCACCCGACCATCAAAGAAATTACTGACTTCAATATTCTCCACCTGCTACACATGATGTGTCTTCAGCCCAGGTGATTCCCTCACCCAACCACCAGTTTCATCCACAGAATACCAAGCCTATATGTTTATAAAAAATCCATCCATTTCCACCTTACCCCCCACTGGCACCAGTTCTTGGCCACTTCTCACCCAAACATATTGGACTACCTACTTCATAGGAGTCTTCAAACCTCTTACATGGGTCAACCCAAGATCACTCCGAAGTCTTCTAAACACCTCATCAACCATCAGATTCATAGAATCATTTATTTCCCCCATTCATCTTCCATTAAGTGTACTGGAGCTCATAGGACAAGGTTCTGTCCGAATTCCATTACCCAGATCCTGCTTCCTTTGCTAAGGTGTAAATGCTACCACATCTGCAACCATTGGATCCAAAATCGCCTGCAAAACCACCCTCCTACCACTGTAATCCACTCTCAAATTCCCGAAATTAATACATTGCGAGTAGTAGTCAAACCAGGATTAAAAAAATAGGCTATTAACATCTAAATTCCTCACTCACAATAATAAAGATCGAATTAACCGGTGGTTTCAATAGGTCGACATCAACACAAATTCTCTTTGAAATCAGGTGGCATGCAACCCTACTTCTACTGTCCGAGCATAGATAATGACCAACACAATTTCCCAGCATGTGGGTGATTGAAGTATTCTGAAATGGAAGCGGTAATTAAGGAAAACATACCAAGATTTCTGTGTTCTAGGAGTCACACTTTAGGTAATGATCATAGGACTATCAGAAGAGCAGGAAGCGACAACCATCATAGGTACGTATGGCAGAGGACCAGGCCAGGATCAAATCATCCTCTAATACAAAGAGAACCATTATTTGTTTAGAATAATGAAGTCCCATAGTGGTGTCCTCCTGTAGATTCCACGAACCGAAAATAAATAAATCAAAACAATCCAGAGGAGGGCATCATTGCTTGAAGCTAGCTATCAATGTCAGAATCTGTAGGGACGAAGAATCATAGAACTCTCAAGCAGTGAGCGAGAGCTGCAGAATCCCTTCATGTAGCTCATGAACTCTAGGGGAGAGAAATATTTTAGGGAATGTAGGAAACTGGTCAGGTTTTGGGAAGGGTAGAAATCATTGATCGCTAGAGGACTGCGGAAATCCCTCATCCCCCAAGGGGGGGGGGGGATCTGCTTGGAGACCAGCACCGCCTACAGTGGCAATCGCCTTTCAGGAAACCTAGCTTCCCGAACGCTCTCGATCTTCCTCTTCTAATTTTATTGGACAAGTATATTTTGACCAAAATAAACTTTGTAATTAAATATGATCCTTTTGGTACCCTTGGAATAGATTAATAAATTTGTTATTATATTATTTAAATAATAGTTAAATGTGCTAAATTCAAATTTTCATGACTAAAACATTTAAAATAAAGGGTTTTACATATGTTAAATCAAACTATAAATGTTGATTATAAATATAACAATATTTCTTAAATTAATTTTATTTTTTATAATATTTTCAGAAATTAAATAGATAAATATATTTATGACACAATGGTGATGTAATAAGTACCTCTTAAATGAACAGTTTAAATATTTGATGTTATCAATCTCCCAATAAATGTAAATTGAGACTTCTGATGCATTCCAAAAAATTTATTTATTAATATTACACGATTCTATTAATTCAATTAATTTTTTCATAGTAATTATGCTTTTATGACTACAAAAAAATCAATTACTTATTATTTTCAAAATTGACATTAATGAGTTTTTAAACAAATAATATATTAATAAATGATATTATTGTCTTAAAACTCTCATTTTGGGACAAAGTATTTTTATTTTATATATAAATATATATCATTAATTATCCACTTGTGGTTATCTAGGCATATTATAGTATTATTATTAACTATATAATATTATAATACAAGAATACATAGTAAAAGTTAAACTATTCAACTAAGACATAGATATAAAAGATAAAGTTAATATTGTGATCAAATCCTGTATAAAACCTATTGTCTAAGGGTTTTTCATCCAATCTCCACCATACCCTCGAAATAAATTATTTTGCAGCCATTATAAAATGAATATGATTGTATAAATAATATTAAATGCCTTTCCTAATGTGAACCTCATCTCTCTTAAAAAAGGGTACATCACTTCTCTCAAAATAACACATCCAAAGCCATTTGGGTCTTATATAACCACCTAAAATATAATACAAACTAACCCCACATAGTCTTATAGGCCCTTAGTTGAATGAAAATCATTCCTATGGATCCTTTATGATCAAATAAAATGTAATCACATGAATAAGAGGTTATAATTCCACAACCTCTTCCAATGTTCTCTTCTTCTTACACATCCTTTTTCTTTGTTGTTTACATTACAAAATAATAACTCCTTTATCTTATACATATTTTGATGTTATTATAAATTTTTTAAAACAGTATTCATTAGTATATTCAACCTATGATTGAAAAATCACCATACGTGTGTAGGTTCAGCTTACCGTCTCCACCTTTTGGTGTAGTTGGTTTTTCAAACACATAATTATTTAGATATGTATAATAAAGAGTATAAGTGATATAGAAAATAAATATAACATATTTTGGATTCATTATACTTGATATAGAATCCAATTACATAATATTTCACCATCAATAGAAGGGTATTGTCGCTCGTGCATATGTACAGATTACCCTCTCCACGACCTCGATGAGATTCATTACCCATCACAACCATTCAAGTATTAATTTAATTTTATGATAAAAAATTCATGAACATAATATCATTTTAGATATAAATAAAATACATACTATCAATAACAAGAATCAATTACATAACAAAACAAATACAGGAAAACGAATCAATTAACACCTGAAATGAGGATACTTCTGAAATATTATTAATAAAGAAATATTTTATGATCATATATGTTATCATATTTATATATTTGGTTCATGAATAACTTATTGACAATTATGAAACTATTATATAATATTTTAAAGTATCCTTAACTATGTAAAAGTAAAAGGTGTGGATAATTCTACATTATCTTCATTATTCGTGGTTGTTTATATGTGAATATCTTTTGGCCCTCTTTGTCATACACATGTGTGTTTCATTAGAATATAATTAAAAACATTATTATTTATTTCTAGAATATTGGTTAAAGTCATTTATACCCTTGTTTTACATTTCATAAAATCTATATAAAGGAATATTTTCATAGTTTTCCAAACAAGGTCCTTTAAGACTTTTTGAAAAATATTAATGAAAGAATGTTTTTTAACTTATAATAATAGTACATCTATTTTTCTATATAATAACAAATTTGAAGCTTATCTTACATTATATTAGAATATTTTCAATATAAATGATTTATTTTATAATTATGTGAATTTTAATCTATTTCAAAATTGAAAGAGATATTTCTCTTTAATAGTTTTCAGTTCATTTATGTCAACATCCATTGATTAATTTTACACTTTTTTGATGTTTATTTATTATGATACAATCGTCCATATTGAATTGAATGTTTTGGGATATGTTTGAAAATGGATGTGTTATTTTTATACCACATCTCATTTATTGTAAATGTGTTAACATTTTGGAAGATAGTTTTAATTCAAATGTTTATTATTGTTAAAAACATTTCATATGGGGAATTCATTGGAATTAGTATGTGGATGGTGGATCTCGCTATATCTCTTCAATGAATCAGTTGGTTTCAAAAGACAAACTAGTTTCTTGAAATAAGGCATTGATAGAATCTTATTTGTAGTCTTGGAATGAGGCCTAGACTATGTGATTATGAAGTCAGGGATTATGCTTTCTATCATTATGAAATTGGTTTTTGTTTTTTCATGTGATTATTTGACTAGTTGAATACCCATGTAAATAAGTATAATGCATTAATTGATTTATATTTTCCATAATATTCCGATGTTTTATATTTAAAAGGATTATGTTATGGACTTATACATTGCTATACTAGTTATGCTTATTTATGAATGTTTCCACTATATTTTTATCCTTACTAAGAATATGAACTCACACCATTATATGTTTTATTTTTCCATGGATGTCAAGATGTATTTTATGGTTGGCCTGCAAGGATTGAATAAGGGATATAAGTGTGTTCCAAGGGTACAATATTTTGTTATTGTTTTTATCTCATGATATAATGTAAAACTTATCTATGTATCTTGTATATCCAAGTCTACTAAACTGATTGCAATATTAAGACATGGTTGATTGTATCATGAAAATGTATTCTAATAATGCACCGACTATGGATTAGTGTGGTTATGGTGTTACACCTACGATCACTTAGTTGTTGTCTGAAACAATGTAAAGAGCACATACTTAGACTTTATGAAAAAACATACCAAACCACATGATGAGATGATTCCATATCGATGTTTCTATGTGATGGGTGTTTACTGAACTCCAAAATCTAGAAATTTCCATACAAACAATTTTTTAGGTGTGGATTTTTTCATAATATCTGTAACATTAATTTCTATAGATACATTCTCAAACATCAAAATTCCTTGATCCACCAACATTATAATAAAATTATTTTTTATTTTAATGTTATTTTTCCTTGAATTATGGATTGGATTTTTTGTCAATGATTTATAACACATTAACTATAGTAGTAGTTTATGAGTACTGTCTTCAATACAACTCCTATTTTAGAAAAGTTGATGCTTCATCCATAATTATTGTGTTAACTCAGGAGTATCGACAATATATTCGTATTCTTCGGTGCTCAATGAAATGAAACCATTTTTTTATTTTACAAGTAATACACAACCCTCCAATATAGAACATATATCCTTAAGTTGATTTTTTCATCTCATAAACTAGACCAATATTCATACGTATTTCTTATTGACTCTTGCTGAGATTGTTCATTATACAGAAATCAAAAATCCACCATACCCATAATAAACTTAATTGATCTTTTCAATATATCCAGTGACATTCCTTGGGAAATCATTGATATCTTAATGATTTCCATGTTGAAAAAAAATATTAGGACATTTCACTATTATATATAATAGACAGCCAATGAGTTCCTTATATTCTGTTACATTCAATGTATTTTCTTCATCATCCAATAATTGAATCATTTTGGTATCAACGAGAGTCTTATTATCCTAGAATTATCTATTCAAATTCATCTCAAAAATGTCTAAGGAATATTTTTATTGAGTTATGAATGTGCAATTTAATTTTTGTGTCACATGTACACTAAGGAAAAAAGGTACTTTGTCAATCATTGAAATATCAAATTCACTTTTATTGATTTTATCATAATCAGTGCATTGCACTTAATATATATCATCCAAATGTATTTGATCAACATATACCATCTACTTCATCAATTAATTACATTAACTACTAACATATATATTTTAATTAAATTAGTTAAATCTAAAACCATGATTCATTATAATCTAATCTAGAATTAAATAACATGTTCTCGGTGATTCCTTCAACCAATATAGATATTTTTTGGTGAAAATATATATTCCCATCTTAAAAAATGATATAAACATAATCATACTCATTATAAAATACTCCATCAAGAAACACATTAATAAATGATAACATTATATCCATCTAGAAAACCATGAACATTTTTATCCCTCTTATGGCCAAGAATAAGCAGATTATCTATAGCATTACAACATGTGAAATTGGTTCTTCAATATCTTTGACCTCTAAATAGGAGTACACTTTTAATAGTCTTCATGTTTTGTTGGAATCACTATTCCATATCCATTCATCTAGTTATGAGATACTCATTTACTCTCTATGATATAATTATCTGTTGGCCAAAAAAATCTCCATTTATTGGTCTTATAAATTTGGTGAAGCTCTTCATTCATATCCACGACACTTATTACATATCCAACAACTGCATAAAAAATTTATGATCTAACTATGATAATAATTATGATTATTGTACACTATTTATGGTCTATGATGTATCATTTCATCCTTTGAAGCTCAAATTCTTAGGGTTATCATTATGGTGGAGAAGAAACAATTTCGTGGATGAAAAAAATGGCTTCAATGTGATAATTAAATTATACTTATTTCCTTTAGATATGTATCTAATCATCACCCATGGAATATCACTAATATATGGATAATATTAAGGAAAAATATTACATTAATGGATTATATTATCACCCATTCCTATAGGGAGGGTATCTCACTTGCAGATAGTTATAAAAATAAACGTAAAAATAGTGTTGGTCTTCTATGGACATATTAGGGTAATGATGATCTGACACCTCTAATTTAATGTGATATGTGTAAATGTATCATTTTTATACTTTATTTATCATTAAATTATTTTCTAAAAATATTTTATTGGACTTCTGAGAAAGGTCTCAAAAAAATAGGAAAATCACATGGTCTTCTTTTCGCTTCATCATTAACCTCCTAGGATGAATCATGTATTTGTTGATGATTATACTAATCTCCAAATATAGTATCATAATGGATTTCAACTACGTTTCCCATCAGTATATTAAGTAATTAATCTTTATTTTTTATGTTCCTAAGAGATTCCCATTTTCTCTATACGATTCAATATTCTCATTTTTTATCCTTATTTATAATGATGTGTTTACTTATGAAGACTCAATGATTACATCAATTTTGGATTCATTCAATACCCTTTCTCATATGAAGTGTTATATTATATTTTACATTATAATGCTTTATGGGATGTTTAGTATGATGTTACTACTAATTCATTCCAAAACATATCTAGGAGGTCTTCCTCAATGAGCATTGTCTTATCCATTTTTTTGATAAATCAATTTATTCTCTAAACTACTCTATTTTTATGTATATCAATTATTGATGAATCATTAAACCTTATACCATGTTACTCTATATAATAAACCACTTGGATATTTTTTGAAATCTATTCCATTGTTGTTTCAGATAATCTAGATTGTTTTAGTCTTCATATTTTCGACATACTTTTGATACATTGTGATTGAAATAATGTCATATTATTAGATAGTGATGATTGAAACCCATTCCATTTTTAAGAAAATCATCAATTAATAGATTATAATATATCAACATATAAATAGATCATGGTGAAATTGTTCCATACACATCAATATGTACCAAATGAATAATTTCCACTGACTTCTTCTCTTTCACTTATATTTATTTGGTATTATCCTACCTTGTTTACATGAATCACATGTATGATTATGATGACATGATAATATAGGAAGGTCTCAAAAAACATACCCTTTCACTGGATATTTTTTTTCTAAAATGAACATTATGGATATACCACCACAATTTTAATTTTTCCTTCTTTAATGATAACATATATTCTTCTCCACATATAAGGTACACATTTTTCTTTGTACTCTTTCTTTTCATAAAAATGACACTATTATATTCCTTAATGAAAAATAATTTATGAGAACATATTATGGAATGTCTTGAGTCACAAAGATGACATACAATTTGAAATTTTTTACTAAGACCTTCAACAACCAATACATCTACACATCTCATGTATTTTCCCAAAAAAATGGGTTTTCTAATTACAAATGTCTTCAGGACTTCATCATTACAAAATATTATGATAACTCCCTTATCACGACTTATCCCAATCTCTAAATCCTTATTTTATATCATATAGGACGTTATCTACTATCAATGATCCATATTCAAATTAGATCTAATCCATTAAATGCAATCTCTATGAACACTTCCCACTCAACTGAATTCTTTTTTGTACTTGTTTTTTACATCATAACCGGTATGTATTGATAATATTTATCTTCCTTAGTATACGATGAACCAGATTCATTTTGATGTGATGATATAATATTATTCAATTTCATCTCGTTTGATGGTATGTTGAACTACTTCTAATGAATACATTAATTTTTCTTCAGCATATTTCTCTATATATTTTATGAAGAATAACCTTCCTAGGGCATGAATACAATAATCTTGAAATTGTAAAAATCAACATATTTTCTAAAATTTTTTGTTTTATATGCATACCTCATTTGTTCTTATTACCTTCAATATGTCATGGTCATGAAGAAAAAATTTTCTGACTGTCCCATATTAGTATAAAAATAAAATATCATGTGGATTTCTTTATTGGGGGGCTATAATTCCCTGCATGATCTATCATGGGTTATAAAAACATCATATTATGATTCGAAAAAAATCAATATTTTAACATGGAGAATGTTCTTTTGTTCTAACTTCAAAGACTACAGATTTCAATTTGAGATAAATTACCACACCAATAGTATGATTCTAATCAAAATTTTGTCAAATATTAATTCTCTAAAATATTCTTCATAGAAACACATTATTCTAAAATTATCATTTTTATCTAATTTGTTTAATTATTTTCCAAGATCAGTAGTTTCTCTTGATCATTCACTTTCCTTCTCATACTTAAAAATTTATCATCAGTCTCTTTGATATATTTTATTACTTTTTTCTATTGATATTTTAACTATCAATTTCTATTTTATATTCTATGATTCTGATTTTTAACTCAATAAAAATTTCTATGATATGTGGTACTGAAGACATCGGTTTTTCAATATCATCATTCATCTTATTGTTATTTTCTACGGTTTAATGCATATAAACTATGGATCGACAAAATAATTTTTTGGATTTATATATTTTTTATCTATAATCATAAATCACTTCATGTGCAGCTTTTAATTTAAAAAAATGTATATCTCTTCCTTTAACTTCCACATTTTTATCGTTTCTTTGTTCTCTTGGTTGGGGATTTCTAAAAACAACCAACAGAGAATTCGCTTTATGTTATTTGTATTCCTTTATCTCTTCTCCAATTAATTTATATTAATTTTCATGTTCTATTGAATCATGTTTATATGTTTTTTTGAAATCATAATCAATATATTTATACCCAATCACATATTCTAAATAAATTTTAATGGAAAATTCATCGTGATCTTTATCATCTTATTGAAACTTCTTTTGGAAACGTGCCTCATGATTTCAATCCATTCCACATTAAAGTCATGCAAGTGGTGTTTCCTTTTCATCTTTCATATCACCCCACAGTTTTTAAAATATATATTGAATGCATGAAACATTGTATCCCTAAAAAACAACACATTTTATAAACAATCGGTTAAACACAAATTTGCCTCTTTTATTTTTTGAATATAAAAAAATGGTCATTTAGAGTTAGGAAGAGTATGTCATTCACAGTATGATAAAACAAACAAGATTTTTGGTGAATATAAATATACACTTATGAATAGTAATTTTAATAGTAATATTATAGATTGTAATAGTAAAAATTTATATTATTTTATTTTCAAAATGTAATAAGTTATTTATATCTTAATTAATTTTCAATGTGTTATAAAACTAATTATAACTTTGATATTGTTATTTTTCAAATTAACTATGATTTTTAAAAAAATATATATTAATAATATTAATGAAATAATATTTTAAAAATGGAGTTCATTTTTCAAAATCTACATGCCAAAAAATGTTAAGGGTTAATTTTTGAGAATTTTCTAAAATACATGAATTTTTTATGACTAGTGTATTACAATAAATAACGATACTTACTAAATACATGATTTATTGGGTCATAAGGGATGTACAGATGATTTAAGTGCAGTTGGGTCGAAATAAAATGCACATAATAAACATAGAAGTCACATGAAAGAACAGTTTTGGTTGTCTTGATGGGAATAATAAAATAATGAAATAAATATACACAATTCACTCCTCCCCTACCATATAAAAACACACCATCACCCCCTCTTTTTTTCACACCTCTAATCCACGATTCTTTTCAATGGTCTGCCCAAATACCATTCCATCGTCACTACCCACATCCAAGAATCTCCTATTCATTCCAAAAGACCGAAACCTCTTCCGTTATGAATGTTCTGAAAGACGTTATTTCAAGAGGTAAACCACCTTTATTTTTAATTTTTTTCATTTCAATTCATATTCTTTTGTTATAATCTCAAAACCTCCACTATTAAAATGACCATTAATTTTTTTTACCATCTATATATTGTAATTATATCATGTTATTGGATGAACCATCGTCAAATATTCTTACTCTCCCCCTTTTATTTTATAAAAGAAATCAACATCCATGAGTTTCCAATTTATAACCTTCATAATGAATTATGTTTCATTCTTCATTTTCTCCTTTATTACTATTATTGAAACAATTATGATGATTGAAAAATACTAAAAAATATGTATTATAACCTATTTAATATTCAGTATGTAGTATATGTACATATTATTAATCCGTATGACCATACAAGTTCCTAATAATCAAAATACCGCTAAAACAATCTAAGGGAATGACATAAATATTTCATCTAATGATTCATCCTCATTCCATGTAACAAAATTATAGAAATTACCATTACAACTAATGGATTTTCATAAATAATATTTAAATTTAATTCATTATATTTACATACATTCCACATAAACACCATTATGTAAAACAAAGTGAACAGATTATGGAATTCAAAAAAACAAACGCTCTGGAAAGATAGAATTCAATATATTAACTTATCAATAATGATATAAATTAACTAAAAACAATTATGATAAACTAAAAGAATATAAAATATGTTATTAAATAATTTTATAATATTTCTAATTTCATATTCTAGGACTTTATGTTCATGATCGGAACACATACGGACTTAAGGTAAGGGTTTTTTCACCCGAACCAGTTTTTATTCAGGTTATTTTTTGTCTAAATACATTAACGAAATTATTTTGTACTATTATTTAATCTTTAAAAATTATTTGTGATTTTTATATATTATTACCAACCATTATCTTACTTTCATTTAACAAGAGTTATATGTTATAAAAGGAAATCATTAAAATCCTTCTCGAAATACATGCCTAATTCAATGGAATTTCTCAAATTATTACTTTTTTTCAAGGGCACCATATATACAGTTATTGGTAATTATTATCTTTATTAAATCACTCATAAAATTATGTTATATTATATTACATCACTTAGGGTTTTATGAAATTATTTTCTCAATGCATATCTTTATTTCAAAGTTAAATGGAATTTATCTCAAGATTTACTCGAAGATTTTATAAGAGTATCTTATTTGATTTCAACACCATTGTTGATTAATATATATTATTGGTATTAATATTTCATGGTATAATCCAAAATAATTAATGTAATGGTTTATGATTATTTTGGATGTGGGTGTGCTATCATAAAACAATTCAAAAAAATTCCTTGAATGGATAATGATTATGCTTAATGTTCACGGACAGTTATTATTATTTCATATATTAGTTTCTATATGAATGTACATGTTATTTATATTTATCCCCATTCATAGTAGGAATGCATTAAACTTAGAATGTTCCGTGTTGGTCATGGTATATCCCCTCGGTGCATTAGTAGATCTACTGAGACAAACAACGGTCTTGGAACAAGGCATTGATAAAATGATTATTTATGCTCTTGGCACAAAGCCTTGACGATTTTTTTGATGATGTACACATTATGTATCAAATCATTATTAAAATAGTACTGATTGTTCATTTGGTTATTTTACTGGTATAATACCCATGATTATTTTTTATTATGACATAACATTATCAGCTCATATTCCTGCCATATTGAGTTCATGTTTGTGTTAAAGACATATGTTTTTATTTATTCAACATGCCTAATGATTATGCTATATTATATTCCACTGTATTTCTTACCCTTAATGAGTGTTTGAGCTCACCCATTTCATATGTTTCATTTTCTCAGGGCATGAATTACATTATTATGAATGACCTTTAGGGATAAACATAGTGTTGTGGATGTTCTCAATAAAACAATCAGGTTGTATTTATTTTAATGTTGTAATGTAAAACCTATGTGTGTATCTGTGTAAAATCCCAGGTAAATAAAGAATAAATAATTTTCATATTTATTAATATTTAAGAATTAAATATTAATTTTACTTTAAAGGGGATTCTATGTTCAATAGAGTACCCGATACGCAACAAAGAGTTTCATTGAAATCCTACGTTGCACACTAGTAATATAATAATATTATTTTAAATGGTAGTAAACATGTAGTCGTTGTATTGGCGTGAATGGATAGAAATAACTAAAATATGATTATATATGTTTTTTAAATGTTTTTACATTTTTCCAATAAAAGATAAAGGCTTAAAATACGGAAAGAATTCAATTTTAGGCTTTTATGCCCCAGTTTTCACTAAAGGTTCACTTATCGCCTTTTGATGGAGAACCGTAATTAAATATAGTTTTTTTCACTCTTATACATTCTACTGGACCAAATAAAACTCTTATTTAGAATTTGGTCATCAATGTTTACATTGTGGAAATTTTTGGTATCTGTCCGATAAAGTTCATTTTTAATGAATATTGTAAAATGTTGTATTTTAATTCAAAACCTCTTTTTAATCTAATTTATTTATATGATTATATTATCTTTTGAATTGGTTTTAAAGTGAAATTAGAAAATATTTTTACCAATAAATCCAATAGTGGTCATTGGAATTAATTTCACTTTGAAATCGGACTTAAACTACTGTCAATCTTTTGATACTTATTGATTCATAAAAACATGCTATTTGTCTTGACGAAGGGAATTAATTATTAAATTAATTAATATGACTTATATGTTTTGAATTTTGTAAAATAGACTTCATTTTTGAATTCAGATTATCAAATATAGCTTAGGGTGAAATTTTGGATTTTTTTTTGAAAAACTTCAATTTTTGATGAATAGAGAACCACTAAGTGGTACTTATAAAAACTGATTTTTTGTTTAAATGAAATTTTACCACTTCTGTGTTTTTAATTTCAAAAATCCGACATACAGGGTTTTCATTAATATGTCAAATGTGGTTCAATGATTTTAAAATAATTTTTTTGGTGAAGAGTAACTTTTAAGTTCTTAATCGCAATTAGAGGTAATTAGTGTAGTTTAAGGTAAAAATAATGCTTTAATAAAATGATATGAGCTTGACACATTTCCTACCCTCATTTTATGTGTCATGGCCGACCAATACAATCCATGGGTATACTTGGGTACCCAATGGAGCCACTTTGGTTGGAAAATGACATAAATAAATTTTTATTAAATGTTAAAGTAAAAATGACACAAACATGAGATGTTTTACTAAACAATATTTTACATGGGGTTATAAAAGTCTGATTTTTGACTATAAATATTCCTTAGAAAGAAAAAAATATTTACTACATCATTGTATTTTTAGTATAATTTTTAGACTTTATATAAATTAAATTATTTATGACATCATGTTGATGCAGCGGTTACCTCATTAATAAAGGATTTAAATAAAATGAAATGATAATGTAAAATCTATGCCTTAACATGTCCAAAACATATTGGATGGGTGGATTTAGAACCCTTATCACATTTCCCTCGAATTATATAAATGTGGGACCTTTTCAATCCGAAACTCAATTTTATATAAAGTAACTTATCTTTACTTTCCAAGAGTGCCCCTCCTCTCCTCTTATAAAAGGCCCCACCTCTACCTCGTTACCCACACATCCAAATCCTTTGGCTCGGCCAACCCCTGTGAAATTTGTCTCTCCACTTCCTTTTATTACTCCTTAAAGCCTAAAATTGGGCAGATGTCTTCCCAAGGAAGACTTTGAGCTCAAACCAAAGGGAGTTACCTGATTTTAAGGTAATGTTTTAACTTGAGTCCTTTTGTTTTATTTTGCTTCTCCAACACCCTAAACTCATTTTAATAATTTATTTTATAAGAAATCTGGTATCATAAATATTCTAGGATGTTGTTATAATATTTATTCGAGCTACACTTACAGACACTTACTTCTAATGGTTAATGAACATACTGTTTCCGTGGATAGCGAAGTTCGGCCTCCTGAAACGATGATTGTTCAACATTCTTTTAACAACTGAAAAGGTGGCCATTAAGATTCCACTATATTTATATATGATATAAAATATTTTTATGTTTTCCTTATGCTTCTGTATTTTTCATTTATGTCATACCTTTATGGCTTCCATTATGGGTATACGTGATGCCTTCATTTTAGGAAGTGCAGACTACTTCCCCCTAAAAGTGATTTGATTCGTTAATGCCATACATGGGACGTATAAAGGATTGGTTTAATGATATTATATATGATATTATACTGGAATTATAATATACATTTTTATCATTATTATTTCATTCCATTAATGTATGAGATATAAATGAAAGTAGCGTTCATGCGTACGTACAACTTACTGTCTCCATGAATGGTGCATTTCATTTCTTATCCCCAAATGTAATGTACTATTATAAGTACATGTATAAAATGGATATATATGATGTATGATACATATAAAATATGAATATAATTCTGGAATTAAAATATACATACCTCTCGTTTAGTTTTAGTTTCATTAATATGACATAGAAATGAAAGTAGCGTTCATGCGTACGTATGGATTACTGTCTCCATGAATGTTACATTTTATTTCTTACCTATAAATGATTATGTGATATTATAAATACATTTATATGATAGATATATATGATATATATGATATCCAAATCATGAATGTCATTCTGGATATAATGAACCTTTGACCACACGAACAACATGTAATTTTAAGAAGTCGACTTTCGACTTAAGAACCAAATATCGCCAAAAAGAATTATTAACATAATGATTACATAATCTTTATAACATGGAAATAAGTGATATAAAACGAATAATAAGCTTGAAAAAGGTTCTTAAACAAGTAGAAATTAACTCAAGTTTATTATTCAGGATGTTAATGAACGATTGAGTAAAGTCGGACCCAAGGTATGGGACTTCGTCTCAATCTCCATTCATTGAGGCATATTTCATTTTATACACAACTATCATTTATACGGTGTATAAACCCCTTTGAATTTTACTTTTATAAAAAAAGAATATTTTTCTACGAAGCGTTTTACTAGATGACCAAAAGGAATGTTTCTTTTAACGTACGCGGTGACAACGACCTTTTCCGCCGCCGCGGGTATTATTTGGTCTTTGGATTCCTCAACAATCCGTGATGTTTTGAAAATGAAATAAATACCATATACACTTTTATGTATTTTGTTATTGAAAATGGTTTTTATAATGGATTTGTTATGTCAATATATTTATGTGATATATTGTGATCAAAGTGTGGAAATTTTTTCTTTCCATTATATTTTTTTTATGTCTTATGATTTTTATAATGGTACTTGGACATTTAACGGGTGGTTACATGATAAACCATATGCCGGGTGGTGCCATGAATACCAGGACGGGTGGTTATGTTATAACCTCCAATGCATTGGGTATGGAAGTCGGCTGTATGGCTATTCCATTAAGTATGTATAGAAGTTGGCCGTATGGCTATTCCATGAAGTCATATGTGTGGAAGTCGACCGTATGGTTATTCCACTTAAGTATGTTTATGTCTCAAGTTACCTTTATTTGTTATGTGTTATTTATATGGGTTTTATGGTAATCCTTTTGTTACAAAAGGGTAAGTAATGATATTTTATTCAGTGAAGAGTTTTTACTACTTCAGGAAGGTGAAGGTATGACTTTCATAAAGTATACATGGTTTACTTGATGTTTGAAAAACTAACAGTTTTAATTCTTTGTGTATCCCTTACTGAGCTTTTTATGCTCACCCCATGTTTTTTTGAAATGTTTTTCACAAGAAATAATATGGAATAGGGTCAAGGATGGGATCAAGGGAAATTAATGCTATATAAAACATGGAACTAGACATGTTTCTTTTTAAGAGTTTTTTATTATATGGAAACATATTAGAAGTGTCTACTTTGTAATCTTTTGAGATGTAATAGTTATGTTCTAATTCTCTAAAACTCTAATACTGAAAAGATCCTCAATGTGAATTATTCATTTAATTCAATATTAAGTATGTATTAAGGCCGGGGACTTATAGTTGGTATCAAATGTTGGTTTAGACAATATTAGGAGTTAGAAAAGTGTAAAATTATAAGTTAATTTATGGTATGATTGAAATGATATATCATTTAAAGATAACCATGTTGCTTCGCCTAACATATTTCTGTGTTCAGAATGGTTTTCCGCAGAGGAAACAATGCAGCTATGTTGGGACGACATTAGGAAGAAGAGAACCTTCCAAATCAGCATCCTGAGATGGTCGGAATCGGAACTGAATAGTTTTTTTTGCAATGATGGCACATTTGACTCAGGCTATAAATGGTGTTGGTATCCATGCACGCGATCAGCCAGATCAACCGCAGAGAAACATTTCAGTGGTGGAACATTTCATGAGGCAACATCCCCCATCATTCAGAGGATCATATGACCCTGTGCAAGATGAAGGGTGGATTAAAGCACTGTTGAAGATTTTTGATGTCCTGGGATGTTCAGAACATAAATAGGTTAGTCTTGTTGTTTAGCGTTTTCAAGGTGAAGCTGATCAGTGGTGGTTGATGGTGAAAAATATCAGGGATAGTGATGAGATTGAGGATCTTCACTGGGACGAATTCAATGGTATGTTTCTTGAGAAATATTTTCCTAAGGTGGTTCGTCTTAGGATGGAAAAACAGTTATTATAGTTGAGGCAAGAGAACGATTCAGTGGATGCTAATGAAGCAAAGTTCACTCGATTGTCAAGGTATACTCCAAACTTCATACGAGATCTTGATATTAAAATAAACCGTTTTTACTCAAGGTTAAAGCCAAAGTATCGAAGGGCATTAGCTTCTCGTGAGTTCAAAAGTTAGGAAAAACTTGTTCAATGTGTGGAGAAGGTTGAAATGGGGTTTGCTGATGATCAGGTGTTCTATGACAAACAACAGAATAAGAGGTCTATTTGGGAGGCAAAGGGGAATAATTCATCAAAGAAGCAGGGAGGTAAGAAAACCAAATATCCATCCTTTGAGAAGTGTGGTAAAATGCATCCTGGAGAATGTTTATCCACGTCTGGTAAGTTCTTTCGGTGTGGTAAGTCTGGTCATATTGCTCGTAACTGTAAGGAAGATGATCAAGCAGGCAATGAAAATCCAGCGGTATGATGTTTTATGTTTAATTAAATGGTTCATTATGCAATTGAGTGTCTAACGGAGAACTCAACTGGGGGAAAGCAGCCAGAATACAAGAAGAAAGGGGTGGTGAAATCCTTTGCAACAATTTCAGCAGATGTTGGGTCATCGAATGAAGTGGTATCTGGTACACTGTTTGTTTGTTCAGATTATTCCAATGTGTTGTTTGATTCAGGGTCTACACACTCTTTCATTTTTTAGAAGTTTTCTAGTAAATTGGAAATTCCATCTCATGATATGAATGCTGAACTTATGGTAAAAACACCTGGAGGGAACGCTGAGACAAAAAAAGGAATTATATGAACCTTCCTATCCTTGTGTGTGAAAAGAATCTACCATCAAACCTTATTGTTTTTCCTCTAGTAGAGTTTGATCTCATTTTGGGCATGGATTGGATTTTTGTTTATCATGCTAAGATTGACTACAGAGCTAAAATGGTTTCTTTTCAGAAATATTTTCAGTTTGTGTACAAGAATGAACCCTTGTTTTTGATAACATATCAGGAAGTTGAGAAACAAGTAAAAGAAGGAAATTAATGTTACCATGCACATATTGTTGAAAATAAAGGAATTGTTCAGATTAATGATGTGCCAGTGGTAAATGAGTATCTATATGTTTTTCCTGATGAGTTGGCTGGTATTATTCATGATTGGGAAGTTGAATTTACTGTTGACTAAGTTCATGACTCTAAGCCAATTTCAAAACCCCCTTACCGAATGGCTCAAGTTGAACTTTTATAGTTAAAGAAGCAGTTGCAGGAGTTATTAGATAAAGGTTTCATTTGACCTAGCACATCACCATGGGGTGCTCTTGTCTTGTTTGTTAAAAAGAAATTTGTCTCAAAGAGACTTTGAATTGATTATAGAGCCTTGAATAATAATACTGTCAAGAACAAGTATCATTTGCCTCATATCGATGATTTGTTTGATCAGCTCCAGGGAGCTCAGTATTTTTCAAAGATTGACTTGAGGTCGGGGTACCATCAGTTGAAATTAAAAGAAGCAGACGTTCCGAAGACTGCGTTCCGTACTAGATATGGCCATTATGATTTTGTAGTTATGCCGTTTGGGTTAACCAATGCAGCTGCTGTATTCATGGACCTTATAAACAGAATTTTACATGAGTTCTTCGATAAGTTTGTGGTTTTTTTCATCGATGATATTTTGGTGTTTTTTAAAATTAAATAGGAGCATGAAAGTCATTTATGTGTTATCTTGAAAACCTTAAAAGAAAAGAAACTATATGGAAAATTCAGCAAGTGTGAGTTTTGGTTACAACAAATTTCTTTCCTGGGACACATTGTTTCAAAAGATGGCATAACTATTGATCCTACTAAAACAAAAGTTGTTGAAGAATGGCCAATACCCACAGATGTGACCGAGATCCATAGTTTTCGTGGTTTGGCAGGTTACTACCGAAGGTTTGTTGAAAATTTTTCATGATTATCTAGTCCAATGACTAAGTTAACTCGGAAGGGTGTTAAGTTCATCTGGACAAAAGAATATGATGATTGTTTTCAGGAGTTGAAAAGAAGATTAGTGAATGCTCCAGTTTTGGCACTTCCTTCCAGGAATGGTGAGTTTGTTATCTACAGTGAAGCTTCATTGAAAGGACATGGTTGTGTCCTAATGCAGAATGATCAGGTAATTGGTTATGCTTCATGTCAGTTGAAAACTCATGAGGTAAATTACCCTACACATGATTTGGAATTATATGATGTTGTCCTTGCTTTAAAAATTGGGAGGCATCATTTTTATGGTGTAAAGTGTGAAATATATACTAATCACAAAAGTGTAAAGTATATAATCACTGACAAAAAATTGAACATGAGACAGAGGAGCTGTATGGAATTAATCAAGGATTATGATTGTACAATTAATTACCATCCAGGAAAATCAAATAAAGTGGTTGATGCTTTGAGTCGAAAAAGTAATGCTTCATTAGCAATGTTGCGTTTGGAACGTGATCCTTTGGTTAACAATTTGATGAACTTTGTCATAGAAGTTGTTGTTGCAGGATGTTCTTCTTGTTTTGTTTCAGGTATCAGTGAAATCTTCTGTATCAGACAGAATCAAGAAAGCACAGAAGTAAGACAGTGAGTTATAGAAAAAGGTAGAGGTGGTTCAGAAAGGTAAGTTGCCTGAATTCAACATTGATAATGATTGCGTTTTGAGATTTGGTAAGAGATTATGTGTGCCTTGTGATTCACAATTGAAGAATGAGTTGTTATGTGAGGCTCATAGTTCCCCGTTTTCACTTCATCCTAGCAGTACTAAGATGTACAGAGATCTGCGGGAGTATTACTGGTGGGATGGAATGAAAAGGGATATTGTTGATTTTAATGTGAAGTGTCTGACTTGTCAGCAGGTTAAAGTAGAGTGGTAGTTACCAAAAGGGATGATTCATCATTTACCAGTTGCAGAGTGGAAATGGGAAAACATATCTATGGACATTGTTGTGGGATTACTGAGGACATCTCGAGGTAATAATGCAATCTGGGTTATTGTTGATCTCTTGACTAAATCTGCTCATTTCCTTTCTATACGAGATACTTTTTCCTTAGATCAACATTCCCAATTGTATCTTAAAGACATAGTCAGGTTACATGGAGTTCCTCTCTCCATTGTGTCTGATCGTGATCCCAGGTTCACTTCGAACTTTTGGAAAGGCCTTCAGAAGTCATTGGGTACTGAATTAAATTTTAGTACAGCTTTTCATCCTCAATCAGATAGGCAGTCAGAAAGAACAATTCAGACCTTGGAGGATATTCTACAAGCTTGTTCGATGGATTATCAGGGATGTTGGTATCAACATCATTCTTTGGTTGAGTTTTCTTATAAATACAGTTTTCATTCCAGTATACATATGGCACCATTTGAGGCATTATATGGGAAGCGGTGTCGAACTCCAGCTTTTTGGGATGAAGTGGGTGAAAGGAAGCTGATGGGACCAGAATTGGTTGAAGAGATGGCAGAAAAAGATCAGTTGACTCAGAAACACATGAGAACAGCACAGAGCATGCAGAAGAGTTATGCGGATAACCGGAGGAAGGATCTATCTTTCGAGGTAGGTGATCATGTTTTCTCAATGTTTCTCCCTGGAAAAGTGTGATGAGATTTGGTAAGAAAGGAAAGCTAAGTCCAAGGTTCATTGGACCATATGAAATTAAGGAGAAAGATGGATCAGTTTCTTACCGAGTGGCTTTACCTTCGAGTTTATCTCAGGTACACATTGTTTTTCATGTTTCGATGTTGAGGAAGTATATTCCAGATCCATCTCATGTTTTGAGCACAGAGGTAGTTCAGTTGGAAGAGAATCTCTCTTATGAAGAACAACCAGTCCAGATTCTTCACTGAAGAGAGAAAGTGTTGCAAAATAAAGTAATCCACCAGGTAAAGGTTTTTTGGAGAAACCACATGGTTGAAGAGGAAACGTGGGAATTTGAAAATGCTATGAGGGATAAATACCCCCACTTATTTTGATATGTGAATAAAATTGGGAGGACACAATTCCCAAAAGGGAGGAAGGATGTGACATCCCAGGTAAATAAAGAATAAAGAATTTTCATATTTATTAATATTTACGAATTAAATATTAATTTTACTTTAAATGGGTTACTATGTTCGATAGCGTACTCGATACGCAACAAAGAGTTTCATAGAAATCTTAAGTTGCACACTAGTAATATAATAATATTATTTTAAATGGTAGTTAACATGTAGCTGTTGTATTGGAGGGAATGGATATAAATAACTAAAAAATGATTATATATGTTTTTTATATGTTTTTACATTTATCCAATAAAAGATAAAGGCTTAAAATACGGAATGAATTCAATTTTAGGAGTATATTCCCCAGTTTTCACTAAAGGTTCAGTTATCCCCTTTTGATGGAGAACCGTAATTAAATATAGTTTTCTTCACTCTTATAAATTCTATTGGACCAAATTAAACTCTTCTTTAGAATTGGGACATCAAAATTTACTTTGTGAAAATTTTTGGTATCTGTCTGATAAAATTCATTTTTTAATGAATAGTGTAAAATGTTGTATTTTAATTCAAAACCACTTTTTAATCTAATTTATTTATATGATTATATTATCTCATGAATTGGTTTTAAAGTGAAATTAGAATATATATTTACCATTAAATCCAATAGTGGTCGTTGGAATTAATTTCACTTTGATGTCGGACATAAACTAGTGTCAATCTTTTGATACTTAATGTTTCATAAAAAGACGTTATTTGTCATGATGGTGGAAATTAATTATTAAATTAGTTAATGTGACTTATATGTATTGAATTTTTTAAAATAGACTTCATTTTTGAATTCTGAGTATCAAATATAGCTTAGGGTGAATTTTTGGTATTTTTCTGAAAAACTTCAATTTTTGATGAATAGTGAAACCACTAAGTGGTACTTATAAAAACTGATTTTTCTTTTAAATAAAATTTTACCACTTCTATGTTTTGAATTTCAAAAATACGACATACATGGTTGTCATTAAGAAGTAAAATGTGGTTCAATGATATAAAAATAATTTTTTGGTGAATAGTAACTTTTAAGTTCTTAATCACGATTAGAGGTAATTAGTGTAGTTTAAGGTAAAAATAATGCTTTAATAAAATGATATGAGCTTGAAACATGTCCAAAACATATTGGATGTGTCATGGAAGACCAAAAAAAATCCATGGGTTAACTTGGGGACCCCATGGAGCCACTTTTGTTGGGAAATGACATAAATAACTTTTTATTAAATGTTAAAGTAAAAATGACACAAACATGAGATGTTTTATTAAAACAATTTTTAAATGGGGTTATACAAGTAATATTTTTGACTATAAATATTAATTAGAAAGATAAAATGATTTCCTACATTATAGTATTTTTTTTACAATTTTTATACTTTAAATAAATGAAATTATTTATGACATCATGATGATGCAGCGATTACCTCATTAATAAAGGATTTAAATAAAATGAAATGATAATGTAATATCTATGACCTAAACATCTCCAAAACCTATTGTATGGGTGGATTAATAACCCTTATCACATTAACCTCTAATTATATCAATGTGGGACCTTTTGAATCTGAAACGCATTTTAAAATAAAGTAACTTATCTTTACTTTCGAAGATTTCCCCTCCTCTCCTCTTATAAAAGGCCCCCACCTCTACCTCTTTACCCACATTTCCAAAGAATTTGACTTGGACAAACCCTACCCGTTTTGTCTCTCCACTTCCCTCTCTTACTCTTTAAATCCTCATATTGGCCAGAAGTCTTCCCAAGGAAGCCTTTGAGCTGAAACCAAAGGGAGGTACCCGATTTTAAGGTAATGTCTTCACTTGAGTCCTTTTATTTTATTTTGCTTCTCCAACACCCTAAAATTTTATTATTCATTTATTTTTTAACAACTCCAGTATCATAAATATAATATGATGTTTTCATAGGAATTATTCGAGCTACAATTACACACACTTACATCTAATGGTTAAATAAAATATTGTTTCCACGGATGGCGAATTTCGGCCTCCCGAAACGATGATTGTTCAACATTCTTTTAACAAATTCAAACGTGGCCATTAATATTTCACTATATTTATATATGATATAATATATGTTTATGTTTCCCTTCATATTCTTTATTTTTCATTTATGGCATACTTTTATGGCTTCCATTGTGGGTATACCCGATATCTTCATTTTAGTAAGTGCGGACTACCGCCCCCTCAAAGTGATTTGATTCGTTAATGCCATACGTGGGATGTATAAAGGATGGATTTAATGTTATTATATATGATATGATAATGGAATTATAATATACCTTTTTATCATTATTATTTCTTTCCATTAATTTATGATAAAGAAATGAAAGTATCGTTCATGCGTATGTACGTCTTACCATCTCCATGAACAGTGCATTTCATTTTTTATCCCCAAATGTAATGTACTATTATAAGTACATGTATAAAATGGATATATATGATGTATTATACATCTAAAAGATGAATATAATTCTGGAATTAAAATATACATACCACTCATTTTGTTTTAATTCCATTAATATGACATAGAAATGAAAGTAGCGTTCAAGCGTACGTACGGCTTACCGTCTCCATGAACGGTGCATTTCATTTCTTACCTCTAAATGATTATGTGATATTATAAATACATGTATATGATAGATATATATGATATATATGATATCCAAATCATGAATTTCATTCTAGATATAAAGAACCTTTGACCACATGAACAACATGTAATTTTAGGAAGTCCACTTTCGACTTAAGAACTAAATATCGATAAAACAAACATTATTAACTTAATGATTAAATAATGTTGATAACATGGAAATAAGTGATATAAAAGGAATAATAAGCTTGAAAAAGGTTCTTAAGAAAATATAAATTAACTCAAGTTTATTATTCAGGACGTTAAAGAACGATCGAGTCATGTCGGACCTGAGGTATGGGACATCGTCTCAATCTCCTTTCATTGGGGCATATTTCGTTTTATACACAACTATTTTTTATACGGTGTATATACCCCTTTGACTTTTAATTTTATACAAAAGGAATATTTTTCTACGAAGTGTTTTATTAAACGACAAAAAGGAATGTTTCTTTTATCGTACGCGGTGACAACGACCTTTTCCGCCGCCGCGGGTATTATTTGGTCTTTGGCTTTCTCAACAAGCCGTGATGTTTTTAAAATGAAATAAATACCATATACTCTTTTATGTATTTTGTTATTGAAAATGGTTTTTATAATGGATCTTTTATTTCAATATATTTAAGTGATATATTGTGATCAAATTATGGAAATGTTTTCTTTCCATTATATTTTTTTTATGTCTTATGATTTTTATAATGTTACTTGGACATTTGACGGGTGGTTACGTGATAAACCATATGACGGGTGGTGCCGTGAATACCATGATGGTTGGTTACATTATAATCTCCAATGCATTGGGTATGGAAGTCGGATGTATGGATATTCCATTAAGTATTCATGGAAGTTGGCCGTATGGCTATTCTATTAAGTGATATGTGTGGAAGTCAACAGTATGGTTATTCCACTTAAGTATGTTTATGTCCCAAGTTACCTTTATTTTTTAGGTGTTATTTATAGGGGTTTTATGTTAATATTTTGGTTACAAAATGGTATGTAATGATATTTTAATTTGTGAATAGTTTTTACTACTTCATGAAGGTGAAGGTATTACTTTGATAATGTATACATGGTTTACTTGATGTTTGAAAAAATAACAGTTTTCATTATTTGTGTATCCCTTACTGAGATTTTTATGCTCACCCAATGTTTTTTTTGAAATGTTTTTCACAGGACATAATGTGGAATAGGGTCAAGGATGGGATCAAGGGAAAGTCATGTTATATAAAACATGGAACTAGACATGTATCATTTTAAGAGTTTTTTATTCTATGGAAACTTAGTAGAAGTGTCTACTTTGTAATATTTTGAGATGTAATAGTTATTTTATAATTTCCTAAAACTCTAAACCTGAAAAGATCCTCAATGTGAATTATTCATTTAATTCAATATTAAGTAAGTATTAAGGTCGGGTTCTTATAATCTAGTTTTCAAAAACTTGATAAATACTCATTCATTCAAGATTTTATTTCCTAAAATCCTACTGTTGAAATTAAATAAGGATCCAACATAAAGAAAATTGGGGTCAAGCCCTTATAGTTGGTATCAAATGATGTTTTGTAGAAAACCTAGAAACTAGATTTAGAATTAGTATATTGGGGAATGAATCCCTACAATATACTTTGTGGATAAACACACAAGAACATCCTGGAATTTTAGTGAGGAATAGATTATGTGGATATTTTTATAAAATACATCCATGTCTGGATACAAATAGGTAGTGGTGTCTTGGGCATAGATATACCTAGGAGTGAAAGCTCCGAGAGGGAGTTTTGGGATTGTGTTGGGGTATCCTAGTACACAAAATATGGGCCGTATTGGAATCTTAGTCTGGACAATCTCAGGGGATATTCCTAGGGTATATCACATTTTCTTTACAATCGATTACAATGGATTTAAATGTAAATTTTTCCTCAAAGAAACCATTTTGTGTTTACCGGACTATCCATTATTAGGATTTCAATTTTTTTCTATTTATTTTTTTATGTATGGATTATACATTATGATTCATAACCTAATATATTGTATGAAACTTTCTAGAAATGGTGCCTAGTGGAAGAAATGGAAACCACATGAACATGTGTATCCCATGAAAGGATTTTCCGACGATGCAAGATAATGATGATGGCTCTAGGGTTGTTACTATTGAAGAGAATCTTATATCTATACTTGGAAAACATACTCAGGTTATGAACAATAACCTTACCCATATGAAGCAATCAAATCCTCCCCATGGAGGAGCTATGTTAGATTTATATATGCAAAAATAAGAAGCATCATTTAATGGGAATACAATCCTATTTGTGCATTAGTAGTGGAAATGATCCCTCAAAAAGAAATTTATCACTTTGGGAGGTAATGAAAGGGAGAATGTTTTCATGGCAGTTTATCATCAATCATGAGATACAGATTAGTGGTGGTCATTAATCCAAAACTCAAAAGAGGAAGAAGAAACAGTTGAAATGGAATGGAATAATATAATGGTAATGTTAAAAGAAAAATATTTCCCTCGTGAAGAACAACCAGATATAGAGAGTAAATTCATAAATCTAATGTAGAAGTAGGATGAAAGTATTTCCAACTATGTGTCCAACTTTAGAAGGCTTTAAAGGCAATCTACAGTCTACATACATAATCCAAGGTGAATGTTGGATCGATTCATTGATTATTTAATACCATTCCTCTAAAGGGCTCATGTCTCTCAAATTTATCATAATATGATGATATATTCTCATGTCCTATGAAGAAAGTAAAATAATTTCTTATTTCTTTTGACTTTAAATGAAACCAAGAGAAGAAGAATGCTACAAAAAAAATATAGAATAGAAAATTAGGGAATTGGAAAGAAGAGATGATTTTAATAGTCATCCTGTAGTAATTGTGGGAATAAAATCCTGGAACTTTCTTGATGGGAATGGAATTTGGTGAAATGTTCTGAGAAAAATTCCACTTATCTCAAGATTTTATGTGGAAGAAAAAAATATATAATGTTAAATGATACAATTTTCAAGAGATGGGGATTTATGTACATGAATTTCTTAGTAATCCTAGAAATTTATCTCAAAGAAATCCAATGGAGAAAGGACAAGATTATACAGTCACAACTGAAGAGGATTAATTTCCTAATGAAGTGGTTTCATGTACATTAATCATTTAATTAAACATATATAATGCTTTATTTTATTCTGTGACATCGCATTCATTCATATCTTCCCAATTTTCCAAAAAAAATATTTTTACAATTTAATATAACAATAGAGTTATTAGTCCATACTCATAAGAGATGTATCATTGCACCAAGGTAGTTTTATGGAGTCCCCATTATGGCATAAAATCATGCTATATCTACTAATGTTTTGTCATAACATTGATTGAATTTGATATAATCCTTATAATGGATTGTATTTTGAACAATGATGTGAATAATTATTTCTAGAAGAAGGAGGATACAATTTTTGATGATGATGTAGAAACCCTTATCTTTAGGGAATAAAGACCGCAATCTAATTCTCATCTAAATCAACCCCCAGTAGATCTACTGAATTCAATTATTATGGAGGAAGGTAATGGAAAAACTATGGGTGAGGAGAAGAATGAATAGATAAAAGATGTACCTATTGTGCAAGAATATGTTGATTTTTGTCTACAAGATTTACCAAGACAGCCTCTAGAGAATGAAATTGAGATTATTATTGACTTAATTCATGGTTCAATGCCCATATCAAAGACCCCGTATAGAATTTACACCATGGACATTGTTGAAATAAAGAAAAACCTAGAATAATTGGGTGATAAAGGATTTATTTTATCTTAAACTTTTCTATGGGGATACCCTATTATTTTATTAAAGAATAAATATGGGTCTATGAGGTTAGGAATTGACTATAGGGAGATCAATTCAGTGACATTAATGGAAATGTATCCCCTACTTCAAATTTTTTATTTATTTGATCAACTTCATGGAGCCCAATAATTTTTAAATATTGGTCTTTAATCTGGATATCATCAGTTCTTTATGAGGAAGGAATACATTCCAAAAACAACAATTTAAACCAGGTATGGAAATTATGAGTTTACAATAAGTCTTTATGGACGGATTAATGCACCATCTATTTTCATTTATTTAATGAATAAAGTTATCAAGGAATATTTGGATGTCATTTAGGTGTAATTTATTAATAATATCATGGTATAATCTAATGCTATAAAGATCATGAAAAACATGTGTGCACTATTTTGAAGACACTTTGATGAAAGGAATTATATGAAATGTTTATCAAGTGTGATTTTTGGATCCAATCAGTTTTTTTCTAGGAACATTGTCTCTGAGGATGGAATATCTGATGATTTTGTGAAGACAAATGTTGTGAAAGAATAGACTACTCCAACGAATATAACTGAGGTAAGTAGTTTTATAGGTTTAAAAGGTTATTATCGTAGATTTGTTCAAATATTTTCCTATTTATCCATCCCTATTACCAAGATTACATGAAAAGGGTTTATGTTATTATGGAAAAAGTAATGTGAAGAATGTTTTAAATAATTTAAGAGAATATTCGTGAGTTCTATAATCTTGAATCAACCATTTAGGAATGACGGATTTTTGGTATTTAGAGATGCATCAATGAAAGTACATTGTTGTGTCCTTTTCATAATGATGTACTGATTGTCTATGCATCTTGGATGCAAAAAATAATGAACAAAACTATCCAACACATGATCATGATTTAAAACTACTAATCATTGCCATGAAGATTTAGATACAATACCTCTATGGTGAAAAAATGTGAGATATATAGAGCTCATAAGAGATTGAAATATATATTATCACAGAATTAAATCAACTAGAGACAAAATGAGTTTGTTTGAGAAACTCAAGGATTATTATTGCACAACACACTACCACCTGGGGAAGAAAAATATGGGGTCATAAGCCTTGATTATAAAAGAGCATGGAATTATGAACAAGATGGAAGTTGAAAGGGACAAATTATTCAAAGATATAATATAGGTGTCTATGGTAATTTTTATGGAAGGTAAAACATTTATACTTTTTCAACTGGTTTCAAAACCTTCGTTATTATAAAAGAAAAAATGTTCTTAGGATGACGATGAGGAGTTTCAGAAGAAAATTAATGGTATAAATGACTAGATGTAGATTGACTTTGTATATGAAGGTGTCATTTTGAAATTAGGAATTAGGTTTTGTGTTCTTAGTATTTATGAGATAAAGAGGGAACTATTTTATGATGATCATAGATATAATTTCTCATTAATCACTAGTAGAATTTTTATGTATAGATATCTAAATGAACATTTTTAATGAGAAAACATGAAGAGGTAGATTGTTGATTATGTGTAGTGATGTTTGGTTTGTACATATGTGAAGGCTAGAAGAAAACATCATAGAGGAGTCTTGCAGCCACATCTTATTCCTATGTGGATAGAGGATTATATTACGATAGAATTATTCATTAAGATAACAACAAATCCAATAAATAATGATGTTATTTGGGTCCTTGTTGATTTTCTTACAAAATTATCCAATTTTCATGCTATTTGAGAAGATTTACCACCTGAATATTTTGAATGAAGATATATAAATGAGGTAGTTTGTCTTCATGGTGTACCCTTATCAATTGTTTCTGATCGTGATCCCGGTATTTTTTTACAATTCATGAAAAGTTTTCAAAAGGCTCTAGATATTGATATTTGTTTGAGCACTACCTACCACCCACAAACTGGTGGAAAATCAGAACAGAATATTAAATATTTAGAAGACATTTTGATTAATTTTTCATATGACTTTCAATATATGTTGTACTAGTATTTACCACTCATAAAATTATACTAGTATAATAGCTTATATTCAAGTATCTATATGGAACAACATGAAGATTTCTAGGGAAAGAGGAGTCATACACCAACTTGTTAGAATGATGTTGGTGAAAGAAATATCTTAGGCCCAGAACATGTTGAAGAAACAATGGAAAATGTGATTCTTTTCCAAACCCATATCCAAAAAGCTCAATGATACAAAAAGCGAAATGCTGATAACAAAAGAAAGGATTCAGAATTTCAAGAAAGGGATCATGATTTCTTAAAGGTATCATTATGGAACGATATTATATGATTCAGTAAGAAGGGAACATTATATCCTAGGTACATCAAACATTTCAAAATTCTAGATTGAATTGTGTTGTAGCTTACTATTTGTAAATTCCACCATGTCTCTCCAAAGTTCAAAATGTGTTCCACGTATCAATGATAAGGAAATACATGCGAGAACCAACACATGTACTCATCAATGAGGAAATAGAACATTAGTATGATTTGTCTTATTATGAAGATCCTTTCAAGATCATTGATATATGAGAACAAGTATTGAGAAATAATACAACATGTCCAGTAATGGTTTTTTGGAGATACGATAAGATGGAATAAGCAACATAAGAGCTTGAGGAGCGTATGTTTGAGACATACCCGAAAATTTTTAGGTACAATTTTGTAAATTTGGAGGATGAACTTTTTGTATGGGGGGAGGTTGTAACACCCCAATTTTTTGAAAATAAATATTGAATGAATGGAACACTTTATATCTACAAAACAACACATTTAATAATATAGCATTTCAAAAAACATTACCTCGTTTATGTTTTGAATTTATAAAAATGGTAATCTAGAGTTGTGATCAGTATGTCATTTAGAGTCTAGTAGAATAAACATGATTTCTCATGAATAGTAACATACCATTGATAATAGTAATATAAATTTTAATATGACCCTTATCAATCGTAAATAATTATATTTTTTTCCATAAGATAATATGATAATGAGATCTTAATTGAATTTTAAATGTGATATAAAATAAATTATTCCTTTAATATTTTTATATTTCAAATTAACTATTATTTTATTTAAAAAATAAAATAATAATAGTTATAAAATAATTTTTGAAAAATGAATTTCATTTTTGAAATCCACACATTGAAAAATGTTTTTGCTAATTTTCTCATATATGTCTAAAATACATGAATTTTCAGTTAAAAGTAAAATATGATAATATGTTATAATTGTTAAATAAATGTTTTAATGTGTCAAAAGTGGGTTAAGGATGATATTTTCTTGCTATAATTGAACACACGTGAAATTATTACTATTATGAGTCACATGAAACAACACTATTTGTTTAAATGTGTGAAATAATAAAATAATGAATTAAATATTCAAAATTCACTACTCTCAGCCACTGTAAAACCCTACGTCAACCCCTCATCTCTTTACAATTATATTCCTTGAAAATCCACATATCCATGCCCAAATACCCTTCCATAGTCACTCCACACATCCATGAAGCTCATAGTCTTTTTTAAAACCCCAAAACCCCCTTCTTTAAGGTGGTTCTCAAAGTTGTTATTTCAAGTGGTAAACCACCATTCTTTTTCATTTTGTTTCTTTTCAATTTATCTTATATTTTTCACCTCTCATCAAATCCTCTATCCAAAATTCCATGATAACTCCATCATCACATATATAATGTAATTATATCATACTAATGTAGGAACCATCATCAATATTCTTACACCCTCACTTTTATTTTATAATTGAAATCAATGTCCCTGAGGTTCCAATTTATAACCTTTGTGGATAACTAAGTTTCATTATAAATTTTCTTCATAATTACTGGTAGTGAAACCATTTTTATGGTTGAACCAAACTATAATATATTTATTATAACCTATTTATTATTTAGATACCAATATATAAACATGTTTTAAATCATAATACCGAATTAGTTCCTAATAATCAAAATATCGCAAATATAAACTAAGTGAATGTAAAAAATATTTCACCTAATGACTCATTTTCATTCCATGTAACCAAATAATAAAAATTTCCACCAACACATATGGATGTTCATAAATTATATTTATTTTTATTTCTTGAGATTTACGTCCCTTCCACATGAACTCCATTTATTAAAATCATGTTTTCCGTTTATGGGAATCAAGAAAATGAACATTCGAGAACAACATAATTCAGTATAATAACATATAAAAAAAATAAATAAATGAAATAAAATGAATTATGATAAACCAAAATAATGTAAAATAGGTTCTAAAATAGATTAATAATAATTCTAATTTCATATTCCAGGATCATATGTTAAATATAGAAACACATTCAGACTTAAAGGGGTTTTCCACCCAAACCTCTAGTTTCCTTCGGGTTATTCTTATTGTTTAAATACTTAATTGATATTTATGTATATTAATATATACTCCTAATATATTCTATGTGATATTTCTATATATTTATACCAACCATAATCCTACTTTCATTTAGTGGGATTTATATGTTCTAAAATGTTCTCTTAAAAATCCTTCTCGAAATACATCCCTGATTCAAGTGAATTTATCAATTTCTTACATATATTATTGGGCATCCAATAATTTGTGTTTTGAAACCATTATCATTATAAAATAATTTAATTTATTTCCTAAACATTATCTTACTTGACTTCATGTTTTATACCAATATTTTTCTGAAATAACTCTTCTTTTCAAAGTTAAAGTGGATTTTCATGAAGAATTACTTGATGATCATATAAGAGTATATTCATCTATTTAAACACTCTTGATGATTTTTATGTATTATTGGGATTAATATTATATTTTATCATATACCATATTTAATTTAGTGGTTAATTATTAATTTGGATATGGATGTGCTATCTTAAAACCATTCTCCAATTTTCTTTGAATGGTTAGTGTTTATGCTTAATGCTCGGGGAAAGTTTTTTTCATTTAATATATTATATTTAATATGAATTTATATATTGTTTATAATTATCCCCATTCATATGAGGAATTAATTGAATATAATAAGTGATAGGTGGGGCCTGTTATATCCCCTCGGTGCATCGATAGGTTTCATGAGACAAACATTGATCTTGGCACAAGGCCTTGAAAAAATGATTATTTATGGTATGGGTATGAGGCCTTGACGGTATAGTGATGATTTCCAACATTCTATATTCCCTAGTTATTAAAATATTATTTATGGTTCAGGTGGTTATTTGACTACTAGAATATCCATTATTGTGATTTATTATAGCATTACTTACTCTTCTCATATTCCTACCATAATGTGTGCATGTTTTTGTTAAAGGTATATTTTTTTATGTATTAAACGTGACTAATGTTTATGTTATGATATCTTATGATTTATTGATTACCCTTATTGATGATTTGAGCTCACCCATTCCTTAAGTTTCATTTTCTCTAGACATGAAGAAATTTATTATGAATGACCGGTAGGGATAGACATAGAGTTGTGGATATTCTAAAGGAAAGTTTAATATTGTATTTCTTTTTTAGGTTGTAATGATAAACCTATGATTGTGTCTGTTTTTCCAAAACTACTAAACTACTCAGTCCTTATGGATTTAATTACTCGTAATGATTTCAATTTAATAGAAAAGGCTCCAGCTCCTAGAAACTGGGGTCAGGTACTTACAACATACATTTTTCTATTTTATGAATTGATAATGAAATGACACCACCTCATCTGTTTCTTCTTTGACATTTCTAAATTTAATTGTGAGTTTTTCCATTTCCTTGATTGAAACATTTTTTTAAATCCCCATATCAATAAAATAATTATCAATTTTTTTTATATATTCATGTTATAGAAAGTTAACCCATTTAGATCAGTGTCATCCAATACAAAAAAATCATATTGAACTAAGGTGGATTCTTCCTCATGATTTGGTTAACAATTATTATATGGTTAGTAATTTTTATGAGACCTCTCATGTCTTCCATAAAAACATTTACACAGTCAAGGTATGTATCAACATAGTTAGTAGGGAATATTATTAGACCCATATTTTTTTCCATAAAAACTTTTCCTTTTCTTCTCTGGATTTTTTTGTTTCCCTCATTAATATTAATAACTTTTTCATCATTTCATCTGATGACAAATCCAATATCAGTTTAATATAGAGAAAATTAGAATATGATTGCCTTAATGAACTGATTGTTTTGGAATCAACATCTGAATCCCTTTTTTCACCTTCTAATGTTGATGTACTATCTATATTGGCCTATATTTCATGCATTGCTATTGTAAATACATTCATTCCTTATTATTGAAAAATGCCACATATAATTCCATAAAATTTTAAATTTGTTTCCACTGATGATCAAAATCCATTTTTGACATAAAACCTTGATTTCATATTCTGAGATAGAACCACTGAAATTCAACATTACCTTTCATAGGAATTGTTATCAAAATTATGTTAAATACCATTCTAGGGGGTGTGTAAATCAGGGTATGACATATTATAAAAATAACCCCTTCAGATCTTGTTTCAATATTTAAAAAAAGGCTTCTCACTCTTTATCTAATATAAATGTTTGAATAAAAATTAAATAAAAAATGATACACAACAATTTAACTCAGTTAACCCTCTATTGGATATGTCTATATATCATGAAATGGTGATGTGTTGATTCACCAAACCCACTAAGGATCAATTACAAAATACAAGTTTTGGGTTAGATCACTTCTATATTTATGCGAACCCATTCTATAAAGATTAGGGTCTTATCACAACATTCCTATGTGTTAGTACCTATGTATCATTATTGGGATCACATATAGTGAAAAATATCACCTTCTTCCTCTTCATTTTCATAGTACTCTTGGAAGGGATTAACATTGTGTTTAAAAAAATGCATGTTCTATAATTTTCACTAATGAATACATCCTCAATTGTAGATAGATGCTCCGAGGATATAAAACATTCATCCAATCAATGATTGCTAATTTATCATTGATTTACTCTAAAATAAATTTTTGGATACTTTTTCAATACTCACTAACATCACTAAGCACACCTCTTTTGCAAAGCTCAATTAGTATTTGTGAAAAAAAAAATCATTTCATGAATATAAATTTGTTCTCAAAGATCAATTAGAATTAGTTAAGATTAAAAAATTTGTTGATTTATATGGCCATCAAGATGATCAACAATTTCATGATGATCATAGTTTTCATTCGACATTTATATACTTCACGAACCATATTTCTTTACAAATTTTTTCCCAAGAACTACCTTCATGAACAAACTTTATATGTACAGTATCCTAGAAACATTATCAAGTATGGAATATTTTTAGAAGGGGGATTATAGAAATATTTGTAGGTGTCTCATCCATTTATAAAAACTTCTACATAATTCAATCGATTTATTGTTGCTCAACAATTTCAATCACACTGATCCATATTTATAGACTCCATAACTTACGAAGGAATCCTAGTTCGTCAACATAAAAAATCCACCAAAAAACAATGAAACGGTAAATTGGAAATTTTGTTTCCCTTAAAGACTTATATCTTCTGAACCTTATTCCACCATAGGGATAACTTAATTTTATGGTTTTTAGATGAGATAACGTCACCTATTTATAAAATAACATAATATTTTTTGCATTTTTCACCCTCGTTATTTAGGATCCATTTGATTTTCCCACTGGTTTATGGTTTTCCATTTCTAATGTGGGACTGAGCATTAACAAATGCCTATTTTTGTTAAGGTTTTGATAAAAATTTATGGTTATGTGATTCATAGATGGATAAATATTTCTTGTAGGTTGGTTGTTATCATCTAAGGATCCAATTTCTGAAGTGGTAATAAGAGGATATTCTAAAGGAGTGGGTGGATGGAAACTAGCCACTAGAGGTTGATATGGCCCTGAAGAGTCAATATAATTAATCCATTGATATAGTTAAGAGGGAAACATCAATAATGGTTATCTGACAAGTGGGGGAGTAATTATACAATTTCATGGAGAACAAAGGTGGTCCCATACAACATTAAATGTTGAGATGTGCAAAGGGTGGTTGTCAATGGTGCACTGAGGTGAGTGGAAAGTGGTACATGAAATTAGTGGCAGGAGGACTATGGAGGTGGAATACATTGGAACAAGTAGATGAAAGATCACGTTAGGGACAACTGATAACCCATTATATTCACAAGATGGTGGAATGGGGGAATAAATAAATTATTATTTTTTATAGTATGATCATTGATATAATTTTTATTATTATTCAATGTATCTTAAGTATACATCATTGGATTATCGTAAAATATGTGAAATTAGAACCCTAATAATGACGATGAATATTATAGACCAATACTAGCTGTTTTATTCAGACTCATATCTTAGGAAAATGAAGCATAATTAATTTATAATAGGATAAATTATGTTTTCCCCTAAGTATCTATTAAGGGTATTGAAAATATATCATACCTAGTTTTTTATCAATGATCACAATGAGATGATCCATTTGTCCATTCATGGATGCTTTTAGTGATAAATCAGACGATTAAAATTTTAGACCGACAAACCCATATTGAGCCCCACGTGTCCTTGAGGTTCTCGCTAGGCTCACATTATTCCATGTAACAATTATATAATGTGTATTTTTTTTAAATTTCGTGAGAAAATAGAATTCATATTTTATTTCTCAATGTTGAATGTGGTGTTTCCATAATAATACTTTTTTAGGAGATACATTACAGATAATTCTGATCCGGGGTAGATCTTCTTTGTGATTTTACTGTTAGATTACCCAATAATACTATTATACGGGTCCCCACACACTATTCGCATACTTCTTACTAACCCTAAAAAATAGTTATTGGGTTATCTATTTTAATTAGAAGAACCCCTATCAAACTATGGAAGGTATTCTATATTTTCTAATGTGGTTCCTATAAAAATAATTATGGTGTGGGTCATCTATATTTTGTGTTGCACCCCATGCCACACCAAGGTGTGAGTCACCCAACAACTAGGAATTATCCCTAAAATAATAGGTTGTGGTTCTTCTATTGTAAATTATTACCCATAAAATATTCATTACAGGGATGTTCTTCGGGTCCCACACATGGTTCCATAGAAGGGTACGTGATGCATTGGGAATTGGACATGAACACTTTGAACCTTAGGAAGATTCATCATACCATCTAGGATGTAGAGTTTTTTAATCCATTTCCCTATCTTATGTACTTCTATGGAGAATATATATATATTTGGGTTATTACCTTGATACTTTTGGTCGAGAAAAATTATATTGTATATTTCTATTACCCTCTTAATTATTATTGGTACATCTTACTGGGTATGACCAAATATTCCCATTCATTTGATTTCCTCAAATGTTTTCTGCTTTATTTAAATTGGAGTATCATTGGTTATGAAATTGGTGGATCAAAGAAATACATTTGGTTGTTGTCAGAATTTGGGGGGTAGATATAGATATCAGAATCATGGTGTTTTTAAATTTTCTTTAATTCACAATATAGTAATATTAGGGATATATTTTTTTATGTATTTTCCATTTTTTCAAATTAAATTTTACTTTTTTACCATATTGTATTTCATATAGGTTTTCTCTTTGATGTATTATTCAACATGTTACTATATTTTATTATTCCACTACATTGTTTAATAATGATTGTTTGCTACGTTCATAATGGTGTATTAAGTTAATACTTCCCAATATATCATATACATTATCAGAACATGTCATCATCACCTATAATACTATAGGAATCCTTAAGGTTGTGATGGGCTAGCATACCACAATCTTTGGTGGCCCTAGTGGTTCAGATCATGAAATTTTATCACCTTTAAAATGATTTTTAAATGTTAATTGTTACACCATTTTATATTTACCTTTTCTCTTTAAATATTTTGAAATGTGTATCTTTTTAAAAATTTACATACTCATATATTTTCATTTCAATATTATTATATATCTCTAATAAATATTCTTTAAAAATTTTAATATATCAAAAATGTAGTCACTATTTTATTAATTAATTAATATTTTTTAGAAGATATTTTAAAAATGTAATGATTTTTCTTCTTACATCTTCATGTATAATTTAAAGCCCTCATAAAGGCATATTATTCAATGATATCATGATCCTTTATTGTTACCTAGGAATCAATGGGTATATTACCTATATATACAATCCATATTACTTCTCTATATGTGTTATGACAATATATTATGATTGTTTGAATGAAACCCAATTGATTTTCCTGGGAAAATGAATATATTATAAATTTTTATTTCTTATATGTTTTTATAGGTAAATTATGAACTATATATCTTAATGTGATCAGTGAGACGTAAAATACCCTCCAATAAATTATAATTTTTTTCTTATTCATGATATTACATGATTATTTTAATAGGGGTAAACATAATATCATATGGGATGATGCGAAATATGTGTCTATGGATTGGAGAGTCCCCAATCACCCATGTGACTCTTTCCAATATATTTCATTGAATTATAGTGAACCTAATTACCTATGGGAATCAGTAAACTATGTTGCTATTAATGGTATTGTATCCAATCCCCTATGGGACTCTTTTTATAGCTTTTATTGGATGTTGAGTAAACCCAATCCTCAGTGGGACTCTTTCAACAATGAAATGAATTTATTGGTAGTGATCATCATTATAGAAAAAAATATAATATTACTAAATATATTCCAAAATATAATGCCTCATTATTCTTCAATTTTATGTTTTCAAATCTCATGTGCATAAAATTTAGTTTTCAAAATATAATTACTAAAGTTTTATATTATTCTTAACTCCTTATACTCGGACTCATGTATTACAATATATACATTATTTGGATTGATTGTCTCGTGCTATTAAATGAATCTTTTTATCATAAAATTATTTCAAATTACTCTATGTTTTGATATTTTATTCAAGACTCTTATGTTACTATTACTGAATATTTGAGCCTATCATTTCCTATATTCCCATTACCTGGGATTTGATGGAGAGAATTATGTGTGATGAATTAATTTAGAGTCCATTTTAGAAGATGATTTCTATGATATGATGAAAATGTGTTCAAATAATCTATTCTTATATCTACTCACTAATGAAACCAATCATTTATTTTTTGGGGTGTGTTTTATCAAGATATGAAATATTTAAATACTAAGGTGATATTTAACATGAGATAATTATATTGGGGTCTCCATACATTGATCCAAATACAATGTTTAAGGAATTTTTTTAGATGTAGATTCTAGATTGTGTTTATAGAGCACCTAATATAGATGTAGAGTAGGATTTAATTATTTTTAGGCAACATGTAGTTTTTAGGGAGTTAATAATAGAAAACGTTATTAAAAATCGTAGTTATAATCCTAAATAAAAAAACTCTTATATATTTTCTAATATATAGAAAGTGTACCTTTATAAAAATAACTTGACTATATACATATTAAAAATTGGGGATTGGATTTGGAATATATTTTCCTTGTTGTAAGACCCTTAAAAATGGTTGGTCGGTTATTAAATGAATCATCACATAGTGAACAATATCTGGGAATTATATTACACATCAGATAAGACACCTATGTGATATTGATTAGTTATTTCACAAGTTTTTATGAATAGTTATTAAGGATTCACATAGATCATCATTTTGCAATAAATTACAATTTAGGTTAGCAATCCTAATAATAATATGTATATGGAGAAACTATATTGAATCATATTGATTCATATGCATGTTTATGAACATAATTTTCGAGTTAATTTCATTAATACTATTGTATTGTATTATATTGGTTTTAATTTATCAATTATTATAAAAACGATATTTGTTCTTTAACATAAATGCTTGACCAAATATGAACCGAGTTGTGAATGAGTGTTATGAACAATGTGGAGACAGTCCCAATGTAAATTTGCACAATATATTAGTTAGATTCATGATTAATGTGGTTTTATATGACCATGTATTGTGAATTATGACTACTATTATTTACCTAGTTGAATTTATAAACATGATAAATATTATAAAAATGGATTTTCATTGATGTTCAGTTGATAAAGGAATTTTATGATGAAAGAAAAAAAATCTGTAAAAAGTGTTCGAGATTTAACCCTAGATAATCAGTTAATGGAAACAAAAAATATTTCATGTGTATAAAAATTTAAATCATGACAATGATTATCGATAATGGGATAAGAAATTATGAAATTTAATGGAGGACAAGATTGTTCTACCTTATAAAAAACCTCACTTCAGTGCATCTAAATCAAGGGTTTTGGTGTAATGACCCTGACCTATGTAGCCTAGACTCTATTGATACTATATTAAATTAGAAATATATATATATATATATATATATATATATATATCAGAAAGGACATAATAGTTCAATAGTCTTGGATAAATAGAAATATATTTTATTTTTAAATTAAAATTTAGAAAAATATTTATTGTGTGTTAACATTTAAACCATGACACAGATTATCGATAATGGGAAAATAAAATAGAAAATGTAATGGAGGACAAAATTCTTCTGACTTATAAACAACCACACTTATGTGCATCGAAATCAAGGGTTTTTGGTGTAATGACCCCGACCTAAGTATCCTAGAATATTTGGTTACTATATTAAATTAGAAATATATATGTATACGTTGAGAAGGACCTAATAGTTCAATAGACTTGGATAAATTGGATTATAATTTATTTTTAAATTATTATTGAGAAAATAAACACATAATATTCATTGAGAACAAAATTATTCCCATTATAATATCCCTACATATCAATCATAATAACTTTCTCTAAGTCATTGGGAAAGGTAACAAATGAAATGGTAGTGGTTTAATTCCCAGTACTAGTATCTGTATTATGTATACTATCATGAAAAATTATGTCATAATAAATATGGATTGTAAATAACTACGACAAATTCCATTTAATCAATTATATTAATATGATAAATAATTTAGAATGAATACATAAGTATCGAATAATTTCATATAAATAGTCATACAAGATTATTATAATCAATTAATATTCTAACTATTCTATAAATACCATGGTAAAAAATATCTACTTTCATAATGAGTGAATTCATAATGTTGGACACCATAACCATACCACCAAGGCTATGTTCCATAAAATAATATATAAATGGGAAAGGGCTCGACCAAAAAACCAATTTGGTTTGTCTCATGAGACCTACTGATGCATTGTGGGCCTATAAATGGCCCAATACATCAATCAATTAGTCCGATGCATTCATCATATGAAATTGGAAAAACAAAATAAATATACCCATTCATATAGAAAAAATTGAAAAAATAAATTCTATTTATTCTCAAATCAGAAAACACAGTCAACAAAAATATTCATATAGAAAACTAAAAATATAATGTCCATAAATTCCTCAATTAATAATCAAAATCATAAAAGATATTGTGTACTATGAATAATGGTAATAAAATATAAAATATCGACAAATTTGAGGTTAATCAGTTTAGATAATTAATAAGTATGGTAACATAAAAGACAATATAAAATGTTGAATATGGAAATATTGGGTGTTATCAAATATTAAAATAAATAGTATAAAAAATATATTAAATGTTTTTTGAGTAAAATATCCATTTCAATATGAAATTAAATTTCAAAAAATAAGAATTATTAAATACTATGTAAAATATTTTCTTTAATAATATTATTACAAACTGAAAATGGAATATTTAAAATAGTTATTGGTCTTGATGAAGATTAAATCTATATATTTCATAACAAACATTATTTTCAAACATTTGTAACAAAAATAAATGCACCTCGTTTGGAAAATTAAAAGATGATTCCTTTAAAAAATTATCAACTTTAAAAAAGGAGTTAAAATTTATTTAATAAGTCATTTATATAATGTTAAAAAAATTTATTTTCATATAAATCATGTGTATGGATGAAAAAAGATGTTTGACTGAAGGGATAATAAAGATAGAATCTCATAAAAAATCAAAATCATTTTATGTTAAAAATAGAGAAAATGATATTATTACATAGAAAAATCATAAAAACAAATGTATATGAATATTTCTGTGTTTCATAAGTTATTTATCATAAGAGTTTTTTATAAAAAAATAATTATAATCATAACCAATATACAGTGAGATCAAAAAATAAACCCATACCGCTTTGGAACCATTAAAAAAAAATATATAATATAATCAAATTTAAAATTTAATTACATTAATGAGAAGATATTAATTATATAAGGTATAAAGTTTTATGAATATACCCCATAGAAAAGAAATAAGTGCTAATTATGACATATGTATCATGGATTTAAAAGAGAGATGAGAAACCCTTTCCTCTGGTCCAATATCCTTCTAACATGCTTGATTGTACTTTATAATAAATATAGATATTTTATGAATATATTTAAAAATTAAAATATCATATCTCACACCATATTTTATTTTTAAATAATTCTTATCAACTAATTATAAAATTTGTTGTCAATATAAACCCTATTGTTGGTGATATCTGCTTCATTTTTCATATATGATTTGTTTTAGTTGTTTTTTCAATATAATTTTATCATGGATCCATAATATAATTTTTTTCACTTTTTAATAAAAAATAGATATACATTATATAATTATTTAGAATATTTCATAAATTCTTGATTTATAATAATTATTTTCATCATTCTTGGAGATAGTAAGACGTATGTATGGTTAAAAATATTTATTCATTTTATTATGATTTGACCAAATAATGATAATAATAATATTTTTAAATTAATTAGTATTTATTATATAATATATATCATATGTTTTACAAAAACATATATCCTTATTATCATCTATGTCACCATAAAAGGGAAAATATTTCACATCTCTTCGTTAAGGTGGTTGTATACTTGTGTGCATGAGTAACATTATCATTTTCCAAAGATTTTGAAGGTACGATTTTATATGAATTTTTTTGACATAATAAGTATAATCGTTTCATAAATTTCATATTTAATAATTAAATGCATCATTTTAATCTGTAGTGGGAAGTGGAAATATAACAAATAACATCTCTTCATGCGTTTATTTTCCTCTATACACATGATTGTGAGTTTCAATTATACTTTAATGAAAGAAGGGATGTTATATGTTATACCATTAACTGGAAAAAATATCATTATATTTAATATATTGGCGTTATAATTTCATTATATTTAGAGATTATATAATGGGTTTTGAGAAATAAATTAAATGAAGAGTCATGTCTTAGAACTATAATACATTTTTAAATTTCTTTTACACCTAAATCCTACTTAAATAGTTTTTATGATAAATCAAAGCACAATCAGTCATGAGGAATGATTTAAAAAATGTAATTTTAAAATTATTGTTTGTAAATAATCCTTTTTATGTGTGAAGGACATATGATATGGTGTTCCCATTTATAAATGGGGGGAAGAATATAATTGGAATTTTTGAAAACATCATATTTCTCCCATGTTATTCACATACATAGGAATCCAAAATGTATCCTTAATGAACCATATATGATATAAGGTAAGAATATGTTCAAAAAAATATGAATTAGACTACATATTATTTAATTGAACCCATTTTCATATTTTTTATGACCCATCCTTGGGACCCATGTCGTGACTACCCCAAACCCACCTTCCATAGGCTAGGGGCTGGCGACTAGCACCAAAGGAATAAATCCCTAAGATGGGATTACATTGAATTTATGAAAGTAAACAAACATAATAGAGTACGCAACAAGACGTAATAACTAAGTGAATACTCTATACAGAATGTTGTGCTGAATGTAAAGGGGGCTGGAAATACAAGTCCAACAATAAAGTACAGATACAACGGAATGCAAGTACAACTAAAAAATGGATAACAACTAAAAAGGGATGCTCCTGGAACGTCGGCCAAGTATCATACCTGAAGGGTAGGTACAGATGTAAACATCAGCACTCCACATCTATCGGCCCGTTCTGTGTACCATCTCGTTGTGTGGTTCACCTCTGTGTACCTTTCTGGCCTTGACTCGCTCTCGGCCTCCATCAATGCTGTATGTTTTCTGCATCCAACACAACGAAGTGCGGGCATAGCCCGTGTAGGGGTGAGTATAACGATACTCAGTAGGGACACCGAGACCACAAAAGGTCTTCCAAAATCCACAAATGATAAACCACAGAATAATGATACAAACACGAATATGGAATCCTGCAATTTTCATCACATTAACTATCCTTACATTATACAAAACTGAGGATCTTTATGGTTTAGGTTCTTGGAAACCAGGAACATAATACATGAAAACATAAAATATTCTTCTTAAACACTTGAAATTATTTTCCTTATGTTCATCCGAGGTTCATTAATGCATCTCATTACCTGGGGACATACATCAAATAAAAGGGTGAATAGAAGGCCCAGAATGGGAACCAAGGGGAAGCATTTAACATTTGAACTTGAGATACATCAATAAAGTCATGAAAAATAACTTTAAGGAATGAGAGATAAATCACGAGGTATGTCTTAACAAAAATAACATATTTCATAACATGAAGATGTGAATACAACATTTAACATGGAAAATCATTTCTGTTTCACCAAGTTCCATTCCCAAAGAGTTATAAAAAAATTACCAAGGTTATTCACCAAGGTATCGTTAAAATTGTAATCCATATAGAATACATCCTTACCCAATGCATTTGAGCTCTATCAGGGAGAACCCTTAAATATCTATTTATCATAATCTGAGCCACATATATCATCATCAAACATTTAATAAATAACCCATATATCATATAATAATTGGATTTCATTTCAAAATCATAACATTTTACAAACTGCTTTTAAGACATGATCTTTATGTCATTTTAAACCCAAGAAAATAGGAAAGTGGTTTTCATGTATCTAAATCCCAGAATTAAAATAGAAAATTTGGATATACATGTGAATACACATGTAGAAGAATGATATTTGAGTATTCACTTAATAAAATAAAATAATTTGAGAAAATGATGGAGACATTTTGAGATGAAAAATTCTGTAGCATAATAGCTATGTTACAGGGTTTTAAAAAACAATGAAAAGAGAGGGGATTGGTATTTCCTATAATTTTTATGATAGATAGACTAAGGGGTTTCCAAGGGAATAAATCTCTATTTGGATAGAATAATATGATGTAGATCTTACACAGTTATACATCCAATAATAAATCTAAAAATGGGGCATTGGTATTTCCCCTTATCGTGACATGGTGTAAAATAACAATCTTATTGGTAGACTAGATTCAGAATGATTGGGGGATATAGATATGAAAATATTATAATATTTTTTGTCTAATATATATGATTTGAATATAATATTTCCATTCATTACCAAGGATAAAATACATTTCCTATAGAATTAAAATTTGGTGTCATGATATGGATATTTGATTGAAGATTTTTCAATATAAATAAATATGATAAATGATGCTTGTTGGTTATGTTAAACATCATGTTTTTTTCAATGGATTTATAATAAAACAATAACAATGGTGTGGTTAATGTTATTTACAAATATTGTATTATCTTATTTGAGATTGTTTTTGAAAATTACATTATATCATGACATGAATTGATTATTGTTAATTACAACCCACCAAAGTTTGATTTTATGTTTTCATTGAAATCCACAAAATGAATATTTATTTCACCTTAATCCATTTTATTCTAATACACTTTATAATTATAGATATTTCTTCCAAGAAATTTTCTTGTTTTACCTCATGTTAACATTCATTTTATTTTATGAATGGATTGGATTTATCTATATAAATCCCTTATAAATTATTGAGTACGAGAAGCCATTCATTATATTAAAAACCATATAAAGATCAAATATCAGTATGACAATAAATAATCACTATTTTTTTAACACAAAACAACTATATGTGACTTTATCCTTGTTAAAATGGTGTCCATATCTCATATAGTTGGGGTGGAAGTCAACAACGATGATATTCCAATTTTGTGAATTATTCTAGATGTTATTCTAGAATAATTACATAGTATTCCACCTAATAAATTTTTTTTTCATTATATGATTTATATCTTCTTAAAAAAAATATTTCAAGACTCTCCATCGAATGGACTGGATTGTGATGCATTAATTGATGAAAGAACAATATGAAAATTTTGAAAAGGGATTTATATTGACATGTGTTTCACCTTGGTGATTAAAATTACTTTTTATCACGAGGAAATATGGATCAATGTGACTTTTCACATATTATTGAAAATAACCATGATGAAAATTTAGGAAAATAAACTCCTATGATTTATTAATGACTAGTTTGATAAACTATATAATGCTCACTATATTTTCATTATTTAACTTCTTCCATGATATCATAAATTTAATGGTAATGTGTATATTCCCATGATAAAGTTATATTTAAGTAATAAACACAATAAATATATCGATATTTCATTTGGTTTAATTAATTCCCAATATATTCATGGGTATAATAAATATATTCTACATAGATCACTGTGATGTATTATTGGTTATATTTATAGACAATAATATTTATTATTTAATGAGTAGGGATGATCATGAAAATCACTAGGGTATTGTATTTAATATCATGATGAAGGAGAAGATTTATGAAAAAATAACACTTATGAATTTTTGCAATAATATTTTCTATTTATGTGGAATATAGTATACAGAATGGGAATATGAGAAAATACACCAATAATATCAGCAATTTGATGATGTCTACCACAAAAAACTATGGATTTGATTTGAATTTTTGATGATTTGGTGGATATTATTAATGGTTTTTTCAAAATATGTCATTATTATATAATATAACAACTAATGTAATTCTTAAATTATCTATGTTCTTTCGGAAAAAGGTACGTGAATACAATATAATTGAACTAAAGAAAATGTTATTTAGGGAACTTGTGCTTATATTAACTTACATTGGAGAATAGTTTGTAATATATAGTGATGCATCCGAGAACAGAACGGCCTATTTTTTAAAATAGGATTATATGGTTATATATTATACCTCATGATAATTAATGTTTCGATATGAATATTACCAAACCCACGATATGGTTTAATGTGCTGTAATTTTTTCAACACATACATGGATACATTTCCATTGTGGATAAAATGATGAAATATAAAATGATATTAAAATTTTAAACTATATATTCACATGGACTGAGTTATTTATGTGCTAATTATGTTTTTTGGAGTAGATTAAATATTATAAATTCTCAATACATTGCCAATCTGGGAAGGAGAACAAGGAGGTCGATGCTTTAAGCTGAAAGAATCTTTTCATCTTATCCACGTTGAGGATCTCAAAGGAATGAATTTTTACTAATTTCTAATGTATGGATCTATTAAAACATCATAGAATGGGAAAAATATATTTCTAAATTATGTTTCCATCCTTCTATAATATTTATGATTAACGAGACTTTTTATGGATATCTAGAAAATAGAAGAAAGTGATAAGTGATCTCGAGATTAATGATTAGTGTTATAGAAATATATGTTTCATGAACATTTTATATGATACATCTATACCATATTTTAGTGATTTGTTGTATAAGACCCATGGTTCTTCATTCTATATTTATTTTTGAAGTATAAATATTTATAGAAATATGAAAATTTTCTTCTAGTTAGATTGAATGAGTTTTGATAATGGAAAATTTATATCATGTTGCTCGGTATATCAGCTTGTAAAACGTATGAAAGAAATATCTTAGGTGTTTTACGGCCATTAAACATACAAGACTAGAAATGGGAATGTTTCACCATGAATATTATTGGAGACCCAAAAATATCTAAAGGGAACAAAGATATATGTGATGGATTTGATCTCTTAATAAACCCATAAATAGTTATTAATATCATATATGATATCTCCCTTGATCAGTATGAAATTATATACATTAATGATTCAGTATGGTTTTGTGGATTACCACAGTCTATTTTATCTTATTGAGATCTAATGATTAGAAAAATGTTGTTACGATGTCTTCAGAATTTCCATGATATAGATATGAGTTCCAAGACATTGTATTATCCTTAATCACAAGGGAAGTATTAGATAAACAATCAAAATGTATAGGATATGATGAGATATTTTTTTCATGTATTTCAAATGAGGTTGGGATTAGTACATTAATCTATCCATGTTTTCTTATAATAATAACTTTTACTCATGCATTCAAACAACCCCTTATGAATCCCTCTAAGTAAATAAGTTCAAAAATAAAACACGATGGGATGAGTTTGTATAAATAATGTTAATCAGGCCTAATCTGATTTATATAATAAAAGATAAGGTTAAGATACCAATTTTGAATAAAAATACACTGAAAATTATCAGTGAGTTATAGATTTTGATGTTTTTGTGAAGGGGTTTATGAAAACTTGTAAATTGAATAAGTTAGTAGGATTTATGTATAATATAATATTTATACCATGGTAAATTTCAATTTCATGATTCTTGATCATGTAGTGATGGTTTCATATCACTAAATTATTCCACTCAACGTTTTTCGTGTCCAATATGTGTTATATATATCACTCTAGAGGATGTTTATACATGGTCATTCAATTGTTCTGAAATCTATGGTCATCCCATTGGATCATGATATTCCCAATTAATAATACCTTATAGATATTATAAATAATAGATACAATGTTGTACAAAATTATACCAATCAACTAGTCAAATACATGTGAAAAATCACTACCATGAATAAGCAATATGGGAACTAAGGATATATTATGGCAGAAGTATCCATTGTTATTTATTTGAAAGTAAAATATTATTTAGGAATTAATTATTTTAAATGTGATATAATCTTACACCATGATATTATTTTAATTATTATTATTTAAATAAATTTATTTTTATCAATAGATTGTGTATCATTGAACATCGAGTTTTAATGAACAACATTATAGCATTAAAATAATATTTTAATCAGTTTCACTAAAACATTGATGTTAAACATGGTGTAATAAATATGAATCAACTAATTTTTTCATTTATATATAATTTTTTTAGATAAATATATTATATTGATAAATTATTATAGAATTTATTACAAAAGTCTTTGTATGCTTTAAAAATTCATTTTTCCTCAAAAAGGATTTTTTTTATTTTCAATGAATAATTATAATCTGTATTGAATCAACATATATAAAATTTATCTTAAAATACTATCTTCATTTTTTAAATCAAAACTTCCAATTTATCATAGGTATAATATTTTTTAATATTTTGAGAAGATTACATTTTTTGATGAATAGTAAAAACTTCAGCTTTTTATTGAGAATAACCCGTTGGATTACATAATGTATAAGTTACTATTTTTAAAAAAACAGTTTTTACCTAAAATTACTTCAATTATATTTTAATAAATTCATTTTATTTATGGATAGTCAATTTTATGTTGAATTTTGATATTATAACATGTGACATTTTTACAACATTCCCACTAGAAAACAACCTTTTCTTCATCTATGTGAGTTTGATTTTAAATTAGGTTCTCTGAAATACGTGAACTTTTTTTAGACATGAATTTTTTAAAATTATAATAATGAATATTATAAAATAATTACGACATAATTTTTCATCATAAAGAATTGTAATAATAAAAAAATCAATTATCATGGTTAATGTTAAGACCTATTTACCAGTAGTAAAACTAACCATATAATTGATAAAATAACATTAAAATTGGATAAATTTTCATTTTGTGGAAATATATTCACCCTAACATGTATATGTTTTAGTAATGATCCATTTTGGATCCTTTTATGTCATTAAACATGGATATTTATTTTTCGTTAAATGAATTCAAATTGTGTCACCGACCTTCTAAAAGGAACCCACTCTCCTATGATAAAAAAATATAATTTTTTTATCCAATACATATTATAAATTTAAATAATTCCATTTCCAAAAAAATGATGCCATGTTTTTTGGTAAACCCTTTTATGGATGTTTTTGGTGAAATCCAAAAGCAGATTTCCAAAGAAGTGGTGATTGTCATAATAGAGCATTTTTATTTCCTCTTCAACAGCTTTAAAATATGATTCAAACATGATATTATTATAAAATTTGTATCCCCCGTATACTTATTTTTTGAGACATAAATTTAATAATATATATCATTTTTCTCCATCAAATGGTGTACAGAGCTATGATTTTTTTGTTTGGAGGAATACTACCTCGCAAATCGATGTAATTTTTTTCCATAACCACCATTGAAAAATAAATATAAATATGTATAAAATGTTAATAAATTATAATTATCAAATATATATACTTATATAATTATAATATTTAATTTTCCTTTTTCACTTCCAATCTATTTGGAAACGATAACATCGTTCGTGCGTTTGAGTGGACTACCATCTCCACAATGTGATGTGGCCCATTTTTAATTCAATTTTCACATGGATAGTAATTTTGATACATTTAATGAATATATATGATATATAGGAAATTAAAAAAAATTCTAAACCATTATATATTATTTTCATTTTTTCCATTCATCATGAAAATGGGAAAAGAATTCGTACTTACGTAAGACCGACCATCTCGCTAAATGAAATAATTGATTTTTCAATATATAAAATTTTGTGATTAATATAAACTGAAATAATAATTAATATATATAAATATTATATCATGGATAAAATTTTGGATATGATGGAACCCGATCAATTTTCAAGGACTGAAAATTTCAATAAAAAATATATCAGTTAAATGAATTAGTTATTACATGAAACATGCTTTTAACAATGAATTTTTAATAAATGAGTTATAAAAGGTCAAATATAAGATATATATTTTATGATATATATGAATATTTTTTTTCTTAAAATTGTTTAATAATTATTTATTTAATATATTGGAGGTTCTAACATTCCAAGTGAGAGTTGAAACATGAGGTAATAGATTTTCATGATTTCTTTTATTTCATGAAAATATATTCCATATTGTAAAATAAATTATTTTTTGTGTATTATATACATAAATAATAAAATTATATTACATGAATCACTATTTTTTAAATTAAAATTTTCATTTTATTTTATTCATTTATATGGCATGTGATTTATTATTTTCCAATGTTATAATATAATTTAATTTCTATTTAATTTCTATTTTATGCTTTCTATATTCACCACTTGTTTCTTTTATATGATATAAATACTATTCATGGATGCATTTTATTATATTTAAAATGAAAATTATGGGATATAAATATCCATATAAGTTTATATATTTCATGGGTTTTGTGATTCAAAATGTACCAATTACGTAAGGTTTTTTTGATATATTCTTGTTATATATCCTAAATATTTATAATATTGGTTTGGATGAGGAAATATTAAGATATATCTTAAAATAAACTCATAATTTTTTATCCACATGTTATTTATTAAAAATAAATGTCATACATTAATTATCACATATATATGTACTCAATATTTTAGAATAATTATTTTAAGGATAAATTAACATTATTTCCCTCTTTGTATGAAAACCATTCTTCTCCGATGTGCAGGATATAAAAAAATTTATAATGAATGTTTTCACTATATATTAGGATTTGAATAATGTCATTTTATCTTATGTATGTAATTTTCAAAAATGATAAAATGTAATCTCCATTTCATTTTCTGAACAAGGAACTTTTTTTCTATTATTAAAATATTGTGAGTGGAATTTTTTATTTAAAAAAATCTATCGTGAAAATAATATCTCTCCATAATTCATCAAAAATTATGTGGTGATTCATCTAAAACATACGTAGATTTTTTTTAAATAAAATTGTTTTATTTAATTCGTTTATTTATATTTTCATGCAAAAAAATATTTGAATTTAATAATTTAAAGGATATATTCTTAAATTTTGTGTCAATGATATTTTCAAGGAATTAGTATTCATAATAAATGACTAACATTGTTGTTTATTTTTATTTATAAAATATATACTCTATAGAATAACCATAATTCATTTAATCGATGATTTATGGTAATGATGATTAGATTTTTATTTAACCTATTCTTTTTACATGGTTTATTCTATGATGTATTGACAATATTTGGTTGAAATGTTTTTTCTATAAATGTTTTATGATATATTGATGTGTTGAATGATTAACTATTTTAAGGAAGACATATATATGGTTTTTAATATGTGATGGGTTGTCTCATAATTATATATATGTCTAATAAATTGGTTAATAATTGAAATATCATTAGATAATCTTGATAGAAATGGGAATTCAACCCAATTAAGTTAGACTCTTTTTTCGATGGGATTATCTTGTTATGAAATCTTGACTACTATTATTGTTTAAGGGATGAACCCATTCCACTTTAATAGACTTGAAAATGATCCTTTACTAATTATGAATTCATATTCATTGATTTTGTGTATAAAAAAAATGTGTTATCCCAATATTATTCTTTCATGGATATGGTTATTTAATTCCATTGTGATTAAGGTATTACAAACTACAAATATTTACATCATGGATCATGTTATGATCTTAATGATACGTAGGGTATTGTTTTCAAATGTTATCATAAAACACTCTATAAAGACACAACCCCAGTTTCTCAAAGCCAATTTATTATTAAATTACATTGGAATGATTACAATAATGTTGTTTCCTGAAGGAAATAATTGTTTAGATGATTTGTAAATCTAGACATATACATAATTTCAACATTACAACATGAAAAAAATCATATAACATCTTTTGGGAACACCCACCACTCTAGTATTATATCTACAGGTCAACCATAATATAGTTATTCATATACTATCTAAAATGATATATAATAAGGGGTGATCTTGGATTAATAGTATGGTTAAAAAATACAATAGGATATATCATTTACATAAACATTTGATAGGGTGAATAATTGCAAACATACGCCTATAAATAAAATAAACATGAACACATTATAGAATTAATCTGAGCTGAGTAAACATTTCCATAATAAAAAATAATTATGGGTATTATACTAGTATAATAAACACATGAAATATGAATTTATAAATTTATAATGATATAAATGGATAATTCATGCATTTGGAAGCATATAGTCAAGGGCTCGACCAAGACATCTAAAATTTATTAACTCCTTAGACAAAACCATATATTAAAATGGGAAAGGCCTCAAATAATTCAATATCTATTTGAATAATGAGACTTACCAATTTTTTAAGGTGATTTAGTAGGCCCCCAACATCACATACTATTTCCAATTAATTCCATATATGGGAATGGATAAAAATAAACAACATACACACATGAGATGAAAATAATATTCCCTGATATGTACCATAATCACTAAGCATTCTTAGTTGTAAGATGAATTGTATCAATATAGTACATGCATATTCAAATTGATCATATAATAAAAAATATAATATATAATATGATATCACAATATATTTGAGACATTAATACATAATAATCCAAATTTGCGTTGAAATAGATGAAAATACTCTTATAAAATCATCAATTAATTTTTGAGATATATACTCTTTTACTATGAAAAGAATAATTATTTTGAAATTTTATTTGTATAAAAGTAGAATTCAGATAAGGTAGTATTTACATAAAAAATTGAGTTATTTTGGAATATTTTTTTTTCTTCTAAAAACAGATTTTAGAGTTCCCTTAAAATAGTTAAGAATTTGTGAAATTCCATTCAATCAGTCTCATAGTTCGAAATGAATTATGAAAGGTCCTTCTAAAACATGAAAATACCATGAAATAAAGAATGATTATATTTTTCACACATACATATAACATTTAAAAAGAATATACTAGTTTTTATAAGAAATTTTATGAAATTACTTTGGATAAATAATATCAAAGAGTATCCCGAAAGAAAATGGAGGTTCCGGATGGAAAACCATAACATATATCCAATCGTGTTCCTAAAATGATCTAAATCACCTAAATAATTAAATTTAGTATCATAAACTAATGATTAAATAAAATTATCTATATTTAATATAATTATTATAACCTTATTCGGTTCATTCATGGCATTTTGATTGTTTAAGAGATTCAATTTTATTGTTTGGTAGGGTTTTCTTCCTTGGTTTTCATGATCAATTTACCTATATTCTTGTTCAGATAAACATGTAGAATGAGAATGGTTGTCCAGAATATATGTTGTATGTTTTTAGTGAAAAAACATAATAATACATGTTTATTAAATTCATTTGGTTATTGTGAGTGAAGATTAATCATTATATAAAACATTAATGACATTTGTTTGTGTTGATTGGATGTTTTTTTTATCATAATGAACTCATTTGTATTTATAAATTAGTATCATGTGTGAAAAAAGATTCCACAACCTTAAATAAGTTATAATTACTATATTAAAGTTAGGTTCAATAGTTTAAATGGTTTTATGAATATAATATAAGGCAATAATAGAGAATGAAATCATGTCATCCTTGAATGTGATAAATTGACACATCTCAGATTTTGTTTTCATTTCTTGTATAATAAGGGGGAAACAAAAATATTATATTGAATTATTACGTTATCAAAACAATATTATTGTACATTTAATGTAATGGAGACCTTGTAAAATTTAGATGAATTAAATTGAGGAAATAAATTGAATATAATTAACATAAAATAAATGTAATGTAAAGAGGAATATACCATTGGATGATATATTTCATGAGAGCCTCCATAGGTGAGAGGATTTCTTCTTTTTATGATACTATGGGATTCTAGATAAGGGGGGTTCCTGGGAGGATATTTTGGTAGAACATAAATAATGAACAATGCTTGATTTGAGTGAAGAGAATAGTGGGTGCGGGGTTTTTTATAACGGAGGAGAGTAAGTTTTCCCATTATATTACCAATTATTTTATTATTTTGTCAAACTCCAAAAATAATATGGACTCATTTCACCAAAAAAGTAATAAGTTCATGAGAGTTCTAACCAAGTGTGAGTAAATTATCCATGATAATAGGAAAAATTATTTCATCATATATGTATATATATAATATATTACCGTATTTTACTATTCATAAAAAATTTGAGTATTTCAAATAAATCCAAAAAAGTCCCCCTTACAATTTTTTGACACGTATAAATTGAAAATTATATACCTTTTTTTGGAAATAATGTTCCAAATATAATTAATTTAAATTTAAAATAAAATCATAATTTATGCAAAAAATAATAATTGAAAACTATTTTTTGTTTTAGGTCACCATGAAATTTTAATCTGTATCTCAATATTTTATAAACATTAGGCAGTAAAATAATATTATGATTTACTGTTAATAATGGTCATATTACTATTAATATTAATATTTATAATGGTAGGTTAATATTCCACAAAAAATTATGTTTGCCTTATTATACTCTAAATTTCACTCTGAATGCAACTGGGTTTGTCAATTTTTTAGAATTCCAAATTGAATAAGTTGAAAATTATTGTCTACTATCTAGGTTATAAGTAGTATTATTTTTGTAGAGACTAATTACTTCATGCATTCAATATTAAATTTAATTTCAAATCCATGGGGTTTTATATTATCCCATTTTTACAATAAAATCATCCTCAATATTCACAGAATATTTCTTCATCAAAAGATTTTGTTGGTATTTATCATATGCTACTAAGGCTCCCATCATGCCTCTTTGATTTTATAATTTTTACATTGTAGCTTTACTAGTTGAGTTTTTTGATTCCTAAACACATGTCCTTTAGTGTCTTTAATTTGGATAGGCTCTTCAACGTATGATAGGACATGTTCCATTTCATTCCCTTCATTATTGAGGACATTCATTGGGTCATGCATTTACTTCCTCAACAATGAGTCATTGAACATATTTTGTAGTTTATATAGGCCAGGAGGTATATCCCATTGGAATGAAATTACTCCAAATCTCAATAGTATTTCAAAAATATCAATGTGCCTAGGACTTATATTCCCTTTTTTCCCAAATATTATGACACCCTTCCATGGAGATACTTTTATGAAAACATGATCTTTATATTAATATTTTAAATCATTCTTTCTATTTTTGGCATACCTCTTTGGCCTAGAATGAGCTTATTTAATATGGGATTGAATATAAATTACCTTTTCTATTTTTTCCTCCATCAGCTCTACGCCCAAATTCTCCCTTTAATTGACTTCATCCCAACATGTTTGTGTATAACATATCTTTCAGTACAACGCATTATATGGTGCCATTATTGTACTTGAATGGAAACTGTAAATGCAGGAAAACTCCAATATATTTAAATATTAATCCCACATTACATGAAGGTCACGTGAACATGATCTAATCAAGTCCTCCATGTTTTTTACCATTCTTTTGGATTTCCCAACAATGCGTGGGTGGTAAGTTGTACTCCATCAAAGATCAGTATCCAAATATTTTTGAATAATTTACTTTAATTTCATTGTAAATCATGTATCATGTTTAGAAAAAATAAGTATAGGTCCTAAAATATGTCTCTAAATATAATTTATTTAGAGTGTGGCTAGGAAGTCAAGTGGAATGTCCTCTCTTATAGTGTTGATGTGTGTAGATTTCGTTTGTCTATCAACAATAACCCATATCACATCATTCATCCTTAGATTTTTCAGTAATCCAGTGTCAAAATCCATAGGGATTTCACCCCATTTTCCATGTAGGAAAAGGTATAGGTTTCTTGAACGTACATGGACATTGTCTTTCGTCTATTACATAATGACATACTAGATATCATTTACAAAACCACCAATTTATTGCTTCATGTTGACATACTAGAAATGTTCATTCAAATATATCTATGTATTAGTGCTACCAAGATGTATTGATATATTCTATCTTTGGGCATCATCCAATAAATACCTTTTTAACTTAGGTATAGCTAGATCACAAATCCCCTTTCCAAATTTCTTAAATTCCATCTTCACGTGTGAGGTGATCCAATTTCCAATCATTCACACTGTTAATATTATTTTCAATATTCACATCGTAAGACTGAGTGGTTTTAATCCTTTCCAAAAGAGATGGTTCAGAAAAAAATTAAAATATAGTAATGTTTTTCCTTTTTTATAAATCTTATATCCCTCTTAACTAGATCCATAAAAATAGGACCCCTTTCAGTCCTCATATTTTAAAGAACTCCTAGATCATTCTTGATCAATGCATTAGTTATCTCAGTATCCTTTCTCAGGTGGTAGTGTCTGGAACAATCAAAGTACATTAGTAGTTCAATCCATCTCCATTACCTCATGTCGATTTATTTTTTTGAGAATATATATTTCATTATATTTATATTTGTATATTTCTCACATCATTATCCATAAAGAGAATGTATTCATATATTTAGTGATAATATTACTTCTTCTAACACAATATCATTTTTAGGATTGTTTTTGTCATTAGTTTTTAACTTCCTAGACATGTAGATAATAATTATATCATTTGGAGTAATGAAACAACCATGTGTTTTCTATTTTTCATCATTATAGAACATAAATAAACCTTTCTTGATAGTAGTAATGATTCTTGAATTCACTAATCTCAACTTAAATTCCTCAAAACATTTATTTTCCCAAGAGGAAACTGATGATATCTAGATCATAGATAAATCATTGAAAAATTTTGGGCTTTATGAATTTTATCAAATAAATCATTAAAATGATGTGGGGTATACTTTTTAATTATCATTCTATCATTGTTATTAATATATTCAGTGAAAAACCAAATAGTTCCATATTTCTTCTTAATGAATAGATTTGGGGATCCCCATAGAGAAACTATATGGAAAATAAATACTTCATCACTTATTTCCTCTAGTATCATCTTTAGTTCCACTAATTCTATAATGGGAATTATATTATGGGTATTGGATATGGTCCTTCAATCAATAATTAAGACAATATAAAACACAATTTTCTTATCTGGAGGATGTCTATGTATATCCTTTGGAAACCCATCGACAAATTTTTTCACAATAATAATGTCTTCTATTTGAACATTCATTTCCTTACCCACAGTTATTTCATTCCCCAAATCTCAATTAAATGAATTCAGTAGAGGTCTTGTGGGTGCATATAGTGTAGAATCTTATTGTGATATCTCTATTCTAATGATAATGGATTCAACACCATTCTAAAAAATCATAACATTTTTCTTCATGTAAAATATATTCACATCAGAATATGGAAGACAACTCATAGAAATGATTATATCAAATTTAATCATGGTAATGATTAAAATTTTAGAAACTAAATAACATTTTTTTGTCATTTGGGCATGATATATATGGCCTATGGATTTATTAGGGGCATCAACATCAACACTCGTGACTCAAATTTGGAGATCATGATTGATATGGTCAATGCCTATGATCATGTTGAATAGAGAATAATCAATAGAGTTTTTTCCTATATGGGAATTTCTTATTGGAATATTCATATTCACTTTATATTTTTTATCTCAGGATGGATGGTAATCCTGTTCCTGAGAATGAAGCTCAACTTCTTCAAAGCAATGTGTTGTCTTTGGATAGTGTATATAATTTCTCCTTGTATTTTCATAGTTTTTCAGGATGTGCCTATCCACCTCATTCATTACCTTATAAGAAGTGGATAGATCCACCCATACCACATAAGGATGTGATTTCAATCCATGTCACACCATATGTTCACAGATGACATCATCTTCTTCACCAATGCATCATGCATGTCTATACAGGGCCAAAAGAGAGCCGTGGAGTAATTTAGTTATTGGAGCGGTCAGATTATAAACATGGAAAAGAGCATCTTCTACATGTTCAGCCAATGATTTTCGAGTTGGGTCTATAGTGTGAGACATTATCTAGGCATCAAGGAATGTGATCTCTCCATGGATTACCTGGGAGCCTTAATATTATCAGAGAGGTAGTGTGATCAATATTTCAACCCTCTAATCAGTAGGATCAAAAATAGGATCCTCAATTGGTAGATTATGTACTTATCCATTGGGGAATGATTGTACTTGTTAATAATGTACTATTGTCCCCTTCGATTCAATATTTATCTACATTATCTGTTCTGAAAGGTGTTATCAAAAACATTGTTAGAATTTTCACATGATTTATATGGTACCCAATATGTGAGAGAAGAAGGCACTGGGCCTCTTTTCACTAGATGGCGAGGCCAATCAGTTGTGGTGGTATTTATGTTAGTAATCTTAAGGATTCATTTACATGTATGCTAGAATAATTAGCATGGGAGGTGATGGATAAGTGGATTTAATGGGGACTAACAATATATGATTGATACATGATAAATCATGACACAAGGATGGATTTGTCTCTTCCTTATGGCATGTGATAGGTCCCCCCATCACCTCCCTCATCCCTATATTGTCTAGATTGTCAGTACACATGATGGATCATTCAATCACGATAAAATCTGTGGTGGAGATTATTATATTCATGGGTTTGTATCCACAAACATATATTTTATAGAGGAAATCCTCCATCTTTAGATCATCAATGCTTTTTTGGGTAGGGACCTCCTAGAAAATCTTCAGCTCATCGAGCTATGCTTGACCCCATATCGATGTGTTTTTACCCCGTATCCCTCATGTTATATCAAGACTAAGTACTGTCATATGGTGTTTCTCGCATATGCTGAAGGGAACAACTGTAATTAGGTGAAAATGGTCCTGTAATATCCCCCATAAGATAAAATTCTTAATTTTGGAATTCGAAACAATGAAATCCCAACTGATGAGAATGTTAATCGATAAAATAAAAGTATGTCGGCATGGTGTGTTTGTTGTAGTATGAAATAGTAGGAAAGATTAGGTAACATGTTCTTTAATAGGGAATGGGAAAAAGAAGTCTGGATATTTTTTGGCAGGTTCACTGCATTTTCCTATACAAGGCATGGTCGGGTTTCCTTTTCGGGTCTAATGGAACAATGGATCATAGGAGGAGGGGATGGAGAGAAGGGAACACACTTCAGTTCTGTATGTAATATGCAAGGTTTTGTGGAAAGTGCAGAATAATAGAATTCACAATAGGGTGGATTCGACTGGGCATGTGATCATTTTTAGAGTTAAAAATATCCTTATTAATATGATCTTGGTTCTCAACTCATGCAAGGGGGCACCTTATTTTCATCGCTTCTGACATGATTTCTATGTCCTTCCTCCAGCATAAATATTTCTACAGGTATGTGGGTTGGAGGGTATCCACTTCTTTGGGTATTAAAGATGAAATCCAATGGATCATGTGTCTTAGGATTTATGCACGATGCAGTTATCATTCATGATAAACATGGATCAGTTATCCTAGATTTTTTAATGTAGTTGTGATAAGGTGTGTATCCAATGGAAGAGGTAAAAACCATTTTAATAGGTCTCATAGTTTGCTGGAAGAGGGTATTGGATCTCATGGATGATGAAACATATTCAATTTTGGTCCACAATACATTCCAATGTTTCATATTTATTACATGGTCTATTTTTTTACCATTCTTAAGTGATGTGGAATAATATAAAACATCATTACGTTGTCTTAGACAAGGTGGGAGGTTAATATGGCAGGAGACTAGCTAGACTATCTTGAAAATATAGTCCCACCGTGTTTATTTTTTCATAACCGTCATACCCTAAAACCAATGGAGATTAACTTCATTGTAGTGGACACTCTCAGACTTCACCACGTTAGATACTCATAGTTTTTAATCACAATTCTGTTTTGCGGGCCTTTTCTGTCTTACTTTATTTCTTTTGAATAAAAATATACATGATGTTGTAATGATGATACATCCACTAGAATTATTGAGTATCAACACCGTTATTAAATAAAATTGGTCATGGATATTATTTTTTGGAAGACAGGTAAGATAAAAAATAAATGTGATGACCGAGATTCAATTTAAGCTTTGGATGTATTTTAGGAAATGATTAAAGTACCTACCACCGCGTCATTATTGACTTCAATATCCGCAGTTTTGGTTAAATAATATAATCCTTTCACAATTTTCCTTTTCGGAGGCACATTTACTTGATTATTTGTGTAATGATTAGAATAGTTCACCAATTTAATAAAATTATATCATTGATCATTTGTAGCTTTTTTATCCATTAAAATCACTAGCATGATGGAATTTCTGTCCACACTTTTAGCTCACCCCTTTTGATTTTATATAGGCACTGGGTTGTTTCCTTCCAAAATTATCATAAGGTGGATAGTAAATTATTCCCTTACTTCCCATTTACTTATTTAAATTTATAATGTATCTAGAATCCCTCTTCATGTATTGTTTTTTGTTGAAGTCATAAGTCCTAGAGAAATTTTTTCAATCTTTCTAGAACATTCGGCTATGTCTTCATTTTGTGAGAAATTTTTTTACACTAGTTCCCATCATCGGAATATAATTAGTCCATCAATGAATTGATCAATATTTCTTCATGTCTTTCATTTGTAGTCCACAACATTCTTTTATATCCCTGTGATATTATCATCGTAAATTGCAACATTCTTATCATCTTTTTCCCTCAAATTTAGAAACTGACTATATATATACTCTATATTCATGAAGAAAGTATTTCTCTATGAAAAGTTCTTTAAATTAACTCCATTCCATGTTTCCTATTATTTAATCATCTTTATTATTTTAAATCAGTGACCATGATTTATCGGCATATCCCAATAGAATTAAAATTTCAATGAAAATTGTATCCCTTTCATTCTCCCCAAAGTGAAAAAAATATTCCCTAAGGAAATTATCCAATTATCTAATACTAATTGGCTTGTAGTCACATTAAATTATGGAGGTTGATTCCAAAAAATGTGATCTTATGTAGCACATCATACTTCTGAATCTGGATGCTCTATTTGGGTAAGGTTATTGTTCATTACCAGAGTAAATTTTTCTAGTATAGTTATATTTTTTTTGAAACTACCATAACATTAGAACCAAAATCATTATCCTGAATAGTAGGGAAATCCCAACAAGGGATAAAACCTTTCCTGTGTTTTCCATTACATACACTATGATCCACTTCTAAACAAATTCATACACATGATTAGGTTATGAATCATAATATATATTCCCAAAATAGAAATATATTTAGCATAAATTTAAATCCGATGAATAAAAAATCTCATAATCGTTAACATGGTTTATTTGAGGAAAAATTTACATTTAAATCCTTCATAATGGATTGAAATGAAAATTTTAATTATCGTCTTAATATCTCATAAGAGTTTTATAATAGTTTTGTAGTAATGATTATTTGTCGTGTACTAGGATACCCTAGTTCAAGCCTGAAACTCCTTGTTGTTGTTTTCACTCCTAGGTACATATGTACCAAAACCACTCCCAATTGTACTATCCATACATTTATATTTTTTAGAATGATCCACATATTATATTTCTCACCAAAATTCCAGGATGTTATTTTATGGTTATCCCTAAAGACTATCATAGGGATTTATTCCCAAATCTATGTTTTCTTAATCTATTTTCCATGTTTTCTACAAAACATCCTCTGATACCAACTCTAATGATATGACCCCAGTTTCCTGAAGTAGGTGCCTTATTACATTACATTGTCATGATCACAAGAATTTTTTATCCTAAAGGAACTAATTTATTAAGATATTTGGAAATCCATATACATATATAATATCAACATTACAATATGAAATGATAAAAACATATAAGTTCTCTTGGGAACATCCAAAAATATAAGATTATCCCTGAAAGTAAACCATAATATACCTCTTAATGTTTTGGAAAAAATGAAACATAATAAGGGGTGTGCTCATATGCTCAGTAATTCTATGAAAAACAATAGCTGATTTCATAAACATAAAAATTAGGCATGGTGAGTAATTGAAAACAGACACCTAAAAATTATAAAGTTGACACATTATGCCGAGAATATGAGATATGTGATCATTACCATAATAAAACATAATCATGGGTATTTAACTAGTCTAAAAACCACATGTGCTATAAATTTTTATCTTAATATTGAGAAAAATGCATATGTCAGACATTTTAAAACATATGGTAAAGGCCTCAGCCATGTAATCAAAAAATTATTAAGTCACCGTCAACCTCATATCTAAAAATGTGTAATGCCATAGCCAAGTACATATCTTTTTGTTTCCTTTGACTAAAAATTCAGCGAGGGGATATTGTGGGCCCCACAAATTACTTACTATGTGTATTTCATTCCTCATATGAATGGGGATTAAAATAAACAATATATATATGAGATGTATATATCATTCCCCAATCTGTAACATGATCAATTACAATTCTAAGTGGTAAAATAAATGGTATCAAAATAGAACATCCAAAATTAAATTTACCATAAACCATTCAATATAATATAGAATAGTAAATTATAAAATATTTTACCAATAATATATACGAATCAACAATTGTGTTTAAATACATGAAAATACATTTATAAAATTGTTGATTAATTATTGGGATAAATGATCTGTTACATCGAAATGAAATTTTCATTTGGAAACATTTTTTATAAAGGCATAATTGAAGTATGATAGTGTTTTAATAAAAATTGATTTGTTTTAAAATAATAACAGTTTCTAAAACATATTATAAAGTTCCCCTAAAAATAGGTATGAATTTGTGAAATTCCTTTGAACCAGGCTCACATTTCTGAAATAACTTTGAATGCCCATTTTAACACATGTAAGTCCCATGAATTAAATAAGGATTGTGGATTGTAAACGTAAATATAACATTCAAATTGAATTTATGATTATTACATAATAATAGTTATGAAATTAATTTTGATAATGTGAGACAAAGAGTATCCTGAAAGAAAATGGAGGTTTAGGTATGGAACTCTTACCTTATGTACAAATGTGATCCTAAAATGATCTTAATGAATATAATAATCAAATTTAGGTTCATAAATTAATGATTAATGAACCTCATCTATATGCAATTTATTTATTATAACCTTATTATGTTCATTTATTAATTTTTGATGGGTTAAGATATTCACTTTCTTTGTTTGGGACCATTTTTTTTCCTTGGTTTTCAGGATCAATTTACATATATTCATGTAAAAATAATCATGTAGAGTAGGAATGTTTTCCAAATAAAAGTATTATGATATTTTTGAAATACCATAATATTACATTGTTATAAAATTCATTTGGTTTTTTGGAGAGAATATGAAACATTATATAAAACATTAATGATAATTGTTTGGGTTGAATGGAGGTTTTTGATCACAACTCATTTTGATTTTATAATTATTATCATGTTTAATAATGTATTACAGAACCATGAATAACTTATAATAAAAATATTATAGATTGGTTCAACCATTAATACGCTCAAATGAATATTATTGAATTATTTAATAGAAATATAAAACTCGTCATCCTTGAATGTGATAAATTAACACATCTCATATGGTTTTTTCATTTCAATTATAAAAATTGGAGAAAGGAGATATGATGATGAATTCAACATTTATCTTAAAAATATTCATGTAAATGTATTTTACAGGATTAATTATAACATTTTTATCAATGGAAGCGAAGAATGAGATAGAAATGAATGTAATTTGGAATAAAATAAATAAAAAGGGGAATTCAACTCTTCATGTAAAATTCATTGAGAGCCTTTTTAGGGGATAAGTGTTAGACATTTTAGGAGTCCAATTTTGGAAACATGGCTCTTCTATGAGAAAATTGGATTACTGTTTGTGTTTTTAGTCATTCTACTTTGGTTTGAACATGGTTTGGGTTTGTTATTGTCAGCCATTTCATGGATGATAAGGGAGATTACAAGGAAAGTGCAGAAATGATTTGAAGTGTGGGTAAATGATTTGATTTTGTGCACATGATTGATGCTATTTTTGAGAATTTCATGCAAGAAATGATTCTGGTTTGGAACGACGAAAAATTTCAAGTCATGGAGTGCACATAATATTATTTTGCACAAAATGGTTTGTGCGCCCAATGGTATGTCAAAAGGGGTTTTGTGCACACAAGAAGAATATTTCACACACCAATGAAATCGTGAAGAGATCATGCATACAAGGTTATCAAGGGCCTCTAAATATGCGGCTACACCCATATAATACTTTAGAATTATCCTAACAAAAATATAATTGCTCTTCATTGTGAATGATTTTCCCACAAACGATTGGAATAGAGTCAATCTTGTGTGCAAGCTGTTTCTTTAGTCTGAAAAGACCAAGTGAACCGTTCGGTGCAGTTTCATGAACAATTTGGTTTGCGTGAAAATTATGTGTTGTGAGAAAGTCATATTTAGTGAAAATTATCAAATCATGCGTGCATGATGGGGTATTACTCACAAGTATGGTGTTATTCATCTGACAAGATTTTTAATATACATTGTGTGTGTTGTGTTCTTTCAAGTGCATCAATCCAGGAAATCAATTCAAGTAGTGCCTCATGTTGAATATAGAAGAAGAAATCAATGAAAATATATTGATGAAATATTTATGTCTACAAAATGAATGAGACTTCAATAATGGTAGTGAGCAAGGGGGAGTCAACGGTCATTACCCAAGGGAAGTAATGATCTATCCCTAAACCTTTGTAATGGCAGTGTTCCAAGGATAGTGTGACTGTACCTGAATCTTGTAATCCATAACTAGTGATGTTTAGAGAAATTAGGTACAAACGACAACCTATTAGTTTATGCTATGTGGTTGTAGACCATAATTGTGAAGCAATTAAAAGTGTTATGTCATCTACCTGCATTCATTTTTTATACCGACTTTTTATGTTTCTGCCAATGTGGAATGAAGATCCACATATTTAAAAAGAAAACGTTGACAACCTGATTCACCCCTCCCCTCTCAGTGTGATCCGGGGTCATTTCTCCAAGGGATTCTGGATGAGGGGAAGTATGTTGGGTGTATATTTTCAAATAATTTAAACAAGTCACAAGGAATGAGAGAATTTAATAGAATATGTAGTGATGAGGGGTTTTATATTGGAGAATAGGAGGGGTTTCCCATTATGGTACAAATTATTTTATTATTTTTCCAAATTCAACAAATAGTTTTGAATATCGTGACCAATAATATTATTAAATGAAATTTAGTTCTCTCCATGTCTTCTTACATCATCAATAATTCTAGTAATAGTGAATTTAACTGATAATATATATATATATATATATATATATATATATGGTACATTACCTTATTTTACCATTCATGAAAAATTCAAGTATTTCCCCAAAAACCCAAAAACTCCACCTAATCCATTTTCGATGTATTGATTTAAATAATGAAATCCATTTCATGAAAATAATTTTCATAATATCTTTAATTTAATTTTTAAATAAAATCATAATTTTTTTAAAAAAAAATATTTTCAAACTATAATTCAATTAAGATCACATTGGTGTTTTAATCCAGATCACATTATCATATAATCAGAAGACACTAAAATAATAATGTTATTGAATAATCAAAAGGATTGTATTACTATTTAATTTACTATTCATATTGGTATTTTACTATTCACCAAAAAATATTTAATTTGTCTTATCAGTCTCTAAATATCAACATAAACACAACTGTGTATCTTATTTTTTCAAAATTCATATCACAAACGAGGAAAAATTATTTGTATTGGATAGGTAAAAATGTTTGTTGTTTTTAGTGACTTAATGTTTCATGCATTCAAAAATAAATTTACATTCAAATCCTTTGGGTGTTACACTCTCATACCCCTTTGCAGATGTCGTGTGTATGTGATCATATGTAACTCTCTTTTCTACGCATACTAGACATCATAACTCACCTTTTCATTTATGTACATTCAATGGGTTATAATGCATGTTATAAAGTATGATAAATAAAATTAGGGTAATAGTTATTAAAGAACATTGGGTTATATAATTTAGTTTTCTTATAGACCAATTGCTGATGTATCCATGTTTCAAAAGATATGAGACCACTATGATCTTGTCATGGACCATTATGTTATGAAATTAATATTCATCTAAAATGTTATCATAAATATATCTAAAATTTCTCTATTTCCATAGAACCAGATCACATATTAAAATCTATCAACTATCATTTTGGTAATGAGAGTGATCATAATCCACTAATTCAATCTTTAAATTATGATTATAAGAATTCTATCAAACCAAATAACATGTCTAACTTTTTCCACAATAAAAGGGATATCATGGTAGTGAATCTAGATAATGTAAATTATTTTATATGATTATGTTTAAACTACAGTATTATTCATTCTTATTATTATATGTTATGATTTCATAACTCAGGGATATTGGCCAATATTTTTATAATGTTTTTACTCATATGTGTTTCTATGATGACGTATTTATTCCATGGATAATTTTTTGGGTTATTGTATTTATTATTTATTTTTGTTTCACGTTATTCCACGAACATGATTATGTTCTCATAAACTAATTTTCACATATGTTATTCAATTATGGACTCTTATGTTAACCCATACCGAGCATCCAATATTTCCCTTACAGATGATCTCATTCCCACGATTATGATATACAATATTATGTATCATGAGTCATGTAGGTTGTCAAGTGAGAAGATTATTTGTTACAGAGGATAAAAGGTTTTACGATTCGTTATTTTTATATATACTATGTAGATAAAGTAACAATTTAGGACTTGGTATGTGATATATTTTCTAATAGATTATCTATGTACCATGATTGTTTTTAAAATGATGTAAATGATATCAGGTGAACATAGATTGTATCAAATATCATTTTTATGAATTTTATTAGTAAAATAGATATAGGAGTATGGATATTGGAAAACATATTTCAAGGAGGGTTTTAGACAATTGTTAACATTATTGAAAAATTTAAATGTTAGATTTTTATATATGGCATGAAATGCACGACTATATTATTATAAATATTTTTATTATTAAAAATGGATTATAAAATAAAAATAAATAATAAATATTGTTTCCTTGAAATTATTGGCAGGAACACGGTCGAGATGAGTATTCCACATAACCTTATGTGAACCTCCCTAGGTCCTAGAGGACATTGTCTACTATCAAGGGTATATTAGTGACATGGGAAGACTATACCCTCTATCATAATACTATAAATCATAGTGTAATGAGAGATCAAACGTCATCTATAAATAATATACATAATTAGGAAATTGTTATGATAATTAAATCATCTATGCATATCATGTTTTAAAAATATATTCCCATGTAAAATATCTAATAACCATATATATGGAAGATGTTTTTTTTCTTAATTTGATGATCATATTGAATACCATAAATAATGAAAATGTGTCTACAATAAATTACTTCATTATCATCAAGATGTTATACCATTATCCTCAGTGATCTAACTATTAATCATTTATAATTACTATGTCCAAATCCTAGATCCACTGTTGAATATAAATCACTAATGTCCTCCAGGTTTATATGTTGGGAATGAGAATGAAAGAAATTATTACAGTACAAAAATATCCCTCATGTATTCATTTATATGTATGAGTTTATTGATGATATAATATTCATAGTTAGGATCAATAAATAAAAACACCAATCAAATTATAAGACACTAAGAATGAAATCCATATGACCAAGCCTCTATTTTATTGGTAGTATTGGTGATGGGGTAGGGTTTCCCATTATTAGGACACATATTGGAATAGATTAGCATTTACACATACCTAAATTAATTGAGAAGTAAAAATTTACCGTGAAGAAATGGTAGGTTAAAATATACTGATAATATATTATATATGGTGCATCAAGTATGTGTATATTAACCCACTAATAAAAAATTACTCCAAAATAAACACTAACTATTTAATATCATGTACTATTTATATATTTTCATAAGATATCCTATCCTAATAAAAAGATAAAAAAATTATCTAAATATATTCAAAATGTACCACCACCATATAGTAGGCCCAAATCTAGTATAACAGATGTTTAAAATATTATATAACACTTTTAGGATTAACCACTTGCCAAATATAACTATAAAATATCCTTTTTAATATTATGATACATAATGATTCATCTATATCCTTAGATGATTCCCCCTTAATTCCATGTTCAGACACAAGTTAAATATTTCCCATGAATATCCAATCAAGATACTTTTGGAAAAACTAGTCATATAATTCCCTCAAATATTCCCTCTTAATATTAGGTACAACAATATTCCCATATATCCCAAGTGATTCCCTTATTATAACAAGATCAATAAATAGACACATGTAAACAAATAATATTCCATCATTATAAAAATCATTATCATTTATAATAAATTGAACAAAAATATCTCATATTAATATTAGTTTTTATATCCTTCAATATTTATCTCAAGAATAACCCACTATTATAGTAGGCTCAATCACTGAGGAAATATAGCCCCATAAAATTCCATAATGTTCACAAACTCGACCACTGATCAAAAATTTCCCTATAGTGTTACTTTTAAATAGTTGGTTCAAACACCGACATTAATTTCCACAACGAACAATCTGTATCACAGAATATTATGAAAATGGGTATAATGAAATGTAGTCACTCTACCCAATATATTTATTTATTTTTCCTATTTTACTCTAGAATCCAATTACCTAACCATAACATGGTGCTCACCCAATCAAGGATCAACTTTTAACTCACAACTAATATATCACCAATGATGTATCCACTCAAGTCATTATTAATCAATTAGAAAATCCAATAGCCAATCTACAATACCATTAACATTAACTACTATATCATCCTTTTACATGGATGATTTATTCCAATTTTAAAATTCCTCATTATATCTGATTATATAATCATGGTCGAACTACAAGTCAGCTATAAATTAAATTCATTACACATATGCCTCAATTATATCTACATTTAAATTATCTTTCCCCTAATTGAATGATTTTTAAAGATAATAATAATATAATCAACCCCTAAAATATCTCACAAGGGATAAAAACACACAAGACACCTCTCCCATATAGCCTAATCAAGGAAAAAGTAACATGTTTTTAAACACACTCTAATCAATTAAAATAAATAAGTAACAACCACCATAATGATTAAATTAAAAAATCTATGAAATTTCCAAAAAAATGATATTATAAATCATAAGGTCCATAATGTCATAAAATTGAACTAAAAAAGTTTCATATTAATAAATAATACAATTGAAAAGCACAAACTATGATCAAACCAGTACACAAAAGTCCAATGTATATCATTTGAGTCACCCACATCGTGGTCCTATAGAACCACAATTCATAATGGCATATGAACCATAGCCGTTGATTTGTTTTTTATCTCACTTATTAACCAAATCACACAAAAATATGTAGTAATAGAAAATATATAAATGACTGTATATCTCTATGGATAAGATTTCATATAATCCGAGGTTTTAAATAATCTATTATATCGGCTAACTTTATTCTACATTTAAAAAATTTAATGAAGTAGTTAAAAATACAAAATTTGGATGATTAGGGTGGATTATTATGTCACCCCAATGAAAATAAAAAATTTATATATAGGCATGTTAATGTAAGTGATAAAAAAAGCAAAACTATTAATTATATCAAATTCTATTAAACCTAAGGGTTTTAAACCCATGTCCAAATATAAGAAAAGAAAGACATCTATATCTCAGAATGAAATTAGGTGGAACATAAATTAGAGTACATAAAAAATTTGTATAAATTTATCTAAATAACCTTTGATAATAGTGGATTAGGGATTGCATTGAAACTCTAGTGGACCCACCAAAACGTTTTGTGAGGATTTTGAGTCACGAAACTAATCCAAAAACCACTATAGGCACATGATGGTGATCTTTTATTGGATATTTGTGTAGTGAAATCCTTCTATAAATATTTTTTTTGAAAATTATCCTCAGGAAAAATATCACTTCCTCACCCCATAATTCATTTTTGATTATTGAAATAGCTCCACCAAATTTTATGATCATAATAAATTAAAATAAAAATAAATTGAAGAAATTAATTTCTGATTTCTGTGTAGGCGGGTGAGTAAAAATTCATCAATATATAACATATACTCCAGGATATTTTCCCACGTAATAATTTCCATACTTTATCATTGATACATCAAATGTCCCCATTATTAAAATTTAATTACAAGTAGAATTCATTTTTTTGGAAGAAACACATTATTATTAAATAAAATTGATTATCAACAATGTACTATATGTTATAATCAATGGTTATTCATACCTATTTTATCCTCACTCAATGATATTGATTATTCTCTGAAAAAGTCGATCAAATCCCACAGTGAATACTTTCAGATCTTGAAGAAACCTGTTAATTTAAAATGATTTTAATCCAATACACCCTGGAAGATGTTTCTAATATAAAAAAGTCTATAGATCTCTTCGAGTAACACCCATGTGTCACCCAGTTCATAAGAACTCGAATGATGTCCATAATTTCAATAAATATTGTTTTTATAATATAAAACTGTTATTAATGTAAATATAATCATCTATCATATTTGTATATTGGAATCCTATAACCCATGAAATATATTTACATGGAATAATATTTATCTAAAATAAATTAATGAATACAATAACCTCCGATATTAAAGAAATAAATATACATATGTTTATATTCAATTAGATTTAGATGTATTCTATGATATCTGAACACAATTCCTATAGCTATATGAAGAACTAATTTAGAACCTAAAAAAAATACAATTTTGATTTATTATTCTTGTTACGATAAATGTTAACCATATTATTCTAACAATTAAATGGGATTTATATGAAAATTAATGTGTACGTAACAACATAATATTGTCCTTAATTTTTTGTTTCCATTTTTATATAAATTTTTTTATAATCCATTCTCATATTAAACTAACTAACCCATAAAATGTGTATTTTTCATAATACCAATACATCTTTGAAAATTTCACAATTAGAATACATGTTCAAGGAAAAATGAACAAATTAAAAATTTAGTAAAGGGAAATTTACACAGATACACGATACAATAAAATAAAATTTTTAATCTTTAATCATAATTAGCACATCAAACATACCAATAAAATTTAGCTAAAATTGATATATCATTAACTGTTATCACATGATATTATCTCTAAGTATACTATGAACATCCATCCAGATTCTGAAAAATCATCATAAGAATCACATATTGTATACCTATGACCCACATTTGAATTCCTATCACACTAAAATCATAAATTCATATTCCATTTACATTGTATTAAATTACTATAAAATATCCCACATGGTAAATAAGGGTGAATAGATCAAAAATTAATATCCATTAGGATTACAATTTTCCCATAATTTTTTATGAATATATAACATTTCACATTGAAACCATGGGTGTTAATGAAACTTCTATATATGATAATTAATAATATATCATTTCCTAAATTTAAATATTTGAGGGTTTTTTTTAAAACCCCTATCAAGAAAATTAGGCCAAAAAGAAATGGAAAATAGTATTTCCTGGATTTTCTCTCAAGGAGGTTTTATTTGGAGTTGAAAAAATGTCACATTTTTTGTAGAACATAGTTAATTTTTTTTCCGATTAAATAGTATTTAGGAATACCATCCTTGTTTAATACAACATGTAATATCATCCATCCATATATAAAGGGATGTCTCCACCTCTCTTTGAGGCACATGGAATTAGAAAATGTATATGTTATCACAGGAAACATCTACTAACCATTTTTATCATACAACACAAACCCCCATTCATCCTGACTGAACCCTGCTACGGCCTCCCTCAGAGATTTCCCATACTACCTCCCTTAGCGATATTTTAGTCTGCCTCCAACATTGTCCCCAGACCCCTCCCTATGTCCCAATATATGAACCCAACCCCCATGTAGTTTCTTGGCCCATCCTAAATCTACGGTATCTCGAACCCACCTCCCTCTAGTGATTGGAGGCCTGCCTATCTTCCGGCCTCTGGTCAACATGTTCCGTCCTCACCTGACACACTCCATCCCACAAGAAGAAAACCATAATGGACAAAACCCCATCTCAAATACACTACTTCTTGCATTCTCTAACTTTAGGAGGGATTCCCATACCTTACTATTTTTATTTCCCATATTCAAATCCATATGTCATTCGTCTCTAAGTGCTATCCCATAAATGCCTAGTCCTCCTCCTATAAATGACCACTACTCACACAATGAATCCATGTGTGTATTCTATCCCTCCACGTAATACCTACCTTATTATGTAATGATATTCTGATTTATCATCCAAGACTATCAACAAATAATTCTTGGGTGTGTACATGTAAGGTATTCTGACTACATGGATTAGACAACCACTTTGATTGCAGCACATCCACAATGCTGAACTCACATATGATACCTACGATGTGGCTCTTCTACCCTTGGATTCCTCAACTACCCCCCATCCCCAAAACCACTCGTCCCTAGAACCTCCCATTGACATAACTTCTTATCAGTAACTCCTACCCTCACTGGCTCCTCCAGCTCCTCATGTCCCATCGATAGTCATTTTCTCCACATCCCATGTGCATCCTTGAAAAATACACATCTTACCGATAGTCATTGACCACTCTACAAAATGTCTCCCCTATGCTTCTATCACTGTCATGCACGTGCATCTTTCCCAATGCCACCATTAACCAACTCTCATTTGAGGACCCCCCTCCCCATATGTTTTTAGATATCTTACATGAAAACCTCATACATCATACTTGTTTCTATGCACCATACTGATTGGATGTCCTATACACCATCACCATTCGTTCTATGAGGTCGTCTTCCTTCACTAAAGAACGTGACATACCCATAAAATCCATTATCCTCCCTGTCATCCATTTCCCATTAAAAAATGGTACTGTTCAAGGAGTATATTTCATATATTGTATACCATCTTGCTGTTTTCCCACCTACTTCTTATCCTGCCACCGTTTATCAGACTGGTGGCCCTACCGCATGTATATCTCATCTACTGACTTCTTGGATGCATGAATCGGGGGTGTCTGTACATCTCACATAAGATTTCATTATGATTATAAACTATAATACATATAATATTTCCTCAGAAATTATTGTTATTGATGGATCTATAATCCCAATTGGGGAATTTGGAACATACTCATTAAACCAAAATATTTAATTGGATTTTTAGATATTGTTCCTCAAATACCCCTTAATTATATCTCCATTTGTAAACTCACTAAATATGTAATTTTTTTCTACATTTACTTCTTCCAGCTTTTTTCAATGCGGTTGATGAATTTGGAACACGGTAGAGGATATTGTTGAGATGCAGGGTACATGATTGATACCCCGCCATCCCATGGTACCTCATACACCAATACTTCTACCCCTGAACATCATTTTCACCTTACTCACACATTGGACAACAACTAACATAATCATTTTCCTGAATTCATTTCACCGAATTTGATTTATTGAATATCCTATATGATAGCTAAACACCATTGTGTAGTGTATGTTCCTCTATTTTAAACTCATGAAAAAACAATTTTGAAATTATTCATTATGATTTTTGTGTTCATTGAAGGCTTATTATCAATTTTTGTGTACAATTATTTTGTATCCATTATTTATGAATACTATCGGATCACATGGCGATATATGTTTCATGATCATTCAGAGATGAGTAATATTATCAAATCATTTTACCATTAAATTCACACTTAACTAATTAATTCTTTTTAATTTATATTATTTTATCATGGATAAGAGTATTTATCCACATCCATTAAATAGTTTCTTAGGGATAAAAACATCATTCATCATACATTCAATGCTAATACAATTCAGCATAATGGAGTGGTCGATTGTAATAATTTTCATACACTGGAGACTCCTCAATCCATCTTATTCCGCAAGTATGTACCTCTTTATTTTTTTGGGGATTCAATCCTTATTATTAAAAAACACATATATCGCCTTCCTTTTTCTATGCATGAGGGGGAGACTCTTTTTCGGGCTCTATTCTCCTCTCTTCGTCCTCACCCACTTCCACTCCATGTGTTTTGATGTATGTGTTATGTCAGTGATACTCGACCCAAACTCTCTAAATATTCTCCCAAATCACTACATTTAATATTTGTAGGATATTCCTACACTCATCACAAATATCCATGATTCTATCTTAACATACAAGACTATATCATCTATACTGATGTATCATTTGTTCATTTATCTCCTTTATCTCCTACCTCTTCACATCCAAACATGACCATCGAAGATTGTATTCCTATAATTATCCTTCCACCTATGAATAATGTGTCCCAAACTAATTATCAAATTTTTGGAACTATCTACAATAACCACCCATCAAAATTTTCATCTATCAATGAGACGTACACCATCTACCTAGCTCTATCTGATGCTCATACCCCTCCCAGAGATGACTCTAGCATTGCATTGTCAAAAGGTACTCATTCTACTAGAATACTCATATTTACACATCATCATACTATGTAATTGAATTCCTAGAGGTGATATCTATTCTCAAATTGTTGGATAATCTAAATATCACATTGGGTGGCTTGTGGAAATGAGGGATGAATTGTAGGCTTCAGACAACAAACATACTCATGATATGAGCAATCTACAGCTTTTTTTGTCTTTTCAAGATAACATTTTATAGATTTGATTGAAATTAATATTAATTAACATAAATATAATCTAATTTGAAATATAAATCAATATAAATAAAAAAATTAATAGGAAATAATAATGGTTTCAGATAATATTCAATATAGTTCTTTTGGAAAATTTTAATCATTTGGAACAGTCCCCTATTCCATGTTTAAAAATAATTCAAAATAAAATTTCTCTATTGTGTCACAAATACCACTAGGTTAATAAACTATTATTAACATATATCATATAAATAACTATATATGACTGATTTTATTTGTTATATAATTTATTAAATTATTTAAATACCTGTAAGAGGAAAAATAAAATTGAAATCAGTATGCTCAATTACAACACAACAACAACGGAATTTATATTACAAAGTTAATTAATTTACAACATACATTAAACACCCATAAATAATTAATTTAAAATATATTCAACAATAGAATAAACTGAATTCAATCAAAAATATATTTTCAATATATATTCAAAAGATAATATATAAGAATATCGTAACCTGGAAAAGAGTATGTACGTGGTCACCATCCACAAATACTTTTTGTTTATCCTTTCATCACATGAGCATACCCCATATTCTCAATTAAACCATGAATGAAAAAAATATATTCAAAAAGTCATCTATTTATACATTTCCGTTGATATATAATTAAATCCATCATTGGAATGATGAGGAGATGTAAATATAAAGTGAATGAGGGCTGGAAATCAAATGTATAGTTTCTGTCTATTTTAAGATGGGTTGAAATTAACACCATTTCTTGCATAATTTACTATTTATTATTATAAATAGTTTTTATAAATTTAATACTCCATTGTCCATAAAAATTTCATTTTATAATGATATGTTATTCAATATATATGGAATAATTATTAAATACAACTATTTATTCATATAGGGACCCTTCATATTTCTAAAAATTGAATCATAAAAAGACTGATTCAATGAGATAATATTTTCATGAAATTCAAAATTTATGAATTAAATTGATTCATCTTTTCTCTCCAGTTTCAAAAAAAACCATTTTTCTTCCTATAGCTAGACTTATGTTCCATGGAATGGTTTGGGGTCCATCGAGTTGGAGAAAATTGTTTTCCATAATGAATAATATATTTGGTCCTTTGGAATGCAGAATCAACATTTTCCCAGATGATAAGTAAATTTCCTACAAAAATATTAATCCTTTTAAAAAATAATTATTCTATTTTGAAATATATAGAATCATTATTCTAAAAAATAAATACGTTATTGAAAATAACTAAAAGATTACAATTGTGACATTTTAAAATTTAATATAAAAAATACCTAAAATATAGATAAATTATATTTACCTAAAATTAATAAATTAGTTTTTTTAAACCATATGAAAATAAATTATCAATAGCAGAAATATAATCTTAATCAATTCCCTCCAACAAAACAGTTATACTCATGAAAAAGTGAACATCAAGATCAAATGAAGGAAAATTCAAATTACATACCAATGAGGTTCACCTATTTAAAACCAAGACTCAAATTATATCATGCCTCATCAAAAAAAATATTAAACGTTATTTATTAAAACCATTCACTACATTTACACGTATTTTATCATCACATTCAATCAACACACTTACAATAAATATAGTTTCCCTCAACACACAAATAATTATTTTCAATTTGGATTTTCTCATCCTGGATCATGGATGAATAATTGTAGGATTGTTATATTAAGCTATCTCTACCAGATGTGATCCAAGAACATATGATTAACATGAGAATTCTAAAAAAATTATGTGGCCAGATGTTGTTGGGTTTAAAATGTAATGAATTCTAAAGAAGAATAAGGAGGGGTTGGATCTTGGCCATGAAAAAATGTAAGATTCTAATATTAAATCAAGTGTGGTCTTATTTATATTATCATTAGAATTAAATCATCCTTATGGAATTTAAAAATTAACTTTTTCATCCCATTGAATATATTATTCATCAAAAAATGATAATTTTCTTCCATTTATTTTCAGATCAAGATAATCCTAACTGTATTTTATTGACATCTATAGATATAGACAACATTTCTTTAAAATGAAATAACTAGAAGGGAATAACATGGATAAAAAATTATCATCGTCAATAAAACCACCATAAAATTGTAATATCAACCCAAATTAACAGTAAATGAGGTAACACGCCACATTATTATTCCCCCCATTCTTAAGATCATCTAGATCAGAAGTTTTCACATCATGAGTTGATTAGAAGGGACAATTGGAATGTAATATGGCTAAACTTTAATTATCTATATGTATGTTATGGGATCACAGTGTTCGAATTTTAATCTAAGGAATGAATAAAAAATGTTATAATGAAATAGGTTTTTTAATTTAGAATAAATTCATTAATCAATTACACCATAAAAAACTAGCCCATATTTTTTGATAGAAACATTTTTTTGGATTAATTAATGTGTGTATTGGTTCCATCATGTAAAGAGGTTAAGATAATTAATATGTTGATATGGGTTTATATTCACTCAATAAGGTTACTTCCAATATAAATATAGTTTTATGTAGTCTGATATTCAAAAGTTAGAGGTATTTTCATGAAATATCCAAATTATTGTACTTAAAACAAACACATATTCATAATTAATTTATTTTTAATTTAAATGAGTCAATTGGTTCACTAATTTACAAAAGTTGAAAAAAATGATAATTAGCATCATATACATTCAGCATATTAAAAAAACATACAGAATATGAAAAATAAAAAAAACACAAAAAAATATAATAACATATGAAATTAAAAAAATTTAAATGAAATAAAAAGAATCATTATCTACTCAAAATTTTCCACACACCTACAATTATTTTCTAAAATAATAAATTTTTGTGCAATATTTATTTGAGAATGAAAATAAATAAATTATAAACATGATAAAATTGAGAAGAAAATACAAAACTGTGATTCAATTATATTTATCCTAATGATGATAGATGTCTATTATTGGAGGCTCAGTAAAATTATCTGTGTATAGATTCAACCTATTACCATTGTCCATGACTGGAACCCCTTTACCTATTTATTCTATATCAATTTCAATAATATGAAAAACATGAGAAACAATAAATGTGGAATACAATTTAAAATTGATTTTACATATGAACAAATTTAATCTTTAAACAAATAAAAAAACATTTTCTCTTTCCTTAATTTTTTTATTTAGTATAATCGAATCATAAAAATGATTCAGTTCTTTGATTTTACATCTGAGAGCAATGATATCGGTTATTTCTGATATCCGCCTTATCTTACAAAAAAAAAATTATTTTTTTTTACCACAGAAAATTGATTCTTGTCACATGTTTTTACATACCGAAAATATTTATGGTTTCACTCTACTAGTAGGTAACATTCATTCTTATTGACTATAATAAATCGGCTATTTCTGACAATGGTTTTGAATGTTTTCCATTAGGCTTGGAGTGCAACATCTAGCTTCAAATTATAATCCCTTCTATTTAGAATCATATTTTATTCCTAAATTTGTTTTTACCTCTTTGAAAACTCAACAATTCAAATTATTTAAGGATTAAAGGGTTTAAGGTCCATATTATGGACACTATATTTATTCATATGAGATTCTGATGAACAATTACAATAATAGGAACCCTGATTAGAAATAAAAATCATTAAATATACAAATCATGAAAACAAATTTCATTTTGAAACGTGGGTATAGTTTTTGGAGTCACGAGCTCTAGTGTAAATAGCCTATACCCACCTTAATACCTAATCCAGTGTAAGAAACATATAATGATATCAAAAAGAAATATGAATTGATCCCATAAATATTTACCCCATGAATAAAATAAATCCCAAAAAAATTGAGTTTTCTGTGTTATCTCGCCAATTTGGATAATTTTTACTTGAAATAGATAATTTATAGTGATTATAAATTATTTAAAAGAATATCTAAAAAGGTGGAAAATATATACCAGAATCACATAATTTTATTGTTGATCATTGTGGCCCAAAGATTTCTTCACAAATCAATGTGTGTCATAAATTTAGGACATATTGATACTCAAAATTTGGAATGTATCTCTAAATCAATTGATGACTACCAATATTCAACATGTAATTATAATATATAATATACTTCTTTGAATAAATGACATGTTAGGAAATTATTATTATTTTAACTATTGGGGAACTTCATCATCAGCCAAAAAATTCAAAAAATTATTAAAACATGGTCATTCACTTTAAGAATAATATAAGTCCTTATCTAGTGTGTATTATTTAATTATAGTATAAATATATTTTTTTCATTCAAAAAAGAATTTATCCTTCTCAAATGATCATACAAAGGTTCTAACATCTTTTATTATACATTATTTCAACATAAAAATCATGTAAAAAAATATAATTCTTTAATGTCTTAGTGTTGTATTCTGTTTTTGAATAAAAATATTACTAGATAATGGTCTTAAAAAATATTCACCTTGGGGAATAATAGGATACCTCAATATTTTTACATAGTAAAAGAAACAACCAAATGTAATGTTATAGTAATTATGTAGTTTTATTGGACATGATATAAAATTATAGAGGAATAGGTAATCACATTATATATTTTCCTAAAATTTTAGGCAAAAATTTTTCTAAGGGATAATTTCGACACATTAGTGATGATTTCATTGGGAAATTCCCATTTGGGTTTTGAAATATTTTTTCATTTATCGGTTTTTGTTTCAACACAGAAAATTCCAATTACAAATTATCTTCAAGGAAAAATGGGGTGTATTTTTTGAGGAAAATATACAATTTAAGTGAAATATTATTAATATATATTAGGATTAGTCAAAAAAATCATTACCAAGGAAGTATATCACATATTTCATTACTTTTTGTTATGTCAATGAAGAAATGATATCAAATTGGACTGGTCAATTTTAATTTTAACTAGAGACATTGAATGACCAATAAAAATCCGCTTACCCACCATGAAATGAAATTTTACATAATTGAGGACAAGATTTTAATATATGTATGACTCAATAACATGATCCCATATTAACAATTAAATTTCAAATGAAAAGAAATATACATTGAAGTCATCTATGAAAACATACATAAATGTTTCTCTTATTAAATGATTTTTTTCATCATACATGGCTTCCTCCTAGAAACAATGGTTTTGAAGGGGAATGTATATTCTATTTTATATTGACCCTCTAATGAATTTTTTGATTTGAAATTTCCCTTGAATCAAGAAGAAAAAAATTTGGGTGTTTCCCTCCTATTCTTTCAAGGAATTGATTAATGGATTCAAATGGGAACTGGACTCTCCTACTAACAAAATTGACGTTACAATAATCTATTAATATTATCAGTAAATTTGGACTTCTAATATTAAAAATATCATTAAATTAATCCCATGATATTGTAGATATTCCTTTTTTTGGAACAACATGAATATGAGATATCCAATGAATATCATATATGTGATTATTTATTCCAACATACAATAGGGTTGTGAATTCTTTTTTAATCCCATAAATGCATTGGGTTCAGTCAACTTATTAATTGTTTACTTTTTCTGCATTTTCATCCAAATAAATTCAATTCAGTAACACTGAGGGAATGATTTTAGTTAAATTACATGTAGAGTATCCAATGGATTTTATGTGTGGTTTTAGGACTCCTAACAGTTCGTTTTCTGGGCCCCTTGACACAATGTTTGAAATATCGATTTGTAATAGATTATTCTCACCTAAGAAATCATATGTGAGGTTATCATAATATTACATAAACTATAAATCCTATGGTTTATTTTTATTTAGTAATTTAAACTTCCAAAAAGTGAATTTTTTTAGAAAAATTCTTCATTTTAATGGACAATTATAACTTTTCCATTTCATAAGTTTTTTTCCAGTGTAAAATTTTTATCTTCTCTATGGACACCAATAGATTGTTCTTAGGATTCATAAATTTCATCTTTAACCATTATGTGATCAAAATACTTATGAGTAGATGTTTACACCTACCAATACTCATTAAAATATTTATTTTCACTCTCTTATTTATTTTATTTAAAAATTTATATAAATATTTTATGTCATCTATTGGGTTTTATCATAACCAAAACTAGGGAACATATCAGTGGAAATAAAATCAATCATGTTTACAAGGGGTGATTAATGATCCTCAATTGCAAATTTGATGGACAGAAAATATTTAAATAAACAATATTTCCCACATATAGCATTTAACGGCTTCCTTTGTAAACAGTGATGGTTTCTTTTTCAGTTTTGAGAAATGGTCTCCCTAGATTTAGAGGAGCATGGGTACTAAACTGATCATATTCCCTATCCAAGACATTGAAATACACATGCAAAAAAATTATCTTACTAGAAAAAAACGACCTCTATAACACAATTATTATTGGTTTTACGTAGGTTTATATGTGGAATTATAATTTTAGAGGGATTCATATCTATGTTCTAAATAGATGAGTAAAGAAAATGTGACATGTCAGTAATTAATGATCTTAAATCAAGAATGACATACTTCAATTTACATTTCATAGTGGTGAAAGTTATGGTAAAGGTTGATGGGTCTTCAAATTTGTAGTAGAATCATGTAGAATCATGGATAAACACACATCTCTATGTATAATTTCTCCAATACAAGTAATTTTATCTTATTGGTATACATATATTTTACAAACATACCATACCATGTAATTTGTTTAACAAAATCAGGAAAAATAGATAGAAATTATTTTTCTTAAAATATTCCAAAACATCCATATCCATATATTTTTTATCATTTTAATTAATCAGTGGTTTTTTTAATTGATAATGTAGTAGCGGTTTACATTTATCTAATCTATTCTGAGAACTCCAGTTACAAACATATGGACACCGAAACATCTCCCACTCCTTCTTTTTTTCATTCAAGAAAATTTTTAACTCGTGTTATATTAATTAAAAGAATGTATTGAATTTCACGAATATTTATCTATTGTGATATTATCATCAATATTTTAAATAATAGTTTTTATATTGTTAGTTTGAGGTTTATTCAGTATTGTTTATTTCCTAATTTCTATATAACTCACATTTTCATTCACAATATCTATCATATCAACATCAGGTTATGATGGAAATCCTCCACAATGTTTATTTTTTATACACAAAGTTGATAGGAAAGACACCCATTTTAGACATAAATGAATTATGAATTCATTTAATTTTTATTTTGAGACTTACTATTGTAGTCTCAAGGATTAATAAATGCTACACTATAGCTTTTGAGTGTGATTACAAGGTTGAAATATTCACTAAGAAAGTGATTTGTACTTTTAATTAAAATATGATGGTTGTTAATTACATTATCATCCTTGGAATAAACTTCTAGGATGTTCGGGGTGTCAATATCATTCGTTGTAGTTGGATTTCAAGGCATGGTTTAAATTTTGGATAGTTTTGAATGGACATTATTGGAATTATTTAAAGACATTTTCTAAAAAAATAAGCACGTTTCTTAAAAGTTACATGATTTTTTTGAATGTTTTTTCTAAAATATTCGATAAATATAAAAATTCTACAATATAATCAAATTTTTAATGTTTATTCGGGTATGGGAATTTCCGGTGAGCTGTTATAAAACATCATCATCCTCACCATGGTGGTGAGATTAGATATTTTATTGAAAATATTATTATTTATAAAAATAGGTGTGTGGGTTTTCTAAGAATATTTCACATGAAGTGAGAACCATTGTTCTAAATTGTTGAACGTTTTAGGACGTGTTTGAAATCAATGTTAGAGGAGATGTGGTCTTTTTCATCTAAATAACCTAACACAACAAGAACAATAACTTTTCTATTTGTAAGATAAAATTATTTATAAGAATATTGAATCATGATTTGGCGACTGAATTGAATGTGAGTGAATATAAAATAGATTGTTTTGAATAATTCATAATACTCATTCACATTTTCACCATGAGATTTCCAAATTCAAAAAATCTTCGTTTAATTTGATGTAGTTCTATACGGTAAGAAAGAAATTCGATGAAACGTCTCATTAATTCATTCCTATATCTTCTCATAGATGAATTTGAATAGAAAAACAATTCCTTGAAGTTTATTTATATGGTAAAATTAAATGACCTCTATTTAAATTCATTTTCATCAACATCTTAAATATTATTGTTGACTCAAATATAAATAAACTATTAAAGGAGATTATATATATATTCACTGAGATACCCATGATATTTTGAATTTTGATGAATGAATCTATATTTATTTAAAATCCCATCATGTTAATCGGGATACTCCACAAGATTTTATTGATTTTCATCATTGGATGATGATTATTATTTCTGGTTCTATTGTCAGGAATTGGAATTCCAATTTCAACCAACATCCTTTTAATTTTGTAATTAGAGGAATAAAATCATTTAATAGGGGTATTATTTGTAGCATTATGCCTATAGTGAAATTATTTATAAATTTACAAATCTATTTGTAATAAGTTATTGCAATAATTTTTGTTCATGAAAACAATTCTTAAAAAATAATGAAAACTATCCTCCTAGAAATTTTAAGTTGTTTATATGAAATTTTATCATTACAATATAATGAAATTAATTAATCTCCATGCGAAATTAAATTTAAAAGTCCATTGGTTGTCCCTTGAGTGTGATCTGATTGAGCTTCACAATTATCAATTTTATTCTGTTCATTTTTTCAAGAACGAAAAAATTGGAAATTATATTTAAATTTATAATATATAATATAAATATAAAATATAGTGAACAAAAATTATAGATCCTGAAAAAATATTTACAGGAAATAGAAGGGGTTACAAATCAGAATCAAAATATTTGTAATGTAAAAAAATAAACATATCAGACACTCCTCTCATAATTATTTTTAAAAAAAATCCATTTAGTTTCTCAATGAAAACCAATAGAACCCTAGTTTTTTCAATGTTTTTTCATCTATTTCATATCAAGACCTAAAAATGATGGTTTTCCCCCATATATAAGTGATTATACTACATTAAGACCTCCTTAAAATCAAACCTAATATAAATTATTATGCTCTATGACAGAACCACAACAATGAAATTAAAATAGTTATGTAAATTATTTAAAATGTAGATAAAAACTAATAACCAAAAAATTATTTGAAATTATTTTAGGAAAAAATAAAACAAGAATAATTAAAAAATATAATTCGAAGATAAAATAAAAAGAGATTACCTCAGAAAATACCAAATCTGAAGAGAGTGTTTGTCAGTTGTCATCATCCACATCTAAATGGTGTTTAGTCTAGCATTACATGAGAAGCCATCATTTTTTCTTTTAAATAATGATTGAAAAAAATATCCACATATATATTTATCTCAAACAAACCGTTTCTCTCTCAATCAAATCACACTTGGAATGGTTAGGAGATGTAAATATAAAAAAGGGGGGAAGGGAACATGATATCAAGGATCATTCTATTTGGAGTTGTCTATATTTTCTACCCTTACCATTTAATTAAAAATATAGTATTTTCATCATATATGTTCCAATTAAATCCTCTCTCAACCCTATAATGTTTGGATTATTTTTTCAGTTGGGACACATAATATGAATTAATTTCAAAATGAAACTACATTTTTTATAGAGGTTCCCTCCACGTTCCCCAAATTTGACTCGTTCCAAAACAAATAAAATGAAAGATTATTTCCATTTTACTCATTTTCCTTATATTAAATTGAGTCATCACTCCTCTCTAGTTGGATAGAACCAAATTTTTATATCATTAGCTAGTGTTGTAACCCATTGAATGGTGTTTGTTCTATATTGTTGGCCAGAAAATTAGTACACAATGAATGATATATTTGGGCCACTAGAATATTGAATCAATTAATTGTATTATTGGTATAAATTGTATCCTAAAAAATAACAATAATAATAAAATGAATTTGTATATTTGGATCACTATGGGGGATTTTATTATCAAAATATAGAATTGTTGGAAACAGTTTAAATTCATGAATTGTGAAATTTTAAATTTTAAGAACATAAGATCCAAAAAATCAAAAAAAATATATTCAAATAAAAATGATAAGTTTTAGGGGTTTAAATGATTGAAATATACGTGAAATATAGTTTAAATATTATCTATATCAATTATGACCCATTGTATGATGATATTATGCACACCTAAAAGGAATCTCTTATATAATATTCAAAATAGTGATCCTTCATGCACTCACTTACTCTAAAAGATAATATGAAATATAATAATTTCATGATTTAGATTTAATAACAATACCTATATCATATAATATATAGTAGTTTCAATATCCTATAAAACATTATTGAGAAAAAATTCATTGAAAAATAATCACATAGAAGATAGTGTAAAAAACTTTAATGGTGGATCCATCATCGTCCCTTCCAAAAACATTGTCCATCTACAATTTAAGAACAAATTGTCCAAATATATAATACATCAGGATTAAAAAAAACACCTCTTTGTAATTGTTTGCATTATTTTTTATATTATTAATATATTATTTTCTATGTTGGGATTCTGAACCACCACTGATGTTTTGGTAGGAAAACATCTCAAATAAGTAGATGTGATAGCCCAATATATCATTAAGATTTTTCAATAAATTTTTATATTATTAAGAAACATGAAACATTAAAAATAAAATTCACATCTACTAAGGCTTTATTCATTAATGAATCCTCCATATCTGAAGATCTTGGACCCACAGACAACTGGCTCTTATAATTAGACGTTACCGATTAATATCACACATGAAATAACTATTTTTACAAAATTTGAATGTTATTAAACATTTAATTTAAAATCTTATGATATAGAATAATAATCCATGAATACAATATAAGGAAAACCAATTCATCTGAATAATTATTTAATGTTATCAAATCATTCTTTAATCAACTCAATAGAGGATAATTTTTACTTTTAATCAATATTAGTCATGAAATAGATTAAAGACTGAACTTTTATCATGTAAATAGTTATAAAATTATTTTTAGGATAATATATCTAATTTTCCGGGTCACATATTTAAATTATTTCACTAATACAAAAAATTAAACATTATAAAAAATTATCATAAATCTGACATATAAATTCTCATTGTTGACAATGTTCCTAAACTATAATTGTATAACACATCACCCATATGAATATTTAAATAAATGTATCTACTAAATATTTTATATTTATAATATCATATAATAATTTTTTACCCGTATCTGTTAGGATACCATGAACAAATGATTAGTCTCACACTAGAGAAGAAATATTAGTACTATACAACTATCACACACAAATGAGCCTACTATAATACAATTCTCATTATCATTAGGATCGCCATGTAGTTTGTCTCCTTATATACCCTATAGTTATTTCTCAGGTTGCCACACCTATGGTATCTGTCTCTCATGACTAAATGTGTTACATTCCAAACCACAATATCTAATATATATACCCATATCATGATTTTTTATACCAACATTATGCCTTCTAGGCTATTTAATAATTTATATAATCTCTCAACCCAAACACTAATGATCAAATATATTCATGTATTGATTATATGTTATCTAATATAAGGTTTCCTAAACAATAAATTAATTAACATTCCAAACATTCTTAGTGTCTGGGTGATATTGAAAATGTAAATAAAATAAGTATAATATTTCATCATGTAGTGTTAACTTATGGTTTAGTAAGGATTGGTGTAGTCATGTAGAGTTACACTAACAAGTTATATTATAAAAAAAATACTATATTGAATTTTAAAACCACGTATTTTCATGTAAATTCTACACACCAATATCTATAAATGAAAAAATACCCTCTTAAAACCAATATACATGATTCAATTATTAATTCCTAAATAACACACAGTATTCGACAAAATATAAATATATCCCCATTTGAAAACCAAGAATAAAAATAACTCCTAATGGTCAGAAATAAATTCCCTGACACAGAAGTTACATATTCATAATCATAATATATGCAATATATGTTTGTCCCTATAATATCTATTAAAGATATAACAGAAGGGGGATATGATTACTATTTTTTACAATCCATGAATGATCTAACTCAAAATGACTAATGCTCTGTATAAAAAAGGACTCAAAAATGCCTCTCAATTTTACATAGTATTTTAACTAGTGATGAGGGTATGTCTTAAATATATTAAGATAATAAAATCTACTAGATAACCACAAATTAATCCTGAAATAATTATAAATAATTAAATATAAATAATATTATAATATTGATATTAAAATAAAAATTAATCTATAAAAATATGACTCATTCCATAAAAAAAATATGTTCCACTGATAAATTAGTTATAGTGAATTAAATTTATTTAGGAGTTACCAATGGGGAAATCATATAATAAACAATTCAAAAGAATCTAAAAATTTGAGACACTTATACGAAGGTCCTAGAAATCACCTCTGTACAATATCCTCTTCCCTATCAAGTAGGGTGTCTGTACTAAACTCAGTATACTCCCACTAATGGTATTACCATTATAATCTATTATATATTTGAGTATATTCTTACTGTAATACTCAAAATGATAAAAAATCAATAATTGAAATTTTCAACATATCATTTGTTAAAAAAATAAAACACATGTAAGTGTTATATTACCTATTTTAACCTAAAAATGATATTGTTCATGGATCCATTTGTTTGAATAAAATATTATACTATGTTGCAGTAAATATCATATTATCAATAATATTGTCTTAAATGGATAAATATCAAATGATAGATAAGAAAATAAAAAAATTTCTCCTAAAATGTTCATTGATCAATTTTATATACAAAATATGAAAACATAAATCCATATAATAACATCTATATATACCAGGATAATGTACCAGTCGTATATATTCCCAAATATCCCTTCCTTAAGGTTTGTTAAAAAAACTATTCTAATATAGACCAATAATATCCCTCATAATAGTAAGCACAAATTTTTTTATATATAAATCTATAATTTAACATCATGATAGAATGATAAAAAATAATTCATATATTTTCCTAGAAAATACCCAACACATAGTAGTATAAAAATATATTCTTCTATCGCCGTAAATGTTCCCATTATGAAAATGGTATAAAATACGAGACATATATATCCATAGAATATAATATCATAATATTGGGTTTCAAAACCAGAATGATATTTCAATAGAAAATACCCTTTAATACCAAACTTAAAGAGTCTATTCATACTTCTCTGGAGGATCTGCACATAGTATAATACTAAAAAAAAGTTATATATATATAATACCCAATCCTTGTATAAAACATATATTGTATTCACATATTTTTTTGGAATACCCCTCTTGATAGTAGGCTGAAATAATAGTTTGATATAACCCCAAGAAAGAAACAACTAATAGTACTTGTAAACGTAGATAATTTATAACAATAAATGATATTGTACTAATAAAAAAACTAACCATTAATCATGTAGATCGATAAAATATATACAACTGATTATAAGCTCAAACACTAGTTGTCACTCCTCTTAGAATAATATACAGAACACATAAAACACCAATATAATAGAAGCAAAATTCATCATTCTACCAAACTAATCCTTGGATAATAATATACTAGAATAGAATCACATTCCCTCACCATAATAAAAATCCCATCCAAACATGGCCACTTCTCATAAATATTAAAATAATATGTTTAATTGATAAAATAGTTTTAAATTGATGTTTTCCCTTTACCATTGGAAGGCTATCTACTAACCATTTAAGAGCACATCAGTTCCAACTATGTAGTAAATATTTACATATATTTATTCTCTTAAATATAGTTATATCCCATATATCATAAAATGCATTTTTTACATTTTAAATACCCTTATGAGAAATCTTCATTGAGTGAATAAAAACCCACTCCATCCTTGGTGGATCTCTCTCACTGAAGCACACGCCACATGAGACCACTCCCAAAGAAAAAATCATTAATAGGGGTCACATATTTGTAAAAAACAATTTAAAAAAAATAAATACACTTAAAAATACCCAACGTAATTATTTCTCATAACGATTAAAGGAATTTCAATCTTATTTATAAAAGTCGTCACAAAAAAATATCATAACTCTATAAATATCACATCACACAATTCACTCTTCTAACTAATGTATAGTTATTCCCTGAATAAATTTTATTTGGAATCAAAATCCCATCCATAATCTTATAATTATAAAATGAATGAAGATTCATATAAAACAACTATTATCAATGGGGAGCTCCAACCTCATAATTTTCGGAATTATCTTGTTTAATACCACTATTTACTCTATTATAATTATAATCACATTTATTTAGTATAAAAAATACCAATTTAGGGATATAATGGTGGAAAAAATATGCCTTTTTAAGGGAAAAATATATAGTAAAATGTGGATTGACTTTATAGTCAATGACCTATTCATGTGTTTGTGTCGAATTAAATAATGACCCAAGGAAGATAATTCTAGATCTAATTACATAAAAAAGTCTAATGCTCGAGGATATTCTCTAAATGGTGGTAAAATTCATCTTCTGAGACTACTAGGGGTTGTTTAATGATCATAATAGTTTGATTCGAGGGCTACTTTACTGATTCACACAGGGGTAGAGAATGAATTTTATAAAAAATAATGGTTTCTAATTATGTCATGAATTTATGGTGATAATTTTAGAACTAATGTAATAACCAATGTATAATTATCTATAATATTTAGAGAGGGGCTAACCTCCCTCCAATGAATGTACTAGTAGATTGAACAAGACACTATCGTATTGTGTTGTGTCCTTAATTAATGAGTCCCACAAGGGACAAGGGGGCATTTAATGTGTAGTATAAAAATTTGTTGGAAATACCCCCATAGGAGTGCATTTGAAATGAAGGGAAGTGATAAATAATATAAAAAATCATTATATTCAAGATATTAAATATATATATTATACTCTTTGGATAGATGAAAGGCCTTATTTGTTGGAATTAGAGAATAATTCATAGATTTTGATCAATCTGTTGTCATTGACATGATGATTTTTTGATTCAAATTCCAAAAGGTTGAATTATTCAACAAAAAAAGTAGCTTCCCAATTATAACACATCTTGGGGTTTCATTATAACTATAATAGGTTTTACAAAAAAATTTGTTATAAGTACCACATTGTAAAATGATGAATTCATATGAAGTATTTAATTCAATTGAAAATCCACTATTGAAAGAGTACTTTTCAAGGGATTGGGTAAGAGAACCATGGGAATCAAAACCAGGAGGAAATGACCGTAAGGTGAAAATAAATTCCATGGGGTAAGGGAGATTCCATTGAAGAAAAGTTTTTGTAACTAGAAGGTTATATAATTTAATTTCAGAAAAACTCAATTCTAATATTTGTGAAATATTACATTACAATACAATGATCATAGAGATGATTGAATAAAGATAATGATGGCTAACATATATGGGAACCAAATAAACACTTGGTGATCAAGGTAATAAAATGAAATATATTTCCCTATGTAAATTTGAGTATTAATATATATCATATAATGATGTATTGAATTAACCATGGATAAATCTTTCAAATAAAATACCATAATGGACTTATATATCATGGTGCTGGAAGGAGGGGATAATTCCATTGTGTATGATAGAATATATGAAATTAATATGTTATAGATAAAGTTATCTATGTCTATTATTCTATAATAATGTGTTATAATATATTGGAGATTATATAATGTCATTTTGAACAACATGAAATTGTTTTTAAAAAACACACATTGAAACAAAATGGTTTCACTCATGTAATGGTGTATGCCCAATATTTTTAGTCATTCCTATAAGTGTGATTTTTTCAATAAAATATTTATAGACCACACTATATTAGTAGTTACCAAACCATGATGGTGATTAATGTTGAGTAAAATATAGGGAATGTTTATATTTTCACATCCATGAAAGATAAACATTGTGAAATGATATGTCACATAAAATATGTTAGAGAATTAAAATGTATATATTTTATAATTACTCATTCATATTTAAATAGTATACTATTGATAATGATGTGTATTAAAGAACAATGGGAATACAATGATTATATCATTTATATATAATATTATAGGTTTTTTGGTTGATGTATTGATATATTATGAAGATAACGAATATGCTATGAGTGGTCTCATAACTAGATATTATCATAAGGAATAAATATTATATATGATTAATTTGAGATGTATAAATTTTTTAATATAATATATACACCAACATTATGATGAAATAAATGGTTACCATATGGCCATAAGGTTTGATATGAGTGATTTGGAGAAGTTGCGAAGAGTGTACTATCAGATAAAACTACAATTTAGTAATATTGTTTAAAAAGTGTATATCTCTAAAATATTATTGATAATGATATAAAATATTAATGAATGAATAAAACCATTAATTGTCATAATTGGAAATGTCCCCCACTAAATTATAGTGTGTGTGGTGGGGGAGTGTGGTAGAGGTAATCTATAATTTTTATTGGTTATGGTTGCATGTCATTCAGTCATGAATAATGTTATTAGTCCACAAAGAGGTTCAAGATTTGATATGACATATAGTATATTGAAATGAATTTTAGAAAGATTCATATGGGATATTTTGAAATTTTTCATCTAGATATTTAATTATGATCATGATTTTTTTAAGGAAATCATACCCCAAAATGGAATGATAAAAAATTATTTAATGGAACAATACAATATCATCTTCCATGATATGAATATTTATAGAATATCATAATGATTCTATAGGAACTTTTAATGATTTATGTATTGTTATAAAATTGTTTTATATGATCGACCATTTTAGATTATTTTTTCCACAATTAATCATATAGGAAACTAGACCTTATCAAGGAATATTAGATGAAGGTAAATTTATTCCATCAATTTTATTAAGCGTAGTCCTATTTAAGGAATTATAAAAACATATAAGAGTTGTCACAAAAATATTGATAACTATTGAATATATGGGTATTATAGTTGAAAGAAAATTCTTAAACGATAATTATAGTTTTCCATAGTTGAAAAAGCGTTGATATCCAATAAAATTGGATGTCCATTATTTACATTTATTTTTTTAATGGAATGAGTATTTATTATGTGGATTATTTTAAATTATTATATTCATTTATTTAGGACTACTTAAACAAAAAATGTAACATATTATATTATTCTTCATCTAGAAAATTAAGAGCTACTAGTCATCTTTATTATATGGAAATCCAAAAACACCCATATTTATAAGTTTGTCACATTTTCCCAGATATATGTGAGGAATATTAAATAAAATCTTAATAGTGTATTCATTTAATTATAATTTTAGTGGGATAATAGTTCCATATAATCATTTAGAGTAGACATCAATATCTATTAAATTTGATGAAAGCATTTTTTATAATAAATAAATATGAATACCTTGATGAATTACATAGATTATTAGAATATTGGCTGACCCATGGTTCAATAGTCTATTTTTTGTAATCTATGTAAAGGATGTTCTGTATGAGATGTATATATTTATGTATTTTTTACCCAAATGTTTTCAATAGGATAAATTTATTTATTTAGATGTATTAACATTTATGGATGATGAAATGATATAAATGTTTTTACAAGATTTTGGTGAAAAGATCATGGATTATATCTAATTAGATTAAATATTGTGAAATATCTATTGATAAACACTTTATGAAAATACGTAGATAATTAAATATATTTTATCTATATTTTTTATTCAAGAAAAAACATTATTGTGATCATGATTTTAGTTTCTCACAAATTTTAGAAGGGATAAATGGAAATATAGTTATGTCCAAAATAGTTTTGTATTAATACAATTAATAAAATTAAAATAATATAGTTAATGTAATGGTGAAAAAATAGAGATAAAAATTTCTTATATCCATGGCTGGAATAAAAGGATAAATAGTAAGAATATTCATTTGATGAAGGACTCTCCCATTAATTAATGTGTGAATAAAATTTGTGATAATTCTAGTACTGACATTATAGTGGTATATAATGTTAATAATGGTATTATATTCCTCCATTACAAATTTTTTGGTTTGATATTTGACATCAATAGTATAAAAGACAAAAAATAACTAATTAATAATTAGTGTTCTCAACAACCCTGAAGAGATACAAACCTCTTATAAAAATATGGATCAACATGAAATTTATTATATATAAAACTATGATGAAAAAAATATGTATTCATGAAAAATATAAGATTATGGAATTTATTGGTGACCAATAAATAAATTCAGAGATTGTATAAATTATAAAGAAAAATCAATAACTATAGAGAACAATATAAAATCAAGTATAATTCCTATCATATTTAATCTTTTGGATAGAAAAAAATCAAGGATGGATAGTGGGCCATATATGGAGAATATTATTTCCCAATAGAAGAATAAATATATGATGATCAGGGATTATGAATAAAATATTTATCCCAATAGGTAAAAGAGAATATATATATCATTTTCACGTAAGAATATACCTGCCTGCAAATCATTTTTTTAGATTTTCAAAAGCCGGTTGATGGGATCTGGTACCCAAACAAACAAGCACAAAAGAAAACAATATCAGACAACACAACAATTCAGAATCACATACCATGAAAAACATACTCATCTCTACATCCTCTGCCGGACTAGTCATCGCCAGTGTCTTTAGCCATTTCCCATCCTGATGGCATCCAGTATTTAAAACTGTGCACCCGATTCCAATGGCATGGACAAAACCATGAGTGGGTGTCTTGAATCCTTAATTATCAAATATTTAATAGAACCCATTGTGTAAAAGTATCAACAGATAAATTATTACAATGGGATTGTTTTTAATGGGTTATGATTTATATATATTGTTCATGGTCATATGAAAATAAATTTGAGTAATGTATAAAGGTAATTTAATCATATATAAAAAATCCATTCCAATGAAAAACTAGATGATTGTATGTATTGATAGGTACGTTGTTGGTTTTCAAAATAAATTTATTTCAATTGTGGAAAAATATTAGATCTCAAAAAAGTTATAATTACCAACAAATTGTTGACTCAAATATCCAATCATGGAATGATTGAAATAAAATATTAAAGATAATAATTAAGGCCACACCAGTCATGTGAATGTTTCTTTATCATGTTAATTAATATTTACCATTGATAATTAGATCCATGGAAGATCTTCAAATAAATAAAGAGAGTGATCATGATGAACTAATAATTAGTTATAAATTTTTTTACAACATTTCATAAGTCTTTATTCCCAAAATCAATATTATGATAGTGAAAACATGTAGATGGGTAGAAAAACGAAACACTAATAATTTAGGTGAAACCAATGAAAAAAATATGGATAAAAATAAGGACACTATCTTGATTGATGTTGGTCAACGTGTTATTTCATAAAGAGGAACTACTAAAAATTATTGTATAAATGAAAAAAAGGGTAAAGGATCGTTACAGCTGACCACATTCTTTTACATGAATGATGTTTACTCTATAAAAAGGATCCAATGTAATTTATTTTTTCTAAACATTATTGATTATTTATACGATCAAGGGGGAAATAAAATCAATGGTATGATAAATATAAACAAGATACACGGAATTAGTTGAGTTAATGTTAGATCCAGTGGTAAAAATTGACTTATATGAATTTTTAAGTGGTTTCAAGTAGGCCTTATGAATATCAAAAAAATCTAGAATTGGATAATTATTTGAATAAGTACATGTGATTTAGATGCTGATTAATTATTTATGTGAGATAAAATCCTTACTTGATTTTTGAAATAATATCTTGTTGATTTCAGGGGTTATAAAATTATATTAGGGTATATTCCTAATTATATCATTCAAAAAATAATAGGGTAGAAAACCCATGATAGTGTAATGAATTAATTAACAACATGTATGTTGGATGATAGGAATATATTTCTTCAAGATATAAATTATTATTTATCATGTTACCAGATATGGTATATTTTGAGAATAATTTATTCTTTTAGAGGAGAACTATCATGTAGATTAATGACTATTAAAATATATTTTTAGATTATTAAAGTGTATATTTTATGTGAATATTTGAGAAAAAATTACATATTAATGATGGTATGTATAAAGTAAAATCATAACCATGTTCTAATTGATAATATATATCTTGTTACATCATGGTTTTATCGTCATTACTCAAATAATTTAGATAAAATTTCGAATGAATCACAAACAATGTGAAATATTGATTATTCTAGGGAATTATTTTTTAGGATGGAATGAGATCGCAGAAAAAAACTATTGAGTCAATTATAAATATATTTTATTATTATTTTGTGTGTGTAAATGAGTAATATTAATTTAACTGATCTCATTAAAACTATATTTTTTTTTCAATAACGAGTTTTGATGTAGTAGTATTTAATGTTTAATTGGGGAATAATTTTAATGTTGTATGTTTACTTATTTATATATTTTATTGAATGATTATATAGATAAAAATTTTCTAGGATTAAATATATGATATTATAGTTCTTTCAAGAAAGTGTTACTACTAAATTATTCAAATATTATTCATGAATTAGTTGAAATAAAATAAAATTTTGGATAATAAGAAGATTTGTTTAATGGTGTGTGAATATGTAAAATTTAATAATTTCAATTAAATACATTATAAATATATATTTCAAAATTGCGGTGTCTGAGATATAATTTCATGGAAAAAATATATTAATATCCTAAAAAAGAAGAACATTTCATACTATGTATAAATGGAGATTGAAAATCTACAACGAAAAATTTGAATTGATTTAATATATTTGGTATCAAATTGTGGATGAATATTCAGGGATGTTTTTATGAATATCCAAAGGGTATTATTATTTCAACTAGGGAGTTATGTATTATATTTTTCTATATATACCTTGGAATATGAATTATTATTGACTGTAAAGGGAATGAAGTTTTGGATTTGTTTAAATAATGATGGATATGGTTACTAAACACGTGAAATAGATAAAAACCAAGTGAATGATTCATGACCATGAAATATATGGCACTAAAGTTTATGGATGATTAAGATATATATTTTATGGAAGATTTAGTGTCACCATAGAGTAATTTTTGCATAAATTCCCCTTAATAAAACTACATACAAACATCATCATATAATTAGATAGAAACATTGAGTATGATGTAATACCTGAAAAATATTTTTGATAATTTAATTTTACTATAATGTTTTTGTTTAATAATTTGTTGGAAGAAATTTTAACTTGAATGATGTCATTTTGAAAATCATGGAAGAATTTCGGTGAAAAATTTACATTACAACATAATGATGTAAGTCTTTTTTTGAGGTACGAATGAAAACAATGATCATGATTCTATATATGAATTATTTAATAGAATCAAGATATACCAGGTAAAAATAATTGTTACTATAATATGAGTGTTCTTATAAATAAGTGAAATAGTGGACCACGTTGGATAGTCATGCAATAGAATAATAGAAAATTTCTAAGGGAACTGCATGAGATTAATAGAGCTGATTGTAATGAATTTATTTTAGATTTGGAAGTGAATTCCACCATTAATGAACATTCAATTCTATTATATGTTTTATGTAAGAAAAAATCCGGTAATGTGGGTTGCATTGATATATCATGAAGATAAGAACCATTCCTCAAAATGTCCCATGTAAAAAATCATCAATTATTTAGATATGAATAATAATAATATTATAATTAAAAAATATATATGTAAGAGTAATATATAGATTATAATAACACAATCGATATCATTAACATTTATAAATTATAAATATTATTGAGGTATATTCTTAAATTGGATGGGATAATAATCCATGAAAAATTGAGTTGCTGGAAGAAAATAAGTAAAAACCTAGAATGTGATTTGTTAAGAAATCATGTAATAATGATTGAAACATTTTATGACCAGTAAAAATATTAGAAAGGCAATGGAATTATATTATTATTTCAAAAGGGGATTATGCTGGTATAATGACAATAATTTTGGACTGAGGTTGAGGGTATTTTCACAATTATGTTGTATATTATGTAACTCAAGGTTTCACAATTCTATGATATATGGATAAACCCTTTATCATTCCAATATATAATTAATTGAGATATTATATAGATTATAAGGATCTATCTACTGGTTGAATATCATTTTATATCCATGGAAATTTCACCACAAGCTGAATAGAATCACAATAGATCATTTTGTAATGAAATATTTTTTAATAGATTAATTTATTGTTATAATATCATTAGGATCCCGAAAAATTTTAAAATGTGGATTTTTTGTTTATAATTTCGGGATATATTATTTATCAATTTTTATGTATTTTACAAAATATAATCATGTTAAAATAATATCATGATCTTATACTATTTACAAAGGATGAATAGATCCTATCTATTGTATTAATGGTTGGACGATTATAGGAACATATATAAACATTGCACATATTTTTGAGAAATATATGTTAATAATGAATATCTAGATTGAATAAAAAGTTAATTGAGATTCAATGATACATATTGATTAATTAAAGGAATAATTTTAGATATCCATTGAATATGAATTTAAATTAATCACATTAACTAGTTTTATAAATGGAGTCTCAATGAAAAATAGAAAATTACATTGTATTTATGACTATTACAGTTGAGTGAAATAAGAATAAATCACCTGATTAATTATTTTTTTTTATGGTTGATGTTCTTATATAATTTTTTTGATGGAAATGAACCAAACATAACATCATGGAATTGATCTCATTTAACATAGATTATTTTATGTTCAATAACAAGGTTATTAATATAGAATATTTTTTAAGATGATTTTGTACGACACATTATCACCTCATAATACACTAGAGAATAACATTATGTCTATAAATTATCTTAGAGATCCTCCCCTCTCTAAAATATAAAATAATTTCTTGAATTATCTCATTATTAAAAAGAAGAGGTTGATACCAATATATCGACAATGAATATTTTCAAGACACTGTAATGGATGTGTTCTATGGAATGTACTAATGAAAACCTAAACATATATACACCAAACTAGTGTAATATTTTTTTTTCATATAAATACATTATGTATGTGTTCATATTTTTTTTGTAGTCCATTTCAATGAACAATGTTATCTCTACATTCCTTGTATAAGAATTACATTCCCATGTACATTTTTAATGATACAGTGAGAACAACGTTGAAAGGTAGAACTATTACATGATGTTTCTTATAAAAAGGTTAAAGATCCATTAAATGAGGGAACATAAAAAATTTGAAATGATTCAATTGAGAATAAATAGATTAATACACTCTCTCGGTGAGAACATAAACAAAATAATATTTTTATAAGGGAATGAAAACACCAAAAAAATTAAGGGGGTTCTAAAATGGTGGAGCCCAATGGTGTCATGTATGATTATATTGTTACATTATGGAATAATGTTATATATAATTTAAAATTGAAGGAAAAGGTAATTTAGAATAACTATTAAATAAAAATTTTAGTTTCCTTATTTATACCATAAATCATCTATATAGTCATTAAATAATGGATAATGTGTGATTTATACAAAATGATAATATACTGAATAGTATTGTTGAGAGGAAATAGGATAAAAAATCAAAATGAAACACCAAGGAGGACTCTATAAAATAAAAAGAGAAATTATAGACTCTTTAATGGACAATATGTCTTTTCATTATTTTTGATTCGGTGATGAGATAGTCTTCATAGGATTTGTATTCCCTTAAATCAGTCTCAAAATATCGAAAAAATTGAAGGTAAATACAACCAAAATTCATTATTCCATTCTCACATTAACAATATTTATTTAGTTATAAAAATATAATAGAATCATTCTTGAGAACAAAGTTCCCCTATTGTATTTCCCAAAAAACATTCAATGACAAAGACATGTGAGGAATAATGTTATGTAAAGATGAAAACATCCCAATATATATAGGACAAAACATTGAAATAAATTGAATATTATTTTATTAAGATGCAAAAATTGACATAACATCCCATGATTTTAGTATCATTGCATGATTCCCATATTCCCTAGAATCTAGATAATGTAGTCATACCATGATATATCCCTTAACTAGGGACGACATTGGCAATATGGAACATTAAAACCAAGAAATTATCATTATAACAATAACGTGTAGAGAGATCAATTCATTACTTAATGAAATAGCATATTACTTTCATCAATTAATATTTGGTAATATACCCTCCGGTTTTTACATATTGGATTTAAAATATAAATTTTTTTAATTCAAAATGAAAAATTTTGTGTTTTAAATGATTATAATTGGGTATAAGTTTGTGTTATAAATGTAAGATATGAATGTTTCTGAATGGAATAATTTTATATAATGATTAATTCACAATGAATATATGCATTTCTAGATTGGATTATTTCTAGTGTAGTCATATGTGTAGAATTAACTCGATAGGGAAGGGGTGTATACACAATTATATATCTCATTGACCAACCACATATGGGTAATATTTTTATATTCATTTTCATCACTTTCATTGTTCACATGTATTGAAATATTTCTAGAGACAATAAAAATATGATAGTGGTTATTCTCCTAAATTTATCCACGCGAAGATGATATGTGAGTCTTATTAGAATAAAATTAAAGATAATGTTTGAAAAATAGCCAATAAAAATGTGTGTGGGGAGAGGATGGTTCGATGTTCCCAGCATAATTCCTACATATCCAACACCATATTTCTAATGTCAAATGTTGTCTTATTTATGGGGATACTGGAACATATCTTGTAGCCTAGTTGTCCAATATGAATTCATTCCTCGAAAAGATTCGTACCACCAAACTTATTTTTGAATTTTTAATATTTTTATGCTATCCACCAACATTCATTATCATAAAAGGAAAAAAGTACTAATTTTATTCAAAAAGTTAACATAGATTGCGATTTATATGGGCCCTCAAAATGTATTAAACTACATTTATATGATTCTTATTGGGGTACATTAATAATTAATTTCATGACCAACATATAGATTTATTTATTATATAACCACATACTGCACCTACAACACTATAGTTGTATGGTTTATTTGAATGGGTGGAAAAGTATTTTATACCTAGATTTAGATAGGTTTTTAGGGAACGATTTACACCTCTTCAACATTGGAAGAATCAAATTACCCTATATGAAAGGATCTAAAATGTTTTATATTAAAAATAATATACAATTATTATACATAAACAAGGTATCTTTAAAAAATTAACCATTACTGGATTATTCTTCCTTCATGCACTAATAGAAGATACCAAATATGTAGTCATTAGACTTCCATATCCATACTGTATCCATGAATAATAATTGATCAATCATCTTGTGTGAAGGATTCTTGTCACACATACAATATTATTAAGCCTTACTCATTAAATAGGTGATAGAGAACGATATAATTGATCGATGAATATGTTCTTGGATGATTTTAGAATAATCTCACCTCATAGAGATCATTCTCATTTATAACCCAACATGAAAATCATTAGTTACTATTGAACTAATTCAAACATTTCATGAAATATGATTTAATTATTATGATAATCATGAAATCATAACTTGAATCCACCTTTGGGTTATACCGTACATTCCATCATATATAACATTTAATCAATGATATCCAGTGTATGTAGTTCAAATTCTCATCCACAAACATCATCCAACATTAAAGACCTTTTAACATAAAATATATTCTATTTAGTAAATCCATATTACATAAAATTTAAATAAAATTAAGAAACAAGATATTCCTTATTATATACTTATATCACATCATATGATAGTAGAAAAATGAATCATATGAGATTATGGGTTCTTGGTCCTTATAATATAATCTCACACTATCACTGAAGCCTCATAAAAAATGATGCACTTCATATTTCATCTACTTTTTTTAAATAATTTATCAAACCATATCTAAAAATATATATAGGTATCTTATAAATTGTTTTAGGTTTCCATAATTAACATACCTATGATCACTTAATATCTCATACCTCATGATAGTATATGAAAAATCATGGGAATAAATTATAAACACTTTTGGAGTATCACATTGAGTAAGACTCAATCCACATCTAGATTACCGTAATATATTTCTGAACAATCCATTCAACAATAAATACAATTACAACTTATCATGTTATGAAATGAAAAAATAAGTGTCCTCTATCCAATCTAAAAATGAATTTCTCATGACCTCCATCTAATATGTTTATTTCTATACCTACTTACAAAAGAATATCACAAGAAAACCATAATTTTCATAACAACCATTTTTCAGAGACCTTGAGTTACAATCATACAATTATTATTTCAATCACATACCTACAATCCATAAATTTTATATTTTACTTGTATAAATTTACTCGGTTTGTGAATAGATAAAAAGTACATCACTTTTATAAATGTGTGTATCACCAGTTACTCACTCATTAAATAAAAACATGAAAATTATTACCTAATTATGAATATATACTTCTTTATTCTATCCCAATTGACTGTAAATATGGAATACGTGAAACTAATAAAAACTTTTAACAATTTTATGCTCCAAAATATGACAAGAATTTACACTTACACAAATACAAGTGATTATCCTTTACTCAATGCATGGATAATAATGATACCAATGTAAAATGGTTATGATCTTCTACATCTCTCCAAAATTATGAATTCGATTATCAAAATATATAATATAAAAACAAAAAATTTCAAATATATAATTTCTATATTCTATGAGGTATACAGGATGGGGAATCCATGAGAAAAAAGATAATTTCTTTCTTAATGAACATGTTAGGTATATTGATAAATGAACCCTTATCCTACCAACAATAACATCTCATCAAAACCATTATGAAACCTTGAAAAAAATTCATTGGGATTACGTAAAGTTTTACATTGAGAGGGTAAATATCATTTCACTAAATGATATATATCTATATCTATATAGTTAAAAAATATGAAAGATTGATAAAGTAAAGATATCCTTTTATATAATATGATACATGTTATTTTATTAAATTTCATTAAGAATATTAAAAAAACTATAATTGATAAACTATAAAATATATAACAAATATTTGAATTCTATATTAATATAATTTATGGATTTATGGCTTTCTAAAACGAATTGCATACCAATGTAATTCATACAAACATTCAGTATGATTATATCATCAATTTTTCGAACTTACTATAGAAATTATAAATAATTTTAATTTTTTTGTGGATGATACTTTTTTTAGATCCATGACTCGGAATGATGTTATAAGTAATATAATATTTATAAATGGTTTAATATGCCATAATTTAGTATAGGTGGTTGTCTTGATTTTCATGGTAAATGACCGATAAGTGGTAGGGGTCTTAGGCTATATTGAATTACAATAATAAGCCTTTAATAAAGGTAATGGTCTATTTATGATGTGAAAGTGTTTCACAGATTTTGTGAAGACCATGAAAAGGTAAAATTATTTGTGAATGGCGAATTGTACAAAATTAAATTTTATGGATAGTATTTTCATTTTGTGGCATAAATTTTTTTATGTTTTTAAAATGAGTTCAATACCGAATTTTTATAAGGATGTTTCCACAACATTTTTTTGGTTAGTGGAATGAGGAGAGGTTTTATATGGTGGTCTCCCCTACTATGGTTCCTTCTTCAAATCCCCATGATACATGATGTTTATGGGATTAAATTTTAAATGTTCAAAGATATATACATCAATATCATACTATATTCTAATGTATCATCATTTATACTAATTTTTGTTTAATTTTGGGATAGGGTTTTTCACTGGGTCCACCAGTGAGTGGATAAATATATCATTTTAGGGATATTTCATACTTCCGAGTGAGGGGAAATTCCAAAATAACATATTCCATCCATATTGAATCATTACAATGAGTAATGTCTCAAAAATTATTTTTCTAAAACATTAGGTAAAATTAGTTTTATAGGATATCAAATAATAATTTTGTTCTATGGATTTTATTTAAGATGATTCTATTAGTGAATTATGGGCATTCATAGTATTATTGGTCGTGGATATAGTATGGAATGAAAATTGTTTATTATTTTGGGTATTAAGGCCGAATAAAATATATTTTGGAATTTAAATATTTATATTATAAATTAATTACAAATTGATTGTAAATAATTGTGGATACTTTCATTTTAGTATAGGCCTCGTGTGTATGTCTTGTGATTGAATTGTCATGGGTGATCCTTGGCATAAATTTCATGATTTGTATAATGTTGGAATAGATTTAGAATGAAGTATGTGGTCCATAATACATTCCCCTAGAATTAGTAATTCTATTACTCCATGTGATATGTAGTCTAATAAATATGTTTTTAACCTATTCAAAACCAATAAATTCTTTAAATAAAATTAACACATATTGAACACCAGAATGAATTTCTATTTCCAACATTGGACCATGGTGCATTGGGTTGTTTCATTGACCCTCAATGGTTGAGGCCTTATTTATTTTTTATGTTAATTGAGATACACGGACCCATATTAGGGCTGTAATTGGATTATATAGGTATACTACCACTTATTATAGGTTTACTGGTGATAATAGAGTTTTGGAATGTGATTGGACTTGAGTGAGTGGCCAATATATTCCTTAGTTAATCCTTTTTATGCATATGTGTCGTATAGATATTGATATTACCATTGGTTGAATGTCCCACCCATATTAAGATGTAATTTCCTAGGATATAATACTTCATGAAGATTTAATGATTGTTTGGGTTTTAGCATTAACATAGTGATAAAATGGGTAAGGGGTTTTCATTGGTCCATCAATCTTATGAGATTATCCATAAAGTCCGGTGAAGGCATATTTGGAGTTTTATTATGTCGAGGGATTATATAATCTTCATGTGATATCTGTTGACCTAGGGAACAAATTAGAGAAAAGGGATACAAAACAATGTGTCTATTATATATAAAATTTATTGGACTCATATGAGTTCAATATTTTTATCTTAACACTTGTGATATTGTAGGTGGAAATAAACAGTGATGACTAAAAATGTATGGTGAGCATTATCACATAAAATATTAAAATATTTATCTTTTCTGAACTATGATTCATAAAATGGATATCAAATTTATTACTTATTGAAAAGGATGTTTATTAAAAAACGCTATATGATTAAATTAATCCATAAAATTAGATAAAATATGATTATAAAATAAAGGGGCTTTGGATGAGTTGTTTTGGGAAAAAGTAAACATACGAGGGAACACACAATTTTAAAAAACCAATATGAATAATTAAATTTTATCTATCAAACCCTCAAATTATATCATTAATATTTATCTATTATGAGTTAAATATTAAAATTATGGTTTCCCAATTTATTATCTCTAAAACACATACAAGAAAAAATGACCATAACCCGTAAACAATTTTTGATAATTCCAATCACAACACCACACATTGTTTATGATAAAAAAATATAACTTTTGATCTTTTGAGAACTAGTAGATTAGCTCTAATATATAATATAAAATTTATTGATCATTTTTATCTGATATGAATCCTATAAATCAATAAAATGTTGACTATACAATATTTTTATATTGTTACTCTATAAATTCACATAATAATATCCTCATGATCAGTGAATTGCTTGTTTAACTCATGTTAACATAAATAAATGATATAATAAACCACAATTTCTAGTTTTATACATAGTGAATATATTCATAGAAATTTATGAATGGATTAATAAAATGATCGTCCAAAATTTGAAGAAATCTTCCATTGGTGGAATTTTAATAATGGGGATGATTTGAATAAACAATGGATTAAAATGGAAACACAAAATTTCATAACTAATAATAAATTAAATGAACATGTAGAAAATTAATTTGGAAAAATAATAACAAAAATTATTTAATGAATAAAAATTAATGTTAGAGTCATAATTTGAATGAATAACAACAAGAACTGGGAGGCGGTATGTCATATTGGAATATATCATTCTAAAAATACTTAAACCCTCCATATGGGTAGAGATTATTCTAATAAAACAAATATATGTAAACAACTTCCCAATTCTTCTAATAAGCCTCAAAATGTTTTGAAATATCAATTAAATATATTTTTATAGGGTTATGTTTTAAATTTTTGACAATTGAAAATGAGGAATTCAACATAACAAATTTACTCAATATTGAGTAAATTTTTCTACTGATTTCCCTTATAAAATAGAAATTAATCCATTTGAATGAAATTATTTAATTTTATTCTTCAAACAAATAAAAAATTCAATCAAATTGCAATAAAAATGAATATTTTCAGCCCCATATTGCGAGGGATGGTTCAATCTATTAATAAAGCATCTTAATGCATGAATTTATATTTCTTGGCCTACAAATCTGAAATCAAACTATAAAATTTTAAATATAAATTATATAAATATTAGTGATTAATAAAATAATAAGATTTAAAAAAATTCCTAACATATAATAATTTATAACAAATTGTAATGTCAAATTACAATTGGAAAGATATAATTTTCATGGAATTGTCTTTTTCGATCAAAAAATACATTATTTTCATTAAATACACAAAACATATTTTTTTTGGATGTTATATATATTATTATCAAGAAAATATTCAAAAAAAGATGTTTCATTATCTACCACACTCATAGAGTATTGCACACCTATGAAATTATCCACAAAATGTAACCCACATAATGAGTCATGTTAACACTTCGTAATCAACAATAATAATATGGGTGAAACCAGAATCACAATATATATTTAAATCATAATAAATAATGAATTTATTTAATTAATTTTTTACAAATCATAATTAGTTCAATGAAACTATTATTTTTGAATGAATTTAGGAGTTATAAATTCTAGAAAAACACTATATATGTGTTTTCCCAACTTTTAGAGTTTGTCTCTCCACCATTTATCCAATATAATCATTTAAATAAAATATTTCAATTTACAAGATTTAACTCCCTAAAATTATTGAACAATAAGTTTCATATAATTTTGAAACCCTCTCATTTATTCCTTCCTAAATGTAAATGTTTTTACTCTTCACCGTGATATCCCCAAATGTTTTACAATTCATCCCCAAAAACTATATTGTTTTTTAAATGTTTTTTATTTTTTTAGATATTAGAATAGTTATATTTTATTTAAAGATATAATGTTCGGTCCAGTATTGTAATAGAGATGATTAGAAGATAGATTAATGAATAAAAATACTATGTTATATTTCTAAAAGAATTACATAAAATGTCAACAACATAAATTTGGTATAGAAACACACAATTAAAGATTATATGTAAAATGGAGTGTAGTTAATTGATGAATAAATGGACACAAAATTCCCCAAAAAGATATATGTGAAAATCTAAAAGGATTATTAAATACATAATAAAAAATAGCATCCATCAATATCTACTTTCACTAATATCAACCACTTAGTATTAAATATAATTAATTATTAACATGATCCAATGATATTTGTAATGTCACCCATGTATTTTCAATATGTTAAATGGAATTAATGAGCATGTCCCATGATTTTACTATCATTTCAATATTTTTTTATTTTTTTTATATAACTAATTATTACATGAAATAAATAGTAAAACAAGAAATTCCATATTTAAGAAATTTAAAATTTCATCCAACACACATAATTTAATCTTCCAATTTTAATTAAAAAACAAGAATAAAATTTTTGGAATGAATAAAAAAAATCATAAATACAAATGAGATTATTTATAGTTTTTTTGATTTTTGTTAATCTCTTAATCACCAAATTTTATAACCAATAAAAAATAAAATAAAATTCATTAAAATTAATGAGTGAATTAAATTTAATAAATGTCATGAGAGAGATTGGTTATCCAATAAGGGGTGTTACATTTATAATTCCAATATCGAATAAATTAATATTTTTCAAATGTTTTTTGAAGTTATGTTCTGTTATTTTTTTGTAACGAACTACCACATTATATTTCTCCCAATATATATAAGTGGGTAAAAAGAGTGGAGACCACCATAAAAATAGATAAATGAAAAATAAAATATAAAATTAATATTAATGATTTATGCATTGGGGGTACAGAATGAAGGTCTTTCCTATATCAACTTCTATAGTCTCCACCAAAAATATATGTGAATTTTAATGTAGTGAAAGATATACGTTTAGCATTTGATTATTATAATAACCATAAAATTTTTTACATTAAAAAAATTAATTTTATAGAAAACCAAAAAAATATTCAAGTAGACACACAATGAGTATAATAGTCCAGTATATTTGGATACATGTAAGCATTAACACTGATACATAAGGGAGATACATTATCTCTCCAAGGTAATTCTTGATTAATGACCTTCTTAAACACATCAATCAAAATACATATCCTCATGAAATATGTAAGGAATCATAATATAGATGATCTAAATTTCTTAGTAAGTGTAAACATGGTAGATATATATGTATAATCTAGAGAATAAGGGTTTGAGAAAATGATTGTTAAAATTTAGATCATACCATACATATCATATATAATATGCAAGTATTGTGGAATAGAGGTTGGTAGTTTATAAGACATGAGTTGCATAAAAAATGAATGTATGTCATGAAAGCAAAACATATGAATAGAAAAGGAATTGTGGAAAACAAAAAATCATATATAATGATTTTCATAGAATCCAAGGCATTTATTCCAAGACCATATTAGATGAAAAATTATATTACAAAACCTACTTCATACATCGATTGAACCATAAATTAATGAACCAAGTCCACCCCTCATTCCTTCCATGTATTACTGAACCAATTTTATTTAATGTCCCTACCCTGTAATTCAAAACCGAGTTCAATTAACATTCTATCAATGTATATCTCATGAGATATTAACTTTTACCCAATGTCTTGATGGGATATATTTATCTTACCATATAAATGTGAAATTATACATACATGTTGAAAATATAATAAATAACAATATAATAACCCATGCAATTAAATTGGTATTATAAACATGTAATCATATTATATCCTATAGAACAAGGAATGTTTCAGATTCATTTAATCATAATCATGACCAATTAATAGAAGTGGGTTCTAAAAGAATATAACCCATGAAATAGAAACATGTTTCATAAAAATAATTACATTCAGAGAAATAATATTAATTGAAACATTGATTAAATTCCACCTAATGAATGATTAACACAAATCAATGTTATCATAGAAGAGAAATAATTTTGAATGGTCATTTAATACATTCATTTGGGAAAATATCGATTCTAATTTGAAAATTTATTTTTAAACCAAATAACATTTTAATAACCATTTTCTTTGGAAAGAGCATTGAAAATGTATAATAAAATAATTGAAACCCGTAAAACATGTATAAAATCTCTTTTCCGTGAAAATGCATTTCAACGTTCATTTGAAGACATTTTTAAATACATTTTCAAAAACGTGATTTTTGAAAAAAATAGATTTCTGACTGAGGAGAGAGGCGGTCAGATATTACATAAAAATGTTATCATAAGTACCACGGTGTGATGAAATGATACTAATATATAGATATACATTGAATAATCCTAGAATAATCAAATTCATGAATTTTCATGAGATATTGGTTATATAATTTAGTAAAAGAAAGCATAAACATAAATAATCATTAAAAGAGACTAGATTGTTACAACAAACAATTATCACTTGGTAACATTGAATTATAATATACATGTTATAAATTGAAATTATATACTTCTTTTTAAATAATTTATAAAAGGAGATTAGAGATTTAAAATTCCAAAGGATGTTTATTCACCCAATTTAAAAGATAGGTGTCTAACATGGAACCTATCTCAATAATGGAAAATTGAGACAAAATTACATTATAGATTTGGTAACTTTTGGAGCACAAATATCAAGAAATAATTATAATTAAATTGATATATTAATATCAAAAAATTTATGAGTAATAATAATATAAGACAACCACTTAATGTATATATTCCACATGAAGGGAATTAGTGTGTGAATGAAGTATGTATCTTGCAAAAATAAAAAGTGAGAAAAAATTCTCTTACAATGTGTCTTGATTCTCATATTACTCATTTAAAACAAAAATATATAAAATTTAAATTTATTATAAATACTTTAAAAATAATATAACTATATCAAAAACAATATATGCTTTGATTATGACCTTATATTACCCTCTCATTAATAATCTTTTAATAAGGTTTTTCTTGGGGTAAAATTATCTCTATTCTTTTCATGTGTCATAACATGATATATATTTGTTATTTATATCATATATCATGATTTCTGTAATATTGTTTATTATATAAATATCATTAATATAACATATATTTAAAATATAATAATCTAAAGAATTAAAAATTATTTGCATATATGTGTATATATATATTGTAATTAATATTTATGATATCGCATATTTATTAAATTTTTTCAAAAACTATCTTCAATAATATCCATTTATTTTATGAAAGAATCATAGCGCTTTGAGGGGGAAATATTCCACACATCTCTAAACAAAATTATTATATTAACAAAAGATGGAATGTAAAAATATAAGTGTTGTAAAAGGAATACATAATCATATTGAAATAATTAATATAATATATAACATATATAAATATATTTTCCATCATAATGTTCATGAAAAAATAAGGTAATGAAAATTTAACAATCATTGATTTGTGAAGCATTAGCTCACCATACACATAAATATTAAGTTCGTAATTCACTAGATGTAGGTGTGTGTAATTTTAGGATTATAAAATATCATACAAAATCATTGAACTATATTGAAGATAATATTGCTTATATACAATACATTGATAAAAATATTTTTTCTAGTCGAAAAATAATATAAAATATTTCACATTAGAGAAGGTGTTACATCTTAATCAGATAACTCCTTTTGATTTGAGCCAAAATGATTAATTTTATTTCTTTATACCAATGGGAATAAATATATTAAGAATTAATGAATTTTGGTAACTATATTGGGATGATCTTTTCTGAACATAAGAGGATTTATAGGTGGGAGGAATTGGTATTGGTTTTAGACTTTTATAGGGAAGGTGGAGTGGCACTTATGTAAATATATGAAGAGAGAATTGCACCAATGTTTTTCTGGTTTCGTGTGGATCTAATAATCATCCAGTATCAATACAGGGGAGGATATGTACTAATATATGTCTATAGAGCGTATTTTGGACAAGTTTATATGTTCTTTTGGTCCTTAATGTTATTGTTTATTCAAATGTTAAGAATAATTTAACCTTAATTGAAGTAAATAATTTTAATTATATTCACTATTATATTTCATCAGAAACTATGTTGACCTTATTAGAAATTATGAAATTAGGATTATTTTGGGTTTGGAATCCATATTTTCCAATTCTAATCATAATATATGGAGAAATGTATTTTAAATTAATCATATAGCTGGGTCGACTTTGTAGGTTTTTAAAGATAAAATTATCAAATTTTTGATACATTGTTATATCAAATATCACCGTGAAATTGGTTAGTATTTACTAAAATGAATTAATAGAAAATAATATATTACAATTTAATTTTTAAATTAAAATTAAAATATTATTTAACCATATAATTCAATTATCTACAAATCCATTATTGAATTAAAAACTACTAATTTTTATTTTTCATCGAAAATGTATGTTCCTCAGAAAAATCACAAAAAAATCACCCATATCTAATTAAAAAATTGTTAAATTTAAAATGATTGTTATTTTACCAAATTCAATTAAATTTTTTTCAAAAATATATTTTTTCCTTCTTCATACGACAATAAAAGTAGTTCATTCAAGAAAAATATATTTTTATACATATAAAGGTTTTACCCACAATTGTATGATCCATTTAAAATATTTTTTATTTACATAAATAATATATAATTTTTTTTCAAATTATTTATTACTATTCATATTATAATGTTTAATTTCAATGCTGTAATTATCTCATTTAAATAATTAAAAAATAAAAATTATTTTACATAGAATCATCATTGTTAATGTAACGTAGACCAATTTGGGGTTCCATATAACATATTCCATGTTGGACCAATGTAAAGTATACCAAGTATCTTCTCTATGAAAAGAATGATTTACATATTACATTTCCTAAAATAAGTGAAAATTTATTTCATTTGAAAAAAGGTCTATTAAAACTGAGGCACTTACAATTTAAACCCCATAAAATTAATTTATCCCTTAAAATTCATCAAATAGGTAACAAATGAGGATACATTTAACATATCATATCCTCGTATTATCAAGTAGCTTTCTCTAACTGTTAATTCCTATACAAAAAAATTAATAAGAGTGTGGTCTTCTTTCATAGGACATTCTCTATATGATATATAATTTTAAGGGTATACTCTTTATAAGAATGATCGTGCTCCATCGGTATGATCTAGGAGTTCAGTACACATGATGTGTCAGGATGTTCTTCCTCAGGAGAGACATTTTGATCAAATCATAGAATTAATTGATATTTGGAGGAATCTTAAAGGGATAAGCTCCTATACAAATATGATAAAGAATTTAAAGGGGAAAAATATACATATGTATTAGTTTCCTTTTTTCATGAATCTCATAACCTTTTTCCAGGATGATATTCATAGAAACACTTTTTGAGAAATATAATATTCAAGTTCACATGATTGGTTATCGTGAAAACCTTTCATTAGACTTTTATATACCATTATATGTTTTTATGGTTTTCACCATATAGAAAAGTTATTTGGAAATATTTGGTCCTAATAGATTTCTTTCTCCATCCTCATCCTATAACATTTGGGCTTAATATTTCTTCCAATAAATGGATTCATACGATTCCATTTGAAATCATGAGTGAAAGATTTTGTTTTGAAAAAACTAAACTAGAGGAACATGGTGATCTAAACCACCTATGAAATGAAGAGAACAATATATCAACATATCCTCTAGGGTTTGAAATATCATTTAATACTCACCATCTGTCTGAATATTATAGTATGTTTAGAAACACAATTCTATATAACATTCTTACTCAAATCATTTCCATAACATTGATTAAAACCCTAGATACAGAACAAATATAAGAGAATGGTGTACTCCATAAAACATTTCCACATAAGGTATGTCATGGAATACTGATCCAATTAGAAGTATTATATAATATATATGGAGTGTGCTGACTCAGAAAGGTAATAAACTACCACCCATAAAGCATCCAAACCATTATAGGTTTAACAATGTCCAACAATAGAATCCATTGTGAAGTTCTCCTATTTACATTTTTTATGGGTATTGGATGAAACAACAATTTAGACATTTCTCGTTCAACTTTATGTTGTTGGAATACTAGGCATTGATATACTAACTTTTTGATATCCCTCTATATGTCATCCAACTAGTAGAATTAATTCATGAAAATGTGCATTTTCATACATATAGGATTAATAGATAATTAAGAACTATGATATTCCTATATTAGATACTTCTACATATCGTGAAGGTAAATAACACAAAAAAGGATCCAAAACATTTTCATTCCATAATTATGAAGTTCAATGATAAGAATATTACTAGCATTCTCTTACAACTATTCTTCTTCAATATTTTCCTTCTTAATCATCATATGGATAGTGGGATTACCATTCTAATGGGAACGATATGATTTTTCAGTTCCATTAGGATCTATATATCTATATATTGAAAATACAGAAATATTTTATCATTTGGGATTCTTTTTATGGATATTCCATAATGATTCTTTTCACATAAAACATCCTCCAACATGTTCTCTTTTCTAGGGGTAATGTATTGAGTAGTCTGAATCCCTAATCCACTCTAACCATATTATATATATCATGTTCAACCTCTTACATGTGAATATATATATCATTATTTTATGTTCATTATATATATCTCACTTTTCTACATAACTATAATTTTTTCATATCTATAGTGAATAAATTACCACTAATAAATCTTAATTATATGTTTGGTAATTTTCATTATCAATCATCAACAGTGAAGATGAATATACAATTACCATATTATTCTTCATAATAACACAATCTAATCATCTATTGAATACATAAATATATATTGAAAACACTTATTCACTATATTGTAATGTATTCATATTTACACATACTATCATTCTGTTAATTTCTATGAAAATTTCCTCACATTCATCTGTCCATAAGAAGATGACATTGTTATGAGTTAACGTGGTCTAAGGAAAATATTGTCATGAGAATGATTCCAAAAACCAACAATCGTATCCATGTAATCATTTAATATTTATATCTTCATCAATATTGATGATATAGGTTAGGATTTAATAAGCTCCATCATTGATGGATCTACTACTATAAAATATATTGAAATTATTTGACCAAAAAATGAAACCTTTTGAATCCAAAAATTCACACTTTAGGAAAATTTTCATATTGTTTCTCCTTCTTCAGGGTATTGCATAATATTATCAAGTGATCTTCACACACATAAATTATTATATCTATTCAAATTTCAGTGAAATACTAGGAAACTCTTCTATAAATACATCCAAAATATCCCAATCAATTTTCATATCATCTATATTGATGAACTCTCAAACTATTTTAAAAAAAAACCCCATTTGAAAGGGAATTAAGACGTGTACACTGGATGTAATCTCTATAAAAAATTCATATATATCACTACATTGATAGTGGGTCATAGGAGGGTCTAAAATAAGAAAATGTAACATCCCATACATGATAATGTAAGTGGTCATTATGAATACAAATCCAACCCAATCCTATGATAATATAAAATATAACCAAATGAAGAAAGACATGATTTAGTGGAACAAAATTCCTAGAAATTATAATCATAGAGGAATACTAGAATTTATATTAATTTATAGATCCATTGAGGTTCCCAAGGTTAATTCCACATCTAATTTTTTTGGTTGAATCATAACACCATTGTTGAAATATTTTGTTATGAAATAGTGGGTCGATCCAGAACCAAATATAACATTAGCAGTTCAAGAGTGGATGGTTTGTGAAACATTCAAAACATTGTTATCTCTACCTTAATCAAAAATAAATATTGCTTGAGATTTACTCTTATCCCTGAGCATAAGTGGTTACTGACATCTATCATCATCATTGGCCCTTTGGGTTGGGTTGTAGTTATGATATTTTCTATTCTCCTTACACATGCAGCATGCAATAGTGGGAGGTTCATTCTGTGTAGTTTTCTCCCAATTATAATTTTGAGCTAACTTCCTCCTATAATTTTGACAATAAATTGCATAAGAACCTTATTTTCCACACATAAAACATTTACTATAAACCTTAGTAAAAATTTTATCATGCCCCAACCCATATTTGGAGTATAAAATACAACTCCACATAATTTCTTATCATTTTTTATAGTTTCATTTTAAGTCATGATTCCAGTTTATTTTAAAGCCATGAAATTTTTCCATGACTCCAGCTTTCATTTAAACCATGATTGCACAATGAAAAATATCTTCATTTATACTCATGTATATTATGGAAAACTACCTAATGGTTCATTTCATCAAAACATTGAAGAACCTATCAACTATACATTCGGGATGGATGATAATTCTTAATTAATACCTCAAAAGTTTCACGAAATTTGCCTTATCAGAACTCATACATTCATCATCCCTTTGCTTCACCTTAAGTATCTCATTATCCATCTTAGTATTAATAATATAAGAACATACGTATTGAAAAATATGTTCTTTATCTCTTAACATTGTATGGATTCAATCTCATCTTACTACCTCGTATTGATGATTAGATTCCACTATTGATCTACTTTTCCTTCTAACTGAAAAATAGCCAAAACCAATTTGTCATGTTCTGTACATTGGAGAATGTACAATATATTTTTTATAGTACTAATAAATTTTTTAGAAACAAGTGTATAATATGAACCACTAATTGAATGTGGATATTTCCTCATGAATTACTCAACAAAATTTTTCCCTATATTTCTCATTTTGAAGTGGACCATGATTTGTAGAATGAGAAATATTTTTGAGAATATTAGAGGGGTTTTTCATTACATATGCCATAGAATTTGGTTACATAGTAGTTAAATAATTTAATTTTCTGTTGTTATCAACATTAATGTGGTTCCTTCTAGTTCTATCTTTTGACTAAAATAAATAAATCCTAGAGTAGTAAATAGTTACCATATTGAGGAACCTCATAGTAATGAAAAGTTACTTATATAATTTATATATTATAAAACCTTCCTTAATATATGACATATTAGGTTTATCCTCAGTTACTGCAATCCAAATTTTATTTATATACATTATAATAGATAATTAATAGTTTTTGAATTCCCAATGATTATTCACATGGAGTGTCGAACCATGTGTGCAGAAAGGCCAGTCGTTGCATATCAACGTACCCTGAATCCGGACAGAAACATCATTTCAAATTTTTTCCCCTTTGTACTAATGTTCCTGATATAGATACACTTATAGTATCTATACATCAATGTATTTGTAGAATAAAAGTCACTCTTTCCTTTATCGAATCATGCAATGGTTAACTAATACTTTTATCTTAAACAAACTATAATGATCCTCACACATTTTACATTAAAATTACATAATATTTTTAAAATAATTAAAACATTATAAAAATTTATGCCCAATGCTCATACAATTCTAGTTCATTTGGAATCATGGAAACATAAAAACAAAAACATAAGTTGGCTACAATATTTCCCCTAATGTTCTTATTTATTAGAACCCTTCTTATAAACATCAAACACAATATATATATTCATAACAAGGGAATGAAAACATACAATATTGTGATCTCAGACATCAATAATGGTATATAAAATGGAGATATGATTACATAATCATGAGAATGATGGTATGAAAACATGATAATGAAAATATAATGTCATATCAAGCATATCAAAAATCATGTACACTTATCTTGGAATTTTTCTTTGAGGTTCATAAGATGTGAATCAGAAGAAAATAATTAACATATTTCATAAAATTATAACATAGAAATAAAAAATGGAACTTTTCCCAAAATAGAAGAATAAATAATGATTTCCAATGTATCCATGTTATTTAAGCTAATACAATCATAGAGGAAAAAGTCATTTACTGAACCGGGGTCACACCACCATCCAAACCTATATTACTAAACTGATTTCACTCCTCATTTTAGCTCTGTATTTCTGAATCGAGTTCATTTCCCATTTTATCCCTATAATATTTAACCAAGTTCATTCTTCCTCCTATCCATGTCTATCTCATGAGCTATAAATTAACACCCATTTAATTGAATGGAGATATATGTCCCACCCATCCATTGTGAAATCATACATACATATTTCATAATAACATAACATCACAATATAATACATTGAAAAAATAATATGAATGGAAAAAATTAATAATCTCTTGAGGAGGGAATGAGAAACACCATTGGACGTTATCATATATGGTAAAAACATTGAAAGTTCATTTAAAATATTTATTGAGTAAAATTTTATTTCTTCTTTGAGAAATTAATTTTAAAATATAAAACTTTTAAAAACACTTTTTCATTGAATATATCATTTATAAAATATAAAAAATGATCTTAAAATAAAATAATTTTTTTACAAATTACTTTTCCTTGAAAATGGGAATCAAATATCTTTTAATGTCATTTTTAGAACATTTTTTAAAACATGTTTTATTAATATATTTCATTTTCAACCGGAGAGATAAAAAGCTATATTTGATATAAAAACTTATGTTAAGTAAAAAATACTATCAAAAGTGTACTAATACAAGGATTATCATGAATAACTAGAGTAGAACAAAATTCAATAATGTTCATGATATATGGTTTAGAGGTGTTTATCAATGGAAGCATATTCATAAAACATCTTGAAAAGCGATGAGAGTGTTATAATAAACTCTTATCTGTTGTTAACATGGGATCATAATCTCTATTTAATAAATGAAAATTATATTAATATTAATATATCATCATAAGAAATTTATTAATGATACAACATTAAAATATAATTATATACATATCATGGAAAATATAGGTTCCTAACATGACATATTTCTCAATGATGGAAAATTACAACCAAATTACATTTCCAATTTGGTATCATTTGAAACATATATACAAATAAATATATATATTGAAATTCATATATAAATAAATATAAAATTAACTATATTAAAAATATAATAAAATTATGGTTAGTTTACACATAACACAAAAACAATGAGAGTTCAATAAAGTATGTATCTCAACAAAGTAAACAGTTAGATGAAATTCCATTAGCCTGTATGTTAACTCCCATAATACTCTTTCAAACCACTATTCTAATAAATATAACTTTATTATAACTCTTTTATAGAACCATTTTTTATATATAATAACATTTATGTCATTATTATGACCTTATATAACCCAATTGTTATCAAACCTATGTTAATATTTCACTTTAGGTAATATTCTCTTTATTCATTTCATGTTTCTTAATTTGTAATATATTTTGTACTTATACATTATATCATGATTTCTAAAATTTAAACAAACATATAAATATAATTTATATAAATTATATGTTAATAATACTAATATATATAATATATAATTATGAAATAGAATACACCATTACTGGAGATGGTATGTCATACAAACGCATGAATGTTATTAAAGTTTAATTATCATGTTGACAGAGTGATAGTAAATGATATATATGTATATATATTTATATATATATATATACATACCAATGTAAAATTAGATTTATGATTTCCAATATTTTTTATATATTCACACAAACTATCCTAAAAAACATCCATGTAGTGAATGCACGAATCTTATCAATTTTAGGAGGTCATAGTCCACACTTCCGCAAACGAAATTATCAAATAAACACCGTATGAAAATTAAATTGATACATTATTTAAAGGAATAATCAATCATAATTAAATAATATATATAATATATAAAATATATAAATTGAGTATCCATCATTATTTCCTCCAATAGATGTGGCAAATAAAATTTTATAATCATCATTTTGTGTGCCGGTAGTTCTTAAGTCACATAAACTACATGTATGTTATCCATTAGATTGATTTTTATTTAACTGTAGGATAAAAACTATTCATAAAAGAATCCTAGTATACTGGAGATACTATATTTTTTATAAAATTAATTAAAAAATTTATTAGAGGGACTGTAGCATGAAAATAAATTAAAGGACTTGAGATATGATGTTAACTCTTAATAGGGTAACCCCTTTTGGGTAGTGAAAAAAGTATTCTAGGGATGTCATTCATCCCAAGGGAAGTATTAAATGTGTGTTTTAAGATTTATAAAAACATTTTTGAATATATAATGGTTTAACATAATATGTTTGTGAGGTTTGAAGATAAGGGAGAGGTGGTTGTCTTTTATAGGGAATGTGGAGTGGCACTCTATTAAATATTTGAAGAGAAAATTCCACCCATGCTTTTGATTTTGAATGTGGATCCAACATTGATCTAAAGAAAAGAAATGGTAGATTGGGGTTAAACTATTACGAAAAAATTTATTTTCAACAAGTTTATGGGTTATTTTTTTCTTTACGGATATGGTTTAGTTTCTTATTATGCTTAATTTAACATTAATCAATATAATTAATTCTAATCATTTTTTCTGACCTTTTTTGTCATGAACTAATTTGAAATTATTATAAAATATATGTTATACTTATTCAAAATATGTTCTAAATTTTTATAAACAATAATCACATAACGGGGTCAAACAAATTTAGAATTAATCCAACACTCTAGTCTACAATGCAGGGTTTTTAAAATAAAAACGTTCAGGAATTTTTTAAATTTTAATTTCTTATATCAATTTAAAATTTGCTATAATTTCCGAAATTGGATTAATTGATAAACCTAAAATATAATTAAACATAATAACTAACATATAATATAATTTAATTATATAATTTAATTATATGAAAAACTAATTAGGTATTAAAATCTACGAGTTTCATTATTTATCAAAAATGATTTTTCATATAAAAATCACATAAATTCACCCTTAATTAAATTAGTCACTATAAATTAAAAAATGAAAATTATTTTACCTAATTCAATTTTTTTTTGTATAATAATAAATATATTATTTCTCACAAAAGGATATTAAAATCAGTTCATTCGATAAAACAATATTTTTAAACATATAATGACTTTATAAAAATAATATATTTCATTATAAATATGTTTTATTTATATAAAACAATTATGAATAATATTTTAAAATTATTTATTACTATTTATATTACTAATTTAATAGATAGGTTATAATTATATTAATTAAGTAAATATAATATAAAAATAATGTTTCAAAAGAATATTATTGTTTTGTGTAACATATGCCAATTCAGTGTTGTGTGTATCATAAAACAAGTATGTGTGGTGGGTATTGTGCGCTGATTATTTTTTCTTATTATGTATTGCGGGAATGGAATTATTGACTTATATCATTTCAATAAATAAATTAAAATTTTATTTATTTGAATAAAATTCCCATAAAATCTAAAGATGTTATAGTTTTTGATCACATGTTATTTTTATTTAAACACTACAAATTTTTCTATTTATTTGGTAAAAAATATTTAATTTAAAATGTTATAATTATTTATACAAATAATTTAAAAAATAATTTAATAATATCTTTTGATTCTTTTCAAAATATGATGAGTTTAAATGTTGATGAACCCCCTAATTGTTGATGGGTTTTATTTAATATTTCATAAATCTTATATCTTATTAATCATTAAATATATAAAATGTTATCTACATTGTGGTATTTAATCCATCTTAATCATCATTATGTTCCATATAAAGAATAGAAAATGATTCTACTGAAGAAAAATGAGATTGGTTAGTTGGATTTTATAATAATGCATGATCAAAATAATCTGAATCCAATGTTAATTATACTATATTTATTTGTTTAATATTATAATAATGTTTTTCAAAGATGGACACAATGAAAATTTTTAATGATTTGTGGGAGAGAATTAATTATCAACATAAATACCTTCTATATAATTCTATCATCAAATCTAGTGAAATTATTTTGATCCATGGACTCATATTATTAAAATTTCAGAAAATATTGTGAGAAAAATGTTAATTCATTTAGAATTGATTCAGGATACTTTATCTCAAGATACTAATTTAGTTCTCTAATGAAATTAGTAAACACATCACCCAAATAAGAAGAATTATTAAATCCTATTATATTTGTGAATAATTTATTACATTCTCACTCAATTAAGGTTTATTATTAATATTATATAAATATTTAATATCATTTAGTTGAAAATAATAGTTGAATCTCATGATAAAAGTTTTTCAATAAAACACAATCCTCCCTAATAATGATTCCATTTTGTTGATAATTTTTACATATGCCCCCAAAATGTTCTTTGTTTTTTACCAAATATAGTAAAATGAACGAACTATGTCATATATCATGAAATTAATTGAACTAAAAACCCTTAAAAGGATAAAATAACTATCTAAAACTAATGATAAATTAGTACAAATGTTGGCAGTTTAAGTGACAACATTCAATAAAATGAATCAAATGAGGAAACACGAACTTCGAAAAAAATGAATGATTTTCATTAATTTATACAAACCCTTATTTTTTCAGTATTCATTGTCCATTAATTTGAAATTAGTTAAATTATTGGTTCCTAACATTTTAACTATAAAATATATGGATTAAAACTTAATCACAAACCCTAAACTAACTTCAAGACATATAATTATAAAAGGCAGCACTGATTATAAACAATGAGTAACTTTTGATTAATGAAACATTAATCAATAAATGAGAATAAATATATTCTTGGTGTTAATTATGAACCATATTAATTTTATATGAAGATGGTTATATTTAAAAATTAATTTTCCCCTCTTATTATTGATAAAATTTGATCCATGTAGTTAGTATGGAAAGTGGATTATCAAAATTCAATTTTAAAACTCAATTCATGAACCGTAATTTCATATATTAATGTGATTAAATTGATTTCAAATAACAAATGATTATGGAATGATTAAGATAGACCACATACATAATTACTTATCCTTTATAGAAATTTTCATTAAAGATATAATTTTTATATGAAATGGATTGATAGGAAAACCCAAATATAGTTAGGAGGCATATATTATTTTAGAAAGGATAAAAATAAATTTAGTAAAATATATAAAAAAAGTATATCTTCCAAAAAATATTATAGTATAATAATAATATAAAACTACATAATTGAAATATTAATATGAGATTCATCTTTGAATAATAATTTCCAAAAATCCTTACATCTTAAATATGGTTATATCTGATTCATGGAAACCACTATTCAGTCCCACGTTCACAAAACATGGCCTTAATCTCCCGTAGATTGAAAATATAATTTAAATATTTTGTGTGAGGGTTGCAGTTCTAAATTTAAGAAATTTAATATCTATAATTCATCCTTAACATATTAACCAACTAAATATACTTATTTATAAATGTTACAACACTAAATAGTATTTATATTGGTTAAATGAAATTAAGGGAATTTCATCATTCAATTTCAATAAAAACATTATCATGAAACATGGATGAATAAAAATGTTATTTCAAAATTAGTTAAGTAAGGTACAATCAATTGAATTAATTATATTTCTACAATAATTTTTTCACTTTCATCCCTATAAAAGTGTGATAATGATTCCATATTATGAAAGAATAATTTAAAAAAATTATTTTTTAATTCAACCGTAATTAAAAATAAAATGTATAAATAGTTAATTTTGATGAAAATATTAATATGGTGTAAGTAAAATAGGGAAATGAAGATTTTTCAATGTACTTTAAAATTAAAATGGACTACCCATATTTTCATTAAATCATAAAATAATTCAATTTGTGAGGATATTATATAAAATATTATCATAATAATAAAAAAAATCATCATTTGTGAATCTATAGAAAATAACTCAATAATGAAAATTATACAGTTATAAATCCTTAGAAATGTTACATGGATTTCAAGATAGTCCTACTAATATTTAATGTATAAGGTTTATCCCCCAATTAATTTGATTATTCAATATTATTTATGAATTAACAATGATCACCTAATAGTGGTCATATTTAATCACGATGGCTGTAAAAGACCCATGATTATCTCTCATTGGTCAATTTGGAGTCATGATAATTATTGGTCCCCTAATATTTACTTTGAGACTCTATCACTATCTAATGTATTTTTGTGTTAATATAGGGTGTCATGATAGAACCAAATGATCAAAATTAAGTATTTAATTTTACAATTTCAATAATTATTTTATTTTATTTATTCAAAATAAATGAATTGTTTACACAATATTTATTGGTTATGTATAGAACTACATTACGTTTTTTCCACAAAGAAATACTCACACATACCATGGGAATACATGACACTTATGAGACTATGTATCCTTCAATTTATTCATTATCAAGGTTGGGTGAATACCTAATATAGCTTGTTGGGAATCATAGAATGGATTATTTTCTCGAATTGAATGAGGCATGGAATGATGTCGTAATAGAACATCCAATATATTTATATTGTTCTATTATTTCAATTTGGTTGTATAATAGTCATAATGGGTGATTCATATTCATATATGACTTTATTCATATACATGTGCTTTTTTTATTTCACTTTTCATGTTTTTCCATCTACATAATCAAATGTTTATTTTTTATCAATGATTTATTATTTATTTTATCTATTATTATAAACTCAAAAATATGGGTGTATACTAAATACAAAACTACCATTGACCTCTATAACTATTTTATATCCTTGATATTATGAGGTGGTGTTCCAAGTATCTCTAAAGTGACTCCCTTGGTTTGATCACATTATAGTGACTGATGGGAAGTGAAAGGATTTAAAAAGTGGTATTAGATCTTATGTGAACTATATCATAATACTTATTAGTGTTTTTTTAACTAATTGAGGATATAATTTACAATTAAAGTATGGATATATCTTATATTGTGATAGATATCATATTGGGGAATATTTAATAACTTATCCTATTGTATGATTAGGTTTCATGGGATATAGGATTTGTATTCATGGATCTTGGTGATAGGATCGAATTATTTTCATATTGTTTGATCTTCATGAGTTTTATTGTATTTATGATTTATATGGTTTTTATCTTATCCCATTTTGTATAGGCTATTTTTCATTAATGTTTTTCTATAGAATCATATTCACATGAATTTATGTACCTTATTTTGATGAATATGACTTATGATCGTGGATAAACAACTAAATGTGTCGAAAACAATTTATATGGTATTTTACATTATAATAAGTAATTTCATTATATTTAGTTTGAAAATTATATATGTTTGTTATGAAGGTCGGTCGTGTGGATATATGATGAGATTACCCTTAAGGATGACTATATAGTTTCTTTTTATAAGGCATTCATAAATATCCTTAATTGTTCGATGCATGAATTTTGTGGTTTGTTTACCAGTCTTGAGGGGGATATCATAACATTTGTCCTATATATGAAAATGGGATTGAATATCTAACGATTTAATAAATTCCTATAATATTTTTTCACATACATAAAAGAATGAAATTCTACCTTACTAAAACATATAACTTTAAGATAATTGACACAGATTAAAGTGGGTTGATGTTGTTTTATATAGAGGTGTACCTCAATGAGAATTTAATTATCTAGGGGTAACCCTATTATATGGATGATTGGTGAGGATTTTATTGTGTATTTATAGTATCTTAAGAGTTTTCCCAAATTTTTTATCATAATTTTAGTATGTTACCTTGTAGGGTGATGATATGGCATGAGATTCGTGAGAATGGTTTGTGAAACCTTGAGTGTGTAGTTTATAAAATGAGTTTCCATTTGACCATTGAGATGGTAAGATTGTGGTAATACCCATGATTTATGACCTACAAGTAATTCTATTTATATTTAATATGGGAGAGAAAATATAATTTGTGATCTTTATGTGGGTAGTTGAGCCTTGTAAAATGGATAATAGGGTCTTTTCAATGTGACGGTAACACTTGAGAGGGGTTATCCAAAACTTTTGTGGGACCTTATAAATGAATTATTGGGTATATGATTCCAATTGAGTATAGATCAAATGGTGTAATACTATCTATAAGATATTGTTTCTTTATTCCGTTTATACTATAAATTTGTAATACATGTGTTAATTCCTTAAAATGAAATTAGTTAACTTTAGGTGCTTATGTATATGGTATATGTAAGATTATGATATGGATTTTTATGAGGAATGAATGTTGACTTCTAATGAATAGATATTGGCATTTGGTTATAAAGGGTAACTGAAATTGACTTACTGAATATTTTAATGATGGATATGTTTTCAAATATATAGATAAATCATTGATATATTCTTATAATTTTATAATAATTTTTGGATTATCGGTGATTATGTTATTTTCCAAATCCAGTGAGGAATTATAGGGTTATTATAAAGTTGAATATAGATTATTACAATTTGATGATTTCAATTTTATAGATTTGGGATATTTATTTTTGTATGATGGCCAATATATGACGAGATTTCAATCATTGATAATGATTACATTAAGTGACTAGGTTTTATGGAAGAATACACAAATTTATTTTAGATGAGATCGGTTGGACTGAATAGGGTGTGTGTGTCACTATTGAGTTTTTATTATCAGAGTGATTGGGTGTTGGATAATAAATAACAGACTTGGATAAATACTATGGGAATACATCCTATGATTTTTATGAAATGAGATATTACAATATGTAGTAAGATGTGTCTTGTGAAATTGATTCGGTATAGTGGGACAATCTACCTAGGATTTGATCCATGTAAGGTAGTGATAGGATTAAATAATCATATATCTAGAGGCAAAAAATGTAAAAGAAAATAATACATGTTGATGTTGATATAATGAATGTTTTAATTACATCCACTATTTGGTATTACACTATTTTTTTTATCTAGGTGTCACCCTCTATGATTTCTATTTTAGTAGATATAATGGATATCATTATCAATAGCCAAGAACATTTTCTAATAGATGTAAGATAAAGGTTCTATGTTATTATGTTGATGTTCATCAAAACACACTACATGTGGAAATCTGTTGTGGGTGAATTTTAGGGAATTAAACCTCATAATTTTATGGTAATTTTTGTAATTCATATATTCATTTGATGGTAGATATAAATGTTTGATAATTAAGAGAAAGTGAATCTTATTTTTTTTAGTTGAAATTTAATACAATATTATATATTTGACTGTGATATTGAATGTGTTTGTTCATTTCTATCAAGATTATAAATATTTTAGTATAACCTTGAAGCGGAATATGTTGTCAATCCTAGTTCATTTCATGGTTTTGAAAAAATACCAGTTATTAATTACAAATGTGTTGGGTTAAATAGTATTTTTTGTGATTCTCAAGATGATTCTGATTCAACACATTATTTAAGGGTTGATCTCATTTCATCACATGATTTAATAGGTGAATCATGTGGTGAAACATAATCAGACTATTTTTAATTGAGAGTAGATGAAGAATATAAGAGACCACATAAGGTTTGGAATATTTGGAATGATATGGGTAATCCATGGTTTTGATAAGACCTTTTAGATAATTGTTAATGAATGAGGAACCTGTGTAGTAGTGTTGGAATCTCATCATGTTTCATTTGGAAAATAAGGTGATAGGTCGTTCTGAGCATATGAGTGGTGATTTCACATACAGTTGTGTGTGGTCAGATGAAATCCTCAAGGAGAAGGTCAATAATCCTCTGTTGAAAAATATTACAGTAGTCAATCTTTATTGTGGGGATATATTTTCAAAAGAATGAACTATTATTATATTTTTATTATGGTGGACACAATTTTATGATGGATAATGATTCAATTGTGGAAAATATGGTGCATTTAGATAGAAGGGAGTGGGAAATTGTGATACCAGTGTATAAGTGGTGGATCTGAGTTGTGGGTCAAATTTTTCTAGTAAGTGAAACAACTATTTAGAGTTGAGAAATTAGGGGTCCTTAATGTGTCATATGTACAATGTGATGAGTGGTTTTAAATTTATTACATGTGGGGTTTGACAATATTGGTTAAATAAATGATGAGACTTCTTTATGATGGGATGTGATATGGTGGGATGAATGTTATATTTTGAATCCGAATATGTTTTGAAATTTAGATAGAGTTTGAATTATTATTTTGGGATTTTTTATTTTAGGAATATATTCTTATAATGATTCTAAATGAATTATATCATCAATAAAAGGTGTTTTATTATGTGATTGGACGTTTGGTTGATGTCTAGTGGGTTTCAGTAAATGTTAGAGAAGTGGGTGGGGCATGAGAAATTGAAAAATATAGTTGTATGAATTTCATGGTCTTAATGTCATGTTCACACCGTTAAATGGATTTATAGGATGTGTTTAGGTCATGACAAGGGTTTATATTATTTTAATGGGAGCATCGCGAACAAACATAGTGTGAACAATATGTTTATTCCCTAATAGATTGATGTATGTTTTTTTAAAATGGGGGGAACTCCATTATTTTAAATTATTACTCGTCCTGGATTGAAAATAATATTATTTATTAGTGGATCACATAGGACACCTTATAATGACTGGATTAGATACTAATTACTCTATAAAACTATATGTTACATCTTTTGGTTCCTTGATGATGAATTGAATTTTTTTCTCACCTTGGACTACCTTATAGAGATCATATTAAATTCCAATGAATATGGATCACTAAGGATCACATAATGTGGATTGATTATCGTACATAATAAAAATTTATTTCCAAATTTATATACTAAGGAATCTTTTATGAAAAATGATGACTTATGATTGATTGATCTTATCTAATATAGATCATCTTGTACCCAACTACTCTTCGATTAATCTTAATTATTAGTGGATCACAGAAGAACACCTCATAATGACTGTATTAGAGACCGATTACTCCATAAAAATATGTGTTACTTCATAGGGTTCATGGATGATGCATTGAGATTATTGATCACATTGGATTACCTTATAGGGATCATGGTAAATGCTAATGAATATGGATCACACAAGATTACATCTTTGGGTTTGATGATTATACATAATAACAATTTATTTCCTTGGGTAAAAACCAAGGAAACATTTATGACACATGATGACTCTTGATTGATTGATATTATCTAATATGGATCAAATTTTAGCCAACTAATATTTGATGAATTGAACATTATACTTGGATTAGCTAGAGTTTAATAATGATATTTGGATACCTTCTGTTACATCAATGGATCTAGAATTTACAATTATTATTATATGTTCATTGCATTAGGTATTCACATGAATGACTATTTTAAATTCTTTGAGATTGATCACTGCCGAACGATGTTGTTTTATTTGAATATTAATTGAAATTCTAGAAACCAAGGATTTATATAAAAACATCTCATCTTGGATGACTACATAACTGGTAGAATGAATACTGGGTCACATGACCTCATGATCCTCTCCCCAAACTCCAATATCTACAAAAGATTAGCATGGTCCTAGGGTGAGTCCATGAGCGGAATATGCCCCCATAACATAGAGTATTATAATGAAAAAAAAGAATAAATAATGCTCAATATCATATAAATAAAAAAATAATTCTATAATTGTAGGAAAAAATATTATAATAACTAAATTAACGTGGTCCATTCCAATTTACAGCATTCCAAGAATAAAAAATGATGCAGCAAGTAATGTAGTAGGATATAAAAATTATGAATTCAATGTAATAAATAAAAAATAGCCCAATGACTAGCTCCATGAGAATATTGAGCATCATCTTGATCATCTTTTCTTGACACACCCGTATAAGATAAGAAGTAAGAGATAAAGAATGAACCCAAAAACTAACAAGTATGTACGACTTCTCAGGTACCCCAATACAATAGAAACACAATCAGGGTGTGAGACATAAATCTATGTTGTCATACCCCATAGGTTTCTAGCCCAATCTAGACAATGAAATATAAATTAAGAATTATTCCATATATAATAAATTCAATGGGATAAAAAATTAATAATATAATCATGGTTTCTGTTTCGTGTTCATAAACAGAGTATCTTTCCATGTGTCCTAATTCGGGTAAAGACGAATGTTTTTATCGTATACAGGTGAAAGGAAGAATATATATACAACATATACTAGAAACGTAGAAAACCATTTAAGGCATAACCCAGTACTTGGGAATCAGTCTGTGTTCAAAATATCATGTCATTACATTTTTTTTCTAGTAAAGTATGGGAAATATCTCATGTTTTAGAAAAATAAATAATAATAATGAAGGATTCTTCTCATATTATGCAACAAACAAATATAAAATGAAAATATAAAATACGTCGAATTCAGGTGTGGAGTCTCATTCCCACAAATGGAGATCATTAAAGAATTCAAAGTATCACAACATGAACATCTGATAATCCAAAACCATTGACCCCATACAATGGGACACTTACACCATCAAATTTATTCTTATAAGGAATGGTAAACTATGAGTTTTTCCCATGTATCTCACATAGGGGATTGAGTATCACCCTATGCATGGCATATAAATTTTCCAAAATGTTCATCCATGGTTTCACCCCTAGGGATCCTATATCACAAAAGAGTTTAAGAACCAACCTAGTAAAACATCACTAGGAAAGCCGAAGAACCACCCCCCAATTTGTTGAGTAGCAAGAAAATGAACACGGTGAGTCTGTAAAGACCCATAAATTGGACAGAATTTGTTTCTTAATTTCTTTGGAATTTTACGAGTGCGTAGTTTTTTACGGCACCTGATACCGAGGTCCAGTGTTCCCGGAATCAATTTCTGATATTTAGCTCGGGTACGTTCATTGAACGAACGAGCGGGTTTTTATAGCTTTTTAACCGGTGTTTAGAATTTAAATCTGAGGGCAGCGATGAAACCGCAACACCGATAATTTCTTTAGAGAACCTTTTACGAAGGTGTGTTTTATCGGGAAGAGTTGTAAAAATGTGAGAAATAAAATATAATTGTTTTAAAATTTTATTTTATTTATCTACTAAGTGGTTTAAACCCATGTGTGGGAGTTGGTGTGGGACCCACTAAAATCCTAACCCCTCTTAATTAGGATATTTGTGAGGTGGGGACCACACGATCCCCACCCCTTCAAATTCTTATAACTCCTCTAACCCCTCAATATATTTTCCAACTGGACATCCACTTAATTAGTCTCTTCAAGATTAATTAATTAAGTGGACTTAAGTATTGATGTTTTGGAAATGATGGCATGCGAAAATTAAATAGGGAAAAGCCTCATTTTATTTTGGGTTGTTGTGTTGTGTGATGAATTGAGAGAGGGAGATCTCTTTACTTTAACGAACTTCATCTTCCTCTTTGAAGAACGCGAATAACTCTGGCATGTCGTTCCATCTTCTCTCCACTTCATAGAAAGGGAGATGGCGCTTCCTCCTCAGACATTCTCCATCGATGTATACGGAGCCTCACCCCGTGATGCCGTTTTCCGTGACACTAGATTCCACGAATTTCATTGTGGTATGGTTTGATTTTACGTTCGAGATTAATTTGATGTTCTTCGTTAATTTTTGGCCTTTTATTATCAATAAAATAGGAGGAGGTCGGACCGCATGAACACAGACGAACCTCTTCCCCTTTTTGTTGTTGATCACTATTGTGGTTTGGAACGGAGGTGACACGGTGTCATTGCACCGTGCGAGAATGAGAAAATAGCGGCCAGAGCGGGCCGTGAAGCAAGAGCGCGGAGCCGTCGCGCTGCACCGGTGAAACAGAAGGAAGCCACAGCCGAGGGTGGGCCGCAGCGGAGGGGCGTGGTGCCTTCATGTAACGCTGAAGCACTATAGAGGGTCATGGCAGAGGGGTGCGGCGTTGTCGCACCGAGCTAGGCGGGGAGGAGCCGCTGCCTATGGCCACGACGGTACGGGGGAGCGGCCGGATGATCCGGCCGCTGGCGCCAGCAGAGGCAAGACCCCTCAGGTCCCACGGTTTCAATTAAGGCCGACATTAATTGGCCAGGCATTTCTCAATCCAGGGGAAGCCCCCCCCCCCCCCCCCCCCACATCCAGCTCAGCCGAATGTCGTGCTGTCAGCCACGCGGGCCGATCGGGCTGGGCCTAGCCTCCCGCGCTGGGCCGGACCCCCGTGATGGGCCAAGCCGTGCCGGCTGGGCTAGGCTGGGCCGCGCCCAACTGGGCCGGACCTGGACCCGGATTGGGTCAACCCAGTTCGGGCCGGCCCAGGGTTTTTGGGCCAGGTCGGTCCTGGCTCAAACCCCATAAATCGAACAGTTTCGTTCAAACGCATGTAACATGGGCTACAGACCTCCGATCGACACAAAGTAAGTTTTGATGCGATCCTTTGATCGAGATGGTAGTTTAGGTATATTAAAACCAAGGTTTAGGTGAACTATGGGTATGAACATGTTGGTTCGAACATGAAACCAACCTGGAACTCTAAGCTGAAACACTTATAACTTTAGCTCCGGACGTCTAATTGACATGCCATCGACGTCTTTCGAATCTTCATAGTGAGATTGTTCTTCTTTGTCTCTCCGCTCGAGGTTTTAACGTAGCTGGTGTACGACCGAGTTGGTTCGTACACAAAACCAGTCGGGCTCCCGGGACTAAAAGGCTAATAACTCACAGACTGGATGTCCGATTGACGCGTCATCTGTTGTGTTGAAAAACCTATGATGAGGCGGTCCTTTGTGATTCTTATTTTTGGGACGTTGATATTCTTAGTGTATCGACCAGTAAATCGTAGAGAGGAACCTCCCGGAGATGAGTGTGCGGAGTGCAGAGACCTAGTAGTTGTGGACCTGATGACTGCTTGTCTGATTCGATTCTGAGTGACTTGTATAGCCCATTGGGGAGAACGATTTTTTGATGCGGAAGACCCATGGTGGAAGAGAACTACTTTTTTAGGTGGAATACCTGAGGTACTCGATAGGAGAAGTACCTCTGTAGGCTATGAGGGGGAGCACTACTATGTGATGTGGAAAACCCATGGCGGGAAGCACTACTTTGTGAGGTGGCAGACCAGTGGTACTCGACAGGAGGAGTACCTCAGAAGTCTAAGGTTAGTGAGTAGAAACTCGGAGTCATGGAATGACTACTGTGTTCGATAGAGGAGGAGTTATCCAACAGCTGTGGTTTCGACATCATGAATGAAAATCATGGTTTGAGCTGAGTCGTTGACCTTTATGTTTCCTCACGATTGAGATGGGTTACTTGATAACATTGGTATATGTATGGGCATATTCATAATTAATGGTTATCCGATGATTTCATAACCTTGATGTTTCCTCATTATTGAGATGTGTTACTTGATTACATAGGTATATGTATGGGCATATACATAAGTAGTGGTTATCCGTTGATTTCATAAACATGGTGTTTCCTCATGATTGAGATGGTTTACTTGATATCTTAGGTATAATTATAGAAATATACCTAAGTATGTGTTATCTGTTGAAATACATCTTTTTGGTTATCCTTGTTGGAATTAGTGAGACCTTGAGGGTCTCGGGGTCCCTACTAAGTATCGTTATACTCACCCCTGCACAGGCTATGCCCGCACCACATTGTGTTTGTTGCAGATGATGGACAGCGCTAACAGAGACCAAGTCTACGAGGACTGGACGGTATCCGGAGGTGGACCTCAGGACGCGTTAGTAACTGGAGGTGGACCTCACGATGATTCAATACATGGAGGTGGTCTTCACGAAGAGATGGTACCCGGAGGCGGACTTCACAACCAGACCATACCCGGTGGTGACAGACGGACGTGGAGAGTAGTGGTGGACATATGTACCTACCCTTCAGGTAAGAACTCCGGTGGATGATCTAGGAAAAACTCGACTCCTTCCACTTGTTGTCTATTGTATTGTACTTTTCAATTGTTGCTATACTTTTTAGTTGGGTTTGTATTCTAGCCCTTTTTATTTTCAGCACTTTCTTTTGAACTTAGTGTTTGCTTCCGCTTGTACTATGTTGTGTTGTTTACTTTTATAAAGGAAATAACTTCCCTTTTATTGGTATTTTGGCCTTTGGTGCTAGTCTTCAGCCCCTGGCCTATGGAATGCGGTCTATTGGTAGTCACGACATGGGCCCCAAGGACGGGTCGTGACAAATTGGTTTCAGAGGAGTCGGTTCAACCGAAGAACATAGGACTCTGATAATTTCTTTTGCGTGAAGCAATAGTGTTTAGGGTATTGAGTGTCGTTATCATTCCAGAGAGTCCATTGTTGGTGCGGTGGCATACATATCCATACACCTAGACCCTGAACACTGATTTCCGACTTAGTGCACGAAAACACTGATTGCCTTTGTGTTTCCAAAGTTTTAAAGTCATCTCAAACCAGGTTATCTCACCAGGTATAAATTGTTTGACTATGTAGCATCTGTTCAGGATGCCTCCACGCAGACTTTCAGTTGGGGTTTCGAGAGAGTATTATATGAAGGCCCACTAAGCGATGAGGCTTCAGTGTAGTGCCCTTTTTACTATTTTGGCACCCTCGGGTGGTATACCAGTATCACCACAACCTGTTGGACAGCGGATCCCACTAGCCATACTAGAGGATAGTGCATGCTGACAGATCGTGTTTCATGAGTCCCAGTAGTAGAGGCCTCCGAGGTTACGAGGCGAGACAGATTCCCCGGCAGCTGTGGGCTGGATGGAGGCGATTTCTAGAGTTTTCATCATAGATGAGACACCAGTAGAGTGGATGGTGGACTTGGCTTCTAGTTTTTTTTCCAGTGAATGACAATGAGGTTGATTCTCATATTTGTGAGTCTTCGGTACATGGACCGATGCTTGAGACAGAACTATCAGGTAGTGTACAAGATATGTCACTACTTGTTGGTTAGCAGTTACAACCGGAGGTACTGGTAGATGACACATGTAGGATTAGTACCTTAAATGTGTTTCAGCATCAGATACCCTCAATTTTCGAGGCGATCTCGACTCACAGGCGGCTGAGTAATAGCTTGAGGAGGTGGATGAGAGTTTCCTATAGCTTATACCGCTTTGGAAGGATCACATGTCAGTAGTTGAGTATTTGTCGTGGCGTACCAACCATTCCTGGTACTCGATGAATATGAAGCGAATAGTGCTTCAGGGCTCTGACTTCTGAGCATGGTGTGTTTATGAAAAACTGATCCATTAATTTTCCTCTATGCATTCCTACTCATGATAGGGTGATAGAGAGATCCTTTGTGGTTGAATGTTCTTTGGCTGATCGGTTATAGCCAGTGAAAGTTAGTAGTAGGAAGATGCGAACTGACGCCAGTCTCAGATACATGGGCATGTAAAATTTTTCAAGAAGAGGAAGTGTTAAGGATAGATGAATCTGCATAGCAGTAGAAGTGGAAGTAGAGCTAGGAGTACAGCATGAGGTGGTGTACATTTCAACATGTTACAACCACCCACTATTGTTGTCCCCACCAGACTCAGAGAGATGGAGGTAGGGGAAGAGAATAATTGCATGCAGTCAAAGAGTGTGACCTAAGATCTCTAATAATGATGTGAGGTATGGTCTATATCTACTACTAGCTACTGTATCAATAGACATAGGTACCAATTATTCCTACCTTCCAAGTCCTAGACCTAGAGTTTCCAGTTATGTCATTTACTTGACCCTCACATCTGGAGATACCTTTGGGAGGAGACTCGATAATCAATCTTACGCCGATGGTGTGATATAACCCATGAGGTGATAGTTTCGGTTGGAACCTCTTAGTGGCATCATCGAATCCTTACGACGTTAGTTTGGGTATGGGCTGGGCAACCACAGTTCATACGCAGATTGAAGGTATTAGGAAAAAGGGACGTGGTTTATCTACCACGTTGGGAAGGGGTTTTCCTTGGTTGTAGAAATGGAAAACCCAGGTAGCACATTATAAAAATCATGCATAAGAGGGTGCATTCGACCACTCCGGAGATGGCCAAACTTACCTTCGTTCCAGAATCCTCCAGAGTTGCGACACCAGTTCCAGCAGAGCTTTCAAGAGCTGAGGTAGAGGTTCACCAGTGCACCCATCCTGAGGGCGTTGGTTACATAGTTCACTGTGACATATCATGGACTGGACATGGGTGTGTCCTGTTGTAGGAGCGGGCAGTGATCGCCTATGGTTCATGGAAATTGAGAATGCATAGATTAGACAGGAGACCTATTCTTATAGGAGATGGAGACTATTGAAGTTCGAGGAAGGAGACCACGTCTTTATACGGGTCTCACCTCGACAAGGTCTACAGAAATGTGGTTGAAGAGGAACGTTATCTCCGAGGTTCATCAGCCCCTTCTAGGTCCTCAATTGGGTTGGCTAGGTGGTTTACCGCTTGACCCATCAACCTCATTTTCACCTGGTGCATGACGTTTTCCACATATCTCAGTTGAGGAAATACGTGAATGACCCTTTACACATCATCGATCACGGAGAGATATACATCAATGACGGGGTGAATTTATCAGCATTATAGTATAGTTTGAGGATCGACAAGAGTGATCCTTTGGGGATGGTCAATTCCACTTGTGCACTTTTATTGGCAGCACATGAACCTTCAGCAGAGCACATGGGAGAGGGAGGCTCAGATGCATGCTCAGTGCCTTCATTAGTTTCCCTGGTTTTTGTAATAGCTTTACGGGGACATAAATACCAAAGGTGGTTGTAATTTATAGACCCATAAATATCATGAAAATTTTAATCTTATTTTATTTTGAATTTTACGATTGCACAGTTTCTGATGGCACCAGATACCGAGCCCCGGTGTGCCCAGAGTCAATGTCCAAAGTTTAGCCCAGGTACGTTCTGTGAACGAATGATGGTTATTTCTATCTTTTGAACTGGTGCTCAGAATTGAATTTCGTGGGCACCGATGAAACCACATCTCTAGTAATATGCTTAAGATCACCTTTTCTGATGATGTGTTTGCTCCGGAGGTGTTGTTAAAAATGTGAGAAATAAAATATAATTGTTTTAAAAATTTATTTTATTTCTATACTAAGTTGATTAAATACATATGTGGGAGTTAGGCTGGAACAACTAAAACCCTAACCCTTCTTAATTAGGATATTTGTGAGGTGGGGCCCACACAAGCCCCGCCCCTTCAAATTCTTCAAACTCCTCTAACCCCTCAATAAATTTTCCAACTTGACATCCAATTAATTTGACTATTCAAGATTAAATAATTAGGTGAATTTAAATTTTGAAGTTTTGGAAATGTTTTCATGTGTAAATAAAATAGGGTAGAGCCTTATTTTATATTGGGTTGTTGTGTTGTGTGAAGAATTGAGAGAGGGAGAGCTCTTTACTTTGAAGAACTTCATCTTCCTCATTGAAAAACGTGAAGAATGTCGTCACGCTGTTCCATATTTTCTCCACATCATAGAAAGTGAGACGACGCTTCCTCCTCGGATGTTCTCTATCGACATATACATAGCCTCACCTCACGACGCCGTTTTCCGTGATGCTAGATTCCGTGGATTTCTTTGAGGTAGGGGTTGATTTTACGTTCGAGATTTATTTGATGTTCTTTGTTAATTTTTGGCCACCTGTTATCAATATAACGGGAGGAGGTCAGATCGCACGAACACGACTGAACTTCCTCCCATTTTTTTGTCGATGACCATTGTGGTTTTGAATGGAGGCGACGTGGTGTCGTTGCACTGCGCGGGATTGAGAGAACCGCGGCCGAAGCGGTCCGCGACGGAGGAGCGCGGTGCCGTCGCGCGGTGCCGGTGAAACCCAAGGAAGCCGCGACCGAGGGCGGGATGTGGTGGAGGGGCATGGAGCCATCACGCCGCGCCGAATCACCATAGAGGGCCGCATCCGGGGTGGGAAGTGGCAGAGGGGCGTGGCCCTGTCGCGCGGTGCCGGAATGGGAGGAGTCGTAGCCTATGGTCGCTGCGGTTCGGGGGATCGGCCGCAATGCCAGTTGGAGGCGGGACCCCTCGGGTCTCGCGAGTCCAATTAAGGCTGGCCTTAATTGGCTGGTTGTTTCTCAGTCACGCCCCCCCCCCCCCCCCCCCCGCATCCCGCTCGGCCGAAAGCCGAGCCGCCGGCCACGCAGGTCGGGCCGCCCACGCCGGGTCGGGCCACCCTCGTTGGGCCGAGCCACCCACACTGGGCTGGACCCCCGCGACGGGCCTGGCCGCGTGGTCTGGGCCGGGCCGGGCCACCCCCAACATGGCCGGACCCAGACCCGGATTAGGTCGACCCGCATCGGGTCGCCCAGGTTCGGGATGACCTAAGGGGTTTTGGTCCTGGTCGGTCTAGGCGCAAACACCCAAAATTTAGTCAGTTTTGTTCAAATGCCTGTAACATGGGCTACAGACCTCTGATCGACGCACCGTCCATTTCAAAGCGATCCTCATATTGAGACCATCATTTTGGTATATTAAACTCAAGCTTTCAGTGAACTTTGGGTACGCAAGTGTTTGTTTGAACACGAATCCAACCGGGCCCTCAGAGCGGAAACACTATTAACATGAGCTCCAGACATCCAATTGATGTGTCGTCGACTTATTTTGATTTCTCTTAGTGATATGGTTCTTTTGTATTACTCCACTCGAGTTTTGGATGTAGTTGGAGTAGGGCCGTGTTGGTTTATACACGAAACCAACAGGGGCCCTGGGACTAAAAGGCTAATAACTCACAGACCGGGCGTCCGGTTGATGCACCATATATTTTGTTGAGACACCTGTGACGAGGCGGTCCATTTTTAATCTTCTTTGTGGGACTTTGAGATACTTGGAGTATCGACTAGTAGCTCATGGAGCAGAGCCGCCTGGAGATGAGGGTGCAGAGTGCAGAAACCCAGTAGCTGTGGACCTGATTACTACTTGTCCGATTCGACTCGTAGTGACTACTATAGCCTAGTGGGGAGCACTACTTAGTGAGGTGGAAGTCCCATGGTGGAAGATCACTACATTGGGAGGTGGCAGACCCGCGATACTCGACAGGAGAAGTACCTCTGTAGGCTATGAGGGGGAGCACTACTGTGTGAGGTGGCAGACCCATGGCTGGAAGCACTACTTTGTTAGGTGGAAGAACTATGGTACTCGATAGGAGGAATACCTCTGCAGTCTAAGGTTAGTTAGTAGCACCTCGGAGTCATGACAGGACTATTGTGTTTGACAGAGGAGGATTTCTCCAGCAGCCGTGGTTTCAGCATCATGAATAAAAATCATTTATTGAGATGAGTCGTTGACATTTATGTTTCCTCATGATTGAGATGGGCCACTTGATAACTTAGTTATATGTATGGGTATATACCTAAGTAGTGGTTATCCGTTGATTTCATAACCTTTTTTTTCCTCAATATTGAGATGGGTTACTTGATAAATTAGGTATATGTATGTGGATATACCTAAGTAGTGGTTATCCGTTGATTTCATAACCTTGGTGTTTCCTCATGACTGAGATGGTTTTCTTAATAACATAGGTATAAGTATGGACTTATATCTATGTATGGGTTATCTATTGAAATACTTCTTTGTGGTTATCCTTGTTGGGTTTAGTGATACCTTGAGGGTTATAAGGTCCATACTGAGTATCGTTATACTCACCCCTGCACGGGCTATGCCCGCACCTCGTTGTGTTGGTTGCAGACGATGGACATCGCTGACAGAGACCATGTTTACGAGGCCTGGATAGTATCCGAAGGTGGACCTCACGATGAGTCAGTACTTGGAGGTGGACCTCATGACGAGTCAGTACCTGGAGGAGGTCTTCACGACGAGACGATACCCGGAGGTGGACTTCATGAAGTGACAGTACCCGACGGTGACAGGAGGACGTGGAGAGAATAGGTATCCATCTATACCTACACTTCAGGAAGGAACTCCGGAGGACTATCTAGGAGAAGCTCGACACCTTCCAGTTGTTGTATTTTCTGTTCTACTTTTTAGTTGTAGCTGTACTTTTCAGTTGGGTTTGTATTCTGGCCCTTTTTCTTTTCAGCACTTTCTTTTGTACTTAGTGTTTTCTTCCGCTTGTACTCTGTTGTGTAGTTTACTTTTATAAAGACAATTCCTTCCATTTTCATTGGGATTTATGCCTTTGGTTCCAGTCGCCAGAACCTTGCCTATGGAAGGCGGGCTTGGGGTAGTCACGGCACATGCCCCGAGGATGGGTCGTGACAGAGTCCATCGATGTGTCCATAATATGGAACACGTGTTCTCTCAATGTTCGTATCAAGAGAGTAATAATAACCAAACAGATCACATAAAAGTAATTTATCATGGTAATGAATATATTAATAAACACATACCAATAGGGAATAAATAAAATACCACATTATTACCATTTATTTCCTAATCTTCAAGCCATTGATGATGTGTATAATTATAATGAAATTATCAATAGTCATGAAATAAAAACCAATACACAATGCCCCATCCTAACTCTTTTAACATGTCATGGAGAAATTATTATGTATGAAGTTATTAATATTCATCATACATTTTATTCAATCCAATATAATCAACTTGTCACAAGCAATTTTCGTAAACAAGTATTGTTGTAGGAACATGGAAAATGAATCATTAAAATGTAAATATCACACAATGGAATAAAATTTATATATATTCACATGTCATCAATGAAATTTCAGTAATTTTTGATATCATGTATAATCATTCCAATATATGTTGAGGGTCATTTATGTCAATCCAACCAGTTATACCATAATGCCCTAGATAGAAGGCACGAAGACGAATATAAGAAAAGAGTCATGAACTTACCATAACCTATGGTCAAAGCATTATGAAACAATTTACTCTGTTTAGGTAAAGAAAAAATCATTTAACATGGATAATGATTCACTTAGTAGGTGACATGGTTAACTGGGAAAATACCACAATGATTAATTACATTAACAAGTAAATTTATTCAATTAAACAAGGAAGGAAATTTATTTATTAAGGTTCAACAGAAATATAGAATTTGTTATATAAAATATTTAATATAACAATTAATATATTCCCATTTATTAAACATGTTATTATATTAATAAAACTATTCATTTACATAGAAGGTGTCATTGGAATGGGCCAATCACTTATATTATTAGTACCATTTAAAATATAGGTCAAGAAAAAATATGGTGTGTTGTTTTATTTTACTTTTATTTGTATGGGGAACATTATTTGATGAACATATATGTGGGATATGTTCTAATCATGACACATCCCAAAAGCGATAACAATCCATACAAATACCATGAAATATTTTCATGCATTCTAAATAAACAAAAATTGTTACTGTGATTTTTCAAAGGCGACACACCTCCGTTAGAGTGGTTTTATTATAAAAGCCATCAATTATCCTAGAAAACAATTCATATATCATAACTGTAACAGCCCAAGATTTTATAAAAAATATTCTTTTTAATTTTATTAATGTCTTGTGTTGTACGCTACACCAAAAGGAGCTTGCACAACACGCATCCTTGACTTTCCTTGCATTACACGCAATCGCGACCTTCCTCGATAGCGTGTGTAATACGCAATACCGAGTTTCACTAAACAACGATATGCTATTAAAATATTATTAAAACTAGCCGGTATGAATAGTAATAACCACTTTTTAAAATTCTGTAAATCTTATTTTTCAAAATTAACTTCATTTTTGGATTGGGAGTATCGAATTTAGCCTAAGGTGAAATTTTGGTACATTTCGGATAACTTTCATATTCTGATGAATAGTGAAAATTACTAAAAAAACAACTTTTTTAATCTAAATAATTAATAGTGATAAATTATTAATTGGAGTAGTTTTAAAGTATATTTAGAATATATTTTTACAATTTAATACAATGTTGGTCATTGGATGTAATTGCACATTTAAACCAGACATAAACAAGTGTCAATCTTTTGATAGATATTGTTTCTTAAAAACACGCTATTTGTTTTAACAGCGGGATTTAATTATAAAATTAATTAATGCAACTTCTATGTTATGAATTTGGTAAAATAGACTTCATTTTTGAATTCGGAATTTGAAATATAGCTTAGGATGAAATTTTGGTATTTTTCTGAAAACTTTCAATTTTTGATGAATAGTGAAACCACTAAGTGGTAGGTTGAAAACTGAATTTTTCATAAAACTTAATTTTACCGCTTCTGTGAATGGAATTTCAAAAATCCGAGAGACACGGTTGATGTCAGTATGTAAAATGTGGTTCAATGAGATGAAAATAATTTTTGGTGAATAGTAACTTTTTACTTTAATTTACCACGGTTAAAAGTAAATAGGGTAATTAAGGGTAAGAATGATATTAATATTACCCTAACACATGTCCTAACTCTATTGGACAAGTGTATCTCGACCAAAAACAACCTTAAGTGTAAAATATTATCATTTAGGCCCACTTGGATTAGATTAGGACATTTATTATTATTTAATTCAAAGAAGAGTTAAAAGAGTTAAAATCAAAGTTTATTCACTAAAACATTTTTAATATGGGGTAATACATAAGATAAATTCGACTATAAATATTCATTAGAAAGCTAAAAAGATTTCATACATAATGATATTTTATTTATAATTTTTAAACTTTAAATAAATTAATTTATTTATGACACAACGATGATGCAATAATTACCCTTTTAATGAAATTATAACATAATTGATGTTATAAATACTCAAATGAATGTAATTTGAGACTTTTTATGAATTTCACTAATTTTCTAGGTTACTATTATATATTAGTGTTTATTTAATCAACTTGGTTCTAACATATAATTCTGTTATGACTTTCACAAAAATCATATATCAAATAGTGTCAAAATTGACACAAAATAGTTTTTAAATCAAATATTATATTATTAATTGTTATTTTATTCCTAAAAATATAAGGTTCGGCCAAATGACTTAGATAAGGATATATATATTAATAATAAACAATTTGGGGTTCTTTTGTCATGTTATAGTAAGTGTATTAACCATATAGTGAAAGAAAACAAAAAGACATGGTAAAAGTTAAATTATTTAACTTAGAGTTAAATCTAATTGATAAGGTTAAAATAAGAACCTAAACTTGTCTAAATCCTATTGGTTGATAGGATTTCGACCCATCCCCACTTTAGCTTCGAAATAAGACCCTTTGGATCCATTATAAACCGATTTTTACTTTAATATAAAATAATATTTTGAGATATTCCTAAGGTGCCCCTCTCCTCCCTTATAAAAGGGCACCTCCTCCCCCTCCTCCTCACACCAATTTGAGCACTCAAGATCGTCCAACCCCTGCCAAAATCTCTTCTCCACTTCCCTAGAAACATCCTAGAGGTTCTGGTCTTCCTCAAAGACCAATTTTAGTTCCCTAAGAGGAGGTCTCCAAAAGGCGCTTCAAAGAAGAGGTAATTACCGTTACCAATTCTTTCATCTTTATTTCTTCTTCCACTTCTTCTTATTAGGTTGTTTCATTATGAAGTAATAACATCAGTATCACTCATATACTGATATGTTATTATAAGTATGAAACAACCCTATTTTACCATCTATCTATCCTACGGAAAAAGATATCACCGCGCGTGCGTACGTACGGAATACCGTCTCCACGCCGTGGTGTAATCTATTTTCCACCACCACCTTACATGGATGGGTATAATGGTGTAAAGAATAACTATACATAGTTATTAAAACATCATATTGATTCTGATATATTTTATAATCCACTCCAATTCAATTCAATATTTATGGAAATGATATCATCGCTCGTGCGTACGTACGGACTACCGTCTCCACGACGCGATGAGATTCATTCTCCATGTTAACCATTTAAGAATGATTATAAAGTATATATAAGAAATAATAATGAAATATATGACATTATAAAGATACTGGATTTATGTATATATATATTTATGTCATCTACTTACTTCCATTCAAGACAGTAGGGAAAGGAAAACAGCGTTCATGCGTACGTACGGACTACCGTCTCCATGAACGGTGTTTTTCATTTCATTTATCTATCTATTATATATATATATATATGTATACTGAATATATATGATATATAAATCATATTTTATATTCTGGAAGTATGTAAATCATGATATAAGTAATAATAATGTCAAGAACAACAAGTCAAAACACCTACGATAAAAGAAATGATTTTACCCAAAACGCTTCTTTAACATGGAATTTACAAAAGAACGGGTAATATAATGTCATAAGTGAACCAAATATGATATCATAACAATGAATATGATTCTGTAATAATTCAATGACATTATTTAAACCATTATACAGGAGCTTCGGACACGTAAAAAGCAAATCGGACCTAAGGTAAGGGAAATATCACAATCTCACTTTTATCCGAGATTGTTTTTACTTTGGTAATTACTGGGGTGTATTTTATCATCCACATCCATGTTCCATCAATATGTAATATTAATTCCATCCTTATACAATATTTTATATCCAATTTTACCCTTCGGTGAGTTTTTTTGTAAAAGATATGAAAGGAATCTTTTGTCATTTTCGTACGAGGTACTTTTTGACTTTTCCGACAAAAGTACGAGAAGAATGTTTTTTTAACTTATACGGCACGAACGGATTTTTATAGTTTTATAAAGCATTATTTTCATGAACCTTCCTCCAAAATATTTCATGACTATTTTCAATAAAATCTCTTTCTTTTAAAATTGCATGATGTTTTGTGAAAAGAAATTGATTTTGAAGAAGAAAGGATATTTTCCTCAAGAATTCAATTCAAGTGTTTTATCAAAATTATTTTCCATCTAAGATAATAAAGGGTTCTGTTTCTATCCATATTTTTACATTTATTTGACTATGTTGTGATGGAATTATGTTTATGAATTCCTTTATCTTATATGAATGGTTTTATGATGTCATGTTGTTTAAGAATCCCATTTTTATTACATGGGTTATGCAATGATGTATGATTTATGATTTTGTGGCACACATAAGAATGGTATCATTATGAGATGGGTGGGACCTATATCTCCCTCCAATGCATTGGGTAAAGATTTTATATCTCATGAGATAGATAGGGCTGGAACAGTAGGTTATACCGGTTCAGTGAAACAGGACTGAAACGAGGGTTACTCGATTCAGAAAGGGACTTTGTCCACTAAGATAGTCTTGGAAATTAGTCTTGACTAACAAGAAATGATTCTCTATGATTATGTGTGTATGCCACAAAGTTTCATGTTTTAGGTTATGATTATTGGGATTACTTTTTCACTGCCATGATTTATCCCATGATTATGAAATTATGCTCTCTTTTGCAGGTTATGATTTCCAAAATGTTATGTTCTTATGAATATGATGTGATTGATATTTATTTTGTTTACCCTTACTGAGCATTTGAGCTCACCATTTTATGTTTTCTTTTCCCCAGGATATAAAGAAAGGTTTTAGGTAAAAAAAAGGAAGATCTTTATGGGAGATTTTGAAGATCTTTCACCACGATTAGAAGATTATAGTCCGAGTTTCCAAAGACACTAAACTATTACGGTCCTTGTGTGTGTGTTTTTGTAATGTACTAAGTATTCCGCAAAAGTAATGTAATGTCAATGTACGTCAAGATACGGGTCTCTACAGTTGGTATCAAAGGAAAGGTTTAGTCAACCTTTGGGAACTAGGATGCGAAAACGTTAGTGAGATCCCTAGAGATATTTCTAAGGTATGTCTAGGGATGTCTCTAAGGTTAAGTATACGTATAGGTTATAGTCCTAGAATTGCTCTAACGATCTTAGAATTTAACCTAAGATGTTAGATATTGAGGGTACTACCCCTTTATTATGTTGATTTCCCTAGCACGATTTTTGCCTCTCACACTATTCTTTTGGGGTTTTAGACGATGGCTGGAACCCGAAAGAACCGTGTTGATCAATGCAATGGACAATGCAATGATTGTCCCCCTGAGCAACCAAACGACATGGGAGCTAGAATGCAAAATCTTGTAGCCATGCTCACACAACTTTCTCAAGCTATGAATCATGCAGGACTTCCAAACGAGCAAAGGAAGGAGCAACATTCTGTTGAATCCTTCATGAGGCAGCGTCCGCCTTCTTTCAGTGGGTCTACTGATCCATTAGTTGCTGAACAATGGATTAGTACTACTGAAAAGATATTTTCAGTTCTTCAATGTTCTGAACATGATAAAGTCATCTTAGCAGTATATCATTTGGAAGGTGAAGCTGATCAATGGTGGTATCTTATCAAGAATACGAGGCAAAGAGATGAAATTGATTCCATGGAATGTGACGAGTTCAAGAACTTGTTTTTCAGTAAGTACTTCCCTCGTATTCTTCGAACGAAGATGGAGAAGGAGTTTCTTGAACTAAAGCAAAAGGATGTTGAATCTGTTGGTATATACGAAGCGAATTTTACAAGACTTGCAAGGTATGCATCTGGCATTATTATCCAACCTGAAAGTAAAGTTGATCGATTTTTCAGTGGCATAAAACCAATTCTTCGAAGGGCATTAGCTATAAGAGACTCCAGTAGCTATGAAGAAATTTTGCGTTGTGCTATCAAGGTAGAAATGGAAGTTGGTGTTACATATCCATCTCATGGTTTTGACAAGAAATGAAAGATGGAGTTCAAGGAGAAATCTCAGAATAATGGTGAAAAGAAGATGAATGTTTCCTTATGCACAAAGTGTGGAAAGAAGCATGGTGGAGAATGTCTTAAAGGGACTAGAAAATGTTTTAAGTGTGGAAAAGAAGGTCATCGAGCAGCTGAGTGTCGAAGTAATGGAAAAAGGGATTCTAATGAAGTGAATAAAGCAAACACTGCAGAGAACGCACAACCAACACTTCAATGCTTCAAGTGCAAGGAGATGGGACATTATCCCAATAAATGCCCTAATCCAAGGGTTAGTGATGATCGACATGAGCAACCGCTTAATGCAAAGGACAAAGGGAAGTCACATGCGATCACTATTGGCAATGTTGAATATGACAACGATGTGGTAGAATGATTAAGTTTTTATGTAATGGGATTCCAAAATAATGTTGTATCATGGAATATTGGAATATTTATGTATTGGTCTAATGTGGTATTCAAAGTGATTGAGATATTATGCGCATAATGAAGGGAAAACGAGAAAATGAAATGTTTCACAGTATTCATGAGCTCATGATTGATATAAGGACTAAGTGATATCATGGTTTGAGTATATAGAATTTTGAGGATTTTGGTACGTGGAAAGTGTTAACTTTTAACTGCATTCAAGTTTTCACTAAGGTTCAATGGGTATTCAAGAGAGTACAAGATTAAGGCCTTTGAATGTTTGGAATGTGTCCAACAAGATATATCTTATGATATATGGGGATCAACGATGGTATTAAATCTCTGGTAATCGTTTTCACTATGTTATGAGAATGGACTGCAGTATTATGGATAGGACTAAAGATTGGAATGTATTATGTTGGACATAAGTTAGTATTGTTTAAGGATAGAATTTTTTTCGATATTATGGGATGTTATAGTAATATAGTTTTAGAAAAAGGACAACCTGCAGGACGGGCGACAACCCATCGCTTCAGACAAGGCTGTGGGAATCGAACCCACAACCGAAGTCCGACTGGCCTTTATCGCCTACCACTGGACTACAGGAAGTCCTTGTTTAGTAGAAACTAGTTTTATTATATTAAGCAGTATGATATATGAAGTATAAGTCTATTTTAGGAACTATATATGATTAATCTCACTATAGATCGACTTATGTATATAATTTTTGCTAACCTTTTGTTTGAGACCGATGGAATGACACGTCATTCTATCACATGATCTGCTAACACTTCACGAATAACAAATTCAACTTCATTTATTTAAGAGATGAAGTGGAAATTGTTCTAGGCACGAACAATAGTGAGATTGTACCAAAATAAAGAATGTATTTATTCCAATTCAAATTTTCAACATTAGGGAAATGATCTTGAAAACCAAAAATGTTGTCCTAGTGATCTTATACCTGATGAATCGGATGGTACCTTAGATCGTCACAAATTTATGGATTTGTGATTATTGGCATTTCCATAGCCATGTTCTCTACCACTCTCCATCAGAACATGATGGTTAGATTTCTCTTCCATATCTATATTTTCACCGCTGTGGAAACCCAATGATTAGTTTATTTGGGTAACCGTTACATTTCATACTTTTGTTTTTAAAGATTGGTTTTGATATTCCTTTTTACGATGTGGGTTTCTATTAAAGAAACTTTCAAATAGTAAACCATTTATAACCCCGACGAATTTCGAGGGCGAAATTCATTTTAAGGGGGGTAGAATGTAACAGCCCAAGATTTTATAAAAAATATTCTTTTTAATTTTATTAATGTCTTTTGTTGTACGCTACACCAAAAGGAGCTTGCACAACACGCATCCTTGACTTGACTTGCATTACACGCAATCACGACCTTCCTCGATAGCGTGTGTAATACGCAATACCGAGTTTCACTAAACAACGATATGCTATTAAAATATTATTAAAACTAGCCGGTATGAATAGTAATAACCACTTTTTAAAATTCTGTAAATCTTATTTTTCAAAATGAACTTCATTTTTGGATTGGGAGTATCGAATTTAGCCTAAGGTGAAATTTTGGTACATTTCAGATAACTTTCATATTCTGATGAATAGTGAAAATTACTAAAAAAACAACTTTTTTAATCGAAATAATTAATAGTGATAAATAATTAATTGGAGTATTTTTAAAGTATATTTAGAATATATTTTTACAATTTAATACAATGTTGGTCATTGGATGTAATTGCACATTTAAACCAGACATAAACAAGTGTCAATCTTTTGATAGATATTGTTTCTTAAAAACACGCTATTTGTTTTAACAGCGGGATTTAATTATAAAATTAATTAATGAAACTTATATGTTATGAATTTGGTAAAATAGACTTCATTTTTGAATTCGGAATATGAAATATAGCTTAGGATGAAATTTTGGTATTTTTCTGAAAACTTTCAATTTTGGATGAATAGTGAAACCACTAAGTGGTAGGTTGAAAACTGATTTTTTCATAAAACTTAATTTTACCGCTTCTGTGAATGGAATTTCAAAAATCCGAGAGACACGGTTGATGTCAGTAAGTAAAATGTGGTTCAATGAGATGAAAATAATTTTTGGTGAATAGTAACTTTTTACTTTTATTTACCACGGTTAAAAGTAAATAGGGTAATTAATGGTAAGAATGATATTAATATTACCCTAACACATGTCCTAACTCTATTGGACAAGTGTATCTCGACCAAAAACAACCTTAAGTGTAAAATATTATCATTTATGCCCACTTGGATTAGATTAGGACATTTATTATTATTTAATTCAAAGAAGAGTTAAAAGAGTTAAAATCAAGGTTTATTCACTAAAACATTTTTAATATGGGGTAATACATAAGATAAATTCGACTATAAATATTCATTAGAAAGATAAATAGATTTTATACATAATGATATTTTATTTATAATTTTTAGACTTCAAATAAATTAATTTATTTATGACACAACAATGATGCAGTAATTACCCTTTTAAGGAAATATTAACATAATTGATGTTATAAATACTCAAATGAATGTAATTTGAGACTTTTTATGAATTCCACTAATTTTATAGGTTACTATGATATATTAGTGTTGATTTAATCAACTTGTTTCGAACATATAATTCTGTTATGACTTTCAAAAAAATCATATATCAAATTGTGTCAAAATAGACACAAAATAGTTTTTAAATAAAATATTATATTATTAATTGTTATTTTATTCCTAAAAGTATAAGGTTCGGCCAAATGACTTAGATAAGGATATATATTAATAATAAACAATTTGGGGTTCGTTTGGCATGTTATAGTAAGTGTATTAACCATATAGTGAAAGAAAACAAAAAGACACGGTAAAAGTTAAATTATTTAACTTAGAGTTAAATCTAATTGATAAGGTTAAAATAAGAACCTAAACTTGTCTAAATCCTATTGGTTGATAGGATTTCGACCCATCCCCACTTTAGCTTCGAAATAAGACACTTTGGAACCATTATAAACCTATTTTTACTTTAATATAAAATAATATTTTGAGATATTCCTAAGGTGCCCCTCTCCTCCCCTATAAAAGGGCACCTCCTCCCCCTCCTCCTCACACCAATTTGAGCACTCAAGATCGGCTAAACCCTGCCAAAATCTCTTCTCCACTTCCCTAGAAACATCCTAGAGGTTCTGGTCTTCCTCAAAGACCAATTTTAGTTCCCTAAGAGGAGGTCTCCAAAAGGCGCTTCAAAGAAGAGGTAATTACCGTTACCAATTCTTTCATCTTTATTTCTTCTTCCACTTCTTCTTATTAGGTTGTTTCATTATGAAGTAATAACATCAGTATCACTCATATACTGATATGTTATTATAAGTATGAAACAACCCTATTTCACCATCTATCTATCCCACGGAAAAATAAATCACCGCGCGTGCGTACGTACGGAATACCGTCTCCACGCCGTGGTGTAATCTATTTTCCACCACCACCTTACATGGATGGGTATAATGGTGTAAAGAATAACTATACATAGTTATTAAAACATCATATTTATTCTGATATATTTTATAATCCACTCCAATTCAATTCAATATTTATGGAAATGATATCATCGCTCGTGTGTACGTACGGACTACCGTCTCCACGACGCGATGAGATTCATTCTCCATGTTAACCATTTAAGAATGATTATAAAGTATATATAAGAAATAATAATGAAATATATGACATTATAAAGATACTGGATTTATTTATATATATATTTATGTCATCTACTTACTTCCATTCAAGACAATAGGGAAAGGAAAACAGCGTTCATGCGTACGTACGGACTACCGTCTCCATGAACGGTGTTTTTCATTTCATTTATCTATCTATTATATATATATATATACTGAATATATATGATATATAAATCATATTTTATATTCTGGAAGTAAGTAAATCATGATATAAGTAATAATAATGTCAAGAACAACAAGTCAAAACACCTACGATAAAAGAAATGATTTTACCCAAAACGCTTCTTTAACATGGAATTTACAAAAGAACGGGTAATATAATGTCATAAGTGAACCATATATGATATCATAACAATGAATATGATTCTGTAATAATTCAATGACATTATTTAAACCATTATACAGGAGCTTCGGACACGTACAAAGCAAATCGGACCTAAGGTAAGGGAAATATCACAATCTCACTTTTATCCGAGATTGTTTTTACTTTGGTAATTACTTGGGTGTATTTTATCATCCACATCCATGTTCCATCAATATGTAATATTAATTCCATCCTTATACAATAGTTTATATCCAATTTTACCCTTCGGTGAGTTTTTTGTAAAAGATATGAAAGGAATCTTTTATCATTTTCGTACGAGGTACTTTTTGACTTTTCCGACAAAAGTACGAGAAGAATGTTTTTTTTAACTTATACGGCACAAACGGATTTTTACGGTTTTATAAAGCATTATTTTCATGAACCTTCCTCCAAAATATTTCATGACTATTTTCAATAAAATCTCTTTCTATTAAAATTGCATGATGTTTAGTGAAAAGAAATTGATTTTGAAGAAGAAAGGATATTTTCTTCAAGAATTCAATTCAAGTGTTTTATCAAAATTATTTTCCATCTAAGATAATAAAGGATTCTGTTTATATCCATATTTTTACATTGATTTGACTATGTTGTGATGGAATTATGTTTATTAATTCCTTTATCTTATATGAATTGGTTTATGATGTCATGTTGTTTAAGAATCCCATTTTTATTACATGGGTTTTGCAATGATATGTGATTTATGATTTTGTGGCACACAAAATAATGGTATCATTATGAGATGGGTGGGACCTATATCTCCCTCCAATGCATTGGGTAAAGATTTTATATCTCATGAGATAGACAGGGCTGGAACAGTAGGTTATACCGGTTCAGTGAAACAGGACTGAAACGAGGGTTACTCGATTCAGAAAGGGACTTTGTCCACTAAGATAGTCTTGGCAATTAGTCTTGACTAACAAGAAATGATTCTCTATGATTATGTGTGTATGCCAAAAAGTTTCATGTTTTAAGTTATGATTATTGGGATTACTTTTTCACTGCCATGATTTATCCCATGATTATGAAATTATGCTCTCTTTTGCAGGTTATGATTTCCAAAATGTTATGTTCTTATGAATATGATGTGATTGATATTTATTTTGTTTACCCTTACTGAGCATTTGAGCTCACCCTTTTATGTTTTCTTTTCCCCAGGATATAAAGAAAGGTTTTAGGTAAAAAAAAGGAAGATCTTTATGGGAGATTTTGAAGAACTTTCACCACAATTAGAAGATTATAGTCCGAGTTTCCAAAGACACTAAACTATTACGGTCCTTGTGTGTGTGTTTTTGTAATGTACTAAGTATTCCGCAAAAGTAATGTAATGTCAATGTACGTCAAGATAAGGGTCTCTACAATAACTATGGATTTATTCATGAAATTATCAAAAATGATTTAAATCATGAGGGTTTTAATGATATAAATTAACAGGCTATTTTGAGCATAAAACGTTTTGTGATAAACATTTGAAGCTGTTACTACCCCCTTCGATCATATAATCCTTTTAACAAATATATATGTAAGACTATCCCTTATTCACATAATTTCATCATTGTAAAATTGTTCAAGTATAAAATAACATATATTATTATATTCATACACTAGTCTCCACTCAAATGTGTACAAATATTCATATTATACATAAGAAAACATAAGACCATATATATATATATATATATATATTATCTTCCATTGATGAATATATATGTATAATGAGTAAACATACATATATATAGGAATATTGATGTATACATGGTAATTTTCATTTGATAATGAAAACATCAACCAACATCAAGGGAAACACAAAACACTATTGAAATAATTAATAAGTCACCAACAATGCAGAATGTTTCAACACACATAACAAAACTACTAGGGACTAAAAACACTAAAATAAAATAAATGTAGTAGGATAAGAGAAGGATAGAGAAAAACCAAAAAAATCAAAAAGATGACGGTGATATGATACATTTTGAAAAACATTATCTTAGGTGGTGGTTGTCGGCACCTGAACATGGGAGTCCCAAAAGGAACCTCACATACCCTAACAATAGAAGACGTAACATAAATTAGATTACCCCGTATCCTACGGTTTAGCCTCATTAAAATCAAGAAACCGGGAGTCAAAAAATAACTATCCAATGGAGAAAAATTTCATACCTTGATGAGTTGAATGTAAAAATGAGGATCTCAACATCAAAGGAGGATGTCAAAAGGAAGGTTTTGATAAGGGAGGTCACATAGAGGCAGGTCATATAGATGTAGGTCATACACCCAGGGGGTACTAATGATCACCACACTAGAGAAAACCATAATGAGGGAGGTTGAAATTGGGAGGTCGCACAGAGGGAGGTCAAAATTCTGAAGGTCATGCTGGTTGTGGGTTTGGCTAAGGGATTTTCCTCTAAGGGTATGGTGGGGGGATAGAGAGATACCCCTTTTGGTGACTCTAAACATAACATATGACACAATAATTATTATTATTATTATTATTATTTGAAATACTATATTCATTTCCCATTTTCCCCATTTTTTTTCAATTTAACATTAATTTAACAAATTTAATTTCATTCAAAAAACTCAATGCATTGTTGTGGCACTCTTAATTTCATTATAATTTTCCGTTTCAAAAATTTCCAAGACAATATATGTAAAATATAGATTCCCTTAGAATTTTTTTATCTCGATTAAAGCATGAGATGATACGACCACCCATCCTTAGATTTTCTCATCCACAATAAGCCTTACGGAAAAAATAATGTATCTCCCAAACTAAAATGGTCATGAAGTTTCATTAATATGGATGTGTTTCATTTCTGAATGCCCAATGCACCTTCAAGAATAACATAAGAATATGGAATATAAATCAACCCAACTCAATACAATGACTGAATATCGAACTGAATTACTATAATAGAGCTCACACTTGTTCCTTAAGATAGATAAATGATCATTCCATCATTCCATTATGCTTATGGCATATGTTTCTCTCCACCATAGGCCACTCATCATCAAAAGGGACAAATTGTGAAACATGGTATGCACCACCATCAAATTTTCCTATAAAGCAAGATCCAATATTCCCAAGATGAATTTGGAATGAATTTTAGAATGAACTTACAATCAACATACAACAATATAACATTAACATACTAATGTGCCCAAAAACATACCTTCACTAACAACAAACCCCATCAAGAGGATAACAAGTCGAGTGACTCTGGATGAGAAACAAAATGATGCACGACATAGATGTTCAAGAAATTATAGTCTTAAAAATGATTTCCATGTAATGGACCAGACCCTACTGGACCATTACTTTTCCAAAAGTGAGGCTCCACCAAAACAGTGGCACCATGATGGTGGCACAGTGGTGGTGGCACCGGTCACGGTGGAACTGTGACGGTGGCACCGTGAGGGTGTCACCGGGACAGTGGCACTATGTCCACTTCGTTCTTTTCCAGTTCCCGTCCTTTCCACTCCCGTAGTAATAAATTCTTTTACCCTTACTAAATCCCATAATTAATACCTAAAAATCTCGATAAATGTCCCGATGGGGGATATTAAATTGCCACATAATACCATCGTGTGTAACCACCCAAACCACGTGGGAAACCATGATCCGACTTTCTAGGCATTCCAAATCCCCACATCCCGTAACAATATGATTTTATCAATATATCGGAAAGGATATTCTTCTTTGTCTTCTTCCTTTTAGCTGAATCCTCTCCATCTCCCCGGTGCGCCTACGCTCGAGTCGTCTTCTCGTCCATGGAGTTCCCGATGTCCCTCCCCTGCAAATCACAAATCCCATATTCTAGGCGCGTGGAGAAAAATGTTGATCCTCGATCAATTATGTAGGTATTTTCTCTTTCTTCTCTCCTTTATGTGTAACATTCGACGTGGGAATGCTTTTGCCTCATTAGAAATTGATGAAACCGAACATAATGAAGATAATGAATCGACCTTTAAAGAATAAAAGGGGGTGTGATTGATGTTCGGTTGTACCCTTTATGTTGTTATGTGTTGTTAATTGTACGGGCCTATTCTCAAAAATATTCATGGTTGTTGGTGGTCTTTCTCTGTGCACTAATGAACCTCGATGCTCCTGGATGTTTAAAAAACTGTAACGTTGAATTGGTTAATTACATATACTCGGTTAAATAAATTGAAAGCACCTAGATCAACCCTTTTCTGTGATAACCCCGAATAAAGAACATAACAATTGAAACCTTGGAGTGTATAAAATCTTCTAAATCTGAAAATATCTGCATGGGCCAGCCTTGTGTTGGTGGTAGTGGTTTGGTTGTTTCATTAGCGGTCCGATTTCTGGGGTGATATGGGTGGGGATGGGTTCCCCTATTGTTATAATTTCACTAGTTGTGAATTTGAGGTTGTGTGGTTACTCTGCTTATATCACGAATTGGGGTGGAATCCTTTGTTTTTGAGAAACTGTTGGCTCCTAGATTTTGGGGACATGGGGCTGTGTCTCGGGGTTTTCTTTGGTTACAGCACTTTGAGAGATCTCACTTATCCCTTTGTTGTTGTGACATTACAAGAGAAACGGGTGTGAATGTTTAAGTTGATGTTTGACTGTCTTCTTTCTATGGCTTGCGGTTTTTGCCTGTTAATTGCCCTGAAGTGTTGAATTCACCTTAACGGGGTTACTTAAAACTGAAAACAGGAATAGTTTAAATGGGAATGAGTTGTGGCTTGGCCATGAGGGTCGTACTATTCATTCATGAATGATTAGTAACGAGGGTGTTTGTGCATAGGTTTTGGGAACCTCAAGGTAGGGATGAGTGCTTTTTACCTACACCTATATCTGTAGCTTTTATGTTTCTTATTCGCACCCCACCCAAGTTGATAACTTCAGTTAAAAACTCTCCCATTTCATGGGGGTGGGTGTTTTTTCCAACACCCTTATGAGTGGCTGGTTATTAGCTCCTTTTCTGCTCCATTTCTCGAATAGCCCAAGACACTTCGGGCAGGATGTGATGGACTGAATTCTTTTATTATCCCAATAATCATTGGGTAGGGTAGTTGTGGTGGTTGTCCTAGGTCTTTGCGGGAAGGTTGTTGCCCAAGTGTCTTCGGGATGAGGCTCAGGTGTCTTCGAGCGTGGCAGTAGTTGTTCTTACCTTGGTGTTTTCGGGTGTGGTTACACATGGTGGTTGTGGCCCAGGTGTCTATTGGCAGGGTTTGGCAGTGGGTCTATAGTGAGGTTGTGACCCAGGTGTCTGCGGGTGGGGTTTAGCAGTGGGACTGCAATGAGGTTATGGCCCTGGTTTGTATGGGTAGGGTGTGGCAGTGGGACTGAGGTAAGAATGGCGTGATTTGTTCGATGCGTAGTACGTCATCAATAACCAGTGGGAAGGTGGGGAGGGGTACCCGAATATCAATTTTCAATTACTATACGTTACTTGAATTGCTTTATTTGGGGAGTGTTCCTTGGTAAGATTCGAGTGGATAGCTTTTCCTTGTTGGGTGTTTAGTTATATCTTTTTCCATGGGACATTAGAATGTCTCCTCCCTTATGCACGAGGGACTTTGGGTTTTCCTACTGAGTATACTTGTATGCTCACCCTACGTATATAAAACTACTTTCAGGTCTCCAGGAAAACTTCAGATATTGTGTAGGACCATATTAGATCAGAACTTTGTGGCAGTTGCAGTTGTTGTTTTCCTTTTCATGGTATATTTTTACTTTAGGAGTTTTGTGGCTTGTATCTTTTACCTTTGATCATTCATATGGGAATGGTTTACTTTCAGTCGTACTTGTACTTTAATTTTTGTTGTTGTGGGATTTAATATCTTATCTCCCAATCCTATTAGAATAAAAAGGGAAATACCATCCATTTAGTGTTTGATTTTATACCTTTGGTGTTATTCACCACTCCGGGACCTATTGAAGGTGGATCTCAGGGGTCATTATCTCCCCTTCAACATGAAGAAAGGAGTTTCTGGCAATCTATTGTCCCTTCCCTCATCTTGGTTAGGAGGGTCATGACAGAATGGTATCAGAGGAGGTTGAGAGATAGGATGGGGTCTGGAGTTAGGCACAATGAGGATTACATTAGATGGTAGGTTAGTAGTTATGTGTGACCTTGGTACTTGAATTAGACTAGGGAAGACCGGCTATGACACTGGATTTTAGGGGGCCCCGTGATCTGATGTAAGGACTCTTGACCTACCGAACGACCAAGTGAGGCCATGCAGATTTCATGGTAGAGACACTAGTGAAGGTACATGCATCATAATGACTTTTGTTTTCATGTTTCATGGGTTTCTTTGGAGTTCCAAAATAAATGACGAAGTATATAAAAATTTAAGAACAATATTCTACACTACTCGGGCTTAGGCATTCCTTGTTTGCCTTGCTACTATTGCACCTGGTAGGCGACCATGAGTATTACAGATGATCGAGGCCCAGGATATTGACTTGGCTGATCGACAGAGGTTCGACCAAGAGGAGGAGGATAACCAGTGGCAGAAGACGCTTCGAGATTTTCAGTGACAATTCCTCGGGAAGTATGGGGGAAACATCTCATACATGGACACAAAGAGCTGGCTCGACGAGATAGTGATAGCTTTCGGCATGATTTGGGCATCGACCGAGTACTGGGTGCCTCTGGACAGCAGCCAGATGCGGGGAGCAGTGCATCAGTGGCAGACACATTATACTGGAGAGAAGAGGGAGACTGAGGATTTATTGGTTGACTTCAAGAAGGAGTTCTGGGCAGAATTCCTCTCTTCCACGATGAAGGCTGAGAAGAGACATGAGGTACTCTCCCTAAAGAGGGGAAACATGTTAGTTAGAGAGTTCAAGATCAAGTTAAATGATCTCCTTCGATTTTCTCCAGACCTCTTTCTGGATGAGGAGTCTCGGGCGAGACGTCTAGTGGAGCCACTCTGACATCCCCTTCATTATGTTGTTGTTCCCTTTTCATTACTAACTTACATGGAGGTTCAGAAGAAGAATGATGTAGTGGAGATGATGAAAATTATGGGAGGTGTGTTGTGATAAGGGATCCAGTTGGGCCCATCGAAGGAGATTACCATCAGGAGCAGGCCCATGACATCAGGACCCTCTAGGTTTTGACTGGCAGGGAGCATGCCTCAGCAGTTCAAGTTCAGATTCCCCAATCCTCGCCCCTTTTTTCGAGCCCAGGAACGAGGTGATTCGTCTGTGGGAGCCATGGACATCTTCGGAATCAGTTCCTGAACAGAGTGCAGTACAGCGGGGGTGGGCAGGTTCAGCACCCACTTTAGCCACAACAGTTTCTAGCTAGTCCCTTTCCGTAGCAGTAGGGGTAGTAGGATGCCGACCCTCCAAGGGAATACGTTGTAGGAGGAGGCCAACCGCAGGGTGCTCCTCAGGGACCTCGGCCATGGCATGGTCTGGGAGGCAGCCGACAACAGAGAGGCAGAGGAGCTGGGCGTGGGCAGTTGCAAGCCGCAGAGGCAGTTGTTCCAGCAGGGCCAGAGGTCGTTTGAGGTACGATCAACTTGTTTTGTACTCTTGCCCATGCCTTGTTCGATACCGGAGCTTTTTACTCATTTTTTATACCTGGTCTAGCCCGTGCTCTGGGTTTAGATGTCGAGAGACTTTCAGTGCATCTGGTGCTGAGCACGCTAGTCGAAGGACAGACCGACTTATCTTATGTTTACCGAGGATTTAGACTGATGATAGGGCATCATCAGTCTATCAAGGATCTTCTATTGTTGCAGATACATCCATATGATGTCATCCTAAGCATTGAATGGTTGTTCTATGTGGGTGTCATCATTGACTTCTTTTGAGGAAGGGTTGTGTTTTCAAATTTGGGTGGTCAACATGTAACCTTAGTTGGCGAGCGGGATTGTCAGAGAAGTAGCAGGTGAGAGGGGCCCCTCATTTCCTTGTTTTCCGAACTATCAGTGGAGTCAGTAGATGCAGAAATTATGGAAGTCCCAGGATTCCTCAGTGCAATTATGAACATATTTTCAGCGGAGGTAGCGACTCTACCCCCTCGATGAGATGTTGAGTTCGGGATAGACTTTCAACCTGGTGCCCTTCTGATTTCGATGGCTCCCTATAGGTTGGCACCATCAGAGCTATGGGAGTTACGCATCTAGATTGAAGATCTAATGAATAAGGGTTTTGTTCGGCCAAGTGCATCATTGTGGTGTGTTGCTGTGTTGTTTTCGAAGAAGGCATATAGTGGTCGAAGGATGTGCATAGACTAAAGGAGTTTGAATCAGGTGACGGTCAAAAATCGCTACCCCCTCCCAAGGATAGACAATCTCTTCGACCAACTGAGAGGAGCGGGTAGGTTCTCAAAGATCAATCTATGGTCTAGATATCACCAAGTGCGTGTAAAGGAGGGTGACATCTCAGAGACTACCATCAGGTGCAGATATGGGCACTTCGAGTTCGTAATCATGTTTTCGGCGTTACGAATACACCAACTGGGTTCCTAGGACTCATGAAATTCGTCTTCCTGGAGTACCCAGACCGGTTCATATTCATGTTTATTGACGACATCTTGATCTACTCAAGATCATATGAGGATCACGATGAGCACTTGAGTAAGGTTTAGAGGTCCTCCAACAACACGAGCTCTATGGGAAGTTGTCAAATTGCTTGTTCTGGATGCGAGAGGTGCATTTCCTTGGCACATGGTCTCTGAGAAAGGGGTAAAACTGGACCCATCGAAGGTCATGATGGTTGATTCGTGGGAAGCACCCAAGAACGAGGAAAAGGTTTGTAGTTTCCTCGTGCTGGAAGGTTTCTACCGGAGGTTTGTTCCTAACCTCTCCCGAGTTGTTACACCTTTGACAGCCTTGAAAAAGATGGACCAGGATTTCATGTGGAATAGAATGTGTGAGAAGGCCTTCAGTTATCTAAAGGAAAGGTTTGTATGTGCCCCAGTGTTGTGGTTTTTAGAAGAAGGGGTGGCGTATGATATGTTCTGTTATGCCTTAGGGCAAGGCCATGGATGTGTGCTGAAGCAGTTCCAAGGGGTGATCTCTTATGGGTCGTGGCAGTTAAATCCCCATGAGCGTAACTATTCCACCTGTGACCTAGATTTTGTGACAGTCGTGTTCATACTAATGTTGCGGTGGCATTACCTCATCGGGGAGAACATTGTAGTCTTCACGGACCACACGAGAATGATGTATGTATTCTCCTAGAGAGACCTAAACTAGAATAAACAGAGGTGGATGGAGTTCTTTCAGGACTACGACTATGAGGTTTCCTACAACCCCAGAAAGGGGAATTTGGTGGCCGGTTCCTTGAGAAAAAAATCACAAAAGGATGCGGTCAGGGAGTCGACAGATGCTTGGAAGGCAACAGAGGAGTTGGCTGCCCTTCACCTTGATGCAGTGATGGAAGGTGGTAGAGGGTTCCTGAATCAGATGACAGTGCAATATTCTCTATTGTGGCAGGTAGAGGATTTCCAATTGGGAGACTCGGAATGTGAGGTGATGTGTGACCATGTTAACAAAGGGGATGCTCTAGAAGGGTGGACGGAGGATGGTCAAAATCAGGTGCTTTTCCGAGGTAGGATATTTGTTCCAGAGGCGATGCACGAGAGAGTCCATAGTGAGTTACACAACTCACCCCTAGAAGTGAACCCAGGAGTTTCCAAGATGTACAGGGGCATGAGAGGTCAGTTCTGGTGGCCCGGGGTGAAGTGGGTGGTGGCAGAGTTTATGGTCAAATTCATGGTATGTCAGCAGGTGAAGGCTGAACAACGCGTTTCTGGTGGTTTGTTGCAGCCTCTAGATGTTCCCGAGTGGAATTGGGATGACATCTCGGTGGATTTCCTCATGGGACTACATAAGGCACAAGGAGGTTGTGATGCTATCTGGGTATCGATGGATGGGTTGATGAAGTCAGCTCACTTTCTAGCGATCAAGGAGTCGGGTGCAGTAGATTCCCTAAAATGATGGTAAGTGGATGAGGTGGTGCGATTTCATGGAGTTCTGAGATCCATTGTCTCGGATAGGGATGCATGATTTACCTCACGAGTTTGGAGAGGATTGCAACATTCTTTTGGCACCCAGCTATGACTTAGCACTCCATTCCATCCCCAGACAGATGGGCAGACAGAGCACACCATCCAGACCTTAGAGGATATGCTACGAGTATGTGTTCTGGACTCATGAGGATTGCGTCTGCAACACATACCTATAGTAGAGTTTTCCTACAATAATAGCTATCACTCTCCCATTGGCATGGCTCCATTTGAAGCCCTATATGGAAGGTCGTGTCGCTCACCGGTGTGCTGGATTGAGGTTGGGGAAACGAGCGTTCTTGGCCTGAAATTGGTGCATAGCACGACAGAGAAGGTTTAGCTTATTTGGGAAGGTATGAAGGCGGCCTAGGACTGAAAGAAGTCATTTTCCGATTGCAGGAGGAGGCCCTTGGAGTTTGAGTTTGGAGACCACGTGTTCTTAAAGTTTGCCCCTCGGCATAGAAAACTGAGGTTCGGTAGAAGAAGTAAGCTTTCTTCCAGATTCATTAGACCCTTCGAAGTGTTGCAGCGGGCCAGTGATGTTGCTTACCAGCTAGTGTTACCACCTCCTCTATTGAAGATAGATGATGTTTTCCATGTGTCCCAGCTCTATTGGTATCTACATGACAATTCACACATCCTTGGCTGGGGAGATCTAGATATCGAGGAAAACATGACCTTTGTGGAAAGACCAGTGAGGATCGAGGATCATGAAGAGAAGGTTCTTCGTGGGAGAACCATCCTTTTAGTTTGAGTGTTGTGGAAGCATGGTGGGATTGAAGAAAGTATCTGGGAACAGGAAGCACAGATGTGCGCCCAGTACCCAGAGTTGTTTTGAGTTTTGTGTCGTTCTGTTTATATATGTTTTTGATGGAACACATCTCCTTGTTAACTATGGAATGTTTGGTTTTCCTTTTTCTCTGGATGTGTGTGAAATTTTCTGTCTATGGGGAGGGGAGGACCTGATCCCTAATCAGGACTCATTAAGGTGGATGCGATTAAACACGTGTGGGTGAGTTAGTGCCACCCAAAGTGGATAGAATCTTGACACGGGGGAAGAGACACCCCAACCCATATGACTGGGCATTTTGACCCCGGTATGTTTCTTGGTTCTTGAGAGGGAGTTGTTTCTAGATAACGATGTGGTTCACTCTTGAGATGTATCTTTAGAGGTGTTTGTTCAGACCCTCTCTTCTCTTCTGGTTTGTTTTGATTCCCGAGTGCAAGAATATTTTTAGAGGTATCTAATGTAATGGACTAGACCACCCTGGACCATTACTGTTCCAAAAGTGAGGCTCCACCAAAATAGTGGCACCGTCACGGTGGCACCGTGAGGGTGCCACCATGACGGTGGAACCCTGAGGGTGACAGCATGAGGGTGCCACCGTGAGGGTGACACCGTGAAGGTTACACCATGTCCTCTTTGTTCTTTTCTAGTTCCTGACCGTTCCACTCTCGCAGTTATAAATTCTTTTACCCTTATTAGAGCCCATAATTAATACCTAAAAATCCTGAGAAATGTCACCAATGTGGGATATTAAATAGCCACATAATACCATCGTTTGTAACCTCCCAAACCACGTTGGAAACCACAATCCGACTTTCAAGGATTAAAAAATACCCATATCACATAACAATGGGATTTTATCTATATATCACAGAGGAAGTTCTTCTTTATCTTCTTCCTTTTGGACGACTCTTCTCCTTCTCCCCGGTGCACTTGCGCTCGAGTTGTCGGCTCTTCCTTGGAGTTCCCGACATCCCTCCCCTGCGAATCGTGCATCTCCTAGTCTTGGCGCGTGGAGAAAAACGTACATCCTTGATCAATCAAGTATGGATTATCTCCTTTGTCTCTCCTTTCTGTCTATAATGCAGGGTGGGAATGCTTTTTCCTCTATTAAAATTGATGAAACTGAACATAATGAAGATAATGAACGGAACTTTAAATAATGAAAGGGGGTGTGATCGATGTTCTTATGTATTCTTTATGTTGTTATATGTTGTGAATTGTATGGGCCTATACTCACTTCATATCATGGCCGTTGGTGGTCTTTATCTATGCCCTAATTAACCACGGTTCTCTTGGATATTCAAATAACCATAACGTGGAATTGATTAATTACATATACTCGGTTAAATAAATTGAATGCACCAGTATCAACCCTTTTCTATGATAACCCTGGTTAAAGAACAATTGAATTGAAACATTGGAGTGTGTTAAATCTTTTAAATCTAAAAATTCCTTTATGGTACTACCTTATGTTGGTGGTAGTGGCTTGGTTGTTTCTTTCATGGGCCGATTACTGGGGTTATATGGGTGGGGATGGGATCCCATGTTGTTATATTTTTCCTGGTTGTGAATTTGAGGCTGTGTGGTTACTCTGGTTATATCACAAATTTGGGATGAATCCTCTGTTGTTTAGAAACCATTGGCTCCTGGATTTTTGGGACATGGGGCTGTGTCTCGGGGTTTTCTTTGGTTCCAGCACTTTGAGGGATCTCACTTATCCCGTTATGGTTCTGACTTTACATGAGAACCGGGTGTGAATGTTTAAGTTTCTGTTTGACTATCTTCTTTCTATAGCTTTCGGTTTTGGCCTGTTAATTTACCAGTACTGTAGAATTCACCGACATGGGGTTACTTGAATAGGAAAAAAAACATTTTAAATGGGAATTGGTTTTGGGAATGAGTAGTGGCTTGGTCGTGAGTGTTGTACAGTTCTTTCATGAATGATTAGTAATGAGGGCATTTGTGATTAGGTTTTGGGAAACCCTAGGTTGGGATGAGTGCTTGTTATCTATACCTATATCTATAGCTTTAATGTTTCTTATTCTCCGCCCACCCAAGTTGAGAACATAATTTCTGAACACTCCCATTTCAAGGGGGATGGTGTTTTTCCCAACACTCTTATGAGTGGCTGGTTATTAGCTCCTTTTCTGCTCCATTTCCCGAATATCCCAAGACACTTTGGGGGGGCTCTGATGGCCTGAATTCCATTATTAGCCCAAGAATATTAGGGCGGGGTAGTTGTGGTGGTTGGCCCAGGTGTTTGTGGGTTGGTTGTTTCCCATGTGTCTTCGGGATGAGGCCCAAGTGTCTTCAGGCGTGGCCGTAGTTATTCTGACCCAGGTGTTTGCGGGTGTGGTTATGCATGGTGGTTGTGGCCCAAGGGTATGCGGGCAAGGTTTGGCAGTGGGACTACAGTGAGGTTGGAGACCAGGTGTCTGCGGGCGGGGATTGGAAGTGGGACTGTGGTGAGGTTATGGCCCAGGTGTGTGCGGGCGGGGTGTGGCAGTGGGACTATGGTAAGAATGGAGGGATTGGATCAATGCATAGGATGTCTTCAACAACTAGTGGGAATGTGGCGAGGGGTACCCAAATGTCGATGTGTTATTACTATACATTACTTGACTTTCATTATTTGGGGAGCATTCCTTGGTAAGGTTTGGGTGGATTTCATTTCCTTATTGGGTGTTTTGTTAACTCTTTTTCCATGGGAAATTAGAATGTCTCCTCACTTGTGCACAAGAGACATCAGTTTTCCTAACTGAGTATACTTATATGCTCACACTACGTATATAAAACTACATTCAGGTCTCCATGAGGACATCAGGGATCGTGCGGGACCGTACTAGCTCGGACCTTTGCAGCAGTTGCAGTTGTTGTTTTCCTTTTCATGGTATATGTTTACCTTTGGAGTTTTATGGCTTCTATCTTTTACCTTTGAATATGCATATGGGAATGGTTTAATTTCAGTCGTACTTGTACTTTCAGTTTTGGTGTTGTGGGATTTACTATCTTATCTCCCGATCCTATTAGAAAAAAAGGGTACTACCATCCATTTAGTGTGTGACTTTATACCCTTTGTGCTAGTCGCCACTCTGGAACCTATTGATGTCGGGTATCGGTGGTCATTATCTCTCCTTTAACATGAATAAGGAAGGATCGGGCAAAATTTTGTCCCTTCCCTCATCTTGGTGAAGGCGGGTAGTGACATTCAACTCCTAGGGAACATTGCATTTAAAATAAACACATTACATAATGCCTTTTCCTAACATTCGGTAAAACTCATTGTTCAAACCATCGCTAACCGATTTTTAAACTATCATACCGAAAAAAACTAGTATATAACACTGTTCCATCCCACATTAATTGTTAAACCCTTATTAACAAATATCATCATGCCTAAAGAATGTAGATGATAAAAACATATTTAGACTACTACAAGTAAAGGATCATGATAATGTTTTCTATAATCTATGTTTAATATAGAGACACAAGTACAATCCCATATCATCTAGGTCAGAATAATGACTTTACCTTGAGAGGCATCCTTTTTTTGGTCAAAACCATGATGAAAAGATGTTTCCAAGAGTCATTACATGGAATTCCCACACATGAAACCATGTAACACTTTGAATTATCCCAAAATCAAACTGATCCATGCACTGGGATGAAATAGTGTGAAAAGAACCCAAACAATACCAACATCATTAATGATTTAGTGCATCATAATACGGATTCTTGCTTAGTGCATCAAGAATTTCATCAAGATAGGGGTCATCCTTGTCTGTAATAAAAATGCACTAAATGAAATTAATATACCAACAAATGGATTTCAGAAAACTCAATCATGCCCAAGATGAAGTTCTTAGTTCGATTATGATCTAACCAAACCCAACCACAGAATGGAAGAACAGTCGTACCAATACCATTTGACATCATTTTAATGGAACCCATCTTCACCTACAAATACATAAACACAAACTAATCACCAAGAATTTAACTAACAAGGCATTCATGGATTGATCATGATTTACCACTGAAGTCTATCGATGTCTGAATACACATTCTATGTGGTTTCATAAATAGCCAACAACAAAAACATCATGATTCCACGAAAACACCAACACATATTTAGAACTTCCACGCTTAATGGGATGACAAAAAATCTGATCGTTTTCAAATATAAATTTTTTGGATTCATTCTTCTACATGGAAGGACCCATTTACCAGATTCGACATGATTCTATTTAATAGAGGGTTTTCTTAGTCAATCTTTTTTCTTCAAAAGGGAATTTCCCAGTGTGACCTTTTCGAACCCCCCATACAGAGAAAACCCCCTCCCCCATGAAGTGGTAGCACCCGAAGGCAGCTCCATAGCCGGGGAAGAAGCCATTACCAACCTAGTTGGTATAGTGTCCCGGAGGGTAAATGCCTGACAGCGATGGTTCTTCACAGCAATCTGTTAGAAATTGGGCCGCGCATGATTTTTTACTCCAATAGATTTCTGAGCATCCTGGCAAGGTGGATGGATCCCAGGGGAGAGGCTCGCCCTGAAAGCGGACTCCTAGGAATCGAACAATAATCCTACCAAAGAACAACCTGTTTTGGGGACTCACCTTCACCACCACACCACCACCGAAGTGAACCTAGTCAACGAATGGAAAGAAATATACTAGATGCTAACCAGCAGGCTAGATCCTAATTTATCTTAAATGTATATGTTATGATCATCTTAACCAAACTCAGATACATTATAATATTTGGAATGAAATCCAAAAAACCAACATACTAGCAAGTCAAAACTATTGAGTAATAGAAATCATCCTGGGAATAGGGATAAATCTATTTACATTAACTCATAGGTCACTCTTCTATGGAGATGACCTAAAGACATACTCAATCGATCAAGTCTCAACAATTTGACCGAACTCTACTGGTTTGTTATAGGATTAGAGACTCGATGGGTACCTTTTATATCGACACATACAATCCATAGGATTCAAAAGATATTCAAAAAACACTCTAAACTATACATAGAATATCGCCCCTATCAATTCAAGTTTAATGTGGTTTATATAAAATATTAAATCCAAATTCTTATTGGCCCAAGAGACCATTGACATGGATGATTCCATACAATGTAGCCCATCACCGAGGGAGAAGAAAGGACAATGAGAACATTGAAACAACTAACCATGATCTTGGAATGTTTACCCCACTACAAAAGTGTTGTACTCGATGCACATACCATTAAAAAGTTTCAAATATTCCACAACCACACATCCGAACAATGGTTTCATTTAGATGATATGATCCCCATGAGGGACAAAAATACACAAATTTCACCAAGCATTATGAAATCTCTTCATAAATGGTATGGAACATAATCAATAATAGTTATACCCACTATAGGCTTTCCACATACAAAAATAGAAACATTTACTGAAAATTAGGACACACTAAACATATTACACAAGGACCTAATATGATCATTTAATCCATTGCTAAATGAATATGGCCTATGGAAAACATATATGGTTTTGTATCAAGATAACTTAAATAATGAATTTATATACAATTAAATGGGTTTTTTTATAGAGGAAACCCCTACAAGGACCATTTATATGAAATTCACATTTAATCACATTTACTCATAACTCTTTAAAATATTTAATTCAAATATCAGGTATATTTATTTATAACATAAACATGTGGTGAAAGATTTAACAAAAGAATCAATGAAAAATAAAAATGTATTATAAAACATCGTCTTAACCATTTAAAATTTTTTAGTATCCCATATTTATTATGATATTTATCTTATAAATTAATTTTCACAGAGTAGGTGACTTGGGAGGGTCCCATATAGGAGACCTAGGTTCTATAAAAATATATCCAATAGCATTTTCCGAGTTTTAGAAATAAAATACACCCTAATTAGTAATCCCATATATTACATGTCCCAAATTACCTAAATGGGTCTATTTGATCATTTTAGAAGGAAACAAATAGATTTTAGATCAAAATTTAACACCTTACACATTTATACCATTTTCTTATATTACATGATCATATATATAATGGTCCAGAGATATGAGTGTCCATCTACCAATCCATAAAAATCCCTTACACATTATATATGGCAGTAACTCCCATTTAATCAAAATTATTTCACTCAATATTTAACATTATTATACATAATATTTTAAAAAGAAATATAAATTATATAGATATATATTATCATCAAGATGGATTGATTACGTGGGTTACTATTTCCTATTTATAAGGCTCCAATACACCTTCGAATCAAAAAAATACTTCTCATTTTTACATAATCCATTTAATTACAACATTCCCATGTATTTTATTTACATATTTATAAGAAACAAATATCATCATTACCGGAAGATAACACATAACAAAATTCAATTTGGAATTGAATCATAGAACACCAAATTGAAAATGCATGTCATGTATATTGGCATCATGGAATAAAATCACCAAACCATGTAATATACTAAAACATGGAATAAAACTCCAGTAACATAAATCATGTCATCCAGAAGATTACATATGACACTACATGGTATGAGATATGCATGACATGTTAATTTCTATGTGAATAAAATAATTCATTTGATGATTCATCCTTCCCATAACTGTCTTAGGGAAAATAACACATATTCTAAAAAAAATAATATAAGAAGTTACAATAATAACTCTAGGTTAATTCAAATTTAATTATTCTATCCAAAAGAATGAACAAAAATTAATAGACCAGGATACTTGGTAATTTCCCCATAAGTGGTGTGATCAGACCTAAGCATGGAAATTTACCAAGAAACCAAAAATTTCTTACTAACCAATATACCAACCCAAAATAGTAGTAAAAAGGAAAATAAAATCAATAACAGATTTTAACATCTAAATATGGCTAGCAAAAAAGCAGGTAGCAAGACCGGTGGGTCCCATGGTTTCATGTGAATCTCACGAAATTCTAATGGCTTTTAACTATTAGTGATGGTTGATGATGTGTCTATGGGGAGAATATTTGTAGCATCCCACGTAAATAATGAAACATGAAATTTTAATATTTATTAATGTTTTTGAATTGAATATTCATTTTACTTTAAATTGGATGCTTTGATCGATGGTGTGCTTGATTTGCTACAACTTGTTTCTTTGAAATCTTACTTTGCTCACTAATAATTTAATATTAATATTTTAAATGGTATTTTACACCTACCTGTTTTATTGGAGGGAATTAAAAAAACTAACTAAAATATGATTATACATGTTTGTATAATGTTTAAAATTTATCCAAAAAAATGATAGAGTCTGAAAATGTGAATAAATCCAATTTTAAGCAAAAATACTCTAATATACATTAAATGGAAGATTTAACATCTTTTGATGGTGAACCATTTTTAAATATAGTTTTCATTACTTTTATATGTTATATTTGAAAAAATAATATTATTATTTAGAATCGGGACATCGAAATATAATTTGGATGAAATTTCGGCATTTTTCTGGTAAAGATCATTTTTTAATGAAAATTGAAATATATTGAATTTTAAATCAAAACATCCATTTTATAAAAATTATTCATATATTGAGGTTATCTTTTTATTTTGTTTTACTCTTTAATAAAATATATATTTACCATTTAATCCAATTTAGGTCATTGATTGTTATTTCCATTGAAATTGGAAATAAACAAGTGTCAATCTTTTGATAGTTATTTCATAAAAACACGTTTTTTATTTTGACACCTAGAATTAATTTTAATTTACTTTATGACACTTATGTGATTGTAATTTGAAAAAATGGATTCCATATTTGTAATCATCATGTTCATATTTTGTAAATAGGTATCTTTTTTTGATATTATGAATATTTACATCAGTAAATATTTTATTTACCATGGTAAAAAGATAAATCTACTAATTAAAGGTAAAAAAGTAATATTATAATATTATTAAATTACCATAAAATGTGTCTTAATCGAATTGGAGGATACATAATCGACCATGTTTATCCTTGGGTTGATTTTGGGACCCCAAGGAGCCACATGGGAGTGACAACGACACTTTATTTTAATTAACTTAATGTAAAGGAAAAAATGACAAAAAAATATCTTTTAGTATATTAATTTTGAAAAGGGATTATATAAATTATCCAATTCACTATAAATATTAATTTCAATGCTAAAACAATTTCCTACATAATATAATTTTTTTAAAATTTTTAGACATCAAATAAATTAAATTATTTAGGATGAAATAATGATGAAGTGTTTACCTCATTAATAAATGACTTAAATAAATAAGATTATAAAGATTAAAATAATATCCAAAACCTTTCCAATTCTAATTGGATGATTTTATTTTGACCCCGATACATCTTATCTTCTACTTTAATATGTTTTGGACATTTAGAAACCGAAAGGAATTATATAATAAAATAATATTTTCACACTTTCATAAAGATCCCCTCATCCCCTTATAAAAAGTACTCATCTATAACCCCTTACTCAAACCTCTCAAGACACATGGATCATACAACCTCAGCCCAATTATGGTCCTTACATACCTATCTTCCTCCTACATTCCTTACCTTAGGTAGATGGAAATTTAAGTAAACCTATTGGTTCAAACCAATAAGAGATACATGAATTAATGGTAATGTCTTATCCTATGTTCTTTTGTTTGATTTTACTTATCAGTCCCCATAACACTCTTTACTACTTTATTTTATAAAAAACAGAGTATCAACAATATACTAGGTGGTTTTTTAGATGGATTCAAGCAACACATAGACACACCTCCATCTAATGTTTAATGAACATACTGTTTCTGTGGACGTCAAACTAACGCCTCATGAAACGATGATTGTTCAATTATCTCCTAACACCACATATGGTGTCCATTTAGATGAAACGTTTTTTATATGTGATATATATTATATTTATATTGTTTCTATGCTTATGTATTTTTCATTTATAGATTAACTTTATGATTTTTATTGTGGGTAAATACAATAATCTCATTTGAAGAAGTTTAGACTACCGCCCCCTAAAAGTTATATGACTCGTTCATGCCATACATGGAACAAATAAAAGACAGACTTTAAGAAATTATATATGATATTATTCTGGGATTATAATATATCTATGTATCATAATGTTTTCAATCAATTAAATATGAAATATAAATGATAGTTGCATTCATATGTACGTATGGCTTACCGTCTCCAGGGATGGTGCATTTCATTTCTTATCTCCAAATGTTATGTACGGTTATAAATACATATATATACTAGATATAAATTATATATATTATATCTAAATCATTAATATAATTCTGAATATAAAGGAATTTTGACCCCATGAAAACACGTAATTATAAGAAGTTCATTTTTACTCAAGTACCAAATATCGGAAAAATGGCCATTTATAACTTAAATGATTACATAATGTTTATAACATTGTATTATGTAATATGAAAGGAATAATATACTTGAAAAAGATTCTTATTCAAGTAGAAATTAACATTGGTTTATTATTTAAGAGAATCATGAACGAATGGGTCAATTCGAACATGAGTTAAGGGACTTCATCTAAATCTCCTTTCATTGAGACATATATTGTTCTATACACATATTTATTTTATAATATGTATAGAAACCATTGAATTTTCAATTCCATCAAAGGAAGAATTTTTATACTAGACGTTTTACTAAATGACAAAATTAATGTTTGTTTTTAATGTACGCGGTGACACAAACCTTTATGCCACTGTGTATTATTTTATCTTTGGCTTCCGAAACAAGTCCTAATGTTTCTAAATGAAAGATTAATATTGTATACACTTTTATGTATTTTTATATTGAAAATGGTTTTTGGGTTTATTATTTCAATATCTTGTTCAATATCTTGATAGGATATATTTTGATTTCAATTTGAGAATGTTATCATTCCTTAATTCTTATTCTATGTGCTATGAGTATATTATGTTCATTGGGAAATTTTTACCAATTTTGTTGGTTTCATTCTAAACATGTAAGAACCTAGAACTTCTTTTCAGGTATGTTTTTCATTTTCTATTTTTATTGAGATAAAGAGGAGTTTCTGGAAATTTCATAATTATAAGCCATGTAATTTATGAGTATACGTCGTGTACTTGGTTACCGCCGGTAGCCGGATGCATGTCATGTAACGGTCATGCACCCGGCCATGTGTGGTGACATGGAGACCGCCTAATGGGGCAGCTGGTGATAGAAAATACATGATGTGTACTTCTAAATTAAACGCCATGTATTTTCTTTTTTTCATTAAACATACTGGGGTCGTGTCTGATGGACCGAACCGTCAATTTCTCGACCAAGTTCATCCGAGAGGACCCGTATGGATGAGATATTCCTCCAATCCCCCAACAGTGCATCTATTATCCAAATTGAATGTTATCATTTGTATTTGGATTACCTCGGTAATCTCTTCCTTCTCCTTGAGCTTCATTTCCTGATTCCTCCTCCTTCTCATGGTATCATTCATTGAATGTTTTAAATGATTATGTAGATCTACGATGTTCATGGGAGATTCAAGGTTTTAGGTTCATGTATATCATTCCTTCAATAGCAAGGTAGACGGTTTGTGCCATTACATAGAAAATCTTTGAGATATTTGTGCAAAAGTGCCCAATACCCATGAATGGGTTATTGCAGGTTTACTGTTTTAGCCTTGATATTTTCCTTCTATTCTTCTATTCTTGAATAGAGTTTTATTGAATGTGTATATGGTTATTTTATATGATTTGGATGTTTTTCCCATGCATGTTTTAGTTATGAACTTTTTCTACCACTTAACATGTTAGGCTGCCCTGTTTTTCCCATGCCTAGTATTGTAGGATGGGTTGACTGTTTCATTGAGAAACAGTTATGTTGTAGACTATTTAGTCAAGTAGTTCATGAGGTTTACATTGGATTATATGCACAGATAATCATTATTGACCTACAATGGTTCGTGAGAACTTGGTTTAGTAGACCATAGTAGAAGAATGGACGTAAGGGCTTTTCCAGAGCGTCCATTTACTTTTACGATGTGAGACTACAGGGGGAATTGACGTAAATGATTCCTCAGAGTGTCTAGTGTTCCTTGACGTGGGCCACATGTTGAATGTGAAATAAGTGCTTCCCCATAGAGCCTTTAGATACTGATACCAGACAATATGAGGAATTGATGGTGAGTTCTTCCTCAGAGAGTCTATTCATAAGATGGACTAGAGGGGTTGACTATGTGTGCTTCCCAGATTGTTGCTTGTACTTATTTTGTTGAACCATATGGATTAGAAAGTGGGTTCTACCTATAGGTTTAACTTTTGTGTTTAGCTGTTTTCTTGTGTTTCTAGGTAGGACCAGAGGGGATAGGTTGTGAGTACTTCCCAGAGGGTTACCTATTTGTGATTTCTTGTTTTCATTATGTTTTGTTTGATATGCTAAAATTAATTCTTTGAATATGTACATTGTTTACTATTGATTACATCCTTGTTTACTGCTTCCTGTTATTTTTTACTTGCCATATATTTACAGACTATTAGACATAGAACCTGTGGTTGTTGCCTGCGTGGATTTAGTCTCACACCTTGTTTGGGCCATGATTCTGGGACCAAAAATATTATATTGTTGTAGGAATATATATTGGCAAGCACCCTTCTCCTTCATGCAGATGATTGCTGTGGAGCTAGAGAGCGTGAGACCTAGCTATGGCTTGTGATGCTGAGGAGTTGTTTAAATGATTTTATTTTGTACACGGATTAGTTCAGTAATATGTATTATGAATTATTTTTCTTATTTCCTAGACATATGTATCATTGAATCATTTGATATATGTGCTCCATTTGTTTATTCATCTATTTTACACTGTTTATTGTTATTTAGTATGATTACCGCATCCGCTATTGAAAATATTTTTTACTTATGATGTGTTACTCTTCCATTGAGGGAATAGTTTCCCCACTATTACACCCATATCCCTCGCTGCATGTCGGATGCCTCTGGCATTTGTCAAAATTCACTTGATGCCTGGTGACCAACCGGGTACAGGGCATCTCTAGGAGGATTTCAGAACTGGGATGTTACAAAATGGTATCAGAGGAATTCATTTCTCTTGGAAAACTAATTGGAGCATATAGACAGGGAGAGGAAAGAAAAAGTACTTGGTAATAAGTTGTTCATGGGTGTAGCTAACCTGTGTGTAGGGAAAAGCCAATCTACCCCGTTTATTTCAATTTTTCTGGTTTTTAAATTATTACAGTTGATTTGATTTAACCGTAGGTGATTCACATGTTTTGTGATATTATTGTTGTTTTTATTGAGTTTATATTTCTTTTGAAACCCAATATGAGGAGGTTGTGTCATCTTCTTCATCATATAGGGACTTCCTAGAAATCACATGTCATGGATTATATCCATTTCATTTAGGTAGTATTAGCGATCGCATATTGTGCTTGATATAAATTTTGTTCTGATAGTTTCCTTGATAAAAATACCTAATGTTTGATAGGGTATTGGTTGTTTATGGTTTTTTTTGAATGAATGCCAAACATTAGTTCATTAGGAGTTATGGGACCCCATGGACCGAATTTGGTGGATAATTTCCATGTTATCCTAGTTAATAAATTGTATAAAATGACATGATTTGATTCACGGGGAATATGGCCCCTCACAGATCAGAATTTGGAACTTTAATGTTCATATCAGGGTTTTTCTAGGCTATGGAGTAGTTTTTGAGGTTGGATGTCTATAAAACCCCATAATACACACCGTGTATTGATGAATACATTCCATGTGTTCATATGTTATGGAAGAAACTATTTTTCTTAAGTACGTGCTGTGTAATGTATATACACACACTGTAGTCTCTAACCATGTCGCAGACTGTGTGGGCAGAGACGTTGGGTTTGGAAATATTTGGTAGGATATGCCATATACCGGATGTACACGATGTGTTTTTGAACCATGTAACATTCTGTCTCACTGACAATGTGAGTTAGTTGAGTCTTTTCAATTACTCATTGTGCCCATCTATAACACGTCGTGTAGTGTAACTCGAGTACCTAACCGTGCAACGAGAAACACTAGTAAGTTAAATATTATTCTACACATTGTGTCTGGAACTAACACGTTTTTACTTTTTGTTCTAAGCGAACCGTGTGGCCTATCCCTATAAGGGGACTCGAGCATGAGAATAGGATTCAATTAAATGCTCTGTGTAAGGATAAAACGACGTGTATGGGGTGTTACAAAACTGGTTTCGGCAGAGGTACACACCCATGTGAATGGCTTAAGGAAACACGACGTGTATGTATTACACAAACCATGTATCTATATATATAAAACATGAATGCTTTATTTCTCTTGATCCCACCTTAATCATCTATTTTTTGTCCCTTTTAATCTTTATCCAAGGTGTGTGCTTGACATTGTAGAGTCATTCCACCAAGACATCCTCTGTTTGTCTTGCAGTTACTGTGCTGTGATCAGACAGTAGACAAGGCTGATCAGGGACAACCTGTAGATCCTCCAGTTGTGCCAGTCTTGGCACCTACCATCATTTATGACACAAGTGCTGATGCATAGTTCTAAGAGAGAATCATGAGGTTCATACAGACCATCCACAGGGTACCACATCCTACCCCGTTTATGGGAAAGCTAATGTGGGGTTTCCAACAACATCATCCTCCCACCATAACAGTTGAAGGATGACCTATGGTTGTTGTCACGACCCGACCTCGGGGCCCGTGCCGTGACTACCCCAAGCCCGCCTTCCATAGGCCAGGGGCTGGCGACTAGCACCAAGGCGTATAATCCCGGTAAACAGGGAAGGCATTGCCTTTATAAGTAACAACCACCACAGAGTCAGCAAGCGGAAAGTAACTACAAGTGCAGAAAAGTAAAGGGGGACAGAATACAAGCCCAACTGAAAGTAAAGTACAACTCGAAAGGGAAAACAGCAACTGAAAGTACAAGCGGCTCCTGGGACGTCCTCCTCGATTCCTACCTGAAGGGTAGGTACAGATGGCTCAGCTCCTGGATCGTCCACCACGGATCCTACCTGAAGGGTAGGTACAGATAGCTCACAACTCCTCGGGTCCAACTGTCCGCTCCGAGCACGTCCCGCTCAGTGGTCCTCCTCCGGGTACCGACCTACTCCGATGCCTCATCCACAGTCAGCGTTGTCCGTCGTCTGCAACCAACACAACGAAGTGCGGGCAAAGCCCGTGCAGGGGTGAGTATAAGTTACTCAGTAGGGACCCCGAGACCCCTGAAGGTCTCTCAAATCCACAAAGGATAAACCACGAAGAAAAGTAACAATCACGAAGTAACATCCAGTATTGATTAGGTATATGCCCATACATATACCTATGTCACCAATTTCCGTTCGACTCCAACACGAGCCCAAGAACAATCCAATCCACAAAGAAGAGTAAACAGTAAAATCCAAACGGGTTAACAGTACAAGTCTACACAGTTTATAACAAGTTTATGAAATCAACGGATAACCATTACCAAGGTATATGCCCATACATATACCTAAGTTATCAAGCGACCCATCTCAATCATGAGGAAACACAAAGATCATTGACTCAGCTCAAACCAGGATTTTCATTATCGAAACCGTAGCTGCTGAAGAGCCCCGTCTCTGAAGTGTGCAGTAGTCCTGTCACGACTCCGAGGTACTGCTCACTAACCTAAGACTGCTGAAGTACTCCTCCTGTTGAGTACCGCGGGTCTGCTGCCAACTACCGGGCGCTCCGTCCGCTGAGGGTCTGTCGCCAAATACCGGGCGCTCACCCAAATAGCCTACTGAGGTACTCCTCCTGTCGAGTACCGCGGGTTTGCTGCCAACTACCAGGCGCTCCGTCCGCCGTGGGTCTGCCGCCAAAAACCCGGCGCTCCGTCCACTGGGCTAGTCGACTCACTCCAAGTCGAGTCGGTCAAGAAGTCGTCAGGTCTCAGTCATCTACACGGTCTCCGTACTCCGCACGCACGTCTCCACCGTCGCGGGTCTGTCGCTACAAACAAGCGCACACACTCCGTAGAGTATCGCGGGTCCGTCGCTACAACCAAGCGCACACACTCCGTAGAGTATCGCGGGTCCGTCGCTACAACCAAGCGCTCCACCGCCAAGGGTCTGCTGCTGCATCCAAGCGCACCACCACTGTCAAGTACCACGGGTCCGCCGTTACACCCAAGCGCTCCACCGCCCAAGGTAAACAGAAGATTCAACTCACACAGGTTCGGTAGCACTATTCCACGTAGGATCGCTGAGTGCTGTAGTCGTCGTCGTCGAATCCACACAGGATCTCTGTACTGTCGTCGTCGCAGTCACAGTAGCAGTAGTAGTAGTCGTCACAGTAACAGTCGCAGCCAGCACTAGGGTTTCCGCACATAGCAAGCTCGTTCGGAGGGTCCGCTCCACGAGCCGAGAGGCTGATACATCAACTGTCACGAAGACCGGAGTTGATGTATCTAAAAGTTCTGTATCGGCAACAGGAACTCAACGCAACAGACGGCGGGTCGATCGGACGCCCGGTCTGAGAGTTATTGGCATTTTCGTCTCCGGGGCCCGGTTGGTTTTTAAGGAAAAACCAACCCGACCGTACTCTACCTGCGTCCAAACCTCGGGCGGAGTATGCCAAAAGATCCGTCTCACTTAGAGGATTCCATCAAAATCGACGGCACGTCAATCGGACGTCCGGAACTCAAGATATGAGGGTTTCCGCTCCGAGGGCCCGGTTGGTTTCGTGAACGAACCAACCCGGCCGTACTCCACCTGCGTCCAAACCTCGGGCGGAGTATTCCAAAAGATCCGTCTCACTAAAAGGAACACAACGCGACTGACGGCGCGTCAATCGGACGTTCGTAGCTCAAGATATGAGCGTTTCCGCTCCGAAGGCCCGGTTGGTTTCGTGAACGAACCAACCCGACCGAACTCAAAGTAATCTGAAACCTTGAGTGCGATATACCGAAACGACCGTCTCGATCCAAGGATCGCGTTGCCGCAGACGGTTCATCGTTCGGAGGTCTACAGCTCAAGTTATGAGCTTTTGACTGAAAAGTTCCGAAAACGGGGGGTCTGGGCCCGGCCCAGTACCCACTGAACCGGTCCGATCCGGGTCGGCCCGAACCGGGTCCGGGTCCGGCCCGGTTCCGCGTGGCCCGACCCGGTTGGCTCGGCCCGGCCCGGCTGGGCGGTCCGGCCCAGCTGGGCGGTCCGGCCCAGCCGGCACAATCCGGCCCGGCCTGCGCGACCCGGCCCGGCCGGTCGCGCGGCCCGGCCGCTCAGAACCGCTCGGCCAGCTTGGCCGAGCGCGTGGTTTCGCGCGAAACGGGGGGCGCCGCCCCCCGTGACTTCAATCAACGCCCCCCCCCCCCCCACGTGAGGGGGGCCCGTTCCTCAGCTGCCGGGGGTTTCAAACCCCCGGAAATTAATGCACGGCCGGCATTGAAGCCGGCCGTTTGTCCACACGCGGGACCTGCGGGTCCCGCCTCCGAGCAAACCGGCGGCCGGCGTGGCCGGCCGCCTTCTCTTCTCCGCCGCGGCCATAGCCGCGGCTCCTCCTCGGTTTCCGGCGGCCGGCGTGGCCGGCCGCCCCTGGTTATTCCGCCGCAGCCGTAGAGCCGCGGCCACCCGATCTCCGGCGCCGGCAAGGCCGGCGCCCCTGGCTGCTCCGCCGCGGCCATAGGGCCGCGGCCCTTCCTGATAACCGGCGGCCGGCGTGGCCGGCCGCCTCTTGGTGTTTCGCCGTGGCCGTCCAGCCGCGGTTCTTCTTTTTCCGTCGGTGGCCGGTTTTTCCGGCCGCCCTTCTTGTTCGGTCCTTGCAAGATTTTTGTAGCGTAACGACGTCGCGCCCCACCGCCACGGCCCGACTCCGGCCGCGGTCTCATCCGTTCTCAAAGGCGCGGCATTATAGCGTCGCGGTTCTTCGTCGTGACCCAAACTGGCCTTAAATAATTCTTTTCGCGCGGTGCAATGGTACCGCGTTACCCCGCTTCAAACCATAATAAAACTAAACCACGATGGAGGAGGATCGGCCGTGTTTGTGCGGACCGGCCTCCTCCCGTTAGTTTGATATCAAGTGTCTTAGAAATACTTGAGGGATATCAAATAAAATGTAAACAACGAACTCAAGAACCCCTACCTCGATAGTCGCACGTTGACGTAGTCGTGGAATATCGGTGCCGATTCCTTTGACGTTGGAGGAAGAGTCGTTGTCGATGGCGTTCGTCGCGGAAAACTGTCGCGGAAGAGATGACGCGGAAGAAGTACGTCGCGTCGCGGATTCGGCGTCGCGGAAGAACCGTGTTCTTCGGCGAAGAAGTTCTTCGTTGAAGAACGGCGTTCTTCGTGTTCTTCGTCAAAGTTTGAAGAAGAAGGGAAAGCTCTCAAATTCTCTCAAGAAACAAGGGAACTAACCAAAAATAATAAATTAAGCTCATACTTAATTTATTAACACAACACCAACCTTTGAAATTCAAGAGATTGAATTTCAAAACTTTAATTAAACTCACTTATTAATGACATAAGTTATAACCTAAGTTTACATCATTAATTGTGAGTTGGGGAGGGTTAGAGAATATGAAGGGGTGGGGTTCGTGTGGGCCCCACCACCGTCTTAACCTCCCAAGGGAAGTTGGGTTGTCACCAAACTTCCACCCAAAGGATAAAAACACTTAAGGAAGATAAAAATAAAAATTGAAGTTAAATTTTTATTTTAACATTCACAATTTTATTTTTTTACAACACCCCTCATGTAAACGCAACTTCGGGAACGGTCTCCTTAAGCGAAAATCGGCGTTGCGAGTTCATCGGTGCCCTCAGATTTCAATTCCGAGCACTGGATCAAAAGTTAAGAAATCCCGCTCGTTCATTCACTGAACGTACCCGAGCCAAACTTCGGAAATTGATTCCGGGCACTCCGGGCCTCGGAATCAGGTGCCGTCTGAAACCGCGCTCTTGTAAAATTACAAAGAAAATTAAGAGAAAATTTCCCTTGAATTTTACGGGTCTTTACATTACTCCCACCTCAGGGCTTTACGTCCCCGTAAAGCTTCAACTCACACTTATGGGAAAACAAGGTAGTACTGAGCACGCAACTGAGCTTTACGCTCCCATATGCTCACCTGAAGATCTCGTGCTACCCGAGAAGCACCCCAGAGGAATCAACCGTTCACGTAGATCCTGCTCCTGTCGATCCTCGATCTCTACTAGAACCTCTGTGCTTGTCGCCCTGTCATCGACGTCCAACTCCCCGGGGTCGATGACGTGTGAAGAAACATACACGTATCTCCACAGCTGAGACACGTGGTGGACATTATGCACCCGGTGCGACTGAGGTGGTAGGGTCAAGCGGTAAACCTCTTCGCCTACCCTGCTGAAGATCAAAAGGGTCCATTGAACTTCGGAGATAACATGCCGCCTCGGCCACATCTCCGAAACCTCATCGGGTTGAGACCGTATAAGAACGTGTTCGTCACCCTCGAATTCAAGAAGTTTCCCTTTTTAGGTTAGAATTGAAACTCAAAACTACTGCTGCCACAAGGGTAGGGTTGACCAACTCAAGAGTGATCGGCCACACCCTCTTATGCCTGAGTTTAACATGTGTTGCCCAGGGTTTCCTTTTCGCCGACCAAGGAAAACCCATTCCGACGTTTGCCTAAAACAGTCAACCAGGGTATGATTTGTGAATCAAAACCATACCCAGATCAACGTCGTAAGGCCTCTACGCTGCCACCAAGAGATTCCAACCGAAACTCTCGCCTCGAGGTCAAATCACACCGTCGGCGTAAGCGTGATTATCGAGTCTCCTCCCAAAGGTATCTCCAGACGTGAGGGTCAAGTCTACGGCTTACCCGGAACCTCTAGGTCTGGGACATGTTTCGTGGAAGGGTAGAATGATTGGTTCTTATGTCTATAGATATGGCAGCTCGTAGTAGACATAATTTGTACCCCGAATCATTCTTAGAGCTCCTGGGTCACACTCCTTGACCGCAATGCAGCTACTCTCCTCCCCAGCCCTCCTGCTCCCCGAGCCTGGCGAGGGCTACTAAGTCGGGTGGTCGTAACATGTCGAAATGTACACCACCACATGCTGCTCTCCAAGCTCCGATTCCACGTCTTCTACCCTGCAGATTCATCTGTCCTTAACACTTCCTCCTCCTGATACATTTTACACGCCCGAGTCTCTGAGACTGGCGCTAGTTTCCTACCTTTCACTGCTAACGTTCACAACCACAAAGGTTCTCTCTATCATCCTAGCATAGGTAGGAATGAATAGAGGAAAAGTAATGGTTCAGATGTCCTTTAGACACACTTCGCTCAGAAGTTCGAGTCTAAAGATCTGATCACAACCTAACCAACGAGTACCAAGATTGATTGGTAAGCCACGTTGAGTGCTCTGCTTCCGACATGTCATACTGTCGAAGCTGTATTAGCTCCAGAAAACTCACAACCACCTCCTCAAGCCAGTCCTCAGCTGCCTACGAGTCAGGCTCACCTCGAAACTTGAGGGATATCTGGTGCTAAAACATAAGTAAGGCGCTAAGCCTGTGAGTCTCTACTACCGGTACCGCCGGTAGTGTATGCTGACCAACAGGTAGTGACATAGTTGGCGCACTACCCGTAGGTACTATCCCAGGTATCAGTCCGCGTAACGAAGCCTCATTACTATAATGACTAACCTCATGGTCACTCACTGGAAACAACAGGATCTAAGATCATCATCCGCTCTACTAGTATCCAAGCTAGGTGTCGAACTCTAGCAACCGCCTCCATCCAGTCCACTGCTGCCTGGGAAATCTGTCTCGCCTCGTATCCTCAGAGGCCTCTACTGCTGGAACTCGTGCATCGTGCTCTGCTAGCGTGCATCGTCAGCTAGTGGCATCCTCTGCCTAACGGGTGGTGGTGCTGCTGGTACACCACCCGAAGGTGCCAACACTGAAAAAGGGGCATGCACCGGAGTCTCGCTGCTCGGTGGGCCATCATCGAGAACTCTCTCAGAACTCCAGCTAACTATCAGCATGGTGAAATCCTGAACAGTTTTGTCACGGTCAACGATTTATACCTGGTGAGATGACCTGGTTTGAGCTGACTTTAAACCTTTTGGGCAACACACACGCAATCAGTGTTTTCATGCATTAATTCGGAAATCAGAAGTCAGGGTCCTGGTGTACGGATACGTCGGCCGCCGCACCAACACTGGACTCCCTGGACTGATAACCACACTCAATACACTAAACACTATTGCTTCACATAGAAGAAAGATCAGATTCTGCGGTAGAACCGACCGCCTCTGATACCAATTTGTCACGACCCGAACTCGGGGCCCGTGCCGTGACTACCCCAAGCCCGCCTTCCATAGGCCAGGGGCTGGCGACTAGCACCAAGGCGTATAATCCCGGTAAACAAGGAAGGCATTTCCTTTATAAGTAACAACCACCACAGAGTCAGCAAGCGGAAAGTAACTACAAGTGCAGAAAAGTAAAGGGGGCCGGAATACAAGCCCAACTGAAAGTAAAGTACAACTCGAAAGGGAAAACAGCAACTGAAAGTACAAGCGGCTCCTGGGACGTCCTCCTCGATTCCTACCTGAAGGGTAGGTACAGATGGCTTAGCTCCTGGATCGTCCACCACGGATCCTACCTGAAGGGTAGGTACAACTAGCTCACAACTCCTCGGGTCCAACTGTCCGCTCCGAGCACGTCCCGCTCAGTGGTCCTCCTCCGGGTACAGACCTACTCCGAAGCCTCATCCACAGTCAGCGCTGTCCGTCGTCTGCAACCAACACAACGAAGTGCGGGAAAAGCCCGTGCAGGGGTGAGTATATGCTACTCAGTAGGGATCCCGAGACCCCTGAAGGTCTCTCAAATCCACAAAGGATAAACCACGAAGAAAAGTAACAATCACGAAGTAACATCCAGTATTGATTAGGTATATGCCCATACATATACCTATGTCACCAATTTCCGTTCGGCTCCAACACGAGCCCAAGAACAATCCAATCCACAAAGAAGAGTAAACAGTAAAATCCACACGGGTTAACAGTACAAGTCTACACAGTTTATAACAAGTTTATGAAATCAACGGATAACCATTACCCAGGTATATGCCCATAAATATACCTAAGTTATCAAGCGACCCATCTCAATCATGAGGAAACACAAAGATCATTGACTCAGCTTAAACCAGGATTTTCATTATCGAAACTGTAGCTGCTGATGAGCCCCGTCTCTGAAGTGTGAAGTAGTCCTGTCACGACTCCGAGGTACTGCTCACTAACCTAAGACTGCTGAAGTACTCCTCCTGTCGAGTACCGCGGGTCTGCTGCCAACTACCGGGCGCTCCGTCCGCTGAGGGTCTGTCGCCAAATACCGGGCGCTCACCCAAATAGCCTACTGAGGTACTCCTCCTGTCGAGTACCGCGGGTTTGCTGCCAACTACCAGGCACTCCGTCCGCCGTGGGTCTGCCGCCAAAAACCGGGCGCTCCGTCCACTGGGCTAGTCGACTCACTCCAAGTCGAGTCGGTCAAGCAGTCGTCAGGTCTCAGTCATCTACACGGTCTCCGTACTCCGCACGCACGTCTCCACCGTCGCGGGTCTGTCGCTACAACCAAGCGCACACACTCCGTAGAGTATCGCGGGTCCGTCGCTACAACCAAGCGCACACACTCCGTAGAGTATCGCGGGTCCGTTGCTACAACCAAGCGCTCCACCGCCAAGGGTCTGCTGCTGCATCCAAGCGCACCACCACTGTCAAGTACCACGGGTCCGCCGTTACACCCAAGCGCTCCACCGCCCAAGGTAAACAGAAGATTCAGCTCACACAGGTTTGGTAGCACTGTTACACATAGGATCGCTGAGTGCTGTAGTCGTCGTCGTCGAATCCACACAGGATCTCTGTACTGTCGTCGTCGCAGTCACAGTAGCAGTAGTAGTAGTCGTCACAGGAACAGTCGCAGCCAGCACTAGGGTTTCCGCACATAGCAAGCTCGTTCGGAGGGTCCGCTCCACGAGCCGAGAGGCTGATACATCAACTGTCACGAAGACCGGAGTTGATGTATCCAAAAGTTCTGTATCGTCAACAGGAACTCAACGCAACAGACGGCGGGTCGATCGGACGCCCGGTCTGAGAGTTATTGGCATTTTCGTCTCCGGGGCCCGGTTAGTTTTTAAGGCAAAACCAACCCGACCGTACTCTACCTACGTCCAAACCTCAGGCGGAGTATGCCAAAAGATCCGTCTCACTTAGAGGATTCCATCAAAATCGACGGCACGTCAATCGGACGTCCGGAACTCAAGATATGAGCGTTTCCGCTCCGAGGGCCCGGTTGGTTTCGTGAACGAACCAACCCGGCCGTACTCCACCTGCGTCCAAACCTCGGGCGGAGTATGCCAAAAGATCCGTCTCACTAAAAGGAACACAACGCGACTGACGGCGCGTCAATCGGACGTTCGTAGCTCAAGATATGAGCGTTTCTGCTCCGAAGGCCCGGTTGGTTTCGTGAACGAACCAACGCGGCCGAACTCAAAGTAATCCGAAACCTTGAGTGCGATATACCGAAACGACCGCCTCGATCCAAGGATCGCGTTGCCGCAGACGGTTCGGCGTTCGGAGGTATACAGCTCAAGTTATGAGCTTTTGACTGAAAAGGTCCGAAAACGGGGGGTCTGGGCCCGGCCCGGCCCGGCCCAGTACCCACTGAACCGGTCCGATCCGGGTCGGCCCGAACCGGGTCCGGGTCCGGCCCGGTTCCGCGTGGCCCGACCCGGTTGGCTCGGCCCGGCCCGGCTGGGCGGTCCGGCCCAGCCGGCACAATCCGGCCCGGCCTGCGCGACCCGGCCCGGCCGGTCGCGCGGCCCGGCCGCTCAGAACCGCTCGGCCAGCTTGGCCGAGCGCGAGGTTTCGCGCGAAACGGGGGGCGCCGCCCCCCGTGACTTCAATCAACGCCCCCCCCCCCCCATGTGAGGGGGGCCCGTTCCTCGGCTGCCGGGGGTTTCAAACCCCCGGAAATTAATGCACGGCCGGCATTGAAGCCGGCCGTTTGTCCACCCGCGGGACCTGCGGGTCCCGCCTCCGAGCAAACCGGCAGCCGGCGCGGCCGGCCGCCTTCTCTTCTCTGCCGCGGCCGTAGCCGCGGCTCCTCCTCGGTTTCCGGCGGCCAGCGTGGCCGGCCGCCCCTGGTTATTCCGCCGCGGCCGTAGAGCCGCGGCCCACCCGATCTCCGGCGCCGGCAAGGCCGGCGCCCCTGGCTGCTCCGCCGCTGCCATAGGGCCGCGGCCCTTCCTGATAACCGGTGGCCGGCGTGGCCGGCCGCCTCTTGGTGTTTCGTCGTGGCCGTCCAGCCGCGGTTCTTCTTTTTCCGTCGGTGGCCGGTTTTTCCGGCCGCCCTTCTTGTTCGGTCCTTGCAAGATTTTTGTAGCGTAACGACGTCGCGCCCCACCGCCACGGCCCGACTCTGGCCGCGGTCTCATCCGTTCTCAAAGGCGCGGAATTATAGCATCGCGGTTCTTCGTCGTGACCCAAACTGGCCTTAAATAATTCTTTTCGCGCGGTGCAATGGTACCGCGTTACCCCGCTTCAAACCATAATAAAACTAAACCACGATGGAGGAGGATCGGCCGTGTTTGTGCGGACCGGCCTCCTCCTGTTAGTTTGATATCAAGTGGCTTAGAAATACTTGAGGGATGTCTAATAAAATGTAAACAACGAACTCAAGAACCCCTACCTCGATAGTCGCACGTTGACGCAGTCGTGGAATATCGGTGCTGATTCCTTTGACGTTGGAGGAAGAGTCGTTGTCGATGGCGTTCGTCGCGGAAAACTGTCGCGGAAGAGATGACGCGGAAGAAGTACGTCGCATCGCGGATTCGGCGTCGCGGAAGAACCGTGTTCTTCGGTGAAGAAGTTCTTCGTTGAAGAACGACGTTCTTCGTGTTCTTCGTCAAAGTTTGAAGAAGAATGGAAAGCTCTCAAATTCTCTCAAGAAACAAGGGAACTAACCAAAAATAATAAATTAAGCTCATACTTAATTTATTAACACAACACCAACCTTTGAAATTCAAGAGTTTGAATTTCAAAACATTAATTAAACTCACTTATTAATGACATAAGTTATAACCTAAGTTTACATCATTAATTGTGAGTTGGGGAGGGTTAGAGAATATGAAGGGGTGGGGTTCGTGTGGGCCCCACCACCCTCTTAACCTCCCAAGGGAAGTTGGGTTGTCACCCAACTTCCACCCAAAGGATAAAAACACTTAAGGAAGATAAAAATAAAAATTGAAGTTAAATTTTTATTTTAACATTCACAATTTTATTTTTTTACAACTCCCCTCATGTAAACGCAACTTCGGGAACGGTCTCCTTAAGCGAAAATCGGCGCTGCGAGTTCATCGGTGCCCTCGGATTTCAATTCCGAGCACCTGATCAAATGTTAGGAAATCCCGCTCGTTCATTCACTGAACGTACCCGAGCCAAACTTCGAAAATTGATTCCGGGCACTCCGGGCCTCGGAATCAGGTGTCGTCTGAAACCGCGCTCTTGTAAAATTCAAAGAAAATTAAGAAAAAATTTCCCTTGAATTTTAAGGGTCTTTACAGTTGTAGATTTATTATTAGAAACCTTGATTTCTATCATCGATCATCTAGAGACACCTCTAGAGAGGAGGGTAAAATTTGCTACCTATATGCTTTGGGATTCCGCCAAGAGATGGTGGGATGTGATCATAAAGGTGGGATGCTTGCATGTTATTGCATTGGATGAGTTTCTTCATACCTTCTATGACAACTTTTACCTAGAGACATTGACGGTGGATCAAGCTCGAGAGCTTTCGAGTTTGGAGCCAGGTACTCTTTCTATTATGGAGTATTCATCTCACTTCAAAGAGCTGAAGTGCTTTACACCCATCTCAGGTGGGGATGAGTTATTCCTAGAATGGATGTTTGAGGATGTTCTGAGGAAAGACATCTGATCTTAGGTGATCATTTTCAGGTTTACTTCCATCACTTCTATCGCCAACCAGGAACTGATCTCGAAGTGCAATATAAGGGATTCTATAGTTGTGGGCCAAAGAGGTTCGACATACAAAGTTAGTATTCCTCCTAATGATAGAGTGAAGTTCTATAGGGAGTCTTCTCATGGTGATCCAAGAAATGGATACACTTTTTCTATTATCCATGTGGTGTGAATCCAGTGCTGGACAAGTGGGCATATGATGCCACATTTCCAGAGAGGCCCAGTGGATTGGAGATCTTACAGCAATATGGGGCATTTTATACATTTCTGTCAGATCTACTTACCAGTAGCTGGTGGTAGGGGTTCTTCTATGACTCAAAATTTAGGAGCAATTCCCCCAATTTCTCATCTGTCTAGGAATTGGAGTTCTTCCAGTTTTTCAGGCAATGGTGGAGGTCACGGTTGTGGTAGTAATTCACCAGGCCTTCGGTGATTTCCTGGTGGACCAGCTCAGAGTGGTCAGGCAGTGTCATAGGGCCGCGGTACAGGCCAGACATTTGTAGTGGATTAACCTACAAATAGCATGATCCCACACCTTCTACAGTTCCAGGTATGATCACAATTGCCTCAGTTGTAGCTTCTATTATTTTCGATGAAGGCGCTTCCCATAACTTTATATCTAAAGATGTTGTGGACAACCTTGTGCTCTGTATCTTTTCTTCTTCTGATAACTAGACACTAGACACTCTATTGGGATCTAGAATATCTAATGTGCATTAGTGTAATAAGTGACCTCTGGAGGTTGGTGGGTGTCACTTCTTATTGGAACTCTATGTGTTAGAGATGAAATTCTAGGATGTTATTCTCGGAATAGATTGGAAAATTCTCTTCCAGGCATTTGTCGATTTCTATCGCCATAGGGCGAGCTTCACATCACCAAAGGGTGGATCGTTTCTTCATAAGGGAGAATGGGATATCCATGTCAGTAGAGAGGGACCTGAGTATCATGGGTTTGGAGGAGTTCCATCCTATATTGCTAGTATACATCTGGATAACCAAGGGACTTCACAGATCGACTTTCCTACATATGTGGATCGTTTTAGGGACATATTTCAATAGGACTTGTCAGGTTTTCCTCCAGAGAAAGAGGTGGAATTTTTTATCGAGCATGTTCCAAGAGCAGCACTGGTGTCCATTCCTCCTTATTTTATGGATACAAATGAGTTGTGGGAGATCAAGAAGAAGTTGGAGGTGTTTTAGTTATAGGGTTTCCTCTGACCCAGTACTTCTCCATGAGGTTCGCCTATTCTGTTTGCGAAAAAGGTACGTGGTACCGTCTGGCTTTGTGTGGATTATCATAGGATCAATTTGTTGACGATCAAGAACTGATATCCCCTGTTGAAAATTAATGATATATTTGATCATGTCTGAGGAGATCATGTGTACTCAATGGTTGACTTGAGATCTGGTTACCATCAGTTGCATGTTAGACAATATGATATACCACTTACAGCCTTTCAGTGACAGTATGGTCTATAGGAGTATGTAGTTATGTCGTTTGGTCTCACAAACACACCTACAGTTTCTATGGCATTGATGAACTGACTGTTCCATCCATACTTGGATTCCTTCTTGGTGGCCTTCACGGATGATATATTGGTGTACACTCACACTAAACATGAACATGATACCCTTCTTGAGAACATTTTGAGTACACTTAATGAGCATCAGTTATAATCTAATCTCTCAAAATGAAACTTTGGGATGGACCAGATTCACTCTATGTGTCATGTTATCTCAGAGACAGGAGTATCAGTAGACCCATAAAATGTGAGAGAAGTAGTTTAATGGGAGAAGAAAAAGAACTTCTTTGAGGGGAGGGGTTTTCAAGGGATTTCTGGATATATTAGACGCTTCATACATAGATTTTCACACATAACAGATCCACTGACAAGTTTAAATAAAAATGGTGCAAACTTATTGTGGTCAGATTCTTGTCAGTCAGCCTTTCCGGAGCTGAATGCGAGGTTTTCATCAGCACCGATACTAGTATTTCTAGATATAGGAAAGATATATACTATGTGATGTGATTAATTTAGTATCGGGTTTGGAGTAGTGCTTATGCAAGGGGAAGTATTCATTGCATACAAGTCTTAGTAGTTGAGGACACATGTCAGGAATTACCTGAGGCACAATCTTGAGTTGGCTACAGTTGTTCATGCCTTACTTTGATGGTGACATTATCTTCTCGGAGAGAATTTTGTTGTTTTCACCAACCAAAAAAGTATGAAGTATATATTCACTCAATGTCACTTGAATTTGATATAGTGAAGGTGGGATGATTACCATGAGTCATTTGACATTGAGCTTTCTTACACTCCTGGAAAAGGAAATGTAGTGGCTGATGCGCTGAGTAGGTGGACTCATATACAGGAAGTTCAGGAGGCCAGAAGTGAGTAGAAACATATGTCTATGTTCTCTGATTTGCATTTGGAGGTGAACGATAGATAGGGGAATGCATTTCTTCCTTTTGTAGATTTTAACTCTACTTTTCTTGATCGAGTGAAAATGAGGCAGATATCAAATTTTGAAGGCCTAATGCTACGAGAAAGTGTGTTAGGAGAGGACCCCATTCCTAGACGGACCATAAGAGAGGATTAGATCATGAATTTTCTTGGTCACGTATGGGTGTCAGTAGACATATGCGAGGAGTTGATGTAAGAATTTCATTCCTTAGTTAGGACTGTTCATCCCGGTGTCACCAAGATTTATCATGATCTACACCATCAGTATTAGTGGCCATGTATGAAGAGAGATGCTACTGGTTTCGTTATGAGATGTTCCACATGTTAGCAGGTGAATGTGGAATATCAGTGACTAGTAGGGCTTTTGCAGCACTTACCCATTCCTGAGTGGAAATATAATGATGTCGTTATGGATTTCCTGACAGGTTTCCTAAGGTCGCCTCAAGGATAATGATGTTGTATGGGTTTTCATTTTACGAATGTTGCTCACTTATTGCTGATCAAAGAGACATTCAGTGCTGATGATCTGGTATGGTTGTACATCATAGATATTATACATTTACATGGGGTTCCATAGTACATTGTTTCCAAATGGGATGTACTCTTTACTTCTTTGGTCTAGTCGGGGCTATAGAAGGCATTGAATATACATGTACTTTTGAGTACATCTTACCATCCCCAGACAAATGGCATGTCCTTGTCTACGATTCAGGTTCTTTTGGACATGCTGCAAGCATGCACCTGTGATTTTGGAGTTTCTTGGGAGAATCACATACCTCTTCTAGTGTTTACCTACAACAATAGTTTCCATGACACTATTCAGATGGAACCTTATAAGGCTTTGTAGGATAGGCCAATATGATCACCATTATGCTCACAGGAGGAAGGAGATGCAGCTATGTTGGGAGCACTTCTTGTCTAGGAGATCATAGAGCTAATAGAGTTGATTTGGAAGATAATGTCTGATGCACATTCTCGATAGAAGTCTTTTATTAATCGTTAGAGATGACCTATGGAGCTCGAGGTCAGAGATCAAGTTTTCCTTCGTGTCACACCGAGGTTGGGGAACAAGAGGATTAGGAGACAGGGTAATATTTTTATAAGGTATTTCGGGTCATTTACGGTGTTGGAGACAGTTGGACCAGTTGAATATCGATTGATGTTACCATAAAGGTACTTGGCTATGCATGACATCTTCCATGATTATCAGCTTCGACGTTACTTCTAAGATCCGTCTAATGTCTTCCAACCTAAGGAGATTGATTTGGAAGTGGATGTGTCATTCAAGGATCATCCTATCAAGATTGTTGATCAATGTACAAAGGTTCTCCATAGCCTGTCAATTCCTATTGTATGTGTTCCATGGAAGTACGGGCGAGTACAGGATGAGACATGGGATAGGGGGACCAATGTACGATCGTAGTGGCCAGAGTTGTTCAGGGATGATTCTTCTATGCAACCTAGCTATGGAAATTCGGGGATGAATTTCTTTAATGGGTGATGTTTGTAAGACCCTTGACCTTAATTTCATGTATGTTTGTATTATTCTACTGTTTTTGGGGAAAAGGGGTGTTTCTAGAAATATACTATGTACATGCCGTGTATATTATGATTACACATCGTGTACTCGGTTACCACGGGTATCCGGGTGCAGTCTGTGTGTGGTGACCTTGAGACTTCCTAATGTGGGGGAAAGTGATGGAAATTACACACCATGTACTTATAAATTACATGATTTGTATTTTAATTTTTTTCATTAAACTTACCGGTGACAGATCTGATGAATAGAACTGTCTACTTCTCTACCTAGTTTGTTTGAGAGGACCCGTATGACCACGATCATCCTTTGAACACCCAATTGAGCATCTGTTATCAGAATCAACTATTGTCAATTTCATTGGGATCACATTGGTATGATCTTCTTTCTGATTGAGCTCTGTATCCTAATTCCTCCTCCTTTTAAAGTTATCATGCATTGTACATGATATAATTTATTGATGATCTACAGTGTTCTTGGGAGATTAAAAGATTGAGGTACACGTATATTGATCCAACGACTCTGAGGAAGGCAGCTTGTGCCTTTCCATCAAATGTCTTTGAGCTATATGTGAAAAAGTTCCTAAAACCCATGAATGGGTTATTGTGTGATTACCATTTTAGCCATGATATTATCTGCAATGCTTGTATGCTTTAATAGAGGTTAATTGAACGTGAATAGGGTTATTTTCTATGATTTGGATGTGTTTTACCCAGCAAGTTTTAGTTATGACCTTTTGGTACAGCTTAGCCTATTAGGCTACTTTATTTTTCCCAAGCCTAGTATTGTAGGAGGGTGTGACTATTGCTTGGACATATAGTTATGTTGTAGAGTATTTAGCCAAGTAGTTCATGATGTTTACTTTGGCCGATATGAATTGCTATTCTTTCTTGACTTATACAGGGCCGTAAGAACATAGTATAGTAGACCATAGTGAGAATGGTCATAAGAGCTTCTCCAAAGTGTCTATATACTTTTATGATGCGAGAACCCATGAGGAATTGACGTATGTGCTTCCTCATAGTGTTGGTAATTCATCGATGTAGGAAATAGGGGTAATGTGACTAAAGTGCTTCTCCAAAGCACCTTTTATTAAAGATACATGATTATAGGTGGAATTGATAGCAAGGGCTTCCTCAAATAGTATATGATTATGCTGAACCAGAGGAGTAGACTGAGTGTTATTCCAATTGGGATGCTTGTTCATGTTTGGTTAAACCAGGCGGTTTGGCAGTGAGTACTTCCCAGAGGGTTACCTTTTGTGTTTAGCTATTAGATTGTGTTGCTTAGTTGAACATGAGGGGATAGGCTGTGAGTACTTCATAGAGGGTTACCTGTTTAGATTTTCCAACATTGATTAGCTGTTTTTGATATTTGAAACTGAATACTTTGAAAATTTGGATTGTTTACAGCTGAGTAAATCCATGTTTTCTACATCCTATTATTTATAACATTCCATATATTTACTGGCTATTAGGCACAAATCTAGTTGTGGTAGCCTCTTAGGATTTAGTCTCACACCCTGTTTGGACCAAGATTTTGGGCCCAAAGGGATTATATTGTTTCATTCATATATAAGGGCTTGTGACCTTCTACTTCAGCTACTTGATTGTAGTTGAGCTGGAGAGCATAAGACCAGCCTATAAATTGTGATGCTAAGGATTTGTTTACTTGATTTTCTTTTTTATTTTGATTATTTTTTTATTCCGCATTGTGAACTGTTTGGATTCTTTCCCAGACATATGTATCATGAATTATCTTATATATGCACTCTAGTTGTTTCTTCATCAGTCTTCTTATATTTATTGTTGTTTATAATGTTTGTTGCTTACTCTATTATATATCTGTTTTAATTCGATTGTGTTACTCTACCAATGAGGGCATATTTCTTCCACTATCACACCCAAGTCCATGGATTCTAGTCAAAATCCTCTCGCTTTTTGAGAAACGAGCTTGAGGCCATGTGATCAACCGGATACGGGGCGTCTCTGAGTGGGATCTGGAATAGTGACATTACAAAACCTAGTGTGGGTGATCCTGAGATATCTCTCCAATTCATTGTTTAACATGATGGAGGTAAATGAGAATGTTTTTCCTAAGATATTTTGTGAATATTCTGTGACAGGTATTCTATTGTAACTCCCAATGTATTTGTGATAACTACAATGTAAATATGATATGAATTCCATATGTTTCCCTTTTGTTTAATGATTTCAATGACTTATTAATAAATCTTATGATTTCATGAGGTATGTTAAATAGAATATGATATGAATTTTTTGATGAACTATTGTTTTCATTCTTTTTTTTATAATCCTTACTAATCTTTTTATGATCATCCAAAGTTTTGAAATGTTTTTCACATGACATAAAGATGAATTGGGTCAAGGATGGGTTCAAGGGAATGTCATGTTGTCTAAAACATGGAAATTTACATGAACATATTTCACAACATTTTTTATTTTATAAAAAAATTGAAACTAATTAGAATTGTCTACTTTGTAACTTTTGAGATGCATGTAATAGTTATGTACTCTCTCCTAAAAATATAAACTTGAAAGTATCCTCAATGTGAATTGTTCATTTAATTCAATATTACGTAATGTTTTAAGGTTGGGTGCTTATATTGGGTATCAAAGATCAGTTTAAATAACTGTATAAGATATAATATGATTTCATAAATTTCCATAAATTAATTTTTGTTAAGATTAAAATGATATAGAATATATATATTAACATGTTGCTTCGCCTAATATATTTCTATGTTTATAATGGTTTTCCACAGAGGAAACAAGGAAGTTGTGATGGTATGACATCAGGAGGAAGACAAACTTCAAAATCGGCAACCTTCGATAGTCAGAATCATAACTGAACAATTACATACAGTGATGGAAAAATTGACTCAAGCAATAAATGGTGGTGGTATCCATGCACAAGATCTGCTAGATTACCCACAGATGAACATTTCAGTAGTAGAGTATTTTATGAGGCAACACCCCCATCATTTAGAGCATCATCTGACGCTCAACTGGAATAATGGTGGATTAAAGCCTTGGAGAATATTTTTTATGTCATGGTGTGTTCACAACATCAGAAGTTTAGACTTTTTGTTTATCATTATGAAGGTGAATATAATAAGTAGTGGTAGATGGTGAATGATATCATGGATAGTGAGGAAATTGATGCTCTTCATTTGGAATAATTCAATGGTATGTTTTTTGAGAATTATTTTCCCGAGTTTCTTCATCATAGGATGGAAAAACAATTCTTGGAATTGATGCTGGATGATGACTCAGTCATTGCTTATGAAGAAAAATTCACTCGGCTGGAAGTTTATGCTCAAATTTCATATGATCTCTTGATAGTAAAATCATCCATTTTTACTCAGGATTAAAGACAATGTGTTGAAGGGATTTAGATTCTTGTTAGTTCAAATGTAATGAAAATCTTTTATGATATGTGGGGAAGGTAGAAATAGTTTTTTTCGATGATAATATCTTCTTTGAAAAACAAAAAAATAAGAGGTTGAGGTGGCAGATGAAAGGGAGGAACTCTATAAAAATGTCTGATGGTTAGAAACATAAGATTACATTTTGTGAAAATTGTGGTAAAAAGAATGATGGGGAATATATTTTGAATTCTATTAAGTGCTAATGAGGTGGTAAAATGTGATATAATGCTTGTAATTTCATACAAAAAATGCAGGGTAATAGTAAGACAATATATGATTTATAGTTAGTAAAATGTTTTACGTGCAATAAAATGGGTCATTATACAAATGAGTTTCCAATGAAGAACACAGTTGAGGGAAAGCAGCCAGAATACAAGTAGAAAGGGGTGGTGAAATCCTTTGAAACTATTTCGGTAGATGTTGGGCCATCAAATGAAGTTGTATTAGGTACATTGTTTGTTTGTTCAGATTATGCCAATGTGTTGTTTGATTCAGGTTCTACACATTCTAACATTTCTGAGATGTTTTCTAGTTAAATGGAAATTTCATCTCAAGATATGAATCCTGAACATATGTTAAAAAACACCAGGGGTAAATGTTGATACATAAGGAAATATTAATAACCATCCTTTCATTGTGGGTGGAAATAATCTACTTGAAAAGCATATAGTTTTTCTTCTAGTAGAGTTAGATTTTATTTGGGGTATGGATTGGATTTCTGTTTATCATGCTAAGATTAACTGCCGATCTAAAGAGGTTTCATTTCAGAAATAATTTTAGTTTGTGTTCAAGAATGAATCCTTACTTTCGATAACATATCAAGAAGCTGTGAAGCAAGTAATATATTGAAGCAACTGTTACCGTGAACATATCATTGAAATCAAAGGACTATTCAGATTAATGATTTACCTATTGTAAATGAGTACCTTGATGTTTTCTCAGATGAGTTTTCTAGTATAATACCTAATAAGTACGTTGAATATTATGTTGACTTAATTCTTGATGCTAAGCCTATTTCAAAACCCCTTTATCGAATGGCCCAAATTGAACTTTTAGAATAAAATAAGCAATTACATGAGCTATTTGATTAATGTTTCATTTGACTAAGCACATCACCATGGGGTAATCATGTTTTGTTTGTTAAAAATACTAATAGATCAATGATAGATTGCATTTATTATATAGAAAATAATAACATCAATGATAAGTACAAGTATCCATTACCGAATATCGATGATCTATTTGATCATCTCCATGGATCTCAGTATTTTTTGAAGATTTACATGAGGCCGGGGTACCATCTATTGACTATAAAGGAAGAAGACATTACGAAGACCACATTTATACTAGAAATGGCCATTATCAATTTTTTTATTCCATTTGGGTTAACCAATCAGCTGTTGTATTCATGGATCTTATGAATAGAATTTTCAGTGAATTTTTCGATAAGATTGTTTTTGTATTCATTGATGATATTATGGATTATTATAAATGTAAAGAGGAGGATGAAAGATATTTAAGGGTTGTATGAAAAACCATAAATGAAAAGAAACTGTATGGGAAATTCAGAAAGTGTGAGTTTTGGTTACAACAAATTTATCTCCTTGGTAACATTGATTTAAAAAATGGAATAACTATTGATCTTTCTAAAACAACACATGTTGAATAATGGCCAAGAACCTCATATATAACCAAGATCAATAGTTTTCTTGGATTGGTAGGTTAATACTGGATGTTTGTTTATAATTTTTCTTGGTTATCATGTCCAATGACTATGTTAACTCAAAAAGGTGTTATGTTTTTCTGGACAATAGAATGTAATGTTTGCTTTTAGGAAATGAAAAGAAGATTGGTGAATGCTACAGTTTTGGCACCACCTTCCAGAATTGGTGAGTTTGTCATCTACAATGATCCTTCATTTAAATTACATGGTTGTTTCCTTATGCAGACAGATTAGGTAATTTCTAATGATTTATGTCAGTTGAAACTGAAGGACCCCAGGACACCCTGAGAAGGGAGGGGTGAATACGGGTGTCAACTTTATCTTTTATGCTGATGGATTTGTTCCCACGTTGTTAGTAACTAGTTTAACCTATATTATGGATACGAGAAGTAATCAAACATTCACATGCAAAGAGATGACACAACACTTTTTACTTTGTTCTCCAAGGGCTTCGTCCTAGGAGCATATGCCGATAGTTTTCGGTCATACCAAATTCCACTATTCATCTCTAGTTATGGAATAAAAATGTTTGGGAACAGTCATTCTGATCCATGCTAAATACCTTTACAATTGTTCATGGATAGCCCACTGCGTCCCTCGGGTCACTATCGTTGACTCCCCCTGGATCACTGCTTTTGATGATGTCCTAGTCAGTTTATACACATGAAGGTCTCTTCAATAGATTCGCATTGAAGTATTTGCCTTTCGAAAGCACACCACTCTACTTACATCGAAGTCTAGAAATGATTCACTTGAACGCACTGAACCACTGAACCAGATAACCAGAACATGTTAACATGTTTCACTGACAATTGCATTCAACACAAACCCTTTGTGCCCAAGACCTTATAATTGCTCGCAATATTTCTTTTTTTTTTGTGTGGAAAAATATTTCACGCAACAACACCCTCATTGGGTAACTGAATCTTTTACATGCCGCCTCAATTTTTACGCCCAGCTCTGCCTCCTTCGCACAGCCTGAAATTTTTCATTCACTAATAGTTCATCGTGGAGCTCTGAATTTTTTGCGCAAGCAGGGATTTTTCGCGCAGCGTAGACTTTTTTATGCAAGCCCCTTTACATGATCCTTCAACATGCATCATCACATGGATCTTATATAGTTCATCTTTAGGAACCCATTTTTTTCTGCGAAAGACTTTGGAATATTATGGATGTTATTCCAGAGCAGCGCCTTCAGATGGGGTGCGATTCCGAGCCCCGGAGTGGTCGGAATTAAATTTTTAGTGCGTTCACACTAGAAACACAAATAAATGGGATAACTCCTAAAATGTGCTTCAGATCAAGGATCTGAGTTTTTGGATGGGTCTGAAATGGGGGTTTTACCCAAGGAACGACATAAAACTTGTCGGCTCGGGACGTTTGGACCCCTCACTCACTTTCAGAATGTGAAACAGATAAATTACATAAATACATTATTCATTTACCATCTTAACTCAAGTATCTATTAATCAGTGGCTCAGATTGGAAAACCTAGGGAACCGTTGTGTCTGGAACGTTCCGTTTACCCAAGGAGGGGTGTATGTTTTGTGGGCACGGGTCGTCATTGAAAAATTGCCCCAGGGGAATTTTTGAAATTTGGCAGCCTCGGGCGTTGAGTTTAATTACTTTGGAACAGGCCCTCATATTTTAATTCTGAGACCTTCATTGTTCTCATGAGGTGGTGTTTGTCCTAGGGGATTCTTAATCTCGACCCTGCTGGATGTTTGGGTTTGAGCAGTCGGGCAGGTGTTTAAGTGTGTTTCTATTTAAACACTTAACCCTCCCTCCCTCCCCCTTTCTCCATCTCCTGGAATGAGCTCTCCCAAGTAAGAAGCTCCTCCTCCATCATCTCCTCCACCTCTCCGGTGAGGCGCGAAAACTCTGATGGACGTGTAGAGGAGCTCCGGGCAAAGCCCAACATGGTAGGATTTTCCGTTTTCATTTTATTATCCCCACACATAATTTGAGACCATTTAATCATGTCGAATTGTTTTTGGATTTTTGAAAAAATACCATGAATGCATAGTATATTTTATTCTATTTCTAACTCTTCTTTCAGATTTGAATTCTGAGTTCCGAGGAGCTCGCAAATATCCGGCGAAGTTTTCCGGAATTTCCGGCGTTTTGGGTGTTTTCCGGTGGCTCGGGTGGTGGTCTGGCGGGCTTCCGCTGGGCGGCGTGGGCATTCGGTGTTTCTGGATTCGGGGCAAGGCGGAGTGGCCAGGTGAGGCCGGGGTGTGGAAGGCCTTCAGTAGAGGAGGCGGTTGTGGTCAGGCGGAGGGCATCGGCGTGGCGGAGAGTCGTCAGGGAGCGACGAACGCGGGGTAGCGGCGCGCGACCCCCGCGCTGGGACAAGATCTTCGAGACGTGAGTCGTCCAGCGGCGCACTTGACCGACCCTCGTGGCCGGTCTGCGCATGGACCGTGCGTCCTCGGCCGTCTGGCACGGCCATGCCGCGGGACGGTGCAGGCCGGCCCAGGCTGGTCCCGCCTAAGGGGATTTGCCCCTCAGTTTTCGGACGCCCGTATATTTATCTACGACCGTCCGTTTTTCATGAGGTCTATGGAAGTGTACTCCAGACATCAAGGTGATCTTTTTGAGATGGTTTCTGGAATTTATAATTCCCGAAACGAGGGGCCTCTGTGGCACGACGCGTCTTTAAGTGGTTTGACGTTTTTCATGGGATTCTTGTTTTTGACGGTGCAGACAAATTCGATGTCCGATTTAAGAGTCGTCAGTGGAATTGGGACCCTGGAGCTGGGGTGATGCATTCCAATGTGGTTTTGTGTGTTGAATCTGCAGTTGAGGCATGGGCCCAATGACCCATATTTTGAGCTGCGAGCAGCCTTTAACGACTTTCTTATCAGGCATCCTTTCGGGGCGTGTGAGTAGTCGATTATGAGTGTTTTTCCGACGGAATTGCATTGGAGCAGTCTACCCACATTAATTCTACACGATGTTGTGGTCCCCACAATGTCCGTTTTGGGAGTTGATGGTGATTTTCTAGCATTATAACTAGGAGCTTGTTTTGGACAAGTGATTATTCGAACATGTGATCTTTTTCTAGAGGATTGCAATGGTGTGATCTGTTCATTGTGCTTCGAGACCAGGGTGAGGGTCCCACGAAGCACCTCTTGTGTGTGGTGCACCGGAATGCATATTTTTTCTCTGGATATCCTTTCCACTCTAGTGAGTAGTACTTTTGACGTGCTTTCCCAAGTAGATAGCAGTGGTGCAATGCGCCCGACTGGTTTCGGGGACGAGGCTTGGGATCACGGGACGTCATTCGGGTGTGAGGCGGTGTTGGTGACTCTTCTGTCAGATATCCGTTTGAGGCGAGTAAGTAGTCTTTCTCTCTTGTCCTTCTGCGATGATTATAATGGTGTAATCTGTTCAGGCGAGCAGAGCCTCTTACGAGATATTATTAAATGTGGAAATATGAAGGTGCCCTGGTGGAGGTTCTTCTGACGGTGTTTACAGAAAACCCTTGGTGTGTGATCGCGTTCACGTTTATGTGAATGATGTATATTCTTGAAGAGATGTAGTTGTTCATTCCTTAGCCATTGAGGTGGAATTTTGGAGTTGTTACGTTTATGCCTTCGCGTTGACAGTGGGTTCCATGTGCATGTTATCCTTTGGGCTGGAGACGTGGTATACTCTGGGAGTATACATGAACGTTTGGAGGTACATGTGTTTGTTTATACATGAGAACGTTTGTGCGCTCAGTTGTGGTTGACTTGGGTCTACACTACGTGTGGACCCCATGTGCGTGCTGTGTTCTGCTTTACGTACTTTTGACCTCTCATGACGTAGAGGGTTCCTTGGTTCTCATCTATTCACCAGCAGAGTTGATTATTCCCCTGGTTTTGTTCTTGTTTGGTAGATATGGTTTGGTTCCTATGTTCCTTCATATGTGAGGGGTTTTAGTAATGTTTCCCTTTCACCGGACTGCGGCACCATTTGCGACTATGGGTGTTCATACAGTGTGGGTGTTTCCCCACTTTCTGGGATGAGTTGTCTATGTCCGCATCGACAGTGACTCAGCGTATTGGAGTGTAATCGCCCTAAGAGGACCAGGGAGTTTCTCCCGGTGCTCCATGTTCCATGGTAGTTTTCTTGGGGATTCGGTGTGACCAATACATTACGCAGGCATCATTCCACTACCCAGGAGGTTGTTACCCATTGGGCTAAGGTTGTTTCGATCAGGGCTCACCAGTTGCACCATCCAGCAAAGATTGCCAGTGGGTTACCATCCACCAGGGATGACCAGTGGGTTACCATCCAGTAGGGATGGCTAGTTCAATGGTGTTCCTCGAGTAGTAACATACCGCATGGATGGCCAGAGCAGTTTAGGGTTTGCCTCCAGCAGGGCTGGGTAATGGTCCCCGATGTTGGGCTTACCTCTAGCGGGGCTAGGCAGTGGTCCCCGATGGCAGTTTTCCTCTAGCTAGGTTGGGCAATGGTCCCTTCACTGACTATAGCTAGGTCTCCCTCCAGTGGATTACCCTGTTACGGGACTGGTTAGTGTGGAACCTGTAGACTCTTGCAGGGTCTCCCAATAGTGGGAACCTGTTGACTTCCATGGTCCCTCCAGCGGGGCTGGGCAGGGGGTCGTTTGTCGAATTTAAGGAGACCTCTCGAATGTGGGGCAGTGACGAGTTGTGGTTTGACGTTCCCCCAGAACTCTCAAGTACGGGGAGCACTTTCTCCACCGAAACGCGACCTAAAACCATGCGGGCGAGTCAGTGCCACCCAAAGCGGATAGTTTCGAGGTGTGGTGATTTGAGCCCCTTGACTTGCAGTTCGAGGCAGACATGCGGGATACTAGGCATAGATGTGGTTTACTTCTGGGACTGTTGGATACTCACCTTCTTGGGTTGAGCTACGAGATGGAAATCCCCTTACGACCAAGTTCGAGCCTCTTGTTGAGCATATGTATATTTATATACCTTTTTCCAGTACACACTTAATGGGTTTGGTTAATCTCCTTCTAGGAGAGGCAAAGACACACAGGGTATGCCACATGATTTTCGTTTCTAGATTCTTGTGGTTGGATGAGTATACTCTCCTGTTATAGTTAGCGAAGACTCGATGGGAAGTTCATCTTCTCACTGTTTCCAACTCCTTATGTTTGGACGAGTCTACTTCCATTCTTTTATTGGGTTGAGCTGGACTCTTACTGTAATCTTTATTTCACTCTTAGTTCTACTCCTTTACTTTTCCTTATTCGATCTACTGCCCACCCTTCAGTACCTCTTTTGTTTCTCTCTTGAGATTTCGGTGAATCCTATTGAGTATTTTTATTCTCACCCCTGCATGGACATTGCCCGCACATGATGTGCTCTTGTAAATGACAGGCTGGTTGTTCATGACTTTAGTGGAGCTTAGGAGTTCAGGAGCATGGACCACGTTCAGTGGTTGGAGTCAGGTTCAAGGTGGGGGTCCCTTCCAGCTATTTAATTTTTTGTTCACCTGATGCTGGGTTGTGGCATTTTTCTGGTTGGGCGCGTGTTTTCCCCCATTTCTTTTAAGTATTCCTCACCACTTTCTTGTACTGTTTAGAGGTCCATGCACTTTTGGTGGTTTATATATAGCAGTTTCCATTTTAATTACTTGTCTATTATTATACTCCTCACTTTTTCATTGAGTGTGCTCTATGTGTGTGTGTATAGGTACTCAGGAAAAGGCATCCTTGATTTGTTTAGCCTTCAGCGCTTGTCGCTAGCCCATGGCCTATGAAGGAGAGCATGGGGTAGTTGCGGCTCGATCCGGGTTGGGTCGGGTCTTGAAAAAGTGGTATCAAAGGTGGTTCATTCCTTGGGATATTGTTCAGACGTCCCTAAAAATGAATTTTTTGAGATTTAGGGAAAGAGTGTTAATGTGTCTCGAGAGCAGCTCTTAGGCCAGGGATTCCAGTGATGGTGTGACGACTGACGTATCCATTGACCAAGACCTTGATAACCTGCATGTCGACTCAGTATGCTGAGACACTTTTTGTAGGGAAAAATTGGATGTGCATGACATATGATTGAGTCTTTGACTGTCCTTCTTGAGTTAGCTCCCCATTGTTGTTACTGTTATATACACATATGCTCATCTGACCACGACACCCCTTGATAATATTCACGATGTTTCATTGAAGAGATACACCCATGATATTAGATTTGGATAGTGACGAAGACCCTGTGAGCTACAAGGCCAAAGTCCAAGACCCATCACGCGAGCCCCTTTCTCCGGGAGGGACAGTAGCAGTACCCCCACTTGTTGAGCAGCAGACAGCTTCCACAGAGCAGACGGGGCTTGAGCGCAGGTTGAGCGTGCTTCGTGGGTTTCAACGGCAAAGACCGCTGAGGATCAGGGGTGAGCCAGAACCTCATGCAGCAAAGGATTGGATCGAGATAGTGGTTTTCCTTTTCAAGCTTGTGCAGATGCCAGAAGATCTTATGGTGGCTTTGGCTGCCAACTATTTTTTTCATGGTGCAGCTTGGCGTTGGTGGAGTCGTGTGACTCAGTTTCATGAAGAGTCGTCGCTTTCGTGGGTCAAATTCTAGTTTTTGTTTCGTGAGGAGTTTTTCCCCTCCTGCATACACTTCTTTCAGATTCAAGAGCTCATGCAGTTTCAGTAGGGAGGGATGAAGGTGGCTGAGTACGCGGCTTGTTTCGCAGACCGTGCATGATTTTACCCTGACATGGTCCATGACGACAACATCTGAGCGCGGAAGTTTGAGAAAGGTCTCCACCGAGAGATGCATGCAGTCATAGTACCCTTGGTAATTTCCAAATATGTTGTGTTTCTAGTGCAGGAGCTGGTGAAAGAGAGCTTCTTGTCACATTCTAGAGTTGGTGGTGGCACCAGGCACATTGGAGACAAGACATCTGCCACAACTAGCGGGCGTCGACAAGCATAACTTTGACGCAGGCGGCTTTCTGACAACTGGACTCAGGGGCGTGGTTTTACACCATAGTGTCACTGGAGGGCACCATTGAAGCTCGAAGAGAGTCGGTGTTGTGCTTGCGATGGGTGAGGTCACCTAGCACGGTACTACCCGACCTGGCATGCAGAGAGCTTCGGACAGGCAGTAGGTGCACCACCACAACAGAGGCAGCATTGTGATCGGAGTAGAGCCCAGATAGGTGGTTCTAGCAGAGGAGATGGAGGATCTATAAGTGGAGAATGACCTTACGAGGTCTTTAAATCACTACTAGGCGGTCCATGTCAGGCTCCGAGAGCTAACAGTTGGGACCGCGGACAACCGCAATCTTTTGATTTCTATGATCCTACAGAGCATGAGGTGATAAGAGGTACGCTCTACAGCTCTTCTAATTTTTTTCAGTAGAATTGTTAGACTCTATCTTTGAAATTCTTTTCTCCATGCACATTTCTTGGGTTGCTACTAGGGTGGTGCGGGGCATCGGTGTAACCCTCTATTGGTAAGGTAAAAGGAATATAACCATTCTCATTAGTATATGGTGTTGACTCCTTCGCTTCTGATCAGGTAGGAGGGTCCTGGTTGTGATACATCGACTGTGAAAACATTCACGAACATATATACTTGGTTGTTCAACCATATGGATATTCTGAAGGAGGGAATCACCGGGCCTGGTTCCAGGTGTGGGTGGTGATTTCAGTCGTGTCATGTGAAGTAAGGGTTCAGTTGGGGAGGTGAGATTCCCCCGAGAGACTTCAGACCATTTGAGACCATGCAAAGGGATGACAATGTTCCATACCGCCTTGCCCTAACCCTAGGGGCTGGTTTGGGTGCATAGCATCTCCCACATGACTCACCTGAGGAGATGTGTGTGTGCCTCTATGCACGTCATCGGAAAAGGCAGACCTCGCATGAAATGATCAAACCCTTTGGTATGTGTGCGGTGACACGGGAATGTGCAAGAATTATTCTTGGTACGGGAGATCCAGGTGTGGGATTCTTACCCTGAGTTGTTCCCTGGTTTTTCTTTTGAGGGAAAAAATGCATGAAGGATAGAATGATGTAAGAACCCAGTTTTTGCTGCTAATGAATTTGTAATATTCTTGATGTTATTCCAAAGTAGCGCCTTCAGACGACGTGCGATTCTGAGCCCCGGAGTGGCCAAAATTAAATTTTCAGTGCGTTCACACTAGAAAATCCATGTAAATGGGATAACTCCTAAATGGTGCTTCAGATCAAAGGTCTAACTATACGGATGTGTCCGAAAGGGGGTTTTTACACTAGTAACTACATAAAACATGTCAGCGTGGGACGTTTGGATCCCTCGCACGCGTTCGGAATGTGAAACAGATAAATTAAATAATTAATTTATTCATTTAATTGATTAACTCAAGTATCTCATAAACAGTGGCTCAGATTAGAAAACTAAGGGCACCATTGATTTCAGAACAATCTGTTTACCCTAGAAGGGGTGTATGTTTTGCGGGCACGTCCCATCAGTGAAAAATTGTCCCAGAGGCGTTTTCATAATTTGGAGGCCTCGGGTGTTGAGTTTAATAACATTTGAACATGGCCTCGAATTAAAATTTTGAGACTGCTGTTGTGATAGGGAGGTGGTGTTTGGCCTAGGGGATGCTTATTCTCGACCCTGCTGGATGTTCGGGTTCAGGTCGATGGGCGGGTGGTTAAGTGAGTTTCTATTCAAACATATACCCCCCCTCTCTCCCCTTTGTCCATTTCCTAGTAGGATCTCTAACAATAAAATATCTCCTCCTCTATCCTCTCCTCCTCCTCTCCGGCGAGGCGTGACAACTCTGGTGCACGTGCGACGAAGCTCCGGTCAAATCCCAACAAGGTAGGATTTGTCGTTTTCATTTTATTCTCCCCGCACCTACATTGATCCCATTTAATCATGTCGAATTTCTGTTGGATTTTCGATCAAAGGTCATGAATGCATAGTAGATTTTATTCTCTTTCCAACTCATCTTTAGAATTTGAATTCAGAGTTCCGAGGAGCTCGTAAATGTCCGAAGAAGTTTGTGGGAATTTCTGGCATTTTGGGTGTTTTCTGGCAGCTCGTGTGGTGGTCTGGCGGGATTCAGTAGGGCGGTGTGGGAATTTTGTGCGGCTAGATTCGGGGTGTGGCGGAGCAGGAATGTGTGCCCGGGGCACGACGGGACTTCACCAGAGGAGGCGACCGGGGTCAGACGGAGGTCCTCGGCGTGGCGGCGAGTCGTCGGGGAGCGGCGACCGCGGGGTCGCGACACGCGACCCCTACGCGAGGACAAGACCCACAAGATGCGGGTCTTCACGCGACGCGCGCGGCCGACCCTCGTAGATAGTCTGCGCAGGGACCATGTGTCCCCGGCCAGCCCATGCGGCCAAGACGCAGGCCGGCGATGCGAGTCGGGCCGGCCGACGCAGGACTGCCCAGGCCGGGCGGACTGGACGGTCCAGGCCGGTCCAGCACAAGGGGCTTTGCCCCTAAGTTTTCATATGCCCGTATATTTCACAATGGGCATCCATTTTTTTTGTCGTCTACAAAAGTGTACTTCAGACGTCATGGAGGACTTTTTGAGATGGTTTCAGGGATTTTTAATTCCTAAAACGAGGGGCCTCGGAGGAGTGACACGTCTTTAAGTGGTTTGTGGTTTTTTCTGGGGATTCTTGTTTTGGACGGCGCAGACACATTCGATGTCCGAATTGAGCGCTGTCAGTGGCATTGGGACCCTGGCGCCGGGGGGAATCTTTCTAGTGTGGTTTCCGGCGATGAATCCAGAGTTGTGGCATGGGAACCAAGACCCGTCTTTTGAGCTCTGAGTAGCTTTTAGCGACATTCTCATCGAGCGTCCGTTTGGGGTGTGCGAGTAGTCGATTCTGTTTGTTTTTCCGAGGTCATTGCATTGGAGCAGTCTACCTGCATTACTTCCACACGATGGTGTGGGACCCATGAGGGTCGTTTTGGGAGTTGATGGTGAATTTACAGCATTATCACCGAGTGTCCGTTTTGGACAAGTGATTAGTAGAACTTGTGTACTTTTTCGAGAGGGTTGCAATGGTGCGATCCGTTTGTTGTACTTCGGGACCAGGGTGCGGGTCCCACGAAGCACCACTCGTCTGTGGTGCACCAGAATGAATCTTTTTTCTCTGGATATCCATTCCACTCAAGTGAGTAGTCCTTTTGATGTGTTTTCCCGAGGAGATCGCAATGGTGCGATGCGCCTGTCTGTTTTTTGGGCTGAGGCTCGGGATCACGGGACGCCGTTCAGGCCTTAGGCGGTGTTGGTGACTTTTTCCGTCCGTTATCCAAATGAGGTGAGTAATTATTCTATCTCGCGTGTTTTTCATGAGGATTACAATGGTGTAATCTGTTCAGGCGAGCAGATCCTCTTACACGATCTTATTAAATGTGGAAATATGAAGGTGCCCCGGTGGAGGTTCTTCCTAGGGTGTTTGAAGAGAAATCTTGTCATGTGATCACGTTAAATCATATGTGAATGATTTATATGATTTAAGAGTTGTATATGGTCGTGCCTCAGCCGTTGAGGTGAAAATTTGGAGTTGTTACATTTACGCCTTCGCATTGACAGTGGGTGCCATGTGCACGTTAGCATTTGGGCTACAGACGTGGTATACTCTGGGAGTATACTAGAACATTTGGAGGTACATGTGGTTGTTTATACCTGAGAATGTTTGTGCACTCGGTTGGTGTTGACTTGGGTCCAAATGTCGTGTTGGTACCATGTGTGTGTCGTGTTATGATTTACTTACTTTTGACTTCTCATGACGTAGAGGGTTCATCGGTTATCGTCTGCTGACAAGAAGGGTTGAGTCGTCCCCTAGTTATGTTCTAATTTGGAAAAGATGGTTTGGTTCCTCTGTTCCTTCATCTGTTAGGGGTTTCAGTATCGTGCCCCTTTAACCAGACTGCGGCATCGTTTGCAACTACGGGTGTTCGTACAGTGTGGTTATTTCCCCACTTTCTGAGATGAGATCTCTCGGTCCGCTTTGACAGGGACTCAACGGATTGGTGTGTGATCGCCCTGAGAGGCCCACAGAGTTTCTACCATTGCTCTGTGTTCCCTGGTATAGTTCTTGTGGATTCGGTGTGACTAACACATTATGCGGACACCGATACTCTACCTAGGAGGTTGTTACTAGCAGAGATGAGGTTGTTTCGAGCAGGGCTCGCTAGTTGTACAATCCAGTAGGGATGGCCAGTGGGTTACCATCCAACAGTGATGGCCAGTGGGTTACTATCTAGCAAGGATGGCTAGTACAGTGGTGTTCACCAAGCAGTACCATCCAAAAGGGATGGCCAGAGCAGTTTCGGGTTTGCCTCCAGTAGAGCTGGGCAGTGGTCCCCGATGACGGGCTTACCTCTAGCAGGGCTGGGCAGTGGTCCCCGATGCCGGGTTACCTCCATCTGGGCTGGCCAGTGGTCCCATCGCCTAATTTAGTTGGGTATCCCTCTATTGGATTACCCTGTTACGGGACTGGGCAGTGTGGCACCCGTCAACTCTTGCCGGGTCTCCCTGTAGTGGGAACCCGTCAACTTCCAGGAACCCTTCAGTGGTGCTGGGCATGGGGACGCCTGTCGACTTTGAGGAAACCTCTCGACTACGAGGCAGTGATGAGTTGTGGGTTTACGTTCCCCCAGAACTATCAAGTACGAAGGATCTCTTTCCCCCACTCAGAACCATCCTTGATATATGACCTAAAACCATGTGGGAGAGTCTGTACTGCCCAAAGAGGATAGTATCGAGGTGCAGTGATTTGAGCCCCTTGACCTGCAGTTCGGGGAAGACCTGAGGCTTGTTGGGAATTGATGTGGTTTACTTCTAGTACTGTTGGCTACTCACCTTCTTGGGGGCTGAACTACGGGATGGAGATCCCATTACGACCTTGTTCGGGGGTCTTGTTGAGCATATGTATATATATATACCTTGTTCCAGTACCCACTTCCTGGGCATGGTTACTCTCCTTCCAGGAGATGCGAAGATGATCGGGGTATGCCACGTGCTCTCTGTGTCTAGCTTATCATGGTTGGATGAGTCTACTCTCCTGGTATCGGTAGCGAAGACTCGATGGGAAGTTCATCTTCTCACCGTTTCCAACTCATTGTGTTTGGACGATTCTACTTATTTTCTCTTGTTGGATTAAGATGGACTCTTACTGTATTATTTAATTCACTCTTGCTTGTACTCCTTTACATTTCCTGGTTCGTTCTACTTCTCACCCTTCGGTACCTACTTTGTTGCTCCCTCGAGCCTTTGGGGTATCCTACTGAGTATTTTTATACTCACCCCGGCTTGGGCTTTGCCCACACTTGGTGTGCCCTTGCAGATGATAGACATGTTGGTCATGACTTTATTGGAGCTTAGGAGTTTAGGATCATGGACCGTGTGTTGTGGTCAGAGTTGGGTTCCAGGTGGGGTACCCTTCGAGCCATTTACTTTTTTGTTCACCTGATGTCGGGTTGTGGCACTTTTTTGTTTGGGGGTGTGTTTTTTTCCTTTTTTACACTTTACCTCGTCACTTTCTTGTACTGTTTAGAGGTCGTTTCACTTTTGGTGGTTTATATATAGCAGTTTCCCTTTTTTATACTTTTATTTTCTTTTACTCTGCACTTTTGCCTTGAGTGTGCAGCGTGTGTGTGTGTACAGGTACTTAGACAAAGTCCACCAAGAGTTGTTTATCCTTAGGCACTTGTCGCCAGCCCCTCACCTATGGAGGCGGGCTTTGGGTAGTTGCGGCTTGAGCTGGGTAGCATCAGGTCTTTACATCATCAGTTATACAAAATTAGGGGGGTCACCTTTTATTTATAGGTGTCTCTAACCCCCGTGTGCAAAATCCCATCTGGCAGAAAAAAAATCTCATTTGGTGTGTAATATTTTGTGTAGGTATCGTTTTTCATGAACAACTCTAGCGTTTTTGCGCAGCCCATGTCTTTTCCATTAAATGATGTACTGATTCTGAAACACTATTTGCACAAAAAGTCTCGCTCCAATATTTTGTGCACCACTCTATTTTTAGTAGAAAACTCAAATATTTCATGCAAAACACACCTTTTTCACGCACCACTTCCTCCTTGAACGCAACTACTTTTACCAACAATCCATGTCTTAATTTTTCGATTTTGAGGCCCAAAAATGTAGAAAACACAAGGAAATGGTGCCACCTTCAAAACTGTTATCTTCTTAAACTATATGATAACATTACTGGCACACATTCTGAACATCCAATGAGGATTGACAAAAAACACAAACCATAATCCAATTCATTCATAGAATAGCCATGGTTCCAACAGAAACCTCATGAGTTAAATTACCCTACTCCGGATTTATAATTAGCTGTTGTTGTTTTTTTGCTTTAAAAAATTAGAGGAATCATTTTTAGGGAGTAAAATGTGAAATATATACTAAACACAAAAGATTAAATTATATATTCACTCAGAATGATTGAACATGAGACAGAGTAAATGGTTGTAATTAATCAAGGATTATGACTGCATGATCCCTTACTATCTGGGAAAATAAAATAAAGTGGTTGATGCTTTGACTTTAAAAAGTAATGCTTCATTAACCATGCTACATTTGGAATGCTATCCTTTGGTTTTTTATTTGATGAATTTGGGCATATAATTTTTTGGTGTAAGAAATTAAACTATTTTGTTTCTCATTTCATTGAAGTCATCTATTCACATAGAATAAATCAATCACAGAAGGAAGACAGCGAGTTGCCGAAAATGTTAGATTTGGTTCATATAGGTAAGTTGCTGAAATATAACATTGATAATTATTATGTTGTGAGATTTGGAAAGATAATATATAAGGCCCCGACCATAAACCTTACTTAATATTGAATTAAATGAATAATTCTCATTGAGGATCTGTTCACGTTTAGAGTTTTATAGAATTAGGACATTTCTATTACATCTTAAAAGATTACAAAGTAGACACTTCTACTAAGATTCCATAGAATAAAAACTCTTAAAAATAAACATGTCAAGTTCCATGTTTTATATAGCATGAATTTCCCTTGATCCCATCCTTGACCCTATTCCACCTTGAGTTCTGTGAAAAAAATTTCAATAAACTAGGGGTGAGCATAAAAATCTCACTAATGGATACACAAAGAATGAAAACTATTAGTTTATCAAAACAAAAAGTAAACCATGTATACTTTATCAAAGTAATACTTTTTAACCTTTATGAAGTATTAAAAACTCTTCATAGAATAAAATATAATTACATACCCTTTTGTAACCAAAATATTACCATAAACCCCATATGAAGATCACATAACATATAAAGGTAACTTGGGACATAAACATACTTAAATGGAATAACCATACGATCGACTTCCACACATATCACTTAATGGAATAGCCATACGACTGAATTCCATACCCAACGCATTGGAGGTTATAACATAACCACCCATCCAAGTATTCACGACACCACTCGTAAAATGGTTTATCATGTAACCACCCATTAAATGTCTAAGTACCATTATAAAATCATAAGACATAAAAAAAATATAATGGAAAGAAAACACTTCAACACTTTGATCACAATATATCACATAAATATATTGACATACCAAATCCATTATAATATCCATTTTCAATACCAAAATACATAAAAGAGTATGTGTTATTTGTTTCATTTTAAAAACATTACGGCTTGTTGAGGAATCCAAAGACCAAATAATACTAGTGGCGGCGGAAAAGGTCGTTGTCACCGCGTATGTTAAAAGAAACATTCCTTTTTGTCATTTTGTAAAACGCTTTGTAGAAAAAGATTCCTTTTGTATAAAATAATATACAAAGGGATTTATTCACTGTATAAATGAAAGTTGTGTATAAAACAATATATGCCTCAATGAAAGGAGATTGAGATGGAGTCCCTTACTTCGGGTCCGACTTGACTCGATCGTTCTTTAATGTCCTGAATAATAAACATGAGTTAATTTCTTTTTTACTTAAGAAACGTTTTCAATTTCATTATTCCTTTTATATCACTTATTACCATGTCATGAACACTATTCAATTATTTAATTTAATAATGATCGTTTTAACGATCATTGGTACTTGAGTAAAAAATATGCTCTTTATAATTACAAGTTGTTCATGTATCCATTACATAAAGAGTTATAATCATGATGTGTATATCATATATATCATATATATACAGTATATACATGAATTTATAATATTACATAACATTTAGAGGTAACAACTGAAATGCACCGTTGATGGAGACGATAAGCCGTACGTACGCATAAACGCTACTTCCATTTCTATTTCAGATTTAATGGAATTAAAACATAATGATACAGAATAGTATTGTAATTACAGTATTGTGTCATATATTATATCAATAAATCTATCCTTTATACGTAGCACATATGGTATTAATGAATCAAATCACTTTGAGGGGGTGGTAGTCCACACATCCTAAAATGAAGATATCGTGTATACCCATAATGGAAACCATAAAGTTATGCCATAAATGAAAAATAAAGAATCTTAAGTAAAAAATTAAACTTCTTATATATCATATATAAATATATTGACATCTTAATTTCCACCATTGATGGTGTTATATGAGTGTTGAACAATCATCATTTCGTGAGCCAGAAATTCTCCATCCACAGAAACAATATGTTCTTTAACCATTGGATGTAGGTGTGTGTAAGTGTAGCTCGAATCCTTCTTATAAAAACATCCTAGTATATTTAAAATACTTGAGTTGTTGCAAAAGAAATTAATAAAAAGAGTTTAGGGGGTTGTATAAGCAAAATAAAACAAAAGAACACAAGAGAAAACACTACCCTTAAAACGGGAAACTGTTTTTGATTTGAGCTCAAAGACTTCCTTGGGAAGACTTCTGCTCAAATTGAGGCTTCTAGTAGTAAGAGATGGATGTGGGGAGACAAAAAGAGCATATCGTGGCCAATCCAAAGGCTTGAGAGGTGTGGGTAAGGTAGTTGAGGTGGGGGCCTTTTATAAGAGGAGAGAAGGGGCACTCTTGGAAAGTTAAGAAAAGATACTTTATTTTAAAATGATTTTCAAATTTAAAAGGTCTCAAATTTAAATATTTCGAGGATAAGGTTAAAAATGTTCCAAATCCACCAACACAATAGGTTTTTGACATGTTTAGGTCTTAGATTTTACATTATCATTTCATTTTATTTTTATCATTAAATAATGAGTTAATCACTGCATCATCATGGTGTAATAAGTAATTTAATTTATTTAATGACTAAAAATTATAAAAAAACAATCATGATGTAGTAAATCTTTGTAGATTTATAATGGATATTTATAGTTGAAAATCTGACTTGTATAACCCCATTTAAAATTTTTATTAGTAAAACAACTCATGTCTGTGACATTTATATTTTTACTTTGAATAAAAAGATATTAATGTCATTTTCCTACCAAAGTGGCTCCATGGGGTCCCCAAGTTGACCCATGGTTTTTCTTGGTTGGCCATGACACATCAAAAAAGGGTAGGACATGTGTCTAGGTCATTTCATATAATTAAAACATTATTTTTACCTTAAACTACATTAATTACCTCTAATCGAGATTAAAAACTTAAAAGTTACTATACACCAAAATATTATTTTAATCCCATTAAATAAAATTTTAATTCTTAATGACAACCATGTATTTCGGATTTTTGAAATTCAAAGCACAGAGGTGGTAAAATTTCATTTAAACGAAAAATCAGTTTTTTAAGTACCACTTAGTGGTTTCACTATTCATCAAAAATTGATGTTTTTCAGAAAAATATCGAAACTTCACCCAAAGCTATATTTGTTATTACCAATTAAAAAATTATATATATTTTAAAAAAATTCAAAACATATAAGTTGCATTAATTTATTTAATAATTAATTCCTACTATCCGAGCAAATAGCATGTTTTTATGAAACAATAAATATCAAAAGATTGACACTATTTTAAGTCCAATTTCAAAGTGAAATTAATTCCAACGACCACTATTGGATTAAATGGTAAAAATATATTATAATTCAACTCTAAAACCAATTTAAAAGATAATCTAATCATATTAATAATTTAGATTAAAAAAGGGTTTTGAATTAAAATACATCATTTTTCACTATTAATTAAAAAATGAACTTTATCGGAAAAATACCAAAAAATTACACAAAGTAAATTTTGATGTCCCGATTATAAAGAAGAGTTTTATTTGGTTCAATATAATTTATAAGAGTGACCAAAACTATATTTAGTGATGTTTCTCCATCAAAAGGTGATAAGTGAACCTTTAGTGAAAATTAAGGTATATATGCCTAAAATTGATTTCTCTCCGTATTTTAAGCCATTATCTTTTATTAGATAAATGTATAAATATTTAAAAAACATATATAATCATATTTTAGTTATTTCTATCCATTTCCGCCAATACAACGACTATGTGTTAACTACCATTTAAAATAATATTATTTTATTACTAGTGTGCAACGTAAGATTTCATTGAAACTCATTGTTGTGTATTGGGTACGCTATCGAACATAGAAACCCCTTTAAAGTAAAATTAATTTTTAATTTGTAAATATTAATAAATATGAAAATGATTTATTCTCTATTTACCTGGGATGTTACATCCTTCCCCCCGTTTGAGAATTGCGTTCTCACAATTTTATTCAATTATCAAAATAAGTGTGGGTATTTATCCCTCATAGAATTTTCAGATTCCCACGTTTCCTCTTCAACAATATGGTTTTTCCTCAAAACCTTTACCTGGTAAATTTCCTTATTTCGCAACACCTGCTCTCTTCAGTCATGAATCTGGACTGGTTGTTCTTCATATGATAGATTCTCTTCCAACTGAACTACCTCCGAGCTCAAAACATGAGATGGATCTGGCATATACTTTCTCAAAATCGAAATATGAAAAACATTGTGTACCAAATATAAAATCGAAGGTAATGCCACTCTGTATGCAACTGATACAACTCTATCCATAATTTCATATGGTCCAATGAACCTTGGACTCAGCTTTCCTTTCTTACCAAATCGTATCACACTTTTCCATGGAGAAACCTAGAGAAATATATGATCACCTACCTCGAAAGATAGATCCTTCCTCCGGTTATCCGCATAACATTTGTGTGTGCTCTGAGATGTTCTCATGTGTTTTTGAATCAACTAAACTTTTTCTGCCATCTCTTCTACCAATTCTGGTCCCATCACCTTCCTTTCACCTACATTATCCCAAAAAGCAAGATTTTGACACCACTTCCCATATAATGCCTCAAATGGAGCCATCTATATACTGAAATGAAATCTTTTATTATATGAAAACTAAACCAAAGAAAGATGATGGTCCCAACTTCCCTGATAATCCATAGAGAAGGATCATAGCATATCCTCCAAGGTCGTAATTGTTCGTTCTGACTGCCCATCTGACTGTGGATGAAAAGATGTAATAAAATTTAATTCAGTACCCAATGACTTCTGATGCCCTTTCCAAAAGTTAGAAGTAAACCTGGGATCACGATCAGATACAATGGAGAGGGGAACTCCATGAAACCTGACTATCTCTTTTAGATACAACAGAGCAACTTGATCTAGAGATAATGTATCTCGAATAGGATGTAAATGAGAAGATTTAGTCAATCGATCAATAATAACCCAGATTGCATTATTACCTCTAGATATCTTCGGCAATCCCACAACAAAGTCCATCGATATATTTTCCCATTTCCACTCTGGCACTGGTAGAGGCTGAAGCATCCGTTTCAATAACTGATGCTCTGCTTTAACCTACTAACAAGTCAAACACTTCACAGTAAAATCAGCAATATCTCTTTTCATTCCATCCCACTAGTAATACTCATGCAGATCTCTATGCATCATAGTACTGCCAGGATAAACTGAAAACAGAGAACTATGAGCCTCACATAACAACTCATTCTTCAACTGTGAATCCCCGGGCACACATAATCTATTCCCAAACCTCAATACACAATCATTATCAATGTTGAATTCAGGCAACATACCCTTCTGAACCAGATCTACCTTTTTATGCAACTCACTGTCTTCCCTCGGTGCTTTCTTAATTCTGTCTAATAGGGATGATCTCACTGATACCTGAAACAAAACAGAAGAACTTATAGCACCAACAACTTCTATGAAAAAGTTCATCAAATCAAAAACCAAAGGATCTCGTTCCAAACGTATCATGGTTAATGAAGCATTACTTTTTCGACTCAAAGGATCAGCCACTTTATTTGCTTTTCCTGGATGGTAATGAATTGTACAATCAAAATCCTTGATTCATTCTATCCATCTCCTCTGTCTCATGTTCAATTATTTCTGAGTGAATATATACTTTAAACATTTGTGATTAGTATATATTTCACACTTTACATTATACAAATGATGCACCTAAATTTATAGAGTAAAAACAAAAACAGCTAATTCCAAGTCATGTGTAGGGTAATTTATCTCATGAGTTTTCAACTGACGTGAATCATATGAAATTACCTGATCATTATGAATAAGGACACAACCAAGTCCCTTCAAAGAAGCATCACATTATATAACAAACTCACCATTCCAGAAAAGAAGTGCTAAAACTAGAGCATTCACCAATCTTCTTTTCAACTCCTGAAAACAGTCATCACATTTTTTGTCCAGATAAACTTAAAACCCTTCAGAGTTATCATAGTCATTGGACTTGTTAACTATGAATATTTTTCAACAAAACATCTATAGTAACCTGCCAAACCATGAAAAATATAGATCTCAGTTACATATGTGGGTCTTGGCCATTCTTCAACAACTTTTGTTTTAGCAGGATCAATAGTTATTCCATTTTTTAAAACAATGTGACCAAGTAAATATATTTGTTGTAACCAAAACTCACACTTTCTGAATTTTCCATATAGTTTCTTTTCTTTTAAGGTTAGAAAGATAACCCTTAAATGACTTGCATTCCCCTCTTTACTTTTATAAAACATCAAAATGTCATCAATGAAAACAACCAAAAACTTATCCAAGAACTCATGGAAGATTCTATTCATAGGGAACATGAATATAGCAGGTGCATTGGTTAACCCAAAAGGCATAACTAAAAATTCATAATGGCCATATCTAGTATGGAACACAGTCTTTGGAATGTCTGCTTCTTTTACTTTCAACTGATGGTACCCCGACCTCAAGTCAATCTTCGAAAAATACTGATCTCCCTGGAGTTGATCAAATAAATCATCGATATCAGGAAAAGTATACTTGTTCTTAAAAGTGATATTAGTCAAGGCTCTATAATCAATGCAAATTCTCATTGAGCCATATTTCTTTTTAACAAACAAGACAAGAGCACCCCATGGTGATGTGCTAGGTCGAATTAATCCTTTATCTAATATCTCATGCAATTTTTTCTTTAACTCTAAAACTTCAACTTGAGCCATTTAATAAGGGGGTATTGAAATTGGCTTAGAATCAGGAACTATGTTAATAGTAAATTCAACTTCCTGATCAGGAATTATACCATGCAACTCATCAGGAAAAACATCAAGATACTCATTTACCAATGGCACATCATTAATCTGAATAGTTCCTTTATTTTCAACAAATTGTGCAAGGTAACATTCATTTCCATCTTTTACTAGTTTCTCATCTTCCTGATATGTAATCAAAATCAAGGGTTCATTCTTTTACACAAAATGAAAATCTTTCTGAAAAGAAACCATTTTAGCTCTGTAGTCAATCTTAACATGATAAAAAAAGCCAATCCATTCCCAAAATAACATCAAACTCTACTAGAGACAAAACAATATGGTTTTCTGGTAGATTCTTTCTGCACACAATGATAGGAAGGTTCTTATAATTTCTTTTTGTCTCAACGTTCGCTCCGTGTGTTTTTACCATGAGTTCAAGATTCATATATTGAGATGGAATTTCCAATTTACTAGAAAACTTCTCATAAATGAAAGAATGTGTAGACCCTGAATCAAACAACACATTGGCATAATCTGAACAAACAAATAATTTACCTGATACTACTTCATTCGATGGCCCAACATCTGCTGAAGTAGTTGCAAATAATTTAACCACCACTTTATGCTTGTAGTCTGGCTGCTTTCCTCCAGTTGAGTTCTTCTTCAGACACTCATTTGCATAATGGTCCATTTCCTTACACTTAAAACATCTTACCACTATCTTTTCATTTCTTGCTTGATCATCTTCCTTACAGTTACGAGCAATATGACCAGACTTACCACACCGAAAGCACTTTCCATACTTGGATAATAATTCTCCAGGATTCATTTTACCACACTTCTCACAGGATGGATATTTGGTTTTCTTACCTCCTTGATTCTTTGATGAATTCTTCCCCTTTTCCTACCAACTACACCTCTTATTCTGTTGTTTGTCAAAGAACACCTGATCATTGGCAATCTCCATTTCCACCTTCTCTGCACATCGAAGATGTTTTTAATAAATTTTGAACTCATGAGATGCTAACACCCTTCGATACATTGGCTTTAACCCTGAGTAAAAACGGTTTATTTTACTATCAATATCTCGTATGATGTTTGGAGTATACCTTGCCAATAGAGTTAACTTTTCTTCATAAGTAGACACTGAGTCATCCTCCTGCCTCAATTCTAGGAACAATTTTTCAATCCTAAGATGACCCTCCATAGGAATATATTTCTCAAGAAACATACCTTTTAATTCGTCCCAGTGAAGATCATCAATCTAATCAATATCCCTGATATTTTTCACCATCGACCACCACTGATCACCTTCACCTTCAAAATGGTAAACAGCAAGACTAACATTTTGATGTTCTGAACACCCCATGACATCAAAAATCTTCTCTAGTGCTTTAATCTACCCTTCAGCATGCACGGGGTTAGATGATCCTCTGAATGATGGGGGATGTTGCCTCATGAAATGTTCCACCACTGACATATTCCTCTGCGGTTGATCTGGATGATCTCGTGCATGGATACCACCACCATTTATAGCCTGAGTCAACTGTTCCATCACTGCAACAAATAGTTCAGTTCCATTTTTCACCATCTCAGATTGCTGATTTAGAAGGTTGTCTTCCTCCTGATGTTGTCCCAACATAGCTGCCTTGTTTCCACTGCGGAAAACCATTCAGAACACAGAAATATCTTAGGCGAAGCAACATGGTAATGTTTAAATGCTATATCATTTTAGTCATACCATAAATTAACTTATTATTTAACACTTTTATAACTCCTAAAGTTGTCTAAACTGACCTCTGATACCAACTATAAGGCCCCGAACTTAAACCTAACTTAATATTTAATTAAATGAATAATTCACTTTGAGGATCTTTTCAGGTTTATAGATTTATAGAATTAGGTCATAACTATTACATCTCAAAAGATTACAAAGTAGACACTTCTACTAAGTTTCCATAGAATAAAAACTCTTAAAAAGAAACATGTATACTTCCATGTTTTATATAGCATGACATTCCCTTGATCCCATCCTTGACCCTATTCCACATTAAGTCCTGTGAAAAACATTTCAAAAAAACATGGGGTGAGCATAAAAAGCACAGTAAGGGATACACAAAGAATGAAAACTGTTAGTTTATCAAAACAACAAGTAAAACTTTTATACTTTATCAAAGTAATACTTTTCACCTTAATGAAGTATTAAAAACTCTTCACTGAATAAAAGATCATTACATACCCTTTTGTAACCAAAAGATTACCATAAAACCCATATAAAGATCACATAACATATAAAGGTAACATGGGACATAAACATACTTAAATGAAATAACCATACGGTCAATATCCACACATATAACTTAATGGAATAGCCATACGGCCAATTTCCATACCAAATGCATTAGAGGTTATAACGTAACCATCTGTCCTGGTATTCATGGCACCACCCGTCATATGGTTTATAACGTAACCACCCGTCAAATGTCCAAGTACCATTATAAAATCATAAGACATAAAACAAATATAATGGAAAGAAAATATTTCCACACTTTGATCACAATATATCACATAAATATATTTACATAAAAAATCCATTATAAAAACCATTTTCAATAACAAAATACATAAAAGAATATATGGTATTTATTTCTTTTTCAAAACATTACGACTTGTTGAGGAAGCCAAAGACCAAATTATACTCACGGCGTCAGAAAAGGTCGTTTTCACCTCCTACGTTAAAAGAAAAATTCTTTTTTGTCATTTAGTAAAACTCTTCATAGAAAAATATTCCTTTTGTATAAATGTAAAAGTCGAAGGGGTTTATACACCGTATAAAAGAAATTTGTGTATAAAATGAAATATGCCTCAATGAGAGGAGATTGAGATGAAGTCCCTTACTACGGGTCTAACATGACTCGATCGTTCATTAATGTCCTAAATAATAAACATGATTTATCTTCTACTTTCTTAAGAACCTTTTTCAAGTTCATTATTCCTTTTATATCACTTATTACCATGCCATGAACACTATGCAATTATTTAAGTTAATAACGGTCGTTATAAAGATCATTGGTACTTCAGTTGAAAATATGCTCTTTATAATTACAAGTTGTTCACGTATCCATTATATCCAGAGTTATACTCATGATGTATATATCATATATATCATATATATCCATTATATACATTCATTTATAATATTACATAACATTTAGTGTTAATAAATGAAATGCACCGTTCATGGAGACGGTAAGCCGTACATACGCATGAACGCTACTTCCATTTCTATTTCATATTTAATGGAATTAAAACATAATTATAAATAATATTATTATAATTGAAGTATTGTATCATATAAAATATCATTCAATATATCCTTCATACATAAAAAATATGGTATTAACGAATCAAATAACATTGAGGGGCGGTAGTCCGCACTTCCTAAAATGAAGATATCGCGTTTACCCATAATGGAAACCATAAAGATATGTCATAAATTAAAAATAAATATGCTTAAGTAAAACATAAAAATATTATATATCATATATAAATATAGTTACATATTAATGGCCACCTTTGAAGGTGTTATATGAGTGTTGAACAATCATCGTTTTGTGAGGCAGAAATTCACCATCCTCAGAAATAGTATGTTCTTTAACCATTAGATGTAGACGTGTGTAAGTGTAGCTCTAATAATTCTTATAAAAACATCCTAGTATTTTGAAGATACTGGATTTGTTACAAAAGAAATTAATAAAAATAGTTTAGGGGGTTTGAGAAGCAAAATAAAACAAAAGAACACAAGAGAAAACACTACCTTTAAAACAGGTAACTCTTTTTGATTTGAGCTCAAAGACTTCCTTGGGAAGACTTCTGCTCAGCTTGAGGCTTCTAGGAGTAATAGAGGGATGTGGGAAGACCAAAAGATCATACTTGTCTGAACCAAAGTCTTGAGAGGTGTGGGTAAGGTGGTAGAGGTGGGGGCCTTTTTTAAGAGTAGAGGAGGGGCACTTTTGGAATGTTAAGAAAAGATACTTTATTATAAAATTCATTTCGGATATAAAAGGCCCAAAAATTATATATTTAGAGGATAAGGTTATAAGGGTTCGAAATCCACCCATCCAATAGGTTTTTGACATGTTTAGGTCTTAGATTTTACATTATCCTTTCATTTTATTCAAATTGTTAAATAATGATGTAATCGTTGCATCATCATGGTGTCATAAATAATTTAATTTATATAATGTATAAATATTATAAAAAAATATCATGATGTAGGAAATATTTTTATATTTCTAATGAATATTTATAGTCGAAAATCTGACTTGTATAACCCCATTTAAAAGTTATTTTAGTAAAACAACTCATGTTTGTTACATTTTTATTTTAACTTTAAATAAAATGTTATTAATGTCATTTTCCTACCAAAGTGGCTCCATGGGGTCCACAAGTTTACCCATGGATTGTCTTTGAAGGCCATGACACATCCAAAAAGGTTAGGACATTTTTCTAGGTCATTTCATATTATTAAAGCATTATTTTTACCTTAAACTACACTAATTACCTCTATTCGTGATTAAAAACATAAAAGATACTATTCACCAAAAATTATTTCAATCCAATTGAAACACATTTTACTTATTAATGAAAACCATTTATGTCAGATTTTTGAAATTCAAAACACAGAGGTGGTAAAATTTAATTTAAACGAAAAATCAGTTTTCTAAGTACCACTTAGTGGTTTCAGTATTCATAAAAAATTGATGTTTTTCAGAAAAATAACAAAACTTCACCCTAAGAAATATTTGATATTCCAAATTCCAAAATGATGCCTATTTTTCAAAATTCAAAACATATAAGTTGCATTAATTAATTTAATAATTAATTCCCACAGTCAGAGCAAATAGCGTGTTTTTATGAAAAAATAAGTATCACAAGATTGAGACTAGTTTATTTCCAATTTCAAAGTGAAATTAATTCCAACAACCACTATTGGATTAAATGGTAAAAATATATTCTAATTAAACTCTAAAACCAATTCAAATGAAAATCTAATCATAAAAATAAATTATATTAAAAAGAGGTTTTGAATTAAAATACATCATTTTTCACTATTCATTAAAAAACAATATTTATCGGAAAAATGACAAATATTTAAACAAAGTAAATTTTGATGTCCCGATTCTATAGAATAGTTTTATTTGGTCCAATATAATGTATATAAGTTACCAAAAATATATTTGATGATGGTTCGCCATCAAAAGGCGATAAGTGAACCTTTAGTGAAAATTAGGGTATAATGCCTAAAATTGAATTCTTTCTGTATTTTAAGCCTTTATCTTTTATTGTATAAATGTAAAAACATTTTAAAAAACATATATAATCATATTTTAGTTATTTCTATCCATTATCTCAAATAAAACGGCTATGTGTTAAATTCCATTTAAAATAATATTATTTTATTACTAGTGTGCAACGTAAGATTTCAATGAAATTCTTTGTTGCGTATCAGTTATGCTATCAAACATAGAAACCCATTTAAAGTAAAATTAATATTTATTTCATAAATATTAATAAATATGAAAATTATTTATTCTTTATTTACCTTGGATGTTATATAATATGCATGTTCTGTGATTCACATATGAAGAATGAGTAGTTCTGTGAAGCTCATAGTTCCCCGTTTTCAGTTCATCCTGGAAATATGAATACGTACAGAGATCTTTGGTACTATTACTGCTGGGACGGAATGAAAAGAGATATTGTTGATTTTACTGTGATGTGTTTGACATGTCCTCCAGTTAATGTATTGTGGAAGTTACCATAATGGATACATCAGACTATATCGGTCAAGAGTGGAAATGGGAAAACATATACACGAACTTCACTATGGGATTACAAATGATATCTTGAGATAATAATGCAATTTTGGTTATTATTGATCGATTGAATAAATCTACTCATTTCCTTCCTATTCGAGATACTTTTTATCTAGACCAACTTTCTCGGTTGTATGATAAAGAGGTATTCAGGTTGCATGATGTTCCCCTCAACAGTGAATTTGATTGTGATCCCAAGTTTACTTCCAAAAATTGGAAATGCTTTAGTTGTCTTTGGGTATTGAATTAATTCTTAGTATAACTTTTCATCCCCAATGTGATGATTAGTCCAAATGAAGATCTCAGTCCTCGTAGGATATTTTATGTTCTTCCTCGATGGATTATCAGGGATGTTAGGACCAACATCATTATTTGGTTAAATTTTCATATAATATCAATTTCCATTCCAGTATACGGATGGATCTGTTTTTGGAATTACCTGGAAAGCAGTATCGAACTCAAACTTTTTGGGATGATGTTGTATAAAGGAAAATCATGGGACCATAATTAGTAGAAAAGCTGGTAGAGAATGTTTAGTTGATTCAGAAGCACATGAGAACAACATAGAGTGGGCAGAAAATTTATCAGGATAACCAGAGGTAGGATCTCTATTTCGAGGTAGGTGATCATGTCGTTCTCAATGTTTCTCAATGGAAATGTGTGATGCATTTTGGTATGAATGAAAAGTTGAGTTCGAGGTTAATTGGACCTTATGAAATCCTAGTTAATGTTTTATTAGTTGAATACATAGTGGATATACCTCCATGTTTATCCTAGGTACAAAATGTTTTTCATGTTTCAATGTTAAGAATATATATGCCAGATCCATATTCTATTTTGACCCGAGAGGAATTTCAGTTGGAAGATAATCTCTCTTTTGAGGAACAACCAGTCTAGATTATTGACGGAAGTGATAATGTGTAGAGAAATAAGGTAATTCATCAGGTAATGGTTTTGTGGAAAAACCATATGGTTGAATAGGAAACAAGGGATTCTGAAAATTCTATGGTGGTTCAATAACCCCATTTATTTTATTACTTAATAAAATTTCTAGGACACAATTTCGAAAAGGGAGACGGATGTAACATCCCACGTAAATAAAAAAATATGACATTTTCATATTTATTAATATTTTATAATTTAATATTAAATTTACTTTAAAGGTGATTCTATGTTTGATGGCGTTCTCGATACGCAACAATTATTTTTTTTGAAATATATCATTGACCATTAAATATATAATATTATTATTTTAAATTGTAGTTAAATTCTAGCCGTTTTATTGGTGGGAATGAAGACAGCTAACTAAAATATTATTATTCATTTTTTAAATGTTTGTAAATTTATCTAATAAATGTTACAGGCTTAAAATGAGAATGAATCCAATTTTATGCATAAATACTCTAATATTCTTTAAAAGGTCGATTTTCCACCTTTTGACTGCAAACCCATTTTAAAAATTATTTTTTCCACTTTCATATGTTCTATTTGAAAAAATATATTATTCTTTAGAATTGGGACATCTAATTATAATTTTGATGAAATATGTTTATTTTTCTAATAATGTTCATTTTTTAATGAATAGTAAATCATTTTGTATTTTAATTCAAAACTGCCTTTTAATCAAATACATTTATATGGATATCTTATCTTTAAATTTTTTTTAAAGTGTATTTAAAATATATTTTTACCATTTAATCCATTGTTGGTCATTGGAAGAAATTTTCACATTGAAACTTTTCATAAACAAGGTTTAATCATTTCATTGTTATTTTTTAAAAACATGCTTTTCTTTTGACATCAGGAATTTATTTTAATTTAATTTCTAACAATTCAGTGTTTTGAATTTGGAAAAATGAATTGAATATTAGGAATTAGAAGGTCCAAATTGCTTAAATATGTATCTTTTATTTTTAGTCATTATGAATATTTACTTCAGTAAAAAATTTATTTACCAAGGTTAAAAATTAAATCTTGTAATTATGGGTAAAATAATAATATAATATTATTATTATATTTCCATAAAATGCGTCTTAATCCTTTTGGATGATACATATCCTACCATGGGCCTCCTTGGGTCGATTTTGGGGCCCCATGGGGCCACTTGGGAGTAATAATGCCACTTTATTTAAATTAACATAATGTGAAGGCTAAAATGACAAAAATAAATACGTTTTAGTAAATCAATTTTTACATGGGGATATATAAGTTATCTCCACGAATATAAATAATAATTTGAATGATAAAAATATTTCATACATCCAGGTAATTTATTATAATTTTTAGATGTCTAATAAATTAAATTATATTTGACACAATAATGATGCAGTGTTTACCTCATTAATAAATGATTTAACAAAAATTAGATTATAAAGAATGAAATAATTGCAAAAATCCATCCAATTCATATTATATTATTTTATTTAGATCATGATTTATCTTGTCATTGATTATAATATTTTTAGGCAGTTATAAAATGAAAATCATTATATAATATAATAATATTTTTACACTTTTCTAAAGAGACCCTTCTCCCCCTTATAAAAAGACCTCATCTTTAAACCATTACTCACACCTATAATGCCCCATGGGTCTTCTAAACTAGTCCAAATTAATCTCCTTGCATCCTTATCTTCATCATAGAATCCTTCCACTAGGAAAAAGAAAAATCAATTAAACCTTTTGGTTCATACCAAAATGAGATACCCGATTAAAATGTAATAATTTCTCCTAAGTTCTTTTGTTTTATAATCCTTATCCAACACCTAAATGTATTTTTCCATTAATTAATAAAAATAACAGTATCCTCAATATACTATGTTGTTTTTATGAGATGTATTCTAACTATACTTACACATACATCCGTCTAATGGTTAAATAACATACTGTTTTTTGTGGAAGGAAAACTAACGCCTCACAAAATGATTATTGTTCAATTATCTTTTACAAAAACATAGGGTGGACATTAAGATTAAACTATATATATTAGTGATATGTATTAAATAATTATTATTTATATGCTTCTGTATTTTTAATTTATCAAATACCTTTAAGGTTTCCATAATGGTTATGTATGGTAATCTCATTTTAGCAAGTGTGGACTATGCCCCCTCAAAATGATTTGAATTTTTCATGCCTTATGTGGAATGCATAATGGAATGAGTTAAAAAAATAAAATATTATATTATAATAGAATTATAATATAACTATTTTTAGTTATGTGTTCATTCCATTAAATAAAAATTATAAATGAAAGTAGTGTTCATGCGTACGTACGGCTTACTGTCTTAATTAATGCTGAATTTCATTTCATATATCCAAATGTTATGTACTGTTATAAATACATATATATATATTGGATATATATAATATATATGATATCTAAATCATGAATATCATTTTGGAGATAATTTAATTTTTACCACATGAATATCTTGTAATTATGTGATGTTTGTTTTTGACCCATGTACCAAATATCAACAAAATGACCATTAATTACTTAAATGATTACACGATGTTTATTAAATGGTAATATGTAATATAAAAGCAATAATAAACCTTAAAAAGGTTCATTAACAGGTATAAACTATATTTTGTTTATTATTCAGGAAATTAAAGAATGAATTGGTCGTTTCGGACCAGAGGAAAGTGATTTCGTCTTAATTTCCTTTCATGTAGGAATATATTTTATTATACATGACGTTCTTTTATATGTTGTATAAACTCCAATGACTTGTCATTTCATTCAAAGGGAAATTTTTTATTAGGAATTTTATGAAATGATAGAAAGAATGTTTGTTTTTAACGTAAACAGTGACAATGACCTTTCAGCCTCTGTGAGAATTTTTTGATATTTGGTTTCCATGACATGCTAAAATGTTTTTAAAAGAAAAATAAATACCATATACTCTTTTACATATTTCAGTATTGATTTTTTTGGATTTATTACTTCAACATATTTCTCAATAACTTGAAAAGATATTTTTTTATTGCAATTTGAAAATGATATCTTTTTGTTATGATTATGAAATGTGTTATAATTATATTATGGTCCTAGGGAATTGATTACGTATACAGGTGGTTCCATGATAAACCTAGGGTGGGTGATCCCGAGCTATCTCTCTAATGCATTGGGCAACATGATGAAGGACATCGTGAATGTTTCACCTAAGATATTTGGGGAATATACTGTGATAGGTATTCCAACGTAACTCCCTATGTTGTTGTGATAGCTATAATGTAAGTATGATATGGATTCCACAAGTTAACATTATGATTTATGATATCAATGTGTTGGTCATAAATATTATGATTTCATGTGGTATGTTAAAGAGCTTACGTTATGTATGTATTAATGAACTAATGTTTTCTTCTGTTGTTTTATAACCCTTACTGAGCTTTTTTATGTTCATCCAATGATTCGAAATGTTTTTCATAGGACTTAAAGATTAATAGAGCTATGGATGGAATCAAGGGAATGTCATGCTATCTAAAACATGGAACTTGACATGACTCTTTTTTCAATAGTTTTTATTTTATGAATAATTTGAAAACTAAGTAAAAGTGTCTATATTGTAATTTTTGATATGTATGTTATAGGTTTGTCCAAAATCTCTAAAACTCTAAACCTGAAAAGATCTTCAATTTGAATTATACATTTAATTGAAGATTATGTAATGTTTTAAGGTTGTGTCCTTAAACTATAACCTCATATATTTGAGCATCACATCAATATAATAGAAAAAAATAACCATCAAAATTTTATGATGTAATAAATAACTATGAAAACTATTAACAGAAGTAATATAATAACTTAATTAAAGTGGAAAATGCAAATGTTTCACATTAATGTATGAAATACTATTATACAAGTTCAAGAGCCATATATACAAACAAAAATACAATGAAATAATATAATATTTCCCAAGGGCTACTTCTATGAAAATATTGAACATTATCTAGATCTTATTATCATAAATATTATGAATAAGAAAAGTTTCACAACAGACGAAATGAATCCAAAGACCTGCAATCATGTTGGATTTCTTGTGTACCCTAGTGCAATAGAGTCCTGAGTAGGGTGTGAAACATAAATCCCACCATGCCGACAGCATCGATGTCCCTCCCAGTCCAGACAATGAAATATAAATTACAAATTGTGAAATATATATTAAATGTAATTTAAAAAAAATTAATAATAAAAACTTGGTATGGGTCCATAAATGGAAACCCATCACATACCACCACCATTAGTGAAACCTATAATTGTATAATATATACGGGTGTATGGAAGAATATATATATAAGGGAAAATAATATCACGTAAAAAAAGGATGAAATTCCCCAAATCATGAAACTTATCTTGGGTTCAAAATCAAATGTCATCAAATAAGTGTGATATTAATGTATGGGAAAAATATCAAGTGAAAACAGAATATATAATAATAATAAATTATGCATCTCATATGATTAAACAATTAAATATAAAAATAAATCCAAACAATCTATCAAATCTAGGAATGGAGTTATCTTCCCATCCACGATGATCACTAAATAATTATAATTAACACAATGGAAACATTTGATAATTCAATAACTTCGAGACCATGACATGTGACCCTTATAACGGCTTATGTATTACTAAAAGGCACAGTAAACTCTTATTCATTCATAGGTATCTCACATTGGAAACCGAGTATCACCCAAGGAATTTCATAACTTTCTATCCAAATGGTCCATGAATGGTTTCTCCCCTATGGATCCTATATCACTCAAGAGTATAAGATACAACCACGGAATCCATTTATTATAAATCCAATAAAATGACCCTAGTGCATTGATTTGTAAACAAATGAACATAGTGAGTCCATCCATTGAACCTTAATATAGAACCCATGTTGTCAACCAGTCCACATCAAGAGAGTCATAGTATACAAGCACACAACAAAAAAAGAATGTATCTTGGTAATGTATATATCTATAAACACATGCTATTAAGGAATAATCCCACCAGTTCATGCTAACCATGTATTTCATATATTTAAGGACACTAAGACTATGTAGATTTATAATGTATTTTCATTAAGAAATAAAATATTAACCAAATCATAAGGCCTCAACACACCTCTTCTTACATGTTATTAAGATATTTTTATGACACAATGAAATAAGAAAATTCATATATCAAAACATGGAATCCATATATACATATATATATATATAATTTCATCAATGAAAATTTTCTAACATGATATATCAATTGTAATAATCACCTATGATAGTGTCATGGTAATCTCAGAAACTACTTAGAAAGGTAATCCCACTAACAATGTAAGGTATTCGATCAAAAAACAAGGCAATGTCTTTATCAAGGACCAGGAGACATTTATAAGGTTTCATTGACCAATGATAACTTACCTAATTGGATATTCCCATTAAAAAAACATTTAATTCTATATAATAACTGATTCATGTACATATGTGGTATCATTAGAAATGGGAAATCAATTATATGTTTAATTGTAATAAAAATAAATTTCAAGAACATAGGTGGTGTCTTGTTTCATTTGAAATTTATTTTAAATGGGTGGAAATCCATTTAAGTTCATCTATAATGGATAGGATATAAACATAAAGCATTTCAAAAGTGATTACAAGGCATAAGAATACTAAGCAATATGGTCAAGCATGATACTTATTCATAAATCGTCATTGTGATTTTCAATTACAGTGCACCTCTTTTTGAAGGGTTTAATAAAAAACCATTATGTTTCATAGAAAAAATTTCATATATAATAAATATGAATTCATTCAAAAAACTATCCAGTACATTCTAAATGCATGAAATAACAATAGAAATAAATTAATGGATTATTAAATGTATGTGAAAAGGAATGGGATCTTACCTTAGGATATATTCATAACTGAATGTTATAGAACATGACACGTTTATCAATGCAAAATATAAGCTAAGGCTACCCCCTTTGAAAATATGTACATTTAAATATATTTAATAACACTTATTCCAAATTCACATATTTTCACTGCTTTCAATATGTGCATGGAGATCCTTACATATATTGTTTTATGCTTATATAATTATCCACACACAAGTGTATGCATATTTTAATTATACCTAAGCACACCTATCCTCATATATATATATTCTCTAACATGAATGAATATAAATATAAATATATATATATATAATAGGGGAACATACAAATTAATATACTTACTGATTCATATGTGGGGTGTCACATTTGTCAATGACCACTTGAACCAACATTACGTGAGACCCAATACATTACATCAAATATTAGTAAACCCAAAACAATGAAAAAAGGTTCAATGAACCTAAAAATTTAACAGGGACTAAATAACACATAAAAACTATTAATTAAACATGGTAAGATAAGGTAGGGGATAAATATCCGACCTCAAAGATATGGTGGTGATCCTAGACAATCTGAACCAATTTGTCTTTGATAGCAGTTTACAAAACACGGATATTGGAGTCATAAGAGATGCTTCACCTTCTATAACACAAGGAGAAGAACAAAAAAAAATTAACCCCAACCCTAGGGTTCAAACGCATCTAAATCATGTAACGGAGAGATGAAAAATCATCCCCAAAAGGAGGAGAACGATTGAACTAGATGAATCGAATATAAAACATGGGATCGCTACATTGGGGGAGATTGTGATTAGGGAGGTTATGAAGAGGGTGGTCGCACAATGGGAAGTAATGAATAGGGAGGTCGTGAAGAGGGAGAAAATAAGATAAGGGGATACTGTTGATCAAGCCTCCTGAGGATGATTCATAGAGGGAGGTCACGAGGTCGGTCGTCACATCGAAAGACGTCCTGATGATAATGGTCGCATGAGTTGGGGGTTCGGCCGAGGGGCTGTCACATGATCGTACAACGTAGTGAAATTGGGATACCCCATTAGGGTCTCTATAAACATGACCCAAGTCAACAACAAAAACAACAACAATAAATTTTACTATTTAAATATGTATATTTTTATTTCCCATTTTCCTCATTAAATTATATTAATCATTTAATTCAAATTTAATTAATTTATTTTCATTGTGAAAAACACATTTTATTGTTTTGGATCTCTATTTTTTTTATTCTTGTTTTAAAAAATAGCCAATCCACTAAATGGAAATTTTAAATTCCACTGGATTTTTATTTCCAGTTTAATGCATGAGATTTTAAAACCTCACCACCTCAGAACATCTCATCTCGGAGATGTCCTAGGAATAATGAACACATCACCCAACCTACAGGGTTCATGATGTTTTGATCAAATAGCCACGTTGCAATTCCAATGACCTAAAACACCTTCAATAATTACTTATCCATGTGGATCTTAAGTCATCCCAACATGATCCAATGCTTGATTATCCAATTGAAACATAGAAACAGAGCTCAGAGATGTTATTTATGATAGAGAAATTATCTCACCAACATCTCATTTACCATTTGGTCGATGAAGCTCCCCAATTAAAGCCTCATATCATCAAAAGGGTCCAAAAGTGAATCTCTATAAATCCCACCATTAAAATTAACTACAAAACATACTCCAAAATTCCAATGAAACTTCAGAAATGACTTTTAGAATGATCAAAGAGTAGACACACACTAAAATCACATCCACCAAACAATGTGCCTGTAAATAGTCATTCAATAACTACAAAACCCATAAGGATGATAAAAAGTCAAGCAACTCTGGCCAAGAAAACAATACGATGCTCGAAATTGATCATCGAAACATTAAAAACTGAACATTGATGACTTGTAGCAAGGTACCATGAATTTATATTGAACATGTTAATTTATTACCTTACCCAACTTATGGAGAAATAATGTGGTCAAACCACAACCTAATCAATTTTAATTTATCGTTCCTCAATATAAACAAGTGTAGAACCCCATTACAGACCACTATAATCTTCACACCCTTCCTAACCGTTGAATTATTCCCCTAAATCTTATCATGGATAAATTTAGATATTAAATACTCTAGTCCAAGGAACGATCCAAATTATTCTATACTGTTTTTTTATAAATGAGATGATGATAAAATTCAAAAACATTTATATTTCAACACTAACTGAGCCAACAGAAGAATTATAATATTGGTTTATATCATGAAAACTGATTGTTGTACAATAATATGTCCAAGGTATTCCTACATGGGAACCCAAGTATCACATAGAACTAACCAAGCCACAAAATGAACCACGTGTCAACGTGAAACGCTAAGAAAAAATACCACACAAGTCCATTGGATTTAATGATTTAGTGAAGTTTACGAACGAATCTCTCTTATTAAATAATAGATGATATCATGATAGAATAAATGCTTATATCAATGAATAATACACAAATATGATTTAAAATACTAAAGAAAGGTATTGAGGAACTTCCATCATTTACATGAAAAACTGCATCTGTTTGTTCAGAACCAACCAAACCCAACCACCAAAGGGAAGAATAGTTAAACCACTACCAGTCAATGTTTTATAAAGGAACTCTTCATCACCTCTAGACACATAAACACCATCCAATCACCAATACATTACCATTTGAGGAATTCTATGATCGATCTATATTTACAAGCAAATTATTTCCAAGACGTATGATGATTTATTAGGGGTTTCAAACACCTACAACCAAAATGATGTAATTATTCTATATAGACAATGAAATATATTTAAAATGAACAATATTGAAGGTCACATAAGGAATCCGACCATATTCAAATAGTCATTATAGGATGAAAACCATCAACTTGGAAGAACACTTTTACTTGAATTGACATGACACTCCCCTTCATCAGATAGTACTAGTCAATAAAGGGAATGAAATAGACTAGATTCTCATCTCCACAATAGATCTTGAGTAAAAATACATGTACATTTGATGATCCTAAAAAATTCACATATTTTATAATGTTTGGAACAAAAGCCAAAACACATCTTCCTGTCATGTCAAAATGCTCGAGTCCTTGATTTCATCCCACAAATTTGAAGAAATTAGATTTCATTAACTCTAAGGTCACTCTATTATGGAGATAACCTAAGAATATAATCAACAGTTGAATGCTCAACAATGTGACCAAACTCAACAAGTTAATTACAACCTTAGCGACTCAACAGGCACATTGTTTAGCTTTCAGCTATTGATTATGTTTTTAGGTTATCTCCATAATAGAGTGACTTATGAGTTAATGAAATCTAATTTCATCCAATTTGTGGGATGACATCATGGACTTGAGCATTTTGACATGATAGTAAGATTGGTTTTGGATTTCTTTCCAAACATTATAACATATGTGAGATTTCTTTTGGTGGATAATCAATTGTAAATGTATGTTGACGATAATATCTACTGTGGAGATATAATCCAGTCTAGTTCACTACCTTCATTGACTATGACACTCCTATGATGGGGAGTGTCATGTCAAATCAAGAAAAAGTGTTCTTCCAAGATGATGGTTTTCATCATAAAATGAATATTTGAATATGGTCAGATTCCTTATGTTACCTTCAGGATTGGTCATTTTAAATACATTTTAGTGTCTATATAAAAGAATGACATCTTTGTGGTTCATGGTGTATGAACCCCCTGATAAATTTTCATTAATATTGGAAATAATTTGTTGGTAAAGATAGATTGATCACAGAATTCCTCATATGGTAATGTATTGGTGATTTGTTGGTGTTAATGTTTCTAGAGGTGATGACGAGTTCCATTATAAAGACATTGACTTGTAGTGGTTCAAATATTCATCTCGTTGGTGGTTGGGTTATGTTGGTTCTGAAAAAATAGATTCACTTTATCTTGGGAATGATAGAAGTGCCTCAAAACCTTTATTTAGTATGTTACATCCTATTTGTGTATTCTTTATTAATATAATAATGTCTTCTATCATGATATCATCTGTAATATAATAATAGAGAGTCGATTTTAGAACGCACTAAATCTTTAGATCCATTGGACTTGTGTGGGTTTTTTTCACAGTGTTTCCCGTTGAAAGGTTGTTCAGTTTATGTATTGGTTAGTTCTGATTGATACCTGGGTTCCCATGTAGGAATATCTTGGACATATTATTGTACAACAATTAGTTTTCTCGAAATAGACGACCATTATTGTGCTTCTCTTGGCCCAATCAGTGTTGTAATGTGGATGTTTTTGAATTGTATCAACATCTGTTTTATAAACATGAAGTATTGAATAATTTGGATCATTCTTTGGACTGTATTATTTAATATGTAAATTTATCCATGATATTTTTTAGGTGATGAATTCAATGTTTAGGAAGGGTGTGATAGTTCTAGTGGGATGGAATGGAGTTCTACACTTGTTTATATTGAGGAAGAATAGATTAAAAATGATTAGGTTGTAGTTTGACCACATAATTTCTCCCTAAGTTGGGTATGGGAATCAAAGAATGTGTTCATTATAAATTCATGGTGCCTTGGTACAAGTCCTAAATGTTTAGTTTGTAATGTTTCGACCATCAATATCGAGTATCGTATTTTTTGGTTAGCCAGAGTTGCTAGAATTTTTATCATCCTTACGGGGTTTGTAGTTATTGAATGACTATTTGCAGGCTCTTTGTTAGGTGGATGAAAGATCAGTGTGTGTCGACTCATTGAGAATTCTAAAAGTCATTTCAGAAGTTTCATTAGAATATTGGAGTATGATTCGTAGTAAATTATAATGGTGGGATTTACCGAGATTCACTTTTGGTCCCTTTTACTGATAAAAGGCATTTATTGGGGAGCCCCATCAACTAGCTGGTAACTAAGATGTTGATGTTATCATTTGAATAACATAATGAACTTTTGTGAGCTCTGTATCTATGTTTCAGTTAGAGAATGGAGCATTGGATCATGTTTGATTGACTTTATATCCACATGGATAAGAAATTATGGAAGGTGCGTTGGGTGATTGGAAGTGCAACAGGGCTGTTTGAACAAATCATCATGAACCCTCTAGGTTGGTGGATGTGTTCATTATTACCAAAGACATATCCACGATGAGACATTATGAGGTATTGAGGTTTTAACATCTCATGCTTTAAAATGTACATTAAATTCTAGGGGAATTTAAAATTTCTATATAGGGGATTGTCTATTTTTTAAAACAAGCATCAAAACATAATTTAGATATTCAGAACACTAAAATGTTTTTTTCAAAATGAAAATAAATAATTTAAATTTGATTTAAAATGGTAATATAATATAATGGGAAAAATGGGAAATAAAAATAAATATATTAAAATTGTAAAAATTAGTGTTGTTGTTGTTGTTTTTGACTTGGGTCATGTTTATAGAGACCCTAACGGGGTCTCCTAATTTCACTACTTTGTACAATCATGCGAATTTCCCCCTCCAAAACCACCTAATTAGGTTTCCTTCATCATTGGGACTTCCATTGATGCGACGACCCTCCTCATGACCTCCCTCTTTGTGTCAGCCTCAAGAGGCTTGATCACCTGTACACCCTCGTCATATTTCCTCCCTCTTCGTGAGCTCCCTCATTGTGACTTCCCTTTGTGCGACCACCCTCTTAACGACCTCCCTAATAACAATCTCCCCCAATGTATCTATCACATGATTTATATTCGATTCATCGAGTTCAACCCTTCTCCTCCTTTTGGTGATGATTTTTCATCTCTCAGTTACTTGATTAAGATTCATTTGAACCCTAGGGTTGGGGTTAATTGTTTTTTGGGTTATTCTTCTGGTTTTACAGTAGGTGAAGAATCACCTAGGACTCCCATGTTCGTGTTTTGTAAATTGATATCAAAGGAGAAGCGGTTCAAATTGCCTTGGATCACCACCATCTCTTTGAGGTTGGATTTTTATACCCTACCTTATCTTACCCTATTTATTTAATGGTATTGATGTGTTTTTGAGTCCCTGGTAAATTTGTAGGTTCATTGAACCTTTCTATAATGTTTTGGGTTTACTAATATTTGATGTAGTGTATTGGGTCTCCTGTAATGTTGGTTCGAGTGGTCATTGACAATGGTGACTCCCCACATATGAATCGGTAATAATATTAATATGTATGTTCCCCTATTATATATATATATATATTTATATTAATCCATGGTAGAGAATATATATATATATATGTGGATAGTTATGCTTAGGTACAATACAAATATGCATACATTTGCGAGTGGAGAATGATATAACCGTTAAACAATATACGTAAGGATATCCGTGCACATATTAACAACCCTAGAAATATGTGAATTGGGAATCAATGTTCTTATATATATTTGAAGGTAATTATTTTCAAATGGGGTAGCCTTAGATTCTATTTTTCATTTGATAAATGTGGCATGTTCTATAAGATTCGGCTATGACTATATCCAATGGTAAGATCCCATTCCTTTTCCCATACATTTAATAATTCATTTATTTATTTCTATTGAAATTTCATGCATTTAAAATTTAATGGATAGTTTGTTTAATTAATTCATATTTATTATATATGATATTTTTCCTATGAAACATAATGGGTTTTTATTAAACCCATCAAATGGAGGTGCACTGTATTTGAAAAACACAATGAAGATTTATGTTTATTTATCATGCTTGACCATATTGCTTAGTATTATTATGCCTTGTAATAAATTTTTAAATGTTTTATGTTTATATCCTCTAAATTATAGATGATCTTAAATGGATTTCCCCCATAGAAAATAAATTTCAAATGAAATAAGACACCACCTAAGTTCTGGACATATATTTCTATTGAAATGAAAAATATAATTGATTTACCATTTCCAATGATACCACATATGTACATGAATTAGTTATTAAATTGAATAACATGTTTTTTAAAATGGTAATACCCATGTAATAATGTTATCATTTTTCAATTACACCTTATAAATGACTCTTGAACCTTGATAAAGAAATTTCCTTGTTTGTTTTATTGAATACCACACATGTTTAATGGGATTACCATTGAAAGTAGTTTTTGAGTTTACCATGACATTATCATAGCTGATTGTTACACTTGATATTTCGTGTTACAAAAATTTCATTTATGAAATTTTATTATATATATATATATGGTTTCAATGTTTTGATATATGAATTTTATTGTTTCATTATGCCATGTGCCTTTTATTATGCTTGTTTATGCTCATTTCTTGGGCCATAACAATATCTTAATAACATGTGAGAAGAGGTATGTTGAGGGCTTATTATTTTGTTTATATTTTATTTCTTAGTGAAAATACATTATGAAAATACATATTCTTAGTGTCCTTAACTATATTAAATACATAGTAATAATGTGCAAGTGGGATTCTTCCATATTATCATGTGATTATTGATATATATATTACAAGGATATATGCCATTGTTGTTGTGTGCTTGTATAATATGACTCTCTTTATGTGGAATGGTTGAGAGCATGGTTTATATGTTAAGATTCCATGGATGGACTCACTAAGTTCATTTGTTTACAACTCGATGCACTAGGTTCATTGTATTGGCTTTATAGGAAAGGGCTTCCGGGTTGGTATCTTAGAAACTTGAGTGATACAGGTTCCCTAGGGGAGAAACCATTGATGGACCATTTGTATAGAAAGTTATGACATGCCTTGGGTGATACTCGGTCCCAAATGTGATATACCTATCAATGAATCAGAGTTTTCTGTGCCCCGTAGCGATACTTAAGACGTTATAAGGGTCACATTTCATGGGCTCGAAGGTATTGAATGATCATATGTTTCCATTGTGATAATGAGAATTCTTTACTGACCATATTTGGATAGGAAGATGACCCCTCACCTAGATTTGATAGTTTTTTTAAATCTATTTTTCTATTTAATTATTGAATCATATGAGATGAATCATTTATTATTATTATATATTGCGTAGGAACATGATATTTTATCCTTACATTAATTTTACACTTATTTGATGACATTAGATTTTGAACCCAAGATAAATTTCATGATTGTGGTAATTTCATATATTGTTTTACATCATATTATTTTCACTTATATATATATTCTTCCATGCACATGTATATATTACAAACATTTTGGTTTCACTAAAGATGGTGGTATGTGATGGGTTTCTGTTTATGGACCTGGACCAAGTTTTTATTCTTAATTTCTTTTAACATTACATTTAATATATATGGAAAAATTCGTAATTTATATTTCATTGTCTGGACTGGGATGGCCATCGTTGTTGTCGGCATGCTGGGATTTATGTTTCACACCCTACTCAGGCCTCCATTGCACTAGGGTACAAACGAAATCTAGCATGATTTCTTGTCTTTGGATTCATTTCTTCTTTTGTGAAACTTTTCTTATTCATGAGATTTATGATAATACAATCCAGATATTGATCAATATGTTCATGGAACTAGTCCTTGGGAAATTTTATATTATGACATCGTATTTTTTTTGTATTTATAGACCATGAACATGTATAATCATATTTCATACATTAATGTAGAAAATGTGCATTGACCACTTTAATTAAGTTATTATATTATTTTCATTCATAGTTTTCACAGTTATTTGTTACATCATACAATTTTGATTGTTATTTATTCTCTTATAATGAAGTGATACTCAAAACTATGAGGTTATAGTATAAGGACACAACCTTAAAACATTACATAATCTTTAATTAAATGGATAATTCAAATTGATGATCTTTTCAGGTTTATAGTTTTAGAGATTTAGGCCATAACTATTACATACATATCAAAAATTACAATGTAGAATTTTTTTTAGTTTCCATATTTTTCATAAAAGTAAAACTGTTTAAAAAATAATGTCATGTCTACTTCCATGTTTTAGATAGCATGACATGCCCTTAATTCCATCCTTATCCCTATTCATCTTTAAGTCCTATGAAAAGATTTCGAAACATGGTATCAACATAGAAAGATCAGTAAGTGTTATTAAACAATAAAGGAAAACATTAGTTCATCAATATATACATAACATAAGCTCATTAACATACCAGATGAAATCATAATATTTATGACCAACACATTGATATCATAAATCATAAAGGTAACTTGTGGCATCCATATCATACCTACATTATAGCTATCACAACAATACAAGGAGTTACGTTGGAATACCCATCATAGTGTATTCCCTATATCTCTTAGGCGAAACATTCATGTTGACCTTCATCACGTTACGCAATACATTAGAGATCTATCTCGGGTCACCCACCCTATGTTTATCATGGAGCCACCCATATACATAAACAATGACAAATGACCATAATATAGCCATAACACGTAACATAAACATAAAAGAAAGATATCATTCCCAAATTGAGATCACAATATATCTTTTCATGTTATTGAGAAATATGTTGAAATAATAAATCCAAAAAAATCAATACCGAAATATGTAAAAGAGTATATATAATTTATTTTTCTTTTAGAAATATTTCATCAGGTCATAGAAACTAAATATCAAATAATACTCACATTGGATAAAAGGTCGTTGTCACTTGTATGTTAAAAACAAACATTCTTTATATCTTGTAGTAAAATTAATCATCAAAAGTTCTCATTGAATGAAATGAATGGTGAAAAGATTTTTTACATCATATAAAACAATTTCATGTATAAAACAATATACGCCTAAATGAAAGGAGATTAAGACGAATCCACTTACCTCGTTTCTGAATTGACCAGTTCATTATTTAATCTCTTGAGTAAAAAACCAAAGATAGTTTCTACTTGTTTATGAACCTTTTTAATCTTTATTATTAGTTTTATAATACTAATTACCATGTAATAAACATTGGGTTATCATTTAAGAAATTAATGGACATTTTATCGATATTTGGTACATGATTCAAAAACAAACTTTTTATAATTACTTGTTGTTCATGTGGTCATGATTACATTATCTATAGAATGATATTCATGATTCAGATATCATATATATCATTTATATCCAGTATATATATGTATTTATAAATGTACATAACATTTAGAGATAAGAAATTAATTTCACCATTCATTTCGATGGTAAGCTGTACGTATGCATGAACACAAATTTCATTTATATTTTGTATTTAATGGAATGAAAACATAATGATACGTAGGTGTATTATAATTTTAGTATAATATCATATATAATTTTTTAAACTCATTCCTTTATTTGTTTCACATAAGGCATGAACAAGTCATATCATTTGTTGGGAGTAGTAGTCCGCACATCCTCAAATGAGATTACCATACTTTACCACTATGGAAACCATAATGGTATTCTATAATTAAAAAATACAGAAGAATATATAAAATAATAATTTAATATATATCACATATAAATAAAGTTGAATCTTAATGTCCAAAATAAGGTGTGGTAGGAGAGAATTGAACAATCATGGTTTTGTGAGGCTTTAGTTTTCCTTACACAAGTAACAGTATGTTCTTTACCCATTAGACAGGTTTTTGTGTAAGTGTAATTAGAATCCATCTCATAAAAACAACCTAGTATATTGAGGATACTGGTATTTTTAATAATTAATGGAATAAAAAACGTTTAGGGGTGGTGGAGAAGTATAATAAAACAAAAGAATTTAGGAGAAGACATTACATTTAAATCGGGTATCTCAATTTGGTTTGAACCAAACGGTTTACTTGAATTTCCTTTTTCCTACTGAAAGGCTTCTTTGATGAAGATTTGGATTTAAGTAGAATAATTGGGGATAATTTTGAATATCCATGGGGCATTAGAGGTGTGAGTAATGGGTAAAAGATGAGGGCTTTTTTAAATGGGTAGGAGGGTCTCTTTAGAAAAGTGAAAAAATATAATTTTATTATATAATGATTTTCTGTTAATAAATTCCCAAAAAATAATAGAGTAAATGATAAAATGACTCATGATAGAAATAAAATTATCTAATAATAATAGAATAGATATTGGATATTATTTTAATCTTTATAAGCTTATTTTTGTCAAATCATTTATTAATGAGGTAAACACTAAACCATTATTGTGTCTTAAATAAATTATTTTATTAGACTTCTAAATATTATAAAAAATTGTAATGATGTATGAAAAATTTTTAACATTGAAATTGATATTTATAATCAAGGTGATAACTTATATAACCCCATTATAAAATTGATTTACTAAAACATATTTGTTTTTGTCATTTTTCCCTTCACATTAAGTTAATTTAAATAAAGTGTCATTATTGCTCCCATGTGGGCCCTTGGGGACCCAAAATTGAACCAAGGAGGCCCATGGTTGGATATGTATCATCCAATATGATTAATACTAATATTAAGGAAATTTAATAATAATATTATATTATTATTTTACCCATAATTACCAGATTTATCTTTTAACATTGGAAAATAAAATATTTACTCAAGTAAAAATTCATATTGACTAAAAATAATAGATAACTATTTACACAATTTTTATCTCTTAATTTCTAATATGGAATTTATTTTTACAAATTAAAAACATATAAGTGTCAGAAATTAAATTAAAATTAATTCCCCCTGTCAAAAGAAAAAGCATGTTTTTATGAAATAACAATAAAAATATTGAAACTTGTTTATGCCCAATTTCAATGTGAAATTACATCCAATGACCAACATTGGATTAAATTGTAAAAATATATTATAATTAAACATTAAAAACAATTTTAAAGATATGTTTCCTATATAAATAAAATTGAATAAATGGAGGTTTTGAATTAAAATACAAATTTTTTTACTATTCATTAAAAAAATGAACATTACTAGAAAAAACACCCAAATTTCATCCAAATTATATTTAGATGTCCCAATTCTAAAGAATAATATTATTTTGTCAAATAGTACCTATAAAAGTGACAGAAACTATATTTAAAATTGGTTTTCTATCTAAAGGCGTTAAATTGACGTTTTATAGAATATTAGAGTAATTCTGCTTAAAATTGGATTCATTCGCATTTTAAGCATGTAACTTTTATTGGATAATTGTAAAAACATTTAAAAAATGAATAATCATTTTGTAGTTAGTTCTCTTCATTCCAACCAATACTATGTCTAGGATTTAACTACCATTTAGAATAATAGTATTATATTATTAATGTTCAATGTAAGATTTCAAATAAACCCATTGTTGTGTATCAAGCACTCCATCGAACATAGAATCACCGTTAAAGTAAAATTAATATTTAATTCACAAATATTAATAAATATGGAAATGTCATATTTATTTATTTACGTCAAATTTTACATCTATCACCCCTTTTGTAAATTGTTTCATTGCAATTTTATTAAGTAATAAAATAAATGGGTTTCTTGATCCTTTATAGCATTTTCAGAATCCCATGTTCTCTATTAAACCATATGTTTTTTCCTCAAAAATTGTACATGATCAATTACCTTATTTATCAACAGATTCTCTCTTCATTCAATAATTTGTATTGGCTATTCCTCATAAGAGATATTATCTTCTTACTGAACTACCTCTGGGGTCAAAACAGAAGATGGATCAGGCGTATACATTCTCAAAAATTGAAACATGAAATGAATTTTCTACCTAGGATAAACTAGAGGTATTGTCACTTTATATTCAACTAATAAAACATTAACTAGTATTTCCTAAGGTCCAATTAACCTCGAAAACAAATTTTCATTCTTACCAAAATGCATCAAACTTTTCCATGGAGAAACATTGATAAAGACATGATCACCTACCACAAAAGAGATATCGTACCTCCGGTTATCCACATAAATTTTCTGCCTACTCTAAATTGTTCTCATGTTATTTTGAATCAACTAAAAATTCTCTACCATCTCTTCTACTAATTATGGTCCCATGATATTCCTTTCCCATACATCATCCCAAATAGTTGGAGTTCAATACCGCTTCTCATATAATTCCCCAAACAGAGCCATCAGTATACTGGAATGAAAACTATTATTATAAGATAATTTTAACAAAGACTAATGTTGGTCCCAACATCCCTGGTAATCCATTTAGAAATAACGTAACATATCCTATGAGGTCCGAGTTATTCATTTGGACTTCCCATCACATTGAGGATGAAAAGTTGTACTATGAATTAATTTAGTACCCAAAGACTACTGAAGGCCTTTCCAAATATTGGAAGTAAACTTGGGATCACAATCAAAAACAACAGAAAGGGGAACATCATGAAACCTAACTACCTCTTTAATATACAACCGAGAATGTTGATCTAGATACAAAGTATCTCATATAGGATGAAAATGATCAGATTTATTCAATCGATCAATAATAACCAATATTGAATTATTACCTCAAGATATCTTTGGTAATCCCACACCGAAGTCCATGGATATGTTTTCCCATTTCCACTATAGCACTTGTATAGGCTGATGTATCCATTTCGGTAACTACCACACTACATGAACTAGCGGATAAATCAAACGCATCACAGTAAAATCAGCAATAACTCTTTTCATTCCATCCCACCAGTAATAGTATCGAAGATCTCTGTACAAATTTGTACTGCGAGAATGAACTGAAAACGGGTAACTATGAGCTTCACATAACTAATCATTCATCATCTGTGAATCACACGGAATCCATAATATCTTTTGAAATCTCACAACACCATAATTATCAATGTTAAGCTCAGGTAACATACCCATATGAACCAACTCTACCTTATTCGTCAACTCACTGTCTTCCTTATGCGATTGCTTCATTCTGACTGATATAGATAACTTCAATGACACTTGAATCAAAATAGAGTAATTTCCTACTTGAAACAACTCTACCTTTAATGAAGCATTACTTTTTCGACTCAAAGCATTAGCCACTTTATTTTCATTTCCCAGATTGTAAGGGATTGTGAAATCATAATCCTTGATTTATTACAACCATCTCCTCACTCTCATGTTCAATTAGTTCGAAGTGAATATATAATTCAAACTTTTGTGTTCATTATATATTTCACATTTTACTCCATTAAAATGATGCCTCTATTTTTTAAATAAAAAACAACAGTAGATAATTCCAAATCATGAGTAGGGTAATTTAACTCATGAGGTTTATGTTGGAACCATGGTTATTTTATGCATGAATTGGAGTATAGTTTGTGTTTGTTGTCAATCCTTAGTGAATTTTCAGAATGTGTGCCAGTAAAGTGATCATATAGTTTAAGAAGACATCATTTTTGAAGGTGGGACCATTTCCTAGTGTTTGAAAAATTTCCAGGGATCAAAATTAGAAAATGATGAAATCGATTGTTGGTAAAAGGAGGTGCATGCAAAGAGGAAGTGGTGTGTGATAAAGGTGGGTTGTGCACAAAATATTTGAGTTTTTTGTGAAAAACACCTTGGTGCGCAAAATAGTGGAGGGGGATTTTTCGTGTAAATAGTTTTTCAGAATCAGAATGTTAGAAAATGGAAAAGGGCTAATGGTGTGTCCAGGGGGAGACTATACCTAATAGATTAGAGTATCATAGAGGGATAATAGGAAAATAATAGTCAACAGTTGAAGTAAAAATAAATAAATTCTACTTTGTTTGATGAAATGTATAATTATAACTAAATATAAGTGGTAAAATCATATTTAAAAAATTGCATGCATGAAATATGATATTTTTGGTGCATATAGTAGTAAAAAAAATGGAAACATTGTGTAATAATGAATAATTTCTCAACAACTAGCTCCTCATGCATCATCTCAATCCTCAACTCTTAAATCCAACAAAATGAAATGTATTACTACACAAGAAATGATTCCAATGTCCTATATGCATGTAAAATAACTCGGGTATACCAATTTTATAGTAGCTCGAGTAGGGTTAGAGGCATAAATATTAGTATTCTGGCACCACCATTGACTATCCCTATTCATACAATGCAATATAAATTATTTATTGTGCCTTTTATAATAAATAATATGTGATAATAAGTTGATAACAGAAATCAGGTTTTGGTTTCTAAACGCAATCCTTTTACATACCGCCTACTTCGGTAAAAGCCGAATGTTAATAAGCTATACAGGTTCATGGATGAACATTTATTCAATGGCCAATTTTAACATGGAAAATGAAATATTTCATGACCACAAGATTAATAATTTTTTTGTTTTTAAAATACCATGTCATCACATAAGTGTTATAGAAATGTAAGAGAAATGTCTCATGTTGATGCACAATACATAATAATAATGAAAAATACATATCATATGATTCAACAATGAATCTGAAAAATAAATACACAAAATCAATAAAATATCATTGTGTAGTCTCATACCCAACCCAAGTGGTTTTATAAAGTCTCCCAAGTAACAAAATGTGGATATCTGTTAATCATATTCAATCGAGACCATCTTTATTAACCCATACAACATCCCATGTATCGATGTGAGGCATGGTAAAATCTATGTCTATCACATGTATATTATGTAGGGGACCAACTATCACATCAGTCTTTTCATTTCCACCATTACAAAAGGTCCATCTGTGGTTTCTCCCATAGGAACTAGTATCCCTCAGGAGTATAAGATATCACTAGGGATTCCCTTTTCATGAAATCCAACACCCCACCCCCTATGTATCACATTGTAACAAAAAAACATGGTGAGTTTATCCATTGGTCCTTATTTTGGAAACAAGATTCTCTCCTTATCCATATCAAGAGATTAATAGAATAAAATTATATCACAATTAAGGCATATTTCAAAGAAATTCCCATGTCAATAAACATATTCTAACAATGAAGCATCTCAAAATCACATTCTTACCATGTATTTCATATAGTTCACTGCATTAATCATGTGTAAAATTGTAATTCAATTTCTATAAGAAATAAAGTATAAACAAGATAGAAGTGACATCATAAATTTTATCACAAGCCATTATGTCATTTTTATATACCAATCTATTAATCATGGTCACACATTTCATTTAGTCAAATCTAATCAACTTCACATAAAATTTATGCTATATCAATCATAGAATAAGGCACTTGGCACAATGAAACACAAATATGTACATATCAAAATATGGTATAATATTTAATTTATAATTACATGTCATAAATGAAATAAATTTAATTCAATATATCAAGAAAAAAAATTCATAAATATTGTGAGAGGCATGTAGCTCAATCCCAACAACTATAGAAATTAATTTATCATGGTTCATGGGACACATAGAAGGTGTCATTGACAAATGGGTATTTACCTAAATGCGTATTAACATTTGTTAAACATGTTATTACATATATAAAATGGGCCATGTAATTAGAAGATGACATTAGAAAGGGGTAATCACATATATATTTAATTCCAATTAAAGACTACGTTATTCTTTTAGAAGGTGTATTGGTTCATTTGAAATTAATTTTACAGTGTGGAAATACAATAAATAACACCTATAGGGGATCTTTTCAATACATTCAACATTCCAAAAGTGATAAAATGGAATAAAACAACCACGAAATATAGTCAAGAAATCAAAATAAACATAAATCATCACAGTGAGTTTTTTATGGAAGCAAACCTCCCTTGGAGGGGTTATATTATAAACCCATGATATTTCATGGAAAACCATTAATTTATCATAGATAATCATTTATTTAAAATATATTCCAATTAAAATTAAAATAATGAATGAGAGAAATAAATAATTTAATTCTTGATTATATTTAAGGGAAATGGAATGAGATCCTCCCCCACAAATTAGCCCATGACAAACACTTTGGAACATGAAACGTTTATCGATGACAACTCAATGATGTTTAAACCCCCTTCTAGAATATTCTCCTTCACAAATATACGTGGTCACCTATGTTATATTCACATATTCTTTTGGTCATAGAAATTTTCAAGGTGATCCTTAAATATATGTTTATATGAATACAACAATATCCACTCACACACATATGCATTTTGTTATTATTAAGAAGAAAACTTAAAAATATATATCTATATATATTAACATCCATTGTAGAATATATACAAAATTAGGGTAAATTAAATATATGTATTCTCAATTATGTATACATGGTGAGAAGATTTTGACAATGGAAACTCAGACACCCATCAAGGGTGAACCAACACTCTACAATAATTATTAATAAGCCAAAAAACACTGCATAAAATTTCAACGCACCTAAAAAATTAGCATCAAATCAAGAGCACAAAAACACTCTAAAAAATTGGAATAATAGGTATGGTGCTAAAATACCCACCTCAATGTGATATCGGAAAGCAGAGATGTTCAAAACCACTTGAACATCGGCTGTAGTTGACCTAACATGAATAAGGGAGTCCTGATAGATGCTTTAAAAACCCTAACACTAGTAGAAGAGCCAAAAATTTTATTATCATAAACCCTATGAATCTGATATAGAGAAATTCATTGATATAGGGATCGATAATCAACTACCAATGTAGGATAAGGGATTAACATAATGAAAAGAATGTAAAATGGGTGATTGCTACAATGGAGGTGTCTGTGAGGAGGAAGGTCATATACAAGGGGCTTGTTAAGAGGGAGGTTTCATGTAGGGAGGTAGTAATGAGGAAGTTATTATTCATGGGGGATTCTGAAGATTACCACACAAGAGAAGGATACATAGAGTGTGGTCACAAGAAGGTAGGCCTCACAAGGGAGGTCGTGTGGAAAATGTTTTTGCATATAGGGTTTCTTCCAAGGGTATTTTGGGTGAGCATAAGGATGAGATAAATGGGATACCCCATTGGGGTTATAATGTACCTAATTAGAGAAAAATAATTATTATAATTATTATAATTATAATTATTATAATTATTATAATTATTATAATTAATATTATTATTACTCATCTTAATAATTATTTTCTATTTTCACCATATAATTTGATATAAATTTTAATTTTAATTTAATTAATTTAATAAAAACACATCATAATGTTATGACTCTTGGAAGAAGGTTCTAAAGAACCATTTTTAAAAACCTGCAAACGAGTAAGTGAATATTTTAAATTCCTGTAGTTTTTTTAGCTTAATGCACAGAATGTTTCAATATTGTATTTTTATTTTTTAAAAGCATTATAGTATTATTTAAGCTATTAATATCCCATTTTTACACTTCATTTAATGATTATGTTCTGAAAGACATTGCTGGTTCCCATCAATATTTCCCTCACACCTAGATTTGGTGGTAATGTAATATGTATAGTCATATAGAATTCAATGATTAATGTATTATGTTATGAAGATTCCTAGTGTATAATTATCAAGAACAATATATTATTTGGTTTTGAATATTGGTATGTGTTGTGTCTCTTGGATGAAGTAGAACATCCTATAAAATTTTCTATTTTTTTTCATTTAGGTTATGCAATATTCCACATGGGTGAACAGTCATGATGTATGGAAATATACTTCTACATGTACATTTGTTGTAACGATTTTATAATTTATTGGTTCACTGCACATTGATATTTTCATGGAAGATAATTGGTTTATTTTAATAAATAGAAGAAAATTTGATAAGAGGGTATAATCATCCCATAGTACTACCCTTTCCCCCCTACAAGTTAGAAGCCTTAGCCTTTTGATGAGGAGGTTGTGAAGCCTCACTGGTGATTCTTGTTTTTAGGACCTATTAATTATAAATGGATCAAGGATGCATGTTATAGTGACAATATTATAAAACCCATCAACTAAATACTTTATTACACAACATATATAATGAATTACTTTTTGATTAATTGGGATACATTAGAATAAAATTCCTAATTTGAAAATGTTAGATTAAATATTCATAGTCATTAACCAAATTTTTTTATTAAATGTTGTTAATTACTTATGGGTTATATATATAAGTTATATAATGTTAGAAACCATTTTCATTAATTGAATGATTTAAAATAAACATTATCCATGAATTTTTTTAATTTTTTTACCATTTTAAATTATAATTTTTCAAAAAACCATAATCCCTTTTGGATATTAACTGTCATTCACTTTTTATATAGATTTAAATTATAATATAGTGCCATGACATGAACATATTAATGTAAATCATGATCCCACTATCCACTTATCCAATATGATGTTTTTATAATATCTTCATATGACACATAATCTCCATTCTATAATAAAATAGATTCTATAATACTTTATTATAAAAATTTGATAATTAAAAAATCATATAAATATGACATACGCTATAATATGTGTTTGGATAATATTTTCAAAAATAGCACCGTGTTATTTAAAATATTCCATTGATGGGGGTTGGATGAAATCACCAATAAAATAAAAATATATGGGTAACCGTTTTTATCATTAATAAAACATTTCATTCATTGTCTTCGTCAAAATAATATAATAGAAACTAATGCTTCATAAAACATGAGTATCATCATATATTATTTATAAAACCTCTTTATTAATGGAAAAAATTTCTAATCATATAATATTAGAAAGTTAAAATCATATAATTTGATCTATTTGAGAATGATAAATTCCATTACAATCAATTATTGTATTCAAAACTCTTTTTATTTTTCATTTAAAAAGAACTATTATTTACAAAAAATCATTCATTAATTTTAAACTACTATACAATCATTTTTAAAAAGAACTGCATAGATAGTCTTATATACACAATCAAAAATCGTTGAGTAACTTTATGATAGCACTGGTTTATGAAATTAAAATTCAATGATCTTTCTAAAACCCATTTTATGTAATCTGAACCACAATATTATTTATAATCATTACTTCACATTCTGGAAACCACGTTTAGGTTTTAATGAAATTGGATTATTTATGTTTTGAAGATGTTTAATATATTTTTCCCATTAATCTAATTTTATATGAATCAAAATTTTATATGGGTAAATGAATAAAATCCTTTATAACACATTTTGAATTTTAATAAAATATATTACAAAGATTAAAATATTTATATTAATGTTTTTTTAATGATGATTATTCAATTTTTCTTATAATTAACATTTTATAATATATGTATTAGGTCTTCCAACATTAAATTATGAGTTTTGTTTAATGTGTTCCTACTAAAATAAGGATCCTTAATAATTCAATCGTATCCATTTGTTAGTTGATATCTATATTTTAATAATAAGTGAGAAATAAATGACATAAACCACAAGAAGATTATATTTAGGTTGAATTATTTTAAAATAATATCATTTATGACTCCAATATAGTAGAGTGGATAACTATTTGTCCAATAAAATTTAAGGATAAACTGAACACTATTCATTTTGATTTCGTCGAACGGATTTTATATTGAACTATAGCCTAAAAAACATTATGAATATGGATGGTAACATTAATGTTCAACATAATAATTAACTCGCATATGATAATCCAAGAGTACCCTGCATTGGTAAGAACTAACCCCATTGGATGATTAATGTGATAAAATATGTTATCATTGGAGGAAAAATAAGTTAAATTTTTTTAATGGGATATAATATTACCATATAATCTCATGCTATTCTTATTATATATATTTATTATTCAAATTATTTAGTATAAAATATTATTTCTTCAACCAATCCAATATTTTCTATACATGTAGATGTGTATATTTTTAGAAAAGTCTTTCTTTTTTTTACAAACATTTATTTTTAGATAACATAATTCATAGAAATTAAAAAACAAATCATTTATATAATATATTATAATATTTAATACTAATTTATAAAATCATCTAATATAAAAAATCACGACATTAGTGGGCTTGGATAAATTGATAACCAACCCACACATTTCTAGATGTATTTTAAGTCTTTAGGACAATCTATCATCTAACCCAAAGTCCCTCATCTCAAGGATATTTAGTCAATATATATTTCAATCAAATAAGTATTCCAACACCTAATATATAGAACCCATAATTATATACTTTATTTATGATCATAAACCTGTAATATCCAAAATTCAAGGTTAAAAAATTAAATAAATTATCATACCTAGATTTTAAATCATTAAATGAATGTAGGTCAATTTATAGAATCATTTTAAAACATTATTTTAAATTATACATTTTCCTCATTAAATATTAAAAATATACATGAATATAGTAATAGTAAAATAGAAACTAATTAAATTTTAACATGATCTAAATGATAAATGAACAATTCACAAATATGATTATTGTATACACATTACAGTTTTACTCAAAATTTTGGACACACCAACACATAAATGATATGAACTATTTATACATATATTTCCATATGAAAATATCATAATAATAAAAATTATAGAAAATTTAATTTAAATTTGTTATATTTACTGAATTTTAATCTTTTCCTGATTCTATTTATTTAATGTAATGAAATTAAAAAATATTAATATTGAATTTATATATTATTTACACCATGATGACAATAATATTTCGAACTGTTTTTAGAAATGTATACATATTTTTTCAAATCGGAAATTAATTATAACAAAAACAAATTAACATTAAATTCTATCTAATATAAAAATATAAAATATTATAAATTTATTTAATAAATGTTTCACCAAAAAATATTATTTCATTTTATGTATATTATAAATAATTTACTGAAACAAAATTATAATTAAATTAAATATCAAAATATAAATATAATTTCATTTATTAAAAATTTATTAACCAATTTAATCAATTCATAAATTAAATACAAAAAAATACTTAATAATATTCTACAATAAGTTGTATATAACTATAGATTTCTAATAGTCTATTTCAAACAAAAACATTTTTGGATATATAGGCACTAAATTATGATATATAATCCTCAACCATTAAAAACCATTTGGATCCTAGTTTTCAACACTTATGTAACAAAAAAATTGAATGAATAAACATAGTGTTGAATCACTTTTGTACTATTTCCCATAACATTTGAAACGATAGGTTATGATAAACACCGAATAAGTGTAATCATTATCAAGTGGTGTCTATATAGGATTAAACTAACTGTGTAGCCCTTTGTGTATGACTAACCCTATGTATGGTGGCCTATATATGAGTACATAGTGTCCCAGAAATAACCACTAATTTTAGTTACATATAGAGAATTAATATGTCACACAATGATTTCGATTTTATAAATTTCATAATTTCTCATTAGAAATATCATAATAAATTTTTTCAAATGAAGTATTATCTGTCAATGATACTTTAATTTAATAATCCATATATTTTAGGTTGTGAAATAAAAAAATAATGTATTTGAATACAGATTTAACCAAAAAAATTATATCATTTTCTATGGTACATTCATTGTATAAAATATGAAATATTTAAAACCACAATGAATATAAGGACCCATTCTTTACATACATTGTTATTACTTCAAAATTGAAGCAAACTTATTACAACACATAACAAAACCAGGAAAGGACCGTATAGGTATAGTTTCTTTAGAAACCGGGAATCATAAACAACTGGTTCATAAAGCATTTACTTTGCATCCCATTTATTTCGTCATATCTAGAGTCCCTTTTTGGCATATCCTACTTAATAACCTTCTTCCTGACCTGGGGAAATAAAACATACAAAAGGGTGAGCTCAAATTCTCAGTAATGGTAAAAAAAAAGAAATATCAGTCAAATCATATTAATAAGAACGTAACATTTAGAAATCGTAACCTGCAAAGGAGATCATAATTTCATAACATGAGATAAATCATAGTAGTGAAATGTAATCCCAATAATGATAACTTAAAACATGAAACATTGTGGCATACACACATAATCATAGAGAATCATTTCTTATTAGTCAAGACTCATTTCCAAGACTATCTTAGTGGACAAAGTATATTTCTGAACCGAGTTCATTCCTCATTTCATTCTTGTTTCACTAAACCGGTTTAACCTACCATTCTAGCCATGTCTATTTCATGAGATATAAAATATTTACCTAAAGCATTGGAGTGAGATATAGGTCCCACCCATCTCATAATGATACCATTCTTATGTGTGCCACAAAACCATAAATCATACATCATTGCATAACCCATGTAATCAAAATGGGATTCTTAAACAACATGACATCATAAAACAATTCATATAAGATAAATGAATTCATAAAAATAATTCCATCGTAACATAATAAAATCAATTTAATAATAGGGATAGAAACAGAACCCTATATTATCTTATATGGAAAAATAATTTTGATAAAACACTTGAACTCCATTCTTGAGGAAAATATCCTTTCTACTGCAAAAACATTTTCATTTCCTAACATGTCATAGAATTTTAAACTAAAAGATGTTGATTAAAAATATACTTGAAAACATGTAAAGGAAGCTTCTTGGATTTTTTTTTTTAAAATCCATTCATGCCGTATAAGTTAAAAAAACATTCTTCTCGTACTTTTGTCGGAAAAGTCAAAAAGTACCTCATACGAAAAACGACAAAAGATTCCTTTCAATTCTTTTACTATAAACTCACCGAAGGGTAAAATTGGATTTAAAAAATTTTAGGTGGATGGAAATAATATTACATATTGAGGAAACATGGATGTGGATGATAAAATACACCCCAGTAAATACCAAAGTATAAACAATCTCGGATAAAATTGAGATTGTGATATTTTCCCTTACCTTAGGTCCGATTTGCCTCGTAAGTGTCTTAAAATCCTATATAATTATTTAAATAATATTATTTACTTATTCTTGAATCATAATTATTGTTATGATATCATATATGGGCATATTCCTAGCTTCATAGTAGTAATATTTCATTGCTACTTGTTATTCGGGTGTTTATAACTTTTTGTTCTTATGCATGTTTTGTCGAATAAATTATTCTTCTTCTCTTTCGGTTATAGATACATCCTTTAAAGAATGGTATTAATGTAATATTTATCATATTTATTCATTAAATTCATTTATATAATCATTATGCAATGAAGATCATGTAGAACGAGTCGCATCACATCGTGAAGACGGTATTCTGTACGTATGCACGAGCGATGATATCATTCCCATGATTGTGGAATTGTATTGGAGTCTATGTATACTATTTTAGAATAAATATCAGTTTACAATAATCATATATAGTAATTATTTACACCATTATACCCATCCAAGTAATGTGGTGGGGGAAAATAGATTACACCACGACGTGGAGACGGTATTCCGTATGTACGCACGTGCGGTGATTTCGTTTTCCGTAGGATGGATAGATATTGAAATAGGGTCGTTTCCTTCTTATAATAAAATATCAGTATATGAGTGATACTGATGTTATTACTTAATAATGAAACAACTCAAGAAGAAGAAGTTGAAGAAGAAAGAATTTGGAAAGGATCGTTAATGGATATTACCTCTTTTTGGCGCGCCTCTTCTTAACCTCCTCTTAGGGTACTAAGCTTGGTCTTTGAAGAAGACAAGAACCTCTAGGATGATTCTAGGGAAGTGGTTAAGTGAAATGGGAAGGGTTTGGCCGAGATTGAAGGCTCAAATCGGTGTGAGGAGGAGAGGGAGGAGGATCCCTTTTATAAGGGAGGAGAGGGGAACCTTTGGAAATATAAGAAGTATTAGTTTATATTAAATCCCAACCCCACATAAAAACTTCCAAAATTACTCATATCCAAATTTTAGATGATATAGGGTTGTAATCTCATCAACCAATAAAATTTAGATATGTTAGGAATTTATTTTAATCATTATCAACTTGATTTATCATTATTTATCAATTTAATTTTATTTGTGGTAATAATATTCTAAATTTTAATTTTTTTTAATAATTACATATGTGTTGTGAATTTTCCATAATTTGACACTTTATGACATTGTAGAGCATATAAATTTTAATTTATAATTTTTAAATATTTTTCAGATTTTTAAACAATTTTATAATATTTTATTTTTATAAAATAACAATAGTGTCAATTTTGACACTATTCATTTATTTGAATTTAAATAAAATATATACAGAGGATATGTTCGAACTAAAAGCATTAATAGTTTAATAAAATGTCATATGTATCTAGAAAATTTTTGGAGCACATTAAATAGTGCATATAATAATTATTTTAATATTTTTAAAACCATTTATTTGATATTTTAATTAATAAAATAATTTCAACATCACTATTGTGTCATAATTACTGATAATTATTTAATCCTTATGAATTATAAATAAATTCCTAGGATGTAGATAATTTTATTTACTTTCTGGAGACTATTTGTGTTCGAAGTTTCATTAAGTTTATCACCAAATTAAAATTATTATACTTATAATATTTAAGAAAGTGACATGTTGTCACATTCTTTGGTTTTAATAATAATTAAATTATTTTCATGGAAAAATGTCTATTAAATGAATCTAATCCGACCCTTAGGTGATATGGGTCGACCTTTAGTCATCCAATAGGATTTTGGCAGGTGTTAGGGTAATTTTATAATCTTATATTTACCCTTAATTACATGATTTACCTTTAACTAAGGTAAATAAAATTTACGTAGTTACTATTCATAATTCCCAAAAATATAAAGTAGCCTATTAAAATAATTTGGACACACTGATTCTGAATATGGAATCCATTTTTCAAAATTCAAAACATATAAGTTGCCGTAATTAATTTAAAATAAATCCCATTGTTAAGAAAACGGGGTTTAGAAGTTAAAACATTGCCAAAGATTGAAATGTTTTTACCTATGAATTCAATGTTAAATTAATGCTAATGACATAAATTATATTAAATGGTAAAAATATATTCTATCTATACTTTGAAACCATTTAATATTATAATTTAACCATATAAATTGTGTCAATGAGAAAAGTTGTTTTTAATTAAAAATTAGCGTATTTTTACTATTCATCAAAATATGAAAGTTATCAGAAAAATATAAAAAATTTATCCAAAGTAAATTTTTATATCCCGATTTAAAAGATGAATTTTATTTTGTAAAATTAAACATATAAATGTGTCAAAACTAGATTTAATGTGGGTGCGCCATCAAAAGGCGGCAAAACTGCATTTTTTGATAAATTCTTATTTTACCCAAATAAATTATTTTGTTCTCTTACCATGTTCTAGAAAATGTGTAAGATGAATGATAATGTTTTAAAATTTAAAACTCAATTAATACAATTCATAACAGCTGGTTTATAATATTATAATAATATATTGTTGTTTAGTAGAAGTCGGTATTCCATACTACACACACTATCAAGGAATGTCACGATTGCGTGTAGCGAAAGAATCATTTGATGATTTATATAACATAAAAACAAAATATTTCTCATAAAAGTCTCGGGTGTTACATTCTACCGCCCTTAAAATGAATTTCGCCCTCGAAATTCGTCAAATTGTAACAAACAGATGAGGATACCTCTCCTCCATCATATCCTCAAACTCCCATATAGCTTCTTCTAATTGGTGGTTCCTCAAAAAAACTTTCACCAAGCGAGTGGTCATGTTCTGTAGGAATTTTTCGCTATGATCCAGAATCTATATCAGTTGTTCTTCATAAGAATGATCTTTCTCTAACGGTACAACTTCTGAGCTGAGTACATGTGAAGGATCAGGTATGTACTTTCTCAGGAGAGATACATGGAACACATCGTGAACTTGGGAGAGATTCGGTGGAAGTGCCAATTGGTAAGCTACCTTCCCAACACGATCCAGTATTTCGAAAGAACCAATATATGAAGGGCTCAACATCCCCTTCTTTCCAAATATCATGACCCTCTTCCAGGGAGATATTCGTAAGAACACCTTATCACCCACTTCAAACTCTAGGTCTTTTCTTCGGTTGTCGGCATAACTTTTCTGTCGACTCTGAGCTGCTCTTATGTGTTGTTGAATAGATCAGACCTTTTCTTCCATCTCATCAATAATATCAGGTCCTAATAGCTTTCTTACCCCAAATTCATCCCAGAAAGTTGGAGTCATGCATTTCTTTCTATAGAGAGCTTCATAAGGAGCCATCTGAATACTGGAGTGAAAGATATTATTATAAGAAAATTCCACCAAAGGTAGGTGTTGATCCCAACCACCTTTGAAATCCATATAGCAAGCTCTCAACATATCTTCTAGAGTTTGAATTGTTCTCTCAGACTAACCGTCTGTCTGAGGATGATAAGCAGTGCTGAAACTCAACTATGGATCCAGAGTATGCGGAAGAATTCGCCAGAACATTGAGATAAAACTCAGATCCCGATCAGATATAATAGAAAGTGGTACTCCAGAAAATCTTACCACTTCCTTTACATATATCCTGGAAAGCTGATCCAGAGAGAAATCCTCTCTAATAGAAATGAAGTGTGCGACTTTGTAAGACGATCAACTATGACCTAGATAGCATTATTGCCTTTGGATGTTTTAGGAAGTCCTATGACAAAGTCCATAGTGATGTTTTCCCATTTCCATTCGGGTATGGGTAATGGTTGTAACATCCCCTTAGAATTATGGCTCTCAGCTTTAACTTTCTGACAAACCAAGCATCGAGAGACATATTCAACAACATCTATTTTAATACCATCCCACCAGAAGTACTCTTTCAGGTCCTTATGCATCTTTGTGCTTCCAGGATGAACAGAGAATGAAGAACTATGAGCCTCATCCAGCAGCTCTTTCTTTAATTCATGGATTTGAGGAACACAAACTCGATTCCTGAATTTTATTATCCCATCACAATCAAGGTTGAATTCAGGAACATTTCTCACCTTCTTTTGTAACTCTACAACATCTTTCCGTGCCTCTTTAATATTCACATGTAGATATGGTTGATCATTCATTTGAGAAAGATACGTTTTTTCCCCTTCCATTATAGTTCCAAGATCCATCCTTTGTAAATCCATAAATATTGGATCTTTTGTGATCCTCATCATGGATAAACTGGCATGGTCTTGTCGACTTAATGCATCTGCCACCTTGTTTTCTTTCCCAGGGTGTTAATGAATTGATTAGTCGTAATCATTAATCAGCTCCAACCGTATTCTTTGGCACATATTCATCTCCTTTTGTTTGAAAATATACTTTAATCTTTTATGATCAGTATAAATATCACACCTTTCACCATAAAGTCAATGCCTCCAAATCTTTAATGCAAAGATTACCACAGCTAACTCCAAATCATGAGTTGGGTAATTTTGCTCATGGATTTTCAACTGTCGTGAGGCATAAGCTATCACCTTATCATTTGGCATGAGAACACATCCCAGTCCCTTCTTGGATGCATCACTATAGATCACAAACATTTCTCCCCTACAAGGCAGTGTGAGCACATGTGCACTGGATAACCTTCTTTTTAACTCCTTGAAATTCTCTTCACATTCCTCCGTCCATACAAACTTAACTCCTTTCCCAGTCAACATGGTGTGTGGATTAGATAATCGTGAAAAATCTTGCACAAAACGTCGATAATATCGACCCAACCCAAGAAAACATCGGATCTCAGTTACTGTTGTTGGTCTCAACCATCTTTCGATAACGTTCGTTTTTGCTGGATCCACAGATATCCCCTCTTTTGATATTATGTGACCCAAAAATGAAACTCTTCGAAGCCAAAATTCACATTTGGTAAATTTGGCATAAAGCTTCGTCTTTCTCAGGGTCTTCAATATAATTATCAAGTGATCTTCATGTTCTTCCTTGCTCTTTGAATATAAAAGAATATCGTTTATAAAGACTACCATGAACTGATCAAGATAGTCTATAAAGACTCTATTCATCAGATCCATGAAGATAGAAGGGGCATTAGTAAGGCCAAATGGCATCACAATAAATTCATAGTGTCCATACCTTGTACGGAATGCCGTCTTTGGTATATCCTCCATTTTGACCCTTAATTGGTGATACCCTGAATGAAGATCAATCTTGGAAAAGTATTGAGCTCCTCGTAGTTGCTCAAATAAGTCATCAATGCGTGGGAGAGGATATTTGTTCTTGATAGTGATCTTGTTAAGTTCTCGATAATCAATGCAGAGTCTCATTGATCCATCTTTTTCTTATCAAACCGAACAGGTCCTCCCCAAGGTGACACACTAGGGCATATGAATCCCTTATTAAGATTCTCTTGGTGTTGCTTCTTCAATTCCTACAACTCAATTGGGGCCATTCTATAAGGTGACTTTGAAATAGGTAAAGCACCCGGTACAGGTTCTATTGAAAACTCAACTTCACGATTTAGTGGAGGAACAGGAAATTCCTCCGGAAAGACATCATCAATCTCCCGTACAATGGGAATATTCTTAATTGTGAGTTTCTCACCAACCATTTGAGATAAATAACCTTCATTAAGTGGAATAAAGACCCATAAGATGGATGAAATTTCCACTGGAAGGTTATGTTCATCCTTGCATCGATAGACGATCATAGATTGATCTGGAATATGAAATGTGACTTCCCTTCATTGGAAATTGATATGAGCTCCATATAATGAATGTTAATCCATGTCAAGATTGAAATCAAATTCCACTATAGGAAGGATCACAAGATTTGTAAGAAGTTATTTCCCGGAAATGTTAATCGGAGAAGAATTATAAAATTTTGATGCGACTGTTGTGCCATTAGGGGTTGTCACAGCTAACTCAACAACTAATTGTTGAGGTAATATGGTGATATCCTTGGAAAATTCCACAGAAATAAAGGAGTGGGTGGATCCAGAATCAAATAAAACATTTTCTACTTTAGAGTGGATGGTAAGTGTACCTTTCACCACATCGTTATCGTACTCCACATCGCTGATAGAAATTTCAGGTGACTTTCCTTTGTCTTTTGCCTTAAGTGTTTTTTGACGTCGACCATCATCATCAACCCCTGGATTTGGGCATTGATTGGCATAATGCCCCATCTCCTTACACTTGAATCATTGAAGTGTAGTAGGTTCATTCTGTGTATCCCTTCCTTTTTTGCATCATTAGACATCTTCTTCCCATCATTGCGGAATTCAAATTCCCGATGATCTTCCTTTCCACATTTGAAACATTTACTTTTCCCTTTAAGACAACTCCCTCCATCTTTCTTTCCACACTTCGAGCATAAGGGAAAGTTCATCTTCTTTTCAGTGTGCTCTTTAGATTTTCCATTGAATTCCATTTTCCTCTTCTTATCAAACCCATATGACTGATGGGTTACTCCAATCTCCATCTCGACTTTGAGAGCACATCGAACGATTTCCTCGTAGCTATTGAATTCCCTTGTGTCCAACTCCCTTCGAAGACTTGGTTTTAAGCCACTAAAGAATCGATCGATCTTACTCTCAGGTTGGATAATAATACCAGAAGAGTACCTTGTAAGACTTGTAAAATTTTCTTCATAGGTACCAACAGATTCATCATCTTTTTCTTCAGTTCAAGAAACTCTTTCTCCATCTTTGTTCGGAGAATACGAGGGAAGTACTTATTGAAAAATAAGTTCTTGAACTCGTCCCATTCCATGGACTCAATGTCATCTCTTTGCCTCGTATTCTTGATATGATTCTACCATTGATCAGCATCAAATTCCAAACGATACATTGCTAAGATTACTTTATCATGTTCAGAACATTAAAAAGCTGAAAATATCTTTTCAGTAGTACTAATCCATTGTTCAGCAATTAATGGATCAATAGACCTGTTGAATGAAGGTGGATGCTGCCTCATGAAGGATTCAATAGAATGTTGCTCCTTCCTTTGCTCGTTTGGAAGTCCTACATGATTCATAGCTTGAGAATGTTGTGTGAGAATGGATACAAGATTTTCCATTCTAGCTCCCATAACGTTTGGTTGCTCAGGGGGACAATCATTGCATTGCCCATCGCATTCCGCATTAACACGCTTCCTTCTGGTTCCAGCCATTGACTAAAACCAAGAATAATAGTGTGAGCAACACTAATTATAATAGGAAAACCACATAATCAAGAATAAAATTTCACACTTAAGGTCTTATCATAGGTTGTTCATGGCCATTTCTAAAACACTAATATTGTGTTCTATGCTTAGTATTATTCTTAGGATTCTTACTAAGGCTTTCACATCCTAGTTTCCAAAGGTTGACTATACCTTTCCACTGATACCAACTATAATGACCCATACTTTACATAAATTGTTATTACATAAAAATTGAAGCACACTTATTACAACACATAACAAAACTAGGAAAGGACCATATAGGTATAGTGTCTTTAGAAACTGAGAAACATAAACATCTGGTTCATAAAGCATCTACTTTTCCTCCCATTTTTTTCATCATATCGAGAGTCCCTTTTGGAATATCCTAATTAATAAAATTATTCCTTACTTGGGGAAATAAAACATACAAAAGGGTTTTCTCAAATTCTCATTAAGGGTAAAAAAAAGAAATATCAATCACATCATATTCATAAGAACATAACTTTTAGAAATCATAACCTGCAAATGAGATCATAATTTCATAACATGGGATAAATCATAGTAGTGAAATGTAATCCAAATAATTATAACATAAAACATGAAACATTGTGTAATACACACATAATCATTGAAAATCATTTATTATTAGTCAATACTCATTGAAAAGACTATCTTAGTGGACAAAGTCCATTTCTGAACTGATTTCATTCCTTGTTTCAGTCCTGTTTCCCTGAACCAGTTTAACCTTACATTCCAGCCATGTCTATCTCATGAGATATAAAATCGTTACCCAATTAATTGGAGGGAGATATAGGTCCCACCCATCTCATAATGATACAATTCTTATGTGTGCCACAAAATCATAAATCATACATCATTGCATAACCCATGTAATGAAAATGGGATTCTTAAACAACATGACATCAAAAAACAATTCATATAAGATAAAGGAATTCATAAAAATAATTCCATCACAACATAATAAAATCAATGTAATAATAGGGATATAAATAGAACCCTATATTATCTTATATGAAAAAATAATTTTGATAAAACACTTGAACTCCATTCTTGAGGAAAATATTAGTTCTACTTCAAAAACATTTTCATTTCTTAACATGTCAGACAATTTTAAACTAAAATAAGTTGATTATAAATAAACTTGAAAAATTATAAATGATGATTCTTGGAAATAATTTTTTGAAAATCCATTCATGCCGTATAATTTAAAAAATCATTCTTCTCGTACTTTTGTCGGAAAAGTCAAAAAGTACCTCATACGAAAAACGACAAAAGATTCCTTTCATATCTTTTACTATAAACTCACCGAAGGGTAAAATTGGATTTAATCAATTATAGGTGGATGGAAATAATATTAAATATTGAGGAAACATGTATGTGGATGATAAAATACACCCCAGTAAATACCAAAGTATAAACAATCTCGGATAAAAATGAGATTGTGATATTTTTCCTTACCTTCGGTCCAATTTGCCTCGTAAGTGTCTGAACATCCTGTATAATGATTTAAATAATGTTATTGACTTATAATAGAATCATAATTATTTTTATGATATCATATATGGTCATATTTTTAGCTTCTTAGTAGTAATATTTCATTTCTACTTGTTATTCGGGTGTTTATAACTTTTTGTTACTATGCGTGTTTTGCCGAATAAATTCATATTCTTCCCTTTAGGTTATAGACACATTATTTCCAGAATGGTATTAATGTACTATATATCATATTTATTCATTCAATTCATTTATATAATAATTACGCAATGAAGATCATGTAGAACGAATCACACCACATCATGGAGACAGTATTCCGTACATACACACGAGCGATGATATCGTTCCCATGATCGTGGAATTGTCTTGGAGTGTATGTATACTATTTCAGAATAAATATAACTTTACAATAATCATATATAGTTATTATTAACACCATTATACCAATCCAAGTAAGGTGGTGGGGGGAAATAGATTATACCACGACATGCAGATGGTATTCCGTACATACGCACGCGTGGTGATTTCGTTTTCCGTAGGATGGATAGATGTTGAAATAGGGTCTTTTCATACTTATAATAACATATCAGTATATGTGTGATACTGATTTTATTACTTCATAATGAAACAAATCATGAAGAAGAAGTTGAAGAAGAAAGAATTTGGAAAGGATCGGTAATGGATATTACCTGTTTTTGACGCGCCTCTTCTTAACCTCCTCGTAGGGCACTTGGGTTGGTCTTTGAAGAAGTCCAGAACCTCTAGGATGATTATATGGAAGTGGGGAAGTGAAATGGTCATGGTTTGGCCGAGCATGAAGGCTCAAATTGGTTTGAGGAGGAGAGGGAGGAAGTTCCCTTTTATAATGGAGGAGAGGGGCACCTTTAGAAATATAAGAAATATTAGTTTATATTAAATCCCAGCCCCACATAAAAACATCCAAAATTACTCATATCCGAAGTTTAGATGATATAGGGTTATAATCTCATCATGAAATAAAATTCAGAAATGTTAGGAATTTATTTTAAACATTACCAACTTGATTTATCCTTATTTATCAATTTAATTTTATTTGTGGTAATAATATTCTAAATTTTAAATTATTATTAATAATTACATATGTGATGTGAATTTTTCATAATTTAGCAATTTATGACGTTGTCGACCATTTAAATTTTAATTTATAATTTTTAAAAAAATTTGTGAATTTTAAACAATTTTATAATATGTTATTTTTATAAAATAACAATAGTGTCAATTTTGACACTATTTATTTATTTGAATTTAAATAAACAATATACAGAGTATATGTCCAAAAAAAGCATTAATAGATTAATAAAATGTCATATATATCTAGAAAGTTAGTGGAGACCATTAAATAGGGCATATAATAATTATTTTAACATATTTAAAACCATTTATTTGATATTTTAATTAATAAAATAATTTCGACATCACTATTGTGTCATAATTAATGATAATTATTTAATACATAAAAATTATAAATAAATTCCTAAGTTGTATATAATTTTATTATCTTTCTGGATACTATTCTTGTTCGAAGTTTCATTTATTTTATCACCAAATTAAAATTATTATACTTAGAAGATTTAAGAAAGTGACATTTTGTCACATTCTTTGGTTTTAATAATAATTAAAATATTTTCTTGAACAAAAGTCTATTAAATGAATCTAAAACGACCCTTAGGTGATATGGGTCAAATTTTAGTAATCCAATAGGATTTTGGTAGGTGTTAGGGTAATTTTATAATCTTATATTTACCCTTAATTTCCCAATTTACCTTTAACTATGGTAAATTAAATTTATCGTAGTTACTATTCATAATGCCCAAAAATAAAAAGTATCCTATTAAAATAATTTGGACCCACTGATTCTAAATATGGAATCCATTTTTTAAAATTTAAAACATATAAGTTGCAGTAATTAATTTAAAATAAATCCCGTTTTTAAGAAAATAGGTTTATAAGTTAAAACATTACCAAAGATTGAAATGTTTTTACCTATTAATTCAATGTGAAAGTAATGCTGCTGATATAAATTATATTAAATGGAAAAAATATATTATATATATACTTTAAAACCATTCAATATTATAATTTAACCATATAAATTATCTCAATGAAAAAATTTGTTTTTAATTAAAAATTAGCGTATTTTTACTATTCATCAAAATATGAATGTTATCAGAAAAACATCAAAAAATTTTCCAAAGTAAATTTTTATATCCTGACTCAAAATAAGAATTTTATTTTGTCAAATTGAACTTATAAACGTGTCAAAACTAGATTTAATGTGGGTGCACCATCAAAAGGCGGTAAAACTGCATTTTTTGATAAATAATTATTTTACCCGAAAAAAATTTATTTTGTTCTCTTACCATGTTCTAGAAAATGTGTAAGATGAATAATAATGTTGTAAAATTTAAAATTCAGTTAATACTATTCATAATGGATAGTTTTTAATATTATAATAATATATTGTTGTTTAGTGGAACTCTGTATTGTGTACTACACACGCCATTGAGAAAGGTCGCGATTGCGTGTAACGAAAAATTCCTTTGATGATTTATATAACATAAAAACAAAATATTTCTCATAAAAGTCTCGGGTGTTACAATGAAATTTTAAATTTTTAATAATTTTAATATATTAAATATTTTAAAAAAATAATATGTGAAATTTAATTTTTTTAACTTGTTTTCATGATTCAGAATTGAATTTTTCACTCTGATACAACTAATGGTTTTCTGGGATTCTATTAACTCTTAATCAAAAAATCAGAAAATAATGGTTATATTACAAAAATGTTTTATGTGTTTGATGCCTTTCATCCTTATCATAATAAAATATATGGGGTTAGAGAAAGGATTGTTATTGGATAAAATTCAACAACATTCAATAATCATAATTTATGATATATAATATCATAAAGCCTTGATACATAAATTGTGATTCATATGCCTAATTATATTGATCTATGTTAGTAATCTTGTTAAAAATTAATCAATTTATTTTATCGTTCTTATATGATAAAATAAAATGTTTTACTAGATGAAATTTATTAGTGCATCGACATATATTCTTGTGATAAATTCATTAATGTAAAAATAAATTTACTCTATCATTATACCATATATATATATTTATGTCACTATAGGTGTGTTTTTGGGGGAATATATAAATTTTTATTCCCATTGAATGTGGTACATGAACTCCTGTGAGAGCCAATACCCATTTTAATCTTCTCCATATGACTCATTCTCATTATAAATATTCAAGGAGAATAGAGGAGGTTTCTACCCATCTATAGGTTATTCATGTCGGACCGTTGATACACAAAGGAGAGACAATTAATTTTATTCCCTTAATTATTATAACAAATCACAATGATTAAATGATATGGATAAATTCCTATCAGTGATAAATGGTATATATTTCCATTTTTATAATTTTCGTGGTTATGATTTGATATATGATATATCTTGGGAATGAGGTTACTTTTTGATTCATCACATGATACAATATTAGCCTCCCTAGATAAAAGAACCCAAACTAACCAATAAGATGTATAAAATGGAATTCTTGACCAATAATGAAATAAATTTTTTTTCATGGAATCAAATTTTTATCATTTCAAATTATTTATCATAGAGAAATAATATTTCACATACATTATAACTCTTCCAAGAATAAGTCATGGTGAAACAAAATATTTTACAACAATGCTATATGAAATAAAAAGTTTCACAAAAATGGTATAATAGAAACCAAAAATATGAAAAATAATAATAAATATATTGACCAAATAAGAATTTATAATGAAGGACTTTATGGATATAAAATAATCACATTAATTATTAAAAAATACTATATTGTTTACCCTCATGGAATAACGTCATCATCAATCAATTGTACAAAAAATTAAAAATTGATTTGAAAATGAAACCCTGTATAAACTCTATTTGAAATCAACTCAATTTTTAAAAACTTATTGGTTTGTCTATAGTTTGATGAAAAACAACATAGTGTTATCTCACTAATTATTACATTAATTTTTCATTTAAAAATAATTAAATAAATACTACTTTGAACTAAAATATATTAATACCTGGATTTTATAACATCACAGAATTGAAATTAATAATAAATTTGAATTCCGATTTTAAAAAAATATAAATTCTTTATGTAACATCCAAATTTACATTTTATTTTTAATTTTTTTCCAAAACATGATACAATGAACACGTTTGAAAATGAATCCTCAGATATTACTCAACTCCCTTAATTAATGAAAGTCTTATAAAGTAAATAAATATGGGAAAATATATAAATACGTGAGTAGATAATCTTTGATCCAAAAAAGCATAAATGTTATTGTATGATTTGTGGTATCAGATGAATGAAAATTAATATAGACTATTGATGTTGGGGAATAATCAATTACGGAAGTAAATAATTAAATTAATGAGTGTATATAATAAATAAAAAGTACACAAAACTAGTGAAACAATCCTATATATAATCAGATGGAAAAAACTATCAATCAATTGATGATTTTATAAGGAAATAACTTCTTAGATTATACTAAACATCTTTTCTAGGGGTACTTCTATTCATATCCTTTTTCCAACACAAGACGATGCTTGTCTGAATCATTGGGAAAATTATATTATCTATCTCCTTGCCTTTAAATAAAATTCCTATGATATGTGTGATATTTTCAAATTTGGTATAGGAAGTATTTTTTCCATATTATTTACACAAAATTAATATAATTAATGGAAAACCATTACCTAGATATTCCCCTACCCAACCTCATCGACATACACCTCACTAAATATCCCATTCTTACTCTCTGTAATAAAAACAAAAACATTAAATAATCAAACGCTTTACCACAAATATAAATGGGCCATTATCCATTGGTATTGTGAATTTGTGATTTAAATCAATTTTCAAAAGGTCCCACAAGGCCTTGAGTTTGTAGACTATATATAAAAATTTCAAAACCACATTCATAAATGTTTTTAATAACCAATATTGTTCAAAACATATTTTTATAATGACATACATTAATTTAGATTATCCTTTATGTAGAAACCTATCTACAAATATCATATAGCTTGTACCTGCTACTAAATTCATTGACATGTTTACAAGAAATCAATACCGGAATGACCGATTTGTTTATTTGTCTTTTTAAATTATATATATAAATGAGTATCGCTTTACGAAAAGATAATCTAAATAAAAAATATATTTTTCTTCTAAGAAAATAAATATCATGAGGAAAAATGTAATCCACAATGTATATTCCATAATTTTATTCATAGTATGCTACTTGATTCCTGGGGAATGAATCATAATAAAAGTGAGCTCCAATTCTTAGTAATGGAAAAATATAGACTGAAAGCGATACTAAATACATTAGAATACTAAATATGCAAAGGAAAAAATAGACACATGTCATGAAATCAATAAATTTTATTGAATTATGTATGCAATATGGAAAGGTAATAATTTAAAACACATTCCATTTAAATTACTAGATAATGAAAAAATAAAAAAATGTAAGAAATAAAAACAAATTCTATTAATCAATGAACTGAATTGAAATTTATCCATCAATTTTCTAACACAAAATCTCATATATGAATAATAACTGATACTATTCTATGGGAAATTCTTTTTTCATGGATGTCAGGTTCATTTCACATGAGGAATAATTATTTTCAAGATCAATCCTCCAGATAGATGAAAAATATGGATCTATCCACCTGTTCATTTTTTCAACAGGTTTGTGTCATGATAACCTATCGATGCATCGAGAACAAATATAAATTCCAACCTAAACCTGTCACCACATTTCCAAATACTTCCATATATTAAAGAACTAAAATAAGTAATAATCTTTTTTAAACACCTGTATTGCATTATAAATATAGTTTTATCTATGAACTGTTAAATTAAACATTTTATGAAAAATTGTATATGGTTTTGGGAAAACTAATATACATTGAATGATAATTTGGATATTCCTGTTAACTTATTACAATAATGTTATTATTTCATGGTAAATTAACAATCCCAAATGGAACTGAGATTAGGATCATTTTAAGAGATTAATCATTAAACGCTAAAAATTGTTCCACACTACATTGAAACATTAAAATATCAATCACAAAAAAATTATGAAATTAAATTAGTCTTACAATATCATGAGAATATTTGGATTCGTCATATAATGTATCAATATTGGTAGGAGCTATGAAAAAAAATTATGTATTGAATATTACATTAATCTCATAGATTTAAAAGTGATATGAAAATATATACTATAGAGACCTGAGCTTTTTACACAAAAAAAAATTCATTTTTTCAATCATAGTTATTCATGAGAGTACAATCCAAGGATCATTAAGCCTAGTGTTTTGGAAGACTAGGTGCATATAACATAAAACACGGGGCTAATAAAACTTCTTTATTTAATATTCATAAAGAGCTTCTAACTTCCTTTGAGCTCTTACATCTACATAGGGAACCCTAAGGAACACATGAACAATGGGATGATCTAAAAATCCCAGTAAAGGAATGAACTAAAGGATACATCTCAAGCTAATAAGTTAGGAGGCATGACATAATGATATCCAAATCATGAAACTTATAAAATATTTTAATATAAGGATGGGATCATATAAACATGGAATCATATAAATATGGCAGAATCATAAATCATATCTTTAGTATGGGTCAAGGCTAACCGCCAATCCCGTTTCCTATTTTAGTACAGGCCAAGGCTAACCGCCAATCCCGTTTCACATCACATCTCATGAGACTTAACTTTACCCAATGCATTTGAGTGATATCTGGGCACACCCATCTCAAAATTTTCATGAATATTCCTACCACATAAATATCCCTACAACATATAAAATCATACATAATCGACCACACACAATCATAAGGGTACCCATGGAAATAATTGGGTACGACAATCATGACATCAATCATAACCAATGGGTGTATCATGAAAGTGTCCATGTAAGGATAGAATTAGAAAATTCTTGGACATTCATAGGGTAAAATAGGATTATAACATAGTATGTTGGGTCAAACATAAGTGAAAACATATGATAAATGTATTTTAGAAATAGTAGCATTAAAAAAATTTTGTGCGGTTTGAGGAAAATACTATAGAGCGTGTAAAATATTAAAGAAGAAATTAATTTATATAAAACAATAATTGAAACAATAATGTTTTCATAATAAAAATACAGAATTTACAAAGATAATTGTGTCTTAAAATAGAAGATAGAGTGCACCTCAAATTGGGTAAATGTTTGGGAAGTTCTATTAAAATGAGTGTGCTTGTTGGGAAGTATTGAAGAGAGATTCACATAAAAGCATGTATATATCTGAAAGTGAATGACAGATGGATCTTGGAACATGATTTTGGAGCATATAAATAGAATTTTTAAGTTATACATAAATTAAAGAAATTTTTTTTTTTGGTAAAAGGATATATAGAGCAACTCGAAGTAATAAAGGAAGTTCTGGTAGAATCCATCATTGTTTATTGGCATGGTACGAGGTGTAAATAAGAGATCTTGATGAGATAGATATGAGTTTATCATCACCAGTATGAAATTAAGGAAGTATGGAGAATGTGTATAAACATACCCCATCACTTGTTATTACAAAAAAAATGCATATCATAGAGAACAATCTTGATTAAGATTGAAAGGGGGGATCCCTTACCTTAAATCCGTTGGTGTTCTCCACTTGTTATTAATGACCTGAATAAACAAATTAGTATTATTAATTAATAAGTCCATAAACTCTTATATATGTAATTTATTTATTATAACCATTTTTTTTTCATTAAAATCCTTTTTGATTAGTTATAAGTTTCAATTTCATTGTTCGGGCTCGTTTGATTACTTGGCTTTAAAAGATCAGTTCACTAATATTCAAGTTTGGATTATATTCAAGATGAAAGTGGTTTTCCAGAATTGAAGTTATATTATTTAGTTCATATATAGGGGATTACATGGTTTATTTTTAATTAGGTTACTTATAGTGAAGTATAATTATTATATATATAACCATAGTGATAATCATTTTTGTGGATTAGTGGATTTGATTACAAAGAATGTGTATTGATTTATAACTTAATTCCATTTGTACCAAAGGATTACAGAACCAAAAATAGTATATATTACGTATATAATAATCTGGATCAACCATAACACAAATGGTTTCATGACCATAATTAAGGATAATAATGGAAATTGATAAACAGTTTTCCTTGAATGTGAAAAATTAGCACATCTCAAAAGATGCATTCATTTCTTTCAATTAAAAGGGTGGGGAAAGGAGAGAAGATAATGAAATATACCAATAGCATGAAGACATTACAACACATGTATTTTATTGGATTTATTATAATATTATGGTGAAGGGAGTTGAGAAAATAAATAAAAATGAAAAGAACTTAAATGAAAAGTATAAATTTCGGAAGATGAATTTTCATCTACATATATCCTCCTTTGAGAACCTCTTAAAGGGAGAGGTTTTGGTTTTTTGAGGAGGCTGAGAGCTTTTGGACGTAATGGAGGACCTTAAAAATAAATTTGTTCAGAATTTAGAGAAGTCTTGGAGTTTCAGAGGAGTGGAGAGAAGAGGGAGTGAAGGGGGGTTTTTATAGTGGAGGAGAGGAGAAATTTCATGAAATTACAATCTTTAATTTGTTATTTCTTCAAAAGACAAATAATATTAAGTATTCCAAGACCAAGAATAGTAAATGGGTCATTTTATTTCAAACCATAGGTGGTGAAATCAGCCATGAGGCTAGGAGTAGTCTATTTAGCTTATAATGTATATATACAGAAAATTACAGTATTTTACTATTCCTAAAAAATTCAAGTATTTAATAAAAAAAATCAAAAATTCACCTTAACCATTTTATGACGTGTATGATACAAAAATTATGTCCATTTTTTTAAATTAATATCCTAAATATGATTATTTTAATATTTAAATAAAATCATAATTTTTTGTCAAAAGCCAGTTTTAAAACATTCATTAACATATTCTTAAATATAGGTATATTGTACTTCCAACTTGAATATTATTTTTATACCACCATAGCTGAGGTTACTATTCATTATCGTAAATAACTATTTATAATGGTATGTTAATATTAATTACGGTAGGTTACTATTCACCAAAAATTATTTTTTTCTTATCATACTCGTGAAAACATCTTGAACACAACTGTGTTTATCAGATTTTCAAAATTCCAAACACAGAAGTGACAAAATTGTGTTTAAAGGTCACGTACCACTTAATTGTTAATTATTATGTTATTTTATGGAATATATATTAGAAGGTGATTTACATTGAAAACATCAGGTCATTACATTCTCCCCCACATACAAAATTTCTCCCACAAAATTTCAACTTACATTCTAGGCCAAAAAAGATGTGGGTACTTTTACTTCATTGCTTCCTCCAGTTCCTATGTTTCTTCTTCAAACTTATGGTTCATCCACAAATCTTTGACATGGTGGGTTGTCTTATTGTTTAGAACCTTATCTCTCTGATCCAGAATCTTTATTAGCTGCTCCTCATAGGAGAGATCATCTTCCAACTGCACCACCTATGAGTTTAGTACATGTGATGGATCAGGTATGTACTTCCTCAAGAATGATATGTTGAAAACATCATGAACTCGAGCCATATTTGGTGGATGTTCAAGCCGATTGGCCACGGCTCCTATGCGGTCAAGGATCTCAAAGGGGCCAATATACCTTGGGCATAGCTTCCCATTATTCTCGAATCACATGACTCTCTTCCATAGAGATATTTGACCGAAGAATTTATCTCCAACATGAAACTCCAATCCCTTTGACAGTTGTCAGCATAGATCTTTTGCCGACATTGAGCAGCTTTAATTTGTTTCTGGATGACTTGAAGCATCTCTTTCATCTATCGAACATGATATGGTCCAAGTAGCTTTCTTTATCCATCTTTATCCCAACATGTTGGAGTTTTATATCGCTTTCCATACAGAGTGGCATACGAAGCCATCTGAATACTAGAGTTGAAGCTATTGTTGTATGAGAACTATACAAATTGGAGATGCTGAGCACAACCTCATTTGAATTCTAGAGAGCAGGCTCTAGTTATATCTTCAAGCGTCTGAATAGTCATTTTAGATTGTCCATCGGTTTGGGGGTGATAGGTCGTGCTGAAATTTAATTCAGTACTCAAAAAATATTGAATACTCCTCTAGAAATTAGATGTGAACCTTGGATCGCGATCAGAGACAATTGAGATTGGATCACCTTGCAGTCTCACAACTTCCTTCACATATAAATTTTCATGTTGTTCAAGAGAGAGATCTTCCCGAATAGAGATGAAATGGGATGTCTTGGTGAGTTGGTCGACCATAACCCATATCACCTTATTTCCATTCAACGTCTTCGGGAGACCCATGACAAAGTCCATAGTAACATTTTCCCATTTCCACATGGGTATACGCAATGGATGCATCATACCTTTGGACTTTGGTCGCTCAACATTAACTTTCCAACATACAAAGCACCTTGATATATATTCCACAAATTCCTTCTTCATGTTATCCTAAAAAAAGTGTTCTCGGAGATCACGATACATTGTGATACTCCCATGATGGATAGATAATGTCGAGCTATGTGCATCATTCAATATCTCCTTCTTTATCTCTGTATCAGATGGTACACATAATCATGTCCTAAATCTTGCAACTCTTTCCTCATTAATTTTGAAATAAGAGGATTTTTCATTTTTAACAGCTTCCACCCTTTTCTGAATTCCCACATCTTTCCATTGAGAATCCTTTATTTTCTTCATGAATGATTGTTGAGAAATCATTTGAGAAAGGATTGATGATGTTCCTACCGTAATGATTCAAATGTCCATCCTTTGCAAAACTATGAATATCGGAACCCTTTCAATTATCATCATTAATAAAGATGCAAGATAATTTCTACATAGAGCATATATCACCTTGTTTGCCTTACCAGGATGGTAGTGGATTGAGCAGTCATAATCCATGATGAGTTCTATCCATCTTTGTTGTTGCATATTAATCTGTTTCTGTGTGAATATATATTTGATACTCTTGTGGTTAGTACATATCTCACATTTTTTCCCATAGAGATAATGCCTCCATATTTTCAACGCAAATATCACAGCCACTAACTCCAAATCATGCATGGGATAGTTTTTCTCATGGATTTTATGATTCCGTAAGGCATAGGCTATCACTTTATCATTTTTCATTAGCACACAACCTAATCCTTTTGTATTAGCATCACTATACACCACAAAGATTTCTCCACTTGAAGGGTGTGAGAGTACTGGAGCAGCGATAACCCTCTTTTTTAGCGCCTTGAAACAGTCTTCAAAATCTTGCATCTAGGAAAACCTTACTCCCTTCCATGTCAGCTTGGTCATTGGGTTTGAAAATCATGAAAAATTATTCACAAATCATCTTTAATACCCTTCTAGACCTAAAAAGTTGCGGATCTCTGTTAGAAAATTTGGCCTCGCCCACTCTTCAATTGCCTTCATCATGGAAGGGTCCACCAACCTCCTTTTCCTAGTGGTAACATTCCCCAAGAATGCTACTTCCTCCATCCACATTTTCTATACTTTTCATACAACTTCTCCCTTCACGAAGTCTTTAACATAATTTCCAAATGCTCCTCATGTTCCTCCTAGATCTTGGTGGATATCAGAATATCATCAATAAATACCACCACAAATTTGTCTAGGTGATCTCTAAAGATTGTATTTATTAAATCCTTGAAAATTTCTGGATAGTTAGTGAGTATGAAGGGCATCACTATGAACTCATATTGTCGATACCTCGTTCGAAAGGAAGTATTGGGAATATCTTCCATCCTCACCTTTAGTTGGTGATATCCTGACCAAAGGTCCACCTTAGAAAAATAACTAGCCCCATGAAGCTGATCGAACAAGTCACCTATTTTTGGAAGGGGATACTTGTCCTTTCTAGTGATTTTATTGAGCTCATGATAATCAATGCAGATGCACATTGATCCATCTTTCTTCTTGAAGAACAGGACTGGAGTACCCCATGGTGAAGCACTCGGGAATATAAAACCCTTCTCCATATTCTCCTATAACTGCTTCATCAGCTCTTCCATATCTATAGTGTCCATTTTTAAGGTGTCTATGAGATTGGAAGAGATCCAAGGATATGTTAAATTGAGAACTCAACCTCTTGGTCAGAAGTATTACCAGGAAACTCTTCGGGAATGCATCAATGTAATCCCTCACGAAGGGAATGTCTTCAAGCATGATTCTATCCTTTGTCTCAATAATTTGAGCTAGGTATTCATTCTCATAAGGAATAAATATCCATATATGATATGAAGATACTAAAGGAGACTCATTTTCCTCCTTGCACTTATAATGAACCGGAGTATGCTTTGGGATATGAATAGTGATATGCCTTTTCCACAATTGATGTTGGCCTTATACAATGATATCAAATCCATGCCCAAGATAGGTCAAACTCCACTAATGGAAATATGAAAATATTTTCTTGGAGGCTCAGCCCACAAACAATAACTGGGGAGGAGTTATAAACCATGGATGAAATAATGGCCTCATTCGTTGTTCTCATAGATAAATTATCTTCCCAATTTTGAGGTGGTGTTTGAATAGATATAATAAACTTGCATGATATGAAAGAATTCATAGAACCAGAATAAAATAGTATGTTAGATATTCTTGAATGAATAACAAGAATACCTATCACCACATCGTTTTTCGGCTCCACCTTACCAATAGTGATAGCATAATCCCTTCCTTGTTTCCTTGGAGGTTGTTGCAGATTGCCTCCGACAACCCTCAGCTTAGGGAAATTGTTCGAATAATGCCTAAGCTCCTTGCAGTTATAACACACCACTGAAGGCTGAGTATTTCCTTTCACTTTATTTTCTTCTTCAACATTAGCGGGATTTTTCATTTCCGTTCAGCAGTTCTTGGCCAGATGACCAAACATCCCACATTTGAAGCAATTCTAGGTTCCCTTGAGATAGTCACCATGATGCTTCTTCCCACAATTCTTGCAAAGGGGAAAGTGAGGAGTATTTCTATCATGTGATTTGTTTGATGAATCACCCATGTTTTTTTCTATTTTTTGCTACTTTTCACTAGGCCCATGAGACCACTGAGAGTCTCAAATCTCCATTTCAACCTTGGGGGAACAACGAACTATTTCCTCATAGATGTCGAAGTCTCGAATCACCATCACATTTCGTAGATTCGACTTTAGTCCTCTAATGATGTGATCTACCTTTCTTTTGGTGTTAATGAAATAGCCATAGGCCTACCTTTCAAGCCTTTTATATATCGGTTCATATGCCCTGATGGACTCATGTTCCTTCTACTTCAGTCCAAGGCACTCTCTTTCCATCTTGAGACGGAGGGTTTGAGGAAAATATTTGTTGAAAAAAATCCTCTTGAATTCCTCCCAATCTATGGAATCAATTTCATCTTGGGACTTTGTATTCTTGATCAGTGTACACCACTGATAATCTTCCCCATTAAAATGATAGACTTCTAGTACAAATCTCTCTTCTTCTGATCACTAGAGGACAGAGAAAATCTTTTCAATGGAGTTAATACATTGCTCTGCGAGGAGGGGATCAGAAGACCCGCTAAACATGGGAGGCCTTTGCTGCATGAAGGATTCTATGGATACATTATCTTTCCATGGTAGAGGGGGATGTTCCACCTGATTAATGTTATTATTCATAACTCGAGCCAGTTGAGCAAGTACATCCATGAATTTTTGGGCTCCCGCTTCCGTCACATCAGGAATGTCATTAGGGAGATCATCACATTTCATATTACATTGGTTGTTGGAACGTGTTATTTTATTTCCCTACATTAACAAAGAAAAGGAATTTTTTATTAGAGGTCTTGAATACATAGCTATTGAGCATAAAAAGGTAACATTGAACATTAAAGGATAAACTTATAATGAAGAAGTACATCGTAACTTGTGTTTCCTTAGGTTTATATCTAGGTTATCCTCATTCAATTTCGTAACTTATATTATTATAGTATTTTTTTTGGTCCCTTAATAATGGTTTTAACTATGCTTGTGAATCTACCAAAGCATATCCCCTGGGAGTGTCATAACCAAGAGTCCTAAAAGGCCCGTTATCATGCACCATTTCCCGTTCGAGTCTATCTCAAAGAGGTGTTTTTGAGTTTTACCCCTAGATACATCTGTGCCAGAGCTGCCTCAACCTGCTCATATCCATACATGGATGTATCTTATTGATAAACCACTTACACTATACTCCCCAAAATTTAAGACTGTTTTCTTATACTTAGATTCTTCCTGAATGTTATCACAAACATTCTATATTCCTAATATCAAAAAATAACTAGACCATCCTCTGATACCAACTATAGCAACCCGAGCCTTTTACATAAAACATTTCATTATTTCAATAATAGTTAATCATCAGACCACAAGCCAAGGATCATTAAGTCTAGTGTCTTGGAAGACTAGGTACATATAACAAAATACATGGGGCTAAAAAACATCTTTATTTAATCTCCATAAAGAGCTTCAAACTTACTTTGAGCTCTTACATCTGTATAGGGTACCCTGGGGAACTCATGAACAAAGGGATGATCTAAAAATCCCAGTAAAGGAATGAACATAAGGATACATCTCAAGCCCATGTCTTAGGAGGCATGACATAATTATATCCAAAGCATGAATCTTTTAAGATCATTTAATATAAGCATGGGATCATAAAAAATGGAATCATATAAATGTGGTAGAATCATAAATCATATGTTTGGTACGGGTCAAGGATAACTACCAATCCTGTTTCCCATTTTAGTATGGGTCAAGGCAAATCGTTAATCCCGTTTCACACCGCATCTCAAGAGACATAACCTTACCCAATGAATTGGAGCGCTATCAGGGTGCACCCATATCAAAATTTTCATGAATATTCCTGCAACATAAATATTCATACCACATATACAATCATACATAATCAACCATACACAAAAATAAGGGTATACATGTAAATAATTGGGTACCACAATCATGACATCAATCATAACCAATGGGCGTATCATGAAAGTGTCCATGTAAGAAATGAATTATAAAATATATGGGTGTTCATAGGGTAAAATAGGCATATAACATGGAAATTGGTTTCAAACCTAAGTAAAAACATACGAGAAATGTATTTTAGAAACATTAGAATTAAAACATTTTTGTGCGGTTTTAAGGAAAATAATATAGAGATTGTAAAATAGTAAAGAATAAATTCTTTTATATGAAACCATAATTGAACCAAGAAGGTTTTCATAATAAAAATTCAGAATTTAAAAAGATAATGGTGTCTTAAAACAGATGATAGAGTGCACTTCAAATTGGGTAAAAGTTTGGAAGTTCCTTTTAAACGAGTGTGCTTATTGGGAATTATTGAAGAGAGATTCACATAAAAGCATGAATATCCATAAAAGTGGGTGAGATGGGTCTTGGACGAAGTGTTCGGAGCATATAAATTGAATTTTCAAGTTCTACATAAAATAAAAGATAGAAATATTTTGGTTAAAATAATGAGAGAGCAACCCAAAGGAATAAAGGATGTTTGGGTAGAATCAATCATGGTTTATTGGCACAGAATCAGGTGTAACTAAGAGAGATTTATGAGAAAGATATGGGGTTTATCATCAATTATAAAACATCAGGGAAGTATGGGAACAGTTTATTAACATACCCCATCACTTGGTATTACTATAAGGCCCCTGACATAAACCGTACTTAATATTGAATTAAATGAATAATTCACATTGAGGATCTTTTCAGGTTTAGAGTTTTAGAGAATTAGGACATAACTATTACATATCAAAAGATTACAAAGTAGACACTTCTACTAAGTTTCCATAGAATAAAAACACTTAAAAAGAAACCTGTCTAGTTCCATGTTTTATATAGCATGAATTTCCCTTGATCCCATCCTTGACCCTATTCCACATTAAGTCCTATGAAAAACATTTCAAAAAAACATTGGGTGAGCATAAAAATCTCAACATGGGATACACAGAGAATGAAAACTGTTAGTTTATCAAAACAACAAGTAAACCATGTATACTTTATCAAAGTAATACTTTTCACCGTTATGAAGTAGTAAAAACTCTTCACTGAATAAAAGATCATTAATTACACTTTTGTAACAAAAATATTACCATAACACCAATAAAAAGATCACAAAACATATAAAGGTAACTTCTGACATAAACATACTTAAGTGGAATAACCATACGACCAACTTCCACACATATCACTTAATGGAATAGAAATACGACCGAATTCCATACCCAATGCATTGGAGGTTATAACGTAACCACCCGTCCTGGTATTTACAGCACCACCCGTTATATGGTTTATCACGTAACCACCCATCAAATTTCCATGTACCATTATAAAATCATAAGACATAAAAGAAATATAATGGAATGAAAACATTTCCACACATTGATCACAATATACCACTTAAATATATTGACATAACAAATACATTATAAAAACCATTTTCAATAACAAAATACATAACAACATATATGGTATTTATTTTATTTTAAAAACATTACGGCTTGTTGAGGAAGCCAAAGACAAAATAATATTTGCGGCGGCAGAAAAGGTCATTGTCACCACATACGTTAAAAGAAACATTAATTTTTTTTGTTTTGTAAAACGATTCGTAGAAAAAGATTCCTTTTATATAAAAGTAAATGTAAAGGGGGTTTATACACCGTATAAATGAATGTTGTTTAAAAACGAAATATTACTTAATGAAAGGAGATTGAGACGAAATCACTTACCTCGGGTACGAATTGACTCGATCGTTCTTTAATGACCTGAATAATAAACATGAGTTAATTTGTACTAGCTTAAGAATTTTTTTCATGTTCATTATTACATTAATATCACTTATTACAATGTTATAAACATTATGTAATCATTTAAGTAAAAAATGTTTGTTTTGTCGATATTTGGTTCTTAAGTCGAAAGTGGAATTCTTAAAATTACATGTTGTTCGTGTGGTCAGAGGTTCATTATATCCAGAAGGATATTCATGATTTGGATATCATATATATCATATATATCCATAATATACATGTATTTATAATATTACGTAATAATTTATAGGTTAGAAATGAAATGCACCCTTCATGGAGACAGTAAGCTGTACGTACGCATGAACGTTACATTCATTTCTTTGTCATATTAATGGAATTAAAACCAAATGAGAGGTTTGTATATTTTAATTCCATAATTATATTAGTCATTTAGATGTTACATATATCATATATAATAACTTTAAATCCATCCTTTATACATCCCACATATGGAATTAACGAATCAAATCACTTTGAGGGGGCGGTAGTCCGCACTTCCTAAAATGAAGATATCACGTATACCCATAATGGAATTCATAAAGGTATGCCATAAATGAAAAATACAGAAGTTTAAGGAAAACATAAACATATTATATATCATATATAAATATAGTGACATCTTAATGGCCACCTTTGAAGGTTTTAGAAGAATATTGAACAATCATCGTTTCGTACGGCAGAAATTCGCCATCCACAGAAACATTATGTTCTTTAACCATTAGATGTAGGTGTGTGTAGGTGTATCTCGAATACTTCCTATAAAAAAAATACTAGTATAATTAATATACTGGAGTTTTTACAAAATAAATTAATAAAAAGAGTTTAGGGGGTTGGAGAAGCAAAATAAAACAAAAGAACACAAGTGAAGACATTACCTTAAAATCGGGAAACTCTCTTAGATTTGAGCTCAAAGGCTTACTTGGGAAGACTAATGACCTAAGTGAGTCTTCTAGGAGTAATATAGGGATTTGGAGAGACAAAAATAGCAGATATTTGCCGATCCAAAGGCTTTGGATGTGTGGGTAAGGTGATAGAGGTGGGAGCCATTTATAAGAAGAGAGGAGGGGCACTCTTGGAATGTTATAAAAGGTTACTTTATCATAAATTGCTTTTCGAATTTAAAAGGTTCCAAAATTATATATTTCGAGGATAAGGTGATAGGAGCTCGAAATATACTCATCCAATAGGTTATTTACATTTTTAGGTCTTAGATTTTACATTATCTATTCATTTTATTTAAATCGCTAAATAATGAGGTAATCACTGCATCATCATGATGTCAGAAATAATTTAATTTATATAACGACTAAAAATTATAAAAAAATATCATGATGTAGGAAATATTTTTATATATCTAATTAATATTTATAGTCAAAAATATGTATTGTAGAACCCCACTTAAAAATTGTTTTATTAAAACAACTCATGTTTGTGACAGTTTTACTTTAAAATTAAATAAAATGATATTAATGTCATTTTCCTTCCAAGGTGGCTCCATTGGGTCCCCAAGTTGACCCATGGATTTTAATGGTCGTAAATGACACATAAAATAATGTTAGGACATGTTTCAGGTTCATTTCATATTATTAAAACATTATTCTTACATTAAATTACACGAATTATCTCTAATCGTGATTAAAAACATAAAAGTTACTATTCACCAAAAAATTATTTTAATCCCATTGAACCACATTTTAATTCTTAATGACAACCATGTATGTCCAATTTTAATAATTCAAAACACAGAGGTGGTAAAAATTCATTTAAACGAAAAATCAGTTTTTTTAAGTACCACATAGTGGTTTCACTATTAATCAAAAATTGATGTTTTTTAGAAAAATACCAAAACTTCACCCTAAGCTATATTTGATATTCCAAATTCAAAAATGTTGTCTATTTTAAAAAATTCAAAACATATAAGTTTCATTAATTAATTTAATAATTAATTCCCACTTTCAGAGAAAATACCATGTTTTTATAAAACAATACGTATCAGAAGATTGACACTAGTTTAAGTCCAATTTCAAAGTGAAATTAATTCCAACGACCACTATTGGATTAAATGGTAAAAATATATTCTAATTCACCTATAAAACCAATTAAATAGATAATATAATCATATAAATAAATTATATTAAAAATAGTTTTTGAATTAAAATAAAACATTTTTCACTATTAATTTAAAAAAATGAACTTTATCAGAAAAATACCAAAACTTTACAAAAAGTAAATTTTGATGTCCCAATTCTAAAGAAGAGTTTTATTTGGTCCAAAAGAATGTTTAAGAGTGACCAAAACTATATTTAATGACGGTTTTCCATCAAAAGGTGATAAGTGAACCTTTAGTGAAAATTAGGGTATATATGCCTAAAATTGAATTCTTTTCATATTTTAAACCATTATCTTTTATCGGATAAATGTATAAACATTTAAAAAACATATATAATCATATTGTAGTTATTTATATACATTACTGCCAATACAACGGCTATGTGTAAACAAATATTTAAAATAATATTATTTTATTACTAGTGTGCAACGTAAGATTTCAATGAAACTCATTGATGTGTATCAGGTACGCTATTGAACATAGAAACCCCTTTAAAGTAAAATTAATATTCAATTCGTAAATATTAATAATATAAAAATGATTTTTTCATTATTTACCTAGGATGTTACATCCTTCCCCCCTTTTGGTAATTGCGTCCTCGCAATTTTATTCACCTATCAAAATAAGAGGGGGTATTTATCTCTCATAGCATTTTCAGATTCCCACGTTGCCTCTTCAACCATATGGTTTTTCCACCAAACCATTACTTGATGAATTACCTTATTTCGCAACACTTTCTCTCTTCGGTCAAGAATCTAGACTGGTTGTTCTTCATAAGATAGATTCTCTTCCAAATGAACTACCTCTGGGCATAAAACATGAGATGGATCTGGCATATACTATATCAACATCGAATCATGAAAAACATTGTGTACCTGAGATAAACTCGGAAGTAATGCCACTCTGTAGGAAACTGATCTAACTCTCTCCAGAATTTCATATGGTCAAATGAACCTTGGACTCAGCTTTCCTTTCTTACCAAATGGCATCACACTTTTCCATGGAGAAACCTTGAGAAAAACATGATCACATACCTCGAAAGATAGATCCGTCCTCCGGTTGTCCACATAATTCTTTTGCCTACTTCGAGCTGTTCTCATGTGTTTAGGAATCAGCTGAACTTTTTCTGCCATATCTTCTACCAATTTTGGTCCCATAAACTTCCTTTCACCCACTTCATCCCAAAAAGCTGGAGTTCGACACCGCTTCCCATATTATGCCTCAAATGGTGAAATCTGTATACCGGAATGAGAACTGTTATTATAAGAAAACTCAACCAAAGAAATATGTTGGTCCCAACTTCCCTGATAATCCATCAAACAAGCACGTAGCATATCCTCCAAAGTCTGAATTGTTCGTTCTGACTGCCCATCAGATTGAGGATGAAAAGTTGTACTAAATTTTAATTCAGTACCCAACGACTTCTGAAAGCCTTTCCAAAAGTTAGAAATGAACCTCGAGATGTCTTTGGTAGTCACACAACAAAGTACATGGATACATTTTCCCATTTCCACATGGGCACTGGTAAATGATAAAGCATACCTTTTGGTAACTGCCGCTCTTCTTTAACCTGCTGACAAGTCAAACACTTTACAGTATAATCAGCAATACCTCTTTTCATTCCATCCCACCAGTAATACTCCCGCAGATCTCTATACATCTTAAAACTACCAGGATGAACAGAAAATGAGTAACTATGAGCCTCACATGAAAACTCATTCTTCAACTGTGAATCAGCAGGCACACATATTCTCTTTTCAAACCACAAAACACAATCATTATTAATGTTGAATTCAGGAAACTTACCCTTCTGAACCAGCTCTACCTTTTTCTGCAACTCACAGTCTTCCTTCTGTGCTTGCATAATTCTGTCTGATAGGGATGATGTCACTTATACCTGAAACAAAACAGAAGAGCTTTCCTACACCAACAAATTCTATACCAAAGTTCATCAAATCAAAAACCGAAGGATCCCGTTCCAAACGGAGCTTGGTTAATGAAGAATTACTTTTTCGACTCAAAGCATCCACCACTTTATTTGCTTTTCCCGGATGGTAATGAATTGTACAATCATAATCCTTGATTAATTTCAGCCATCTCCTCTGTCTCATGTTCAATTATTTCTGATTGAATATAAACTTTAAACCTTAGTGATTAGTATATATTTCAAACTTTATTCCATACAAATGATGCCTCTAAATATTTAAAGCAAAAAAAATAGCAGCTAATTTCAAATCATGTGTAGGGTAACTTACCTCATTAGTTTTCAACTGAAATAAAGCATAAACAATTACCTGATCATTCTGCATAAGGACACAACCAAGTCCTTTCAATGATGAATCACTGTATATAAAAAACAAACCATTCCTGGAAGGAAGTGCCAAAACTGGAGCATTCACTAATCTTCTTTTCAACATTTGAAAACAATCATCACATTCTTTTGTCCAGATAAACTTAACACCCTTCCGAGTTTGCTTAGTAATTGGACTAGATAACCATGAAAAATTTTCAACAAACCTTCGGTAGTAACCTTCCAAACAAAGAAAAATACGGATCTCAGTTACATTTGTGGGTATTCGCCATTCTTCAACAACTTTTTTTTAGCAGAATCAACAGTTATGCCATTTTTTGAAACAATGATACCAAGGAAAGAAATTTGATGTAACCAAAACTCACACTTTCTTAATTTTCCATACAGTTTCTTCTCTTTTAAGGTTTGTAAGATAACTGTTAAATGACTTTCATGCTCTTCTTTAATTTTATAAAACACCAGAACATCATCAATAAACACAACCAACATTTTTCACCATAGTCAACACAGCCATCACTATAACAAACTGCTTAATTATGATTCCGACCATCTCTGGTTGCTAATTCAGAAAGTCATTCAACTTTGTATGCCTTCCCAGAAAAGCTTCACTATTTCCTTTATGATAAATAATTATTAACACAGACATATCTTAGTCATAGCAACATGGTAATCTGTAAATGCTATATCATTTCAATTTGACGATAAAAAAATTGGATATTCATTTAATAGAATTTGAACCCCTAAAGTAATCTAAACTGACCTCTGATACCAACTATAAGGCCCCGACCTTAAACCTTACTTAATATTGAATTAAATTAATAATTCACATTGAGGATCTTTTCAGGTTTAGAGTTTTAAGGAATTCGGAAATAACTATTATTTCTCAAAAGGTTACAAATTATACACTTCTACTAAGTTTCCATAGAATAAAAAATCTTAAAAAGAAACATGTCTAGTTCTATGTTTTATATAGAATGTCTTTCCATTGATCCCATCCTTGACCCTATTCCACATTATGTCCTGTGAAAAACATTTCAAAAAAACTTAGGGGGATCATAAAAAGCTCAGCAAGGGTTCCAAAAAGAATGAAAACTGTTAGTTTATCAAAAAAAACAAGTAAACCATGTATACTTTATCAAAGTAATACATTCCACCTTTATGAAGTAGTAAAATCTATTTACTAAATAAAATATCATTACATAACCTTTTGTAATAAAAATATTACAATAAAACCCATATAAAGATCACATAACATATAAAGGTAACTTGGGACATAAAAATACTTAAGTGGAATAACCATACAGTCGGCTTCCACACATATCACTTAATGGAATAGCCATACCGCCGACTTCCATACCCAATGCATTAGAGGCTATAATGTAACCACCCATCCTGGTATTCACGGCACCACCCATCATATGGTTTATCACGTAACCACCCGTCAAATGTCCATGTACCATTATAAAATCATAAGACATAAAACAAATATAATGGAAAGAAAACATTTCCACACATTGATCACAATATATCACTTCAATATATTGAGATAACAAATCCATTATAAAAAGAATTTTCAATAACAAATTACATAAAAGAGTATATGGTCTTTATTTCATTTTAAAAAAAATTACGTCTTGTTGAGGAATCCAAAGACCAAATAATACTCACGTCGGCGAAAAAGGTCATTGTCACCACGTACGTTAAAAGAAACATTCTTCTTTTTAATTTAGTAAAACGCTTCGTAGAAAAAGATTCCTTTTGTATAAAAGTAAAATTCAAAGGGGTTTATACACCATATAAAATAATGTTTTGTATAAAATGAAATATTCCTCAATGAAAGGATATTGAGACGAAATCCCTTACCTCAGGTCCGACTTGACTCGATCGTTCATTAATGTCCTAAATAAGAAACATGAGTAAATTTATTCTTGCTTGAGATCCTATTTCAAGTTCATTATTACTTTTATATCACTTATTACAATATTATAAACATTATGTAATCATTTATGTTAATAATGTTTTTTTTGTCGATATTTGGTTCTTAAGTCGAAAGTGGTCTTCTTACAATTACATGTTGTTCTTGTGGTCAGAGGTTCATTATATCTAGAATGATATTCATGATTTTGATATCATATATATCATATATATCCATCATATGCATGTATTTATAATATAACAAAATCATTTAGAGTTATGTAATGAAATGCACCGTTCATGGAGACGGTAAGCCATACATACGCATGAATGGTACTTTAATTTCTATGTCATATTAATGGAATTAAAACTAAATGAGAGGTATGTATATTTTATTTCCATAACTATATTAATCATTTATATGTAACATATATCATATATAACAACTTTAAATACATTTTTTAAACATCCCACATATGGCATTAACGAATCAAATCACATTGAGGAGGCGGTAGTCCGCACTTTTCTAAAATGAAGATATCGCATATACCCATAATTGAAGCCATAATGGTATTCCATAAATGAAAAATACATAAGCTTAAGGAAAACATAAACATATTATATATCATATATAAATATAGTGACATCTTAATGGCCACCTTTGAAGGTTTTAGATGAATATTGAATAATCATTGTTTCGTGAGGTAGGAATTCGCTATCCACAGAAATAGTTTGTTCTTTAACCATTTGATGTATGTGTGTGTAGGTGTAGCTAGAATAATTCTTTTAAAAACATCCTAGTATATTTAAGATACTGTATTTGTTACAAAATAAATTAATAAAAATAGTTTAGGGGGTTGGAGAAGCAAAATAAAACAAAAGAACACAAGTGAATACATTATCTTAAAATCGGGTAACTCTCTCAGATTTGAGATCCAAGGATTACTTGGGAAGACTTATAAACAAAGTGAGGCTTCTAGGAGTAATATAGGGATGTGGAGAGACAAATATAGCAGATCTTGGCCGAGCCAAAGGCTTTTAAGTGTAGGTAAGGTGGTAGAGGTGGGGGCTTTTTATAAGAGGAGAGGAGGGGCACTCTTGGAAAGTTATAAAAGGCAACTTTATCATAAAATTATTTTCGGATTAAAAAGGTCCCAAAATTATATATTTCGTGGATAAGGTGATAGGAGTTAGAAATATACTCATCCAATATGTTTTTGACATGTGTGGGTCTTAGATATTACATTATCTGTTCATCTTATTTAAATCGTTAAATAATGAGGTAATCGCTGCATCATCATGATGTCATAAATAATTCAATTTATTTAATGTCTAAAAATTATAAAAAATTATCATGACGTAGGAAATCTTTTTATCTTTCTAATTAATATTTATAATCAAAAATATGACTTGTATAACCCCAATTAATAATTGTTTTAGTAAAATAACTCATGTTTGTGACATTTTTACCTTAACATTAAATAAAAAGATATTATTGTCATTTTCCTTCCAACGTGGCTCCATGGGGTCCCCAAGTTGACCCATGTATTTTTTGGGTCGGCCATGACACATAAAATAAGGGTAGGACATGTGTCAAGTTCATTTCATATTATTAAAAGATTATTCTTAACTTAAATTACACTAATTACCTCTAATCGCGATTAAAAACATAAAAGTAACTATTCACCAAAAAATTATTTTAATCTCATTGAACCACCTTTTATATATTAATTAAAACCATGTATGTTGGATTTTTTAAATTCAAAATACAGAGGTGGTAAAATTTCATTTAAACGAAAAATCATTTTTTTAACTACCACTTAGTGGTTTCGCTATTCATCAAAATTTGAAGTTTTTCAGAAAAATACCAAAACTTCACCCTAAACTACATTTTTTATTCCGAATTTAAAAATAAGATCAATTTTACAAAATTCAAAAAATATAAGTTTCATAAATTAATTTAATAATTAATTCCCGCTGTCAGAGCGAATAGCATGGTTTTATAAAACAATAGGTATCAAATGATTGACACTAGTTTAAGTCCAATTTCAAAGTGAAATTAATTTCAATGACCAATATTTGATTAAATGGTAAAAATATATTCTAATTCAAATCTAAAACCAATTCAATAGATAATCTAATCTTATAAAAAAATTATATTAAAAAGAGGTCTTGAATTAAAATACAACATTTTTCACTATTCATTATAAAATGAACTTTATCGGAAAAATACCAAAAAATTACACAAAATAAATTTTGATGTCCCTATTCTAAAGAATAGTTTTATTTGGTCCAAGATAATTTATAATAGTGACCAAAAATATATTTAATTATGGTTCTCCATCAAAAGGCGATAAGTGAACCTTTAGTGAAAATTAGTGTATATATGCCTAAAATTGAATTATTTCCATATTTTAAGCCTTTATCTTTTATTGGATAAATGTAAAAACATTTAAAAAACATATATAATCATATTGTATTTATTTATATCCATTACTTCCAATACAACGACTATGTGTTAACTTCTATTTAAAATAATATTATTTTATTACTAGTGTGCAACGTAAGATTTCAATGAAACTCTTTGTTGCGTATCGGGTACGCTATCGAACATAGCAACCCCTTTAAAGTAAAATTAATATTTAATTCGTAAATATTAATAAATATGAAATTGCTTTATTCTTTATTTAACTGGGATGTTACAATTACACAAAAAAGGCATAGCATAGAGAACAATCTCGATTAAGAGTGAAAGTGGAGGATCCCTTACCTTAAATCTATTAGTGTTCTCCACTTGTTATTAATAACCTGAATAAACAAATTATTATTATTAATTACTAATTCCACAATATCTTATATATGTAATTGATTTATTTTAATCCTTTTTAGTTCATTTAAATACTTTTTGATTAGTTATAAGGTTCAATTTCATTGTTTGGGCTCATTTTTTTACTTGGCGTTAAAAGATTGGTTCGCTTATATTCATGTTTGGATTATATGAAAGATAAAAGTGGTAGTAAAAAATTTAAGTTATATTATTTAGTTCATATCCAGGGGATTACATGGTTTTAGTTTTAAATAGGTTATTTAGAGTGAAGTCGAATTATTATATATATAACCATAGTGATAACCGTTTTTTGTTTATCATTGGATTCGATTACAAAGAATGTGTTTGGATTTATAACTTAATTCAACTTGTACCAAAGGATTACAAAACCAAAAATAGAATATATTTCATATATAATAAACTGGTTCAACCATAACCGAATTGGTTTCATGACCATAATTATAGATAATACTAGAAATTGATAAATTGTTGTCCTTGAATGTGCTAAATTAACACATCTCAAACAGTGCTTTCATTTCATTCATATAAAAGGGTGGGGAAAGAAAAGTAGATAATGAAATTTACCACTAGAATGAAGACATTCCATTTCCTGTATGTTACTGTATTTATCATACTATTATGGTGAAGGGATATGAGGAAAGAAATAAAAAAGGAAAGAACATAAAAGAAAATAAGAAATTTGAGAATAGGAATTTACCTCTTCATACCTCCTCCCTTGAGAACCTCTTAATGGGAGAGGTTTTGGTATTTTGAGGAGGATGCGAGCTTTTGGACGTGGGTGAGGACCTTGGGGAGAGATTTGGGTAGATTATAGATAAGTCATGGAGCTTGAGAGGAGTAGAGAGAAGAGGGATTGAAGGGGGGTTTTATAGTGGAGGAGAGGAGGGATTTCATTATATTATAAACATTAATTTATTATTTCATCCCAAGATAAAAAATAGTAATTATGGCATGACCAAGAATAGTAAATGGGTCATGGTAATTTTATCCATGGGTGGTGACATCATCCATGATGCTCGTAAGAGTCTATTTAGCTTATAATGTATATATACGATAAATTACCGTATTTTACTATTCATCAAAAAATCTTGTATTTCAGAAAAATCTCAAAAAATCACCGTAACCATTTTTAACCTGTAGAATCCAAAACAAAATCCATTTTTTAAAAAGAATTTTCTAAATGTGAGTATTTCAATATTTAATAAATATTATAATTTATTGCAAAAAACCAGTTTTAAAAGACTCTTTAACTTATTCTAAAATATATGTATATTGTATTCTAAAATATATGTATATTTTACTTCCAACATGAATATTATTTTTATACCACGATAGGTGAGGTTACTATTCATTATGGTATGTCACTATTCATATGGGTATGTTACTATTAATGAGGGTAGGTTATTATTCACCAAAAATTATGTTTTTCCTATTAGACTCTAAAATACATCTTGAACACAACTGTGTATGTCGGATTATCAAAATTCCAAAAACAGAAGTGACAAGCATATGTTTAAATGTCATTTATCACATAGTAGTTCTTTATTATGTGATTTTATGGAATATATATAAGAATGAAATTTCAATTAAAAACGTTGGGTCATTAGACATACCAATGTGGTAGCAATTAACAGTAAAACCAAAATGTATTTATCATTAAATAAAACATTTAAATTACATTACGATAATATGGTTGATGATATTACATGTCATTGTGGCATTATTACACAATATATATTTTTTAGGTGTACCAAAATTTAGTATGCCTCATAGAATGAAAATGAGACAAGAATCCCCAACATATGAATCGAAAGGCACAAAAGGGGTAATCATCAAATGAAACAGATATATACAATGAATATAATATGGTTCATGATAATATATGTCAATTTGGTAGTATATAAACCAAATATAAGAAATTTGGTTAATAAAAATTATGTATGCCTCATGAAATGAAATTGAATCAAGAATAACTTACCATTTGTTTCCTTTTGGGTGAATTCGTTTTAACATCCTTTATAATAAAAATAAGTTAATTAACAAAATTATTCTTAAGGATTTTCATGTTTATAATATATTTTATTTCACTTATTTTCATTTTTTGTACAACTACTTAAGAAATTATGTTTCTTACAGGTGTTTGAGACTAAAATTTTTTAATGTGAAAGATACTATTGTTGGTCAACTGTGGTAAAATGGGTCACTATATAATATAACATGCATAATAAAAATATAATAACTATTATATTTTTACCTCAATTATAATTTTAAAATCAATAATAGATTTTTTTATAAATATTAATCAATGTTACAATCCTGGAGATAATAAGTATTACGTACGCTTTAGTAACAATACCATTTTTGAATAATCATTGTGGATATAAGGTATGAAACTAACATCCTTAAAGAATGATAATTATATAATAATTACCATATTATTTAATATACTATACTTATATATATAATTATGTTGTGTAAAATGAATCATATCATGTCAAGGAGGTGGTAGTCCACAGGTCTGCGAACAACATTATCTCTTTTAATGTGCATCAAGGATAAATAATGAAAATGATATACATATATATAATTTTAATTATTAAATTAATATCATATATTGGTTTTTAGTTTATAAAATTTATAATTATAACCATCATTTATATGTTCCACATATCATGTGAATGAATCACATTGCTTTGAGGGGGCAGTAGTCCACAATTTCTGAAACGATGATATCGTATTAATATAAAAATGAATGTATTAAATGAATGTATTATAAAATGTTTAATGAAGTGTAAAGACACAATATATATAACATATATAAACAATTATTACATCATAATTTATTCCTTGAGATGCAGTAATGGTAGAATACAAAATCCACATTTAGTTAGGCAGTATTTCGTCATCCATAGAAACAATATGTTGGTTACCCATTAGATGGTGGTATATGTAAGTGTAGGTTAAACTCTCATAATATAAAATCCATGTATATTGGAGATACTTGTGTTTTTATAAAATAATATAATAATTAGATATTAGGGGATGGAGAAATTTAATGAATGTAGATAGATTGACAAAAGACATTACCTTTTAATAGGGAAACTTCATTTGGTGTGACCCAAAAGGATATTTTGGAATAGTTTATACCCAAAAGAATGTTTCTAGATATTGAATATGTATTATGGAAGACTATTTTGGTGGGTCTTGACATACCATATGTGGTTTGAGAGGTGTGAGGAATGGCTAGAGGGGTTGACTTTTATAGGGAAGGAAAATAACTCAATTTATATTCTTAGAATCCAACTGTTTTTATACCAATAATTACGTAAACAAATTCATAACAAAACACCCAAACTCATTAATGGAACGTTAAATTATGAAATATGTCCATCCAATTGTGTTTTGGACATTTTATAGGTACTTTGGGCCCTTCAACCTAAGGGTAATTCCATATAAGCCTAATTACACCTAAATCAATGTAATTAATTATAATTATATTATCTAATCATTTTTTTCAAATATAAGTTTATCTAATTTGACCACAAATACAATATTTATTAAATTTTTTCGGATATTCAAAATTCAAATCCCAAAAGCATCAAAATTATGATTAATGTTACTCTCAATGATAGACTGATGAACTCATTTTAGTATAAAAATGTACAAAAAATATTATTATTTTTTTATATTAAATTTAAAATGTATAGTGATTATAATCAGTTAAATTAATTAAATAGATGTATAGTTAATATATTGTGTCTTTAATAGAAATTTATAATATAATTTGACATTAATAATTATTTAGATCAAAATAAATCTTTTAACTAAAATGCAGTATTATCACAACTAACTAAAAATGACGTTTATCGGATAATTCCGAAAACATATCCGAAGCTAAATTGGACATTATGAATTTAAAAAATAATTTTTATTTAATCCAACTAAATTCATAAGTTTTTCAAAATGACGTTTTAAAATAGCATCATCATTAAAAGGTACTTACAAATTCTAGAAAAAATAGAGGTTTTTATGTAAAATATTGGGTTAAATCTTATCTTATGCTTACCAAATTATTTTGATGAATATAAAAAATAATTTATTTAATATTTAACATATTTATTATATTAAAATAACTACCTAATTTTAATCAATTTAACATACTATTTAAAATCATCTTTTTGAGAAGAAAATAGTTTTCTATAAAAATGTTCATTTAATATTTAATTAGGTCATATGATAATTTTTTTTGTTAACAATGATTTAGTGGTATACAACATATATTTACATAATTTAGTAAATAATATTCATAACAACTATTTTATATGTTATTTTTTAAAAAAATGTTTTAATTATAGATTGATTCTATGTAAGACTTAGTATTGCATACAACACCATCCATCGAAGAAGGTTTCTTTTGTGAGTAACACAAGATATTGAAGAAGGTCGTTGTCACGTTTGATATATGTTAACATAGTGTCAAGTTCATTTCATGTTAACTTAGTGTTTCATGCATTGAAATATATTGATATTTTTTAAAATTAAATTATATTATAATATACAAAGATATTATGTTACATTATGTTCTTCTTATCACGTGTCATTAATGCTATCGAAAACATGGTTATTACATTATTTTTTCCAGGCATCAGATTCTCCCCACATTATATAAATTTCATCCCTGTAGTTTTAAATCGACCGTGCTGATAGATTTTCATAAACTATATGTGGTTGACATATGACATCGTGAGAATTTTTCATAAGTAATATTCTATAAAAAAATTCAATAGAATGTAAAAAAGTTCACAGGGAATACAATATAACTATGTATCTAAGTAGAAAATCAAAAGTGCAAATTACAGATATGCACTAGGAAGAAATGTGTAAATATTTTAAGAGAGTGAATGTGGTAGTAAATAAAAAACAAGTTAAATTTCAATGGAATGTTTAACTCCTCAAAGTCATAAATAATTTATGATTTAGAAATTCATCATTTCTATATAAAATTATGTATTATAAAAACATTTTTATTTTAAAATCATTTTCTTAATGTTGGGTAATTAATTTTCTGTCCAAGAATATAATAAAATATTTTTAAATGATATGTATAAATATCATTTGAAAAAATCATTAATTTTTTCCTGTATTTTGATCATAATTATAAATCATCCCTTTACTCCAAAAAAAAATTAATTACCAACAATGATTTTTTTAATTCCTAAAGAACTAAAAGAATAATTTAAAGAATTGTATGGATTATAAATGAGTGACATGTATAACATTTTTTCTTTAACTATATCCCAAAATAGATATGATTAATATATTAATTTATAATCCCCAAATTTGTTACTACTAGTTCATCATTAATAATTATTCAATAAATTGACTAACCAAAAAATGAATAAATAATAAGGACATTTCATAGGTCAATGGTTGGCATAAAACTCTTATCATTCTTCGTTCATGAATTCATAGCTCGCAGCCTTACCGTAGTTGATTGGTTGTCACCCATATTGTAGGGTTTTATTTTCTAAATCAATATTAATATAAATTCATAATATATATGATATGCATACCTGAAATTAGTTTAGTCAATAAATATAAATTTTTTCAATGTTTTTAAATACTATATCAATATATAAATACATCATCCAATAACATCAAAAAAGATCCTTCTATAGTGTAGAGGGTATCCTTTAAGAGATTCAATTTACTAGGGTAAGGAATAGGTTTCCCACATTTTTGACAAGAAAACTATAATGGATTTATTAGTATGAGCTTCATTTCCTCCCATCACACTCTTACATTCTCTTTGTACAAACATTTCTTTATGTCATAATTTCCCCAACATAATGATTTTACTTGAACCATTAATACACTTTCATAGGTGCATACTTTCATAACACTCACATGTTGAATGTTGAGCCTTATTTTCAACATAGTCTCCACCACTTGAACTTTTATCATACACTATCCTTCTCATTTATGGTTCCCTCATGAGTTTGTAAAGTTAGAAATTGTTAATAATGTTTAATAAAAACTCATTTGTAATAAACATGTTTTACATAACTCCTATCAGCACATCATTTGGTTGTTCATTTTACCCCTATTTTACATGAAATTCAATTTAAACATGAATCCTTCAGGTTCTAGCTATTGACAATAAATATAAATTACATAGTGATAAAAAATAGTCATTGGTTGAAAAAGTGTGTAATTATCGACAAGATATCTATATCATGACACCTTTTATGTTAAAAAAATTAGTTTCACCATGATTATTCACATTCAAAACCCATTAAAATTTTTCATAATGGGTTGTAGTGAATACATGGATTATCCGAAGCAAACCCCCTAGATTTTCAAACTAGGTGATAACTAAGGAATGTTGTCATGTACCGGGTTACCTTGAGTCAATCACGAAACACCTTGTTGGAGTTTTTTTCTCCTCGATACATGTAATGACATGAACATTATGAATAAAATTCTCTATATTTTAACCTATTATTGATATTGAAAAAACATGTACTCTTTTATTATAATATTTGTGTCTAATAAAACATTATTTTTAATTACCATTTATAATATAGCCATTGAATAATGATCACACAAATGAAATAAATATAGGGTTTTAAAAAAAAATCTACATTGAAAAAGGTTAGGATGGCCTCATCCACTAGACTTGAGTTGTACGGTACTCATTTTTTAGAGCTCTGAAATAAGATACCATCATTGGGATTCTATCTTGACCATTCCTAATCAGTGATTCAACATGTTAAGCATGAACATAACCACATATGGGAGAAGTTTGCATTAATAGTGATTCCCTCCCGAGTGATGTTATCTGAGTCACCCCAAGAGTTTGTAACAATTGCACACCTTACCCTTAGGTATTATTTGGGTTTTTAATGGTTTATGTAATGTGGTATTGTTTATTTATTTTCTAATACTTTTTTTAAATAAACGTCATAATCTATTAATTCGTTTATGATAATAGTCTTTCATAAAAATGATGAATTTGATAAATTGATTAATTATGTAAAAAATAGAACTTTTAAGAAATATATACATATTTATATTAAACATAGGTTTATATTAATAATATTATTAAAACAATTCTTATAAATTATTATTATATTAGTTTTTTATTTATAATTTATTAGGTAATAAATGTTATAAGAGTTACATATTTTATATGATAAAACATAATGTTTATTTTTAATGAATTTATTTTATAGAATTAATGAATTTTTTAAATAAATAATATGTCAGTAAAGTTTAATTATAAACTTAATTTTATTTTAAATTAATTAGTCTATAATTTTTATGAAGTCAAAATTAATTCTTAATATGGTTTGAAAATTTTTATTGTCAAAACCCATAAATATTCAATAATTGTCAGTTTTAATTTTAAAAGTAAAAACTCACATATTTTAAAAATTATATAGATAAAATGAAAATAATATTTTGAATCAGGATGTCAAAATTTTCAAATGGTGAAATTTTCATAATTTTCAGCGAGAGTCGATTTTTTGGGTAAAAATTAAATTCTGAATTAATAAAATATGTGGTTTATGACATCCTAATGATTCCAAAATGATGTAATAAACTTTTTAATTATAATTATAGGACCAATATATGTATTACCATTAAAATAAGGTAATTTCATATTTATTTATTTTATTTTATAATGCCATAGTGAATCCTCCATAGTGTATAATATCTTTTTGGATTTTAAATTCATTTCCATGATGGTGTGAGTCATATCCACATAAAAAGGATGATATTTTAATATGTTTGGCCATTGGACTTAAAGAATAATATTTTCCACTCCTCATTGGAAGAAAATTGTAAAAACCATTGTAAGGTCTATTATTTTGAATATTTCGTTATATAAATTCCAAAACCTATGTTTCGGAAATATTAAATTATTCCCCTATCATTTTCTATATAAAACCACAGAAGATATAACATCTTTTAATTAGAAATACTTGTATCTCATCCCTAAACAATAATACCAAACATACAATCCTCTAAATATTCCCTATTCTCTCATGAATACCCTCTTCAATGATTTGGAGTCACATACTCAGGTAATGTATCATTGATTTCATTCCTTTATCATTTTTTACTAGAGTATTTATATTGTTAAAAAAATTATTTTCAATTGAAAATGATGGGGTCTTATTTAAAATATCCACCTTACTTCCCTTACTAATTTTTAATGAAGGTATACCTCTTTTTCCCTCATTAATACCTCCCACGTACACCTGTTACCATGCTAGAATTTTATAATAGTGTTTCCATTTCTCATTTTCATCACATTTCTCTAATATGTTACACCTTCTATTACCATATTAATTATGTTGTGAAATTTATTTATAAGGCCATGTTTTTATTTACATTGGTATATAATGATAGACCCCTTTATATTCCATCAAATGTTTTTATAAATTTATTTGTCACACTGTTAGGCTACTGAAATTGCTCTACGATTTTCCATGCAAAAATAACCATATTGAGAATTCTATACCCATTTCCATATCAAGGGAATTAAAATATACATACATATAGTTATTTATTATATAAATTCATTTATTTTTCCAAATTACATTATCATTGAATAAATGATCATGATGATGATTGAATCCATGTAATATGGACTATGTGGCACATTTAATAATGAGATTGAAATGATTATGAAGCATGCACCAAGATAGTGACACCATGCAGTGGTAACGTTTAGTATCATGATATGCCATGTGAAATGTGGTTTTAATGATGCTAATTCATGTTAAATGATGGTTTATCATGATAATACATTGGTGGTGATCATTATCTCATCATAATATCATGTTGAATGTTATTTCCACAATTCCTTTTTATGATAATCATGTTATACCATGATTTTATTTTCATGTTTTTCTTGTGACCCAATGATATTCCTATTTCCAAAAATATATTTTATACATAATTTTATTCCTTGTTTACTCCATTATTGATCTTTATATCTCACAACTTTCTTATGTGTATCCTCATGTAATGTCATACAATGTTATGTATGAATGAATTAGTTGGTCATGTTTAAGAATCATGAATCACAAATCTTGTATTTCATTTTTTAAGTTGTTATATAATATTCCTAATTTTCCAAGACACTAGACCTATTGATCCTAAGAGTTTTTTATGTTTATTTTTATATACTAAATCGTTTTTATCTTTTTAATAGAGATAGAAGGGGTTTTATAGATTGTTATATGGGATGAGTTTAGTTATTTTTAGATGAGGATTATAAAAATAATTTGAAAGTCTTAGTGATAATACTAATTATAATAAAATATTCCCTAAATTTCGATGAGTATATAATATGTGGGTTATGAAGTAGATAAATTATTGTCTACAGCTGAACCATAAGTGGCATCTCTAACATAGATGTATGTAGAGGTAAAACCCGAAAACACCACTTTGAGCTAGACTCGAAAGGGAACCAGTGCATAAAAATGGGCTTTGCATTACTCTTTGCTCGAAAATCCAAGGTGATATGATTTAATAAATTCATATTCACAGTATGAACAATTATTAAATGAAAACAAAAATCACATAAGAATATACATTATGAAATAAAATCATGGATACATTAGATTTAATCCTAGAAATTCATAAGTTAAGAAAATAAATGTAATTTATAATTTGTCCCATTAATGTCAATAGATTCCCCTTTATGTTATAAATATTTAAGATACTCATCCATAATTTTTAATTTATTCTTTACAATTCTCTATAACAGGATGAATCTGGTTAACAAATGATACCAAGGGAAATGTGATTACTACCTCAATGAGATTCCTAATAGGATGGGAGCTCATGTATGACATATAAAAATTTCTTCAAACCATATACAGTAAATCATGAATAATAATTGGAACTTTTTTACTGTACAATGTCATCAAGAAAGAGGAAAATTACATCCCATTAATGTCAATCAGATATAGGTGATAAAGGAACGAAGACCAATTCTTATTTGTGATACAACTGTGAATAGAGGGATTAAAGGAAATGTCACAATTGGACTACAATATGTTTCAAGTGTGGAAAGTAAGGACACAAAGTATCAAATTCCCAAAAAAATGGATAATGTGATAGATGGAAAAAAGATCCTTCTATGGAATCATTCAAAGTTCCATGTGATAAATGTAGAGAGGGTGGGGAATTAAACAAGACAATTCCCTATTTTAAGGGTTGAGAAGCATGATGGAAATAAACAATTTCCATGATCATGGGAGTATAAGAAGTCTTATGCTAAGATGATTATGGATTAATTAATTACATGTTTCTACAACATTCTAGTAGTGTATGTCCTAATTAATTTCCATTCATACCCTATTATTATATATTTCATGTTTTATAAGAATCATTTTGTCCCCAAAAAAATGATATTAAATAATTTTGGTGAAACTTATATAAGTGTGGTATCACATGTATATGTTTGTTATTATGTTCTCAATTGAAATAATAATAGTTTCCCTTTATTCAGATTTGAGGAAAAATGACAGTTTCATTTTCTATTCCTCAAGGTAGTTGAAAATGAATGAGAAATACATTCCCATGCATGATCTAGTGTTAGTGGATATAATCATTTCATTGATAATATATAGGAATTATATATTTGGTAAAAGTGTGAAATATATATCGATCACAAAAGTCTCAAATATATATTATCATAGAATTAGATGAATATGAACCATCAATGATGGTTAGGGCTCATTAAGGACAACAACTTCCCAATCCGTTACCACCCTGGGAAACGAACAAGGTGGTATATACTCTATGTTGAAATGACACAGTGATTCTTTGACTGATAATAATTGAGATGGAATCAATCTTCTTATATTTTATGATTATTGAAAAGTCATTGATAATGAACTGAACATCATCAATCCTTTCACAATGATTTCTCAAACAACTTTTTGGAAATGTTAAAGGATTATAAAAAAGATGATATGAGAACTCAGAAGAAAGTGGAAACTATTAGAAAATTTAAATACTCGAAGTTCAATGCTAACAGAGAAGGGATAAGGATATTTTCTTCAAGACTATGTGTTCCATCAAATTCAATGTAAAAAATAACTTTTGTATGATCCACATATTTTGAATTTATCCATTCACCCAGGAAACCCAATGATATATTGAGATATCCTAGAGCAGTATTGGTGGGATAACATGAAGATGGATATAGATAAATATACATCAATGTGTTTAGTATGCCAGCAATTGAAGTATTAGAGGTAGTAGTCTAAGGTAATGATAAAACTGATAACCATACCAATATTGAAATGGGATAACATATCCATAGAAATTTACACTATACATTCAAATACATCCCAAAGAAACAATTCTCTTTGGATTATTATTGGTTTTCTTAGAAACACTTCCCACTTAATTGGAATTTGAGAAGATTTGTCATTGGATAACTAGCATTAATATACATCATAGAAGTGGTTTGTCTTCATAGTGTACCACTATCAATGATATCAGATTGAGATCCTAGATTCACATATATATTCTGGAAGAGTATCCAATATTCTCTAAATACTGAGATGAACTACAGTATAGCTTATCATCCTCAATCTGATGTCAAATCTAAAAGGACATCCAAACCCTTCAGGAAATGTTGAGTAAATTATCAAAGGACTATAAAGGAGGATGTGACCATCATCTTCCTCTGGTTTACTTCTCTTGCAAAAATAATTTTCCCTCAAGTAACCAAATAGATCTTTATGATGACCTTTATGGAGATATATTGACCACCAACATGTCGGGATGAATTTGGGGAGTGAAAAGTTCGTGGTCCAAAAAATGGATGATGAAATGGTGGGGATGGTTTAGACCATCCAGAGGCACATTAAAGATGGTTCGAGCCGAAAAAAGAGTTATGCTTACAATCATCATTAAGACCTAATGATCGATGTTAGAGACACGGTATTCCTCTGCATATCACCATAGAAGAATTATTTGAAATTTTTTAATATGTTAAAGCATAGTCCTAGGTACATCGAAAATTTTGAGGTCCTATATCACATTTGAGTAGTGGCATATCGACTAACACTCCTACCGAACCTATCCGATATACATGATGTTTTCCCTATATAAATATTGAGGATGTACCAACCTAAACCATCACATGAACTCAAAGAATTTCTAGTACCATTGGAGAATAACCTATACTTTGAAGAAAATATAGTGAATAACAGAGATCATAGCAAGAAACATTCTACAAAATAAGATGATTCACCTCATTTTGGTGTTGTGGTGAAACCACATGTTTGAATAAGTAACATATGAAATGGGGGAAGTGATGAGGCAGAGTTACCCTCATCTGTTTTACTAAAGGGAAAGACATTTTCAAGTGAAAGAGTTCATAAGGGGGAACTGTTTTAATGACATGAACATTTATGAATAAAAGAGGATTTCTTTTAACGTTTTATGTACATAGAGAACACAGTTACTCGTTTTTTTTATCATTTTTGGGTTTAAATGACCATTATTTATCATTACCATTCATAATATAGTTGTTGAATAGTGATCACACAACTGATAAAAACATATATGTCCAAAAAATCTTTTCGACACATAAAAAGGGAAGGATGTCCTCACCTAGTAGACCATGGCTGTAAAAAGTTCATTTTTCGAGAATCAGAATGTTCGTAGCATCACAGGGCTATACAATTAGTGTGAGAAGGGTTACATATTTTTGATGATTAGAAAATTGCATTTTTAAAGAATTTTTTTTAACTATATATTGAAGTTTTAAATAGTTAATATTTTAATTCAATATTATTGTAAAAATAATTATATTAAAAATAATTTATTATATAATTTTTATGATACCAAATGTAATTTTATTAAAGAATGAAATCTATTTTTTTCAAAACCCATGAATTTTAAATAAATGATGGATTTCAATTTTAAAGTGAAAATTCATAATTTTAAAAAATTATTTATATAAAATCAATATTATATTTTGAATCCAAATTTTTAAATTATACAATAGTGAAATTTTCATAATTATTTGAGATAGTGGCATTTTTGGGTATAAATTAAATACCATATAAATTGAATATGTGATTTATGATATCATAATGACCCCAAAATGATTTTATAAAATACTATAATGGGAATTATAGGCCCAATATATGAATTCCCATTAAAATAACATAAATTAATATTTATTTAACTTATTTTAGAATTCCTTAGTGAATCCTTCAATGTGAAAATTATATTTTTAAAATTTTAATTCGTTTCCTTGAGTGTGTGACTCACCTCTACATAAGAAATTATAATAGTTTAATATCTTCTGAAATTATCCTAATCAAATAATGTTTTAAACATTTCTTTGAAAAAAACCATGGTATGTTTTTTGGTTTTTAATATTTAATTAAATATATTCCAAACCCTAGGTTGGTGAAATATTAAAGAACTCCCCTCTCAATTACTATATAATCTCACCCAATATCCCACTACACATCACTCAAAATCCATGGATCATATCCCTACTCTATCCTACCCACACTATAATCATCCCAAGGTACCCCAATCTCTAAATAATCACTTATTCAAGCTTTCGAATTCATACACTCAAGTAAGGGATCATCACGTTACATCCTTTTTCATTTTTATCCAAGTTCTTTATATTGTTACACCCTTTTATTTTCAATTATATATGTTGGTGTATGATTTTAGTCATATCACATACTAACCATATTATGTTTTTATTATGGGATTCCTCTTTCTCACTCATTAATCAATCCCATGTACAGTCGTTTCTATGATGAAATTTCATAAGATTTATTCCATTTCTCCTCATTCTTGTTGTTTCTCTATTATATTACACAATCTATTACAAAATTACATGTGTTGATAAAATTTTTTTATATCCCCCTTACTTTCCGTTTTATTTAAATATAATTATAGACCCCATTCAATCTTATCATCAATTTTTATTAAATTTTATGTCATTCTCTTAGTCTACTGAAATTGCACTATGATTCCCCAGGAAAAACTCATCATATAGTGAATATAATTACTATTTCTCTATCAAGGGTATTCAAATTTATCCACATATTATTATTTATTATAGACATTAAATTATGAATTCCATATTCCTTAATCATTTAATAAATTATGATTTTTAATGAATTCTTGTTATATTATCTATGTGTAACTCTTATGCATTAGATTAAAATTATTATGAATGGTGTTCCATGAGAGATCTCCAATTCATTGGGTAATATATTGTATAATGATACTCCATGGGAAATGCGGGTTTACTCATGTAAATTAATTTTGAATGTGGTTTTAATCATGCTAATATATGTGAAATGATTCATAGCTCAAGATAATGTCTTATTGTATGTTTTTTCCACATTTACATGTTATGAAAACCATGTTATATCATTCCATAATGTTCATGTTTCTCTTATACTCTATTAATATGCATATTTCATAACATATATTTTATGCTTCATGTTATGACATGTTTGATTAATTACTGGGATTTATAGATAAAACCTTTTTTATGTATGTCCTCAGGTAATCCCAATAAGTGTTAAAAACGACGGAATGAGTTGGTCATATCGAAGACGTTTGAAATAAATTTGATGAATTTCATTTTTTCTATTGTTATATAGTGTTTATAAATTTACAATACACTATACCTCTTGATCTTTGGAGTTTTCATAAGTTCAATTTTATATAATAAATCATGTTTTTGTGAGTAATTAAGGGTAAGGATATTATAGTACATTTGTCCCAACACCACAAACCCACATAGTATTCAGATAAGGATGTATCACAATGATGACCCAAAAAATATATATTTTACCAAAATTATAGGGGTTTCATCTATTCTTTATTCAAATTTTAACTTATGGTTATGTTATTTAATCAATGTTTTCCTAAATCCAGTTCCAAAGGTTTCTATTAAACCTTACATTGATTCAGACTATAGCGATCTAGCCCCAAATAGCCCGGATCTGTTGTCTACTACAAAATAATTTTGCATGATGATAGAACATCAATACCTAAAGGGCCGATATTTATAGTATTATTGGTAAACCACATACACAAATGGGTATTTCATAAAAAAATGGATACTCTCATTACAACGTATTATTTCAATTCAAAAAATAAATAAAAAGCTTGCAGATAACTATAATCTATCTAGTATATTTCTACATTTCCATTATCTTATTCCACATGTATTTATAGGTAATAAAACATAAAAAATGTGAGCTCAAATGTATCATAAAAATATTATAAAGTATAAATAACAATAAATCAATGAAAAAAGTCAATATGGAATGGTAAATAACTTAACAACCATTCCATGTAGTCAATAAACTGAATGGAAGTATGTATGAAATATGTAATGGTAATAACTGAAACTAAATTCCATTAAAATAAATAGAAAAGTAAAATCCTATATGTTAGAGTAAGAAAGTAAATCAATTATATTAATCAATGAGCATAAATGAAATGTATCCGTATATATGTCAATGAAAAATATCATGAATGAATAATAACTAAAACTAATATGAGGGAAATTCATTCCCAATTGACCTAATGTCTAAGGAACATGAAATCCTAGTACTGTTAGGATCTATACACCAGACAGTCAAAAACAACTAACTTATCTTATGTTTAATTTGAAAATATGATTTGACACTTGATAAACTAGCGATGCATGGAAGAGATATATAAATTATTTGATACACCCATAACTGAATGTCAAAAGCATTCCTCATGTTGAATAATAATATTAAATAATATGAAATTTTAAGTACACTTATTGGATGGTGAATTTGGATTTATGAAATAACTGTCATAGTAAACACCATATGCTAAATGTCTTACAGTTTTGGAAATACTAATATCAATTTACTGAAATTGGGGATATTCAAGTAAAATTCTAATGATAAATTATTATTATAATGTGATTATTTCAAGGTAAATTAACAATCATAAAAGGAAGTGATATTATAAAAATTTGTGGAGAATAATCAGTAAACAATCCAAAGTGTCCCATACCACATTGAAACATTTAACTCAGAATAACCAGAAAGGTATGAAATTAAATGAATCTAATAATATCATGATAATTATTGGATAGATAATATAATTTATGTAAATGGAAATAAGTAATTAATGAATATTAAATTAATCCTATAGATTTAAAATTGAGAGAAAAATCATTTCCTATTTGGTAACAAATGAGTTGGAAAACCCAAAAAAATTATAATTAAAAAAAATAAGTTTACATGAAGATCATATTGTTCATGATATTTTATGTCTATGTGGAAGTATTTACACCACAAATAAGAAATTAGGTCAAAAATAATTATGTATGCCTCATGGAATGGAAATTTGATGAGAATCCCTTACCTATGAATCAAAAGTCCTAAAAGTGATAATCATCAAATGAAACATCTAATTACTATGAAGATAATATGATTACTTATACTATTTTTTTTAAAGGTTGGAACCAAAGCCTCATTTTATTATTAAAGAAAATCAAATACCTCTTTTAACTTGGTAGTGGGAGACCCATTACATAGCCCGAAGGCCTAGTGGGCTTGTATCCCATTACATAGCCTATAGGACCAATTTTTTGTCCCAATTTCCATTCTGTGAATAGTAACATGGCTGCAACAGTACCGGCACTACTACAGTGCCCTGTCGCCGCTACATTAACCGCCGTCTAAAGTACCACCACTACTTAATATATTTTGTTAATTTTCTATATTCTTTATAACCATTTTCTTGTTTATAGTTTCTTTTATTTCACATATTACGATGTTTTTTATAACTATATATACAATCAAGATTATATCTGGTGTTTTTGATGAAATTCTATTTTTGAGTCAATATAACGATTGTAGGTCAACTATGTTCAAATGGGTCATTATATAATATCAAAATAATAATAAACATAACATAATTATTATATTTTTACAAGAAATATACATATTAAATAAATAATTAAATATGGTTCTGAAAAATGAGTTGATTTTAAAATCATAGAGACGGTGGGCCTTACGTACGCATGAGTAGCATTCCCATTATAAAATAATCTTTGTGGAAATGAGGTATGTTTCAGAAATCATTCCATAATAATCATTATATAATAAATATCATATAAATTATTCAAATATAATAATATATATAATTATATGGTGTAAAAGGGATCAAATCATGTCAAAGTGGTGGTAGTCCACATGTCGACAATCAACGTTATCTCTATTAATGTGGGTTAATGGGTAATAAAGGATATATATATATATATCTCCAAAAATATAATTTCTTCATTAATATCAAATGAATTTTGTTTATGACTCATATTTTTATTTATAACCATAATTTATACATTTAATATATTATGTAAAAAATTGCATCACTTTGTGGTGGTGATAGTCAACACATTCTCAAAAGTTGTCATCGTACTATCATAAATAGGAATATACTAAATATATGTACGATATAAATTTTAATGAAGTATAAAGACACAATAAATATCATATATGACATATATAAATTATGTTTACATCATAATGGACACCATGAGAGGATGTAAAGGAAGAATGAACAATCATCGTTCCTTGAGGAAATAATTTGTTGTTCATAAAAACATTATGTATATTACCCATTAGATGGTGTTGTAACATCGAAAAAAAATATTGAATAAGAATGTTTCATATTTGTTAATCTTTTTGACTAAAATATTAATTTTAATTTATATGGTTATCTATGTTTGATGACGTACCCAACCCACAAAAGTGGGTTTCTCTGGAATTATATGTTGCACTAAAGGATGAGTCATACTTAATAATATTAATAATATTATTATTTATTATTTTGAAATGGAAGTTAACACCAAGTAGTGGTTTTACTAGGAATGAAAAAAACAATCCATATTATGATTAATCGTGTTTGTTAAATGTTTTTGGATTTATCAAATAAAATTTAGAGACGTAAAATCATAATGAATCCAATATTAAGCATAAATAATCTAATATATTTTAGATGTAGTTATACTAATTTTTTATGGGGAAACCTTTTTAAATATTATTTTCTTCACTATATATGAATAATTTTTAAAATTAAAAATCTTTTTTATATGAGGGAATTCAAAATTTTTATTGGGTAATTTTGTGTTTTATAATTTGATAAAGTTCATTTTAATGATTAGTTAATAATACTGCATTTTATGTCAGAACTATCCTTCCATCTAATTTATTTATGTGATATGAAAATAATTTTAAATTTTTTTAATGTGTAATTAGTATATGTTTTTTTGATTAAGTCAAATTTGCTCATTTAATGTAATTTTACATTTAAATTGTACATAAACATATGTCAATCTTTTGATAGTTTTTATTTCATAAAACACTACTTTATCATTTTGACAGTGGGAATTTATTTTAAATTAATTTCTTTTAATTATGTGTTTTTAATTTTTAAAAATGGATTCCATTGTTGGAATCATTTTTTCAAAATTATGTTATAATTTTTTTGGATATTATTAATAGTTACTTTAGTAATTATATTTTATTTATAATGGTTAAAGGGAACATTATGTAAAAAGGGTATAAATAATATAATAAATACATATATTTACCCTAATACGTGTCTTAACTTAATTGGATGAGTCATGGTTGACAAAAAACCCTTTAGGTTGAACCATTTGCATTTGGGGTCCACGTTAGAGTGAAATGGCATTTAATTACTTTTAATTTAATGATAAAGGATATATAACATAAACTTCTATCTTGATAATAAATAAATTTTAATATGTGGTTATACATAAGATAATTCTGACTATAATTACTCCATGGAAAGATACTAATACTTTTTACATCATGTTATTTTATTTTAAATTTTTAGACATCATATAAATAATTTTATCAATGACACAATTATGATGTTTTGATTACCTTATTGACGAATTATTTTAATATATGATATTAAAAAAATTTAAATAAATATATTATGAAACTTTTTAGGCCATAAAATAATTGCATATATGATTATGGATTTTTATTATTTTAATTAATGAGGTTTTTTACAATAATAAGGTTGTAATGGATTTTAAAAATGACATGATATGAATAGTGTAAAAAATGACATATATGAGTTTGTTTACAAATTACTATTCCATTAAATGATATAATGTCCCAAAAAATTATGCAGCCAAATTACATAGATAATGTTTAAAATATAATCAATTAACCACTTGTGTATAAATTTCCATTTTATAGAAACATTATCAATAATATATTATGAATATACAATAATTCAACCTAAGTGTTTAATTAGTTAACTAATGGTTAAAGCTAAAATATAAGGATAAATTTGAGAGAAAAACATGTCTAAAACATATTTCTTAAGAGTATTTAGAACAATACTCGACAAATATTCTAATTAAATGATGTTTGTACCTTTTAAAATAAAAATATAGTTTATAATAAAATAATCGTTCTTGACATTCTCAATGTTACCATTCTCTCTCTTATAAAATTCCACCACTTATAACCCCTTACTCACAACTATCAATCAAATCGGATCATCAAAAATATACTCCAATACACTTCCCATATACCTTCCATCCTCCTAGAAGCCTTAAATTTGGAATAAGGCAATTCATGAAATCCATTTGGCTCAAATCAAAAGAAGTTACCTTATTTAGAGGTAACATCTTATCTCAAGTTCATTTCTTTTATTTTCATTATCAACCCCCTATGCTCTTCATAGACATTGATTTCATAAATACACTAGTAATGTAAATATACTAGGTTATTATTATTATATATAATCTAACAACACTAATAGGAACATCCATCAAAAAGATACGATTATATTGTTTCTATTTATGGTGATCTACTACCTCATGAAGCAATGATTGTTCAATTTTACACTACCACCTCTCAAGATGGAAATTATTATTACACTCTATTTATATATGATATATATTATATTTAAATTGTCAATATGATACTATTTTTTTTAAAACACACCTTTATGCTTTTCATTATGGGTAAATACGAAAATTTTATTCAAGGAAGTGCAGACTACCGCCCCCACAATGTTGTTTGACTCGTTAATTCCATACATGGAATATATAAACGATGGAAGTAATGAAAATATTTAATATATATATAATATTATATAATACATTAATTATAAAATACCTCATTATTTTTTAGTTTTAATTCTTTTAAATATGAAAAATAAATGAAATTAGTGTTCATGTGTACGTACAACATTCCTTCTTCATGAATGATGCATTTAATTTCTCACCTACAAATTTTATGGAATATTATAAAAATATATACACATGATATAAATACATATATACTTGAAATATATGATATATAAATCATTAATACTATTCTGTAGAATTTATTACATTGGACCACATGGAGAATTTGTGATTATAGCAAGATCATTTTTTACTTAAGTAACAAACATCGACAAAATGAATAATATTAACATAAATAATTATGTATTTTTTATAACATGATAATAAGTTATATGAAGAGAATATAAAATTTAAAAATGGTTTTTAATAAATTGAAAATTACTTATGTTTATTATTTAGGAAGAACAAGGATCATACGTGATGAACGATACTCAAGGTAAGGGTCTTTGCCTAAATCTTCTTTCATTGATGCATATTTTGATAATATACACCTACTTATGATTCATGATGTGTAATAAATTCCTTTGGATATTACATTCATAAAAAGTGAATATTTTTTTGATGAAGTGTTTTACTAAATGAAAAAATGAATATTTTTAACGTATGCGGCAACAATGAACTCTTCAACGATGTAATCTTTATTTGGATTCCTATATAAGCCTTAATATTTTTTAAAGGAAAAGAAATCACTTCTTACATTTTTGGGTGTTTTTATTTAAAATTCGTTTTTAAATGGATTGAGTTTCACAATATCATGAAATGATTTCTTGTTTTTTCAAAAGAAATGTTATTGGTGAAATGTTAATATTTTAAATATTTTGTTTTTAATGATTATATAATGTAATTATACATTTTATGGTTTGTTATGTGATAAACTAGTAATTTGTTGTTATGTGAAAAACCAAATGACAGGTGGTTCAGTGATAAACCACGGAAGTATGTTTACGTTATAACTTCCAATACATTGTGTATGGATGTCAGAGTTATGGATATTAAATTAAGTGAAATGTGTGGAAGTCGACCATATGGTTATTCTATTTAAGAAGTTTTACGTCTAAAGTAAACATTATAATATATATGTTTCTTTATAAAGGATTTATGGAAATATTTTTATTACAAAAAGGGTAAGTAATGAGCTTATATTCGTTGAAGTTGTTTTTGCTACTTCTTATTGGTGAAAAGTATTACATTATGATAAAGTATTCATGGTTTACATTTTGTTTTGAAAAACTAAATGTTTTCCAACTTTATATATCCCTTACTGAGCTTTTTCAACTAATCCCATGTTGTGAATAGTTATTCACCAAACAAAAGGATAAACAGGGTCATTAATGGGATCAAGAAAAAGTCATGTTATTTAAAACAAGTAAGTAAACATGTTTCTTTTTAAAGTGTTTTTGTTTTATGGAAAAATAGATAGTGAGTAGAAGTGTATCCTTGTAATATTCAATGTGTTATGTATATGTTATTACATAATAATCTAAATATATGAACCTAAATATATCCTGAATAAAAATTTCTATCCTAATTCAATATCATGAAATGTATAAGGTTGGGGCCTTAGAGTTGGTATTAGAGGTCAGTTTATATAACATTAAGTGTTAATTTTTTTAATAGAATATCCATAAATAATATTTAAATTATTGTAAAATTGAAATGGTATATAATGTGAAGATTAAAATATTTATTTTTCTAAGATATGTTTGTTCAGAATGGTTTTCCATAGAGGAAATCGGGCATCAATACTGGGAAGGAATACAGAGTAGAATAACCTTCAACATCTGGAGGTGGTCAGAATCATAACTGAATAGTATGTTGCATTGATAGATTAGTTCAATCAGGTGATAAATGGTGATTGAGTCCATGCATGAAATTTAGTAGATCATGATTAGTGGAACATGTCTATAGTAGTGCATTTCATGGGGAAATCCCCCATCTTTTAGAGGATCATATGACCATGTGAAGGTTGAAGGGAAAATCAAACCCCTGGAAATGATTTTCGATGTCATGGGGTGTATAGAAAATAAAAAAGATAGTCTTGATGTTTATCATTTTTAATGAGAAGCCGATTAGTAGTGGTTGATGGTTAAAAATATCATGGATAGTGTGGAGATTTATTCTCATGGTTGTGACTATTTTAAAGATATGTTTTTTGAGAAATATTTTCCCAATGAGGTTCAACATAGGATAGAAAACACTCCCACAATTTAGGTAGGAGGATGACTCAGTGGCTACATATGATTCAAAGTTCATCCAACAAGAATGCTTTCTCCTAATTTCATTCAAGATCTTAGTTATAAGATAGATAAGTTTTACACCGAATGGAAGCCATGATATCAAAATGCATTAGCCTCTAATGAATTCAAACCAAATGAGAAACTTCATCGATGTGATGAGAATGTAGAAATGGAGTTTTATCAATATTAGGTGTTCCAAGAACCCAAATGGCCTAAAGGCCTCATTTTGTATTTATTTTTGATAAACCCCCTTTCAAGGGATGAGGGGAACCATTACATGTTCTATAGTCTTAGAGATTACATGAACCATATCCCAAAAGAAATTATACAGACTATACAAGGAACTCCTCATCCATGTTTCCTCATCGTGATATCAACACCTTGGGGAATGTATCTCAAAATTGGGAAACTACTTCTGTTGTGTTAAGGCCGGTCATATTTCATGTAACTATTAAGAAGATGAATAGTTGAGCAATGAAAATAAAGTTATTTGATGTTTTAGTTGCAATGAGTTTTCACATTAGTTTGATGTGTGTCCAATATTGAAAACCTTAGGTACAAGCTAGACTGATTTAATGTATAAGGGTGTGTATAAATCATTTTCTACTATTATATTTGATATGGGACCATCAAATGAATTTGTATCAGGTACGTTGTTTATTTTTTCAGATTATGTAGTTGGGTTGTATGTCCCAAGATATACATGTTCATTCATATCTGTGAAATTTTTAGGTAAATTTGGAATCCACCTCATCGAATAAATACATTAATTATGGTAAAAACAATTGGGGGAAATTTGGAAGAAAAAAGATTTAATAACGATCTTTTTATTTCTCTATTTGGAATGAACCTTCCTAGAATCTTTTTTGTTATTCCTCTAGTATCGTTTGATGTTATTTTTTGAATACATTGTATTTCTGTTTACCATCAAAAGATTGACTATAGAGATTAATAGGTTTATTTTCATAAATTAATAAAATTTTTGTACAAGAATGAACCCACAACATGGATAACAATTTTCAATGCTAAGAAACCTGTGAATTATGGAAATGAATGTAACCTTGAACGTATTGTTGAAAACAGAGAAATTGTTCAGATTAATGATTTTATAGATGTAAATGAGATTCATGATGTTTTATCATAATGTGATGCCCAGTATTACACCTAATCTTGAAGTTGAATTTATTGTTGACTTAATTCTTGATGCAAATCCAATTTCAAAACCCCCTTATCGAATGGCTCAAATTTATCATCTAGAGTTCAGGAAACAATTGTAAGAGTTTTTATAAAACAGTTACATTCAACCGATCACATCAATATGGGGTTCCCCAGTATTTTTTTGTTAAAATGTAAAATGGTTTAATGATAATTTTCATTGAATAATATCACTATATGAAAAATAATCATTTTTCTCATATTGATGATTTGTCTGATCAGATCCTGGGATCTCAGTAATATTAGAAAATTGACATGGGGCCAGAGTACCATCGGTTGAATGTAAAGGATATAGTCCTTCCAAATACAATTTTTCATACTAGACATGGCCATTACGATGTTGTAGTTAGGTCTTTTTGGTTATCCAATGCACCTATTGTATTCATGGATCCTATGAATAGAATATTCTGTGAGTTCTTGGATATGTTGGTTGTGGTGTTTATTGTTGACTTTTTGTTATTTTAAAAATGTAATGAAGAACATGAATGTCAATTAAGTGTTGTCTTAAAATCCTTTTAAGAAAATTAATTTTCTGGAAAATTTAGAATGTACGAGTTTTGGTTGAAAAATATTTCATTCCATGGTCTTATTGATTTTAATTATTTAAAAATAGATGACCCTTCTAAAACCAATTTTTTTCGATGAGTGGACAAGACATACCAATATCATAGATATTCATACATGTATTGGTTTAGATGGATATTACTGATGGTTTTTTGATAATTCTTCATGGTTATCAAGAAAAAAAACTATGTTAACTCGATAAGTGTTAAAAACGACGGAATGAGTTGGTCATATCGAAGACGTTTGAAATAAATTTGATGAATTTCATTTTTTCTGTTGTTATATAGTGTTTATAAATTTCCAATACACTATACCTCTTTATCATTGGAGTTTTCATAAGTTCAATTTTATATAATAAATCATGTTTTTGTGAGTAATTAAGGGTAAGGATATTATAGTACATTTGTCCCAACACCACAAACCCACATAGTATTCAGATAAGGATGTATCACAATGATGACCCAAAAAATATATATTTTACCAAAATTATAGGGTTTTCATCTATTCTTTATTCAAATTTTAACTTATGGTTATGTTATTTAATCAATGTTTTCTTAAATCCAGTTCCAAAGGTTTCTATTAAACCTTACATTGATTCAGACTATAGCGATCTAGCCCCAGATAGCCCGAATCTGTTGTCTACTACAAAATAATTTTGCATGATGATAGAACATCAATACCTAAAGGGCCGATATTTATAGTATTCTTGGTAAACCACATACATAAATGGGTATTTCATAAAAAAATGGATACTCTCATTACAACTTATTATTTCAATTCAAAAAATAAATAAACAGCTTGCAGATAACTATAATATATCTATTATATTTCTACATTTCCATTATCTTATGCCACATGTATTTATAGGTAATAAAACATAAAAAATGTGAGCTCAAATGTAACATAAAAAAATTATAAAGTATAAATAACAATAAATCAATGAAAAAAGTCAATATGGAATGGTAAATAACTTAACAACCATTCCATGTAGTCAAAAAACTGAATGGAAGTATGTATGAAATATGTAATTGTAATAACTGAAACTAAATTCCATTAAAATAAATAGAAAAGTAAAATCCTATATGATAGAATAAGAAACTAAATCAATTATATTAATCAATGAGCATAAATGAAATGTATCCGTATATATGTCGATGAAAAATATCATGAATGAATAATAACTAAAACTAATATGAGGGAAATTCATTCCCAATTGACCTAATGTCTAAGGAACATGAGATCCTAGTACTGTTAGGATCTATCCACCAGACATTCAAAAACAGCTAACTTATCTTATGTTTAATTTGAAAATCTGATTTGACACTTGATAAACTAGCGATGCATGGAGGAGATATATAAAGTATTTGATACACCCATAACTGAATGTCAAAAGCATTCCTCATGTTGAATAATAATATTAAATAATATGAAATTTCAAGTACACTTATTGGATGGTGAATTTGGATTTATGAAATAACTGTCAAAGTAAACACCATATGCTAAATGTCTTACAGTTTTGGAAATACTAATATCAATTTAATGAAATTGGGGATATTCAAGTAAAATTCTAATGATAAATTATTATTATAATGTGATTATTTCAAGGTAAATTAACAATCATAAAAGGAAGTGATATTATAAAAATTTGTGGAGAATAATCATTAATCAATCCAAAGTGTCCCATACCACATTGAAACATTTAACTCAGAATAACTAGAAAGGTATTAAATTAAATGAATCTAATAATATCATGATAATTTTTGGATAGATAATATAATTTATTTAAATGGAAATAAGTAATTATTGAATATTAAATGAAACCTATAGATTTAAAAGTGAGAGAAAAATTATTTCCTATTTTGTAACAAATGAGTTGGAAAACCCAAAAAAATTATAATTAAAAAAAATAAGTTTACATGAAGATCATATGGTTCATGATATTTTATGTATATGTGGAAGTATTTACACCACAAATAAGAAATTAGGTCTAAAATAATTATGTATGCCTCATGGAATGGAAATTTGATGAGAACCCCTTACCTATGAATCAAAAGTCCTAAAAGTGATAATCATCAAATGAAACATCTAATTACTATGAAGATAATATGATTAATTATACTATATTTTTTTTAAAGGTTGGAACCAAAGCCTCATTTTATTATTAAATAAAATCAAATACCTCTTTTAACTTGGTAGTGGGAGACCCATTACATAGCCCGAAGGCCCAGTGGGCTTGTATCCCATTACATAGCCTGTAGGACCAATTGTTTGTCCTAATTTCCATTCTATGAATAGTAACACGGCTGCAACAGTACCAGCACTACTACAGTGCCCTTCCGCCGCTACATTACCCGCCGATCTAAAGTACCACCACTACTTAATATATTTTGTTAATTTTCTACATTATTTAGAACCATTTTCTTGTTTATAATTTCTTTTATTTCACATATTACGATGTTTTTTATGACTATATAATCAATCAAGATTATATCTGGTGTTTTTGATGAAATTCTATTTTTGAGTCAATATAACGATTGTAGGTCAACTATGTTCAAATGGGTCATTATATAATATCAAAATAATAATAAACATAACATAATTATTATATTTTTACATGAAATATACATATTAAATAAATAATTAAATATGGTTCTGAAAAATTAGTTGATTTTAGAATCATAGAGACGGTGGGCCTTACGTACGCATGAGTAGCATTCCCATTATAAAATAATCTTTGTGGAAATGAGGTATGTTTCAGAAATCATTCCATAATAATCATTATATAATAAATATCATATAAATTATTCAAATATAATAATATATATAATTATATGGTGTAAAAGGGATCAAATCATGTCAAAGTGGTGGTAGTCCACATGTCGACAAACAACGTTATCTCTGTTAATGTGGGTTAATGGGTAATAAAGGATATATATATATATATATATATCCAAAAATATAATTTCTTCATTAATATCAAATTAATTTTTTTTATGTCTCATATTTTTATTTATAACCATAATTTATACATTCAATATATTATGTAAAAAATTGCATCACTTTGTGGTGGTGATAGTCCACACATTCTCAAAAGTTGTTATCGTACTATCATAAATAGGAATATACTAAATTTATGTACGATATAAATTTTAATGAAGTATAAAGACACAATAAATATCATATATGACATATATAAATTATGTTTACATCATAATGGACACCATGAGAGGATGTAAAGGAAGAATGAACAATCATCGTTCCTTGAGGAAATAATTTTTGGTTCATAAAAACGTTATGTATATTACCCATTAGATGGTGTTGTAACATCCCAAAAAAAATATTGAATAAGAATGTTTCATATTTGTTAATCTTTTTGACTAAAATATTAAATTTAATTTATATGTTTATCTATGTTTGATGACGTACCCAACCCACAAAAGTGGGTTTCTCTGGAATTATATGTTGCACTGAAGGATGAGTCATACTTAATAATATTTATTATTTTATTATTTATTATTTTGAAATGGAAGTTAACACCAAGTAGTGGTTTTACTAGGAATGAAAAAAACAATCCATATTATGATTAATCGTGTTTGTTAAATGTTTTTGGATTTATCAAATAAAATTTAGAGACGTAAAATCATAATGAATCCAATTTTAATCATAAATACTCTAATATATTTTAGATGTAGTTTTACTAATTTTTTATGGGGAAACCTTTTTAAATATTGTTTTCTTCACTATATATGAATAATTTTTAAAATTAAAAATCTTTTTTATATGAGGGAATTGAAAATTTTTATTGGGTAATTTTGTGTTTTATAATTTGATAAAGTACATTTTAATGATTAGTTAATAATACTGCATTTTATGTCAAAACTATCTTTCCATATAATTTATTTATGTGATATGAAAATAATTTTAAATTTTTTTAATGAGTAATTAGTATATGTTTTTATGATTAAGTCAAATTTTCTCATTTAATGTAATTTTACTTTTAAATTTTACATAAACATATGTCAATCTTTTGATAGTTTTTATTTCATAAAACACTACTTTCTCATTTTGACAATGGGAATTTATTTTAAATTAATTTCTTTTAATTATGTGTTTTTAATTTTTAAAAATGGATTCCATTGTTGGAATCATTTTGTCAAAATTATGTTATAATTTTTTTAGATATTATTAATAGTTACTTTAGTAATTATATTTTATTATATAATGGTAAAAGGGAACATTATGTAAAAAGGGTATAAATAATAAAATAAATACATATATTTACCCTAATACGTGTCTTAACTTAATTGGATGAGTCATGGTTGACAAAAAACCCTTTAGGTTGAACCATTTTCATTTGGGGTCCACATTAGAGTGAAATGACATTTAATTACTTTTAATTTAATGATAAAGGATATATAACATAAACTTCTATCTTGATAATAAATAAATTTTAATATGTGGTTATACATAAGATAATTCCGACTATAATTACTCCATGGAAAGATAATAATACTTTTTTACATCATGTTATTTTATTTTAAATTTTTAGACATCATATAAATAATTTTAACAATCACACAATTATGATGTTTTGATTACCTTATTGACGAATTATTTTAATATATGATATTATAAAAATTTAAATAAATATATTAAGAAACTTTTTAGGCCATAAAATAATTGAATATATGATTATGGATTTTTATTATTTTAATTAATGAGGTTTTTTAAAATAATAAGGTTGTAATGGATTTGAAAAATGACATGATATGAATAGTGTAAAAAATGACATATATGAGTTTGTTTACAAATTACTATTCCATTAAATGATATAATGTCCCAAAAAATTATGCAGCCAAATTACACAGATAATGTTTAAAATATAATCAATTAACCACTTGTGGATATATTTCCATTTTATAGAAACATTATCAATCATATATTATGAATATACAATAATTCAACGTAAGTGTTAAATTAGTTAACTAATGGTTAAAGCTAAAATATATGGATAAATTTGAGAAAAAAACATGTCTAAAACATATTTCTTGAGAGGATTTAAAACAATACATGACAAATATTCTAATTAAATGATGTTTGTACCTTTTAAAATAAAAATATAGTTTATAATAAAATAATCGTTCTTGACATTCTCAATGTTACCATTCTCTCTCTTATAAAATTCCACCACTTATAACCCCTTACTCACAACCATCAATCAAATTGGATCATCAAAAATATACTCCAATACACTTCCCATATACCTCCCATCCTCCTAGAAGCCTTAAATTTGGAATAAGGCTATTCATGAAATCCATTTGGCTCAAATCAAAAGAAGTTACCTTATTTAGAGGTAACATCTTATCTCAAGTTCATTTCTTTTATTTTCATTATCAACCCCCTATGCTCTTCATAGACATTGATTTCATAAATACACTAGTAATGTAAATATACTAGGTTATTATTATTATATATAATCTAACAACACTTATAGGAACATCCATCAAATAGATACGATTATATTGTTTCTATTTATGGTGATCTACTACCTCATGAAGCAATGATTGTTCAATTTTACCCTACCACCTCTCAAGATGGAAATTATTATGAAACTCTATTTATATATGATATATATTATATTTAAATTGTCAATATGATACTATTTTTTTTTTAAAAAACGCCTTTATGATTTTCATTATGGGTAAATACGAAAATTTTATTCAAGGAAGTGCAGACTACCGCCCCCACAATGTTGTTTGACTCGTTAATTCCATACATGGAATATATAAACGATGGAAGTAATGAAAATATTTAATATATATATAATATTATATAATACATTAATTATAAAATACCTCATTATTTTTTAGTTTTAATTCTTTTAAATATGAAAAATAAATGAAATTAGTGTTCATGTGTACGTACAACATTCCTTCTTCATGAATGATGCATTTAATTTCTCACCTACAAATTTTATGGAATATTATAAAAATATATACACATGATATAAATACATATATACTTGAAATATATGATATTTAAATCATTAATACTATTCTGTAGAATTTATTACATTGGACCACATGGAGAATTTGTGATTATAGCAAGATCATTTTTTACTTAAGTAACAAACATCGACAAAATGAATTATATTAACATAAATAATTATTATTTTTTATAACATGATAATAAGTTATATGAAAGGAATATAAAATTTAAAAATGGTTTTTAATAAATTGAAAATTACTTATGTTTATTATTTAAGAAGAACAAGGATCATACGTGATGAACGATACTCAAGGTAAGGGTCTTTGCCTAAATCTTCTTTCATTGACGCATATTTTGATAATATACACCTACTTATGATTCATGATGTGTAATAAATTCCTTTGGATATTACATTCATAAAAAGTGAATATTGTTTTGATGAAGTGTTTTACTAAATGACAAAATGAATATTTTTAACGTATGCGGCAACAATGAACTCTCCAACGATGTAATCTTTATTTGGATTCCTATATAATCCTTAATATTTTTTAAAGGAAAATAAATCACTTCTTACATTTTTGGGTGTTTTTCTTTAAAATTGGTTTTTAAATGGATTGAGTTTCACAATATCATGAAATGATTTCTTGTTATTTCCAAAGAAATGTTATTAGTGAAATGTTAATATTTTAAATATTTTGTTTTTAATGATTATATAATGTATTTATACATTTTATGGTTTGTTATGTGATAAACTAGTAATTGGTTGTTAAGTGAAAAACCAAATGACAGGTGGTTCAGTGATAAACCAAGGAAGTATTGTTACGTTATAGCTTCCAATACATTCTGTATGGATGTCAGAGTTATGGCTATTAAATTAAGTGAAATGTGTGGAAGTCAACCATATGGTTATTCTATTTAAGAAGTTTTACATCTAAAGTAAATGTTATAATATATATGTTTCTTTATAAATGATTTATGGAAATATTTTTATTACAAAAAGGGTAAGTAATGAGCTTATATTCGTTGAAGTTGTTTTTGCTACTTCTTATTGGTGAAAAGTATTACATTATGATAAAGTATTCATGGTTTACATTTTGTTTTGAAAAACTAAATGTTTTCCCAATTTATATATCCCTTACTGAGCTTTTTCAACTAATCCCATGTTGTGAATAGTTATTCACCAAACAAAAGGATAAACAGGGTCATTAATGGGATCAAGAAAAAGTCATGTTATTTAAAACAAGTAAGTAAACATGTTTCTTTTTAAAGTGTTTTTGTTTTATGGAAAACTAGATAGTGAGTAGAAGTGTATCCTTGTAATATTCAATGTGTTATGTATATGTTATTACATAATAATCTAAATATATGAACCCAAATATATCCTCAATAAAAATTTCTAACCTAATTCAATATCATGAAATGTATAAGGTTGGGGCCTTAGAGTTGGTATTAGAGGTCAGTTTATATAACATTAAGTGTTAATTGTTTTAATAGAATATCCATAAATAATATTTAAATTATTGTAAAATTGAAATAGTATATAATGTGAAGATTAAAATATTTATTTTTCGAAGATATGTTTGTTCAGAATGGTTTTCCAAAGAGGAAATCGGGCATCAATACAGGGAAGGAATAGAGAGGAGAATAACCATCAACATCTAGAGGTGGTCAGAATCATAACAGAATAGTATGTTGCATTGATAGATTAGTTCAATCAGGTGATAAATGGTGATGGAGTCCATGCATGAAATTTAGAAGATCATGCTTAGTGGAACATGTCTATAGTAGTTCATTTCATGGGGAAAATCCCCCATCTTTTAGAGGATCATATGACCATGTGAAGGTTGAAGGGAAAATCAAACCACTGGAAATGATTTTCAATGTCATGGTGTGTATTGAAAATGAAAAGGATAGTCTTGATGTTTATCGTTTTTAATGAGAAGCCGATTAGTAGTGGTTGATGGTTAAAAATATCACGGATAGTGTGGAGATTTATGCTCTTGGTTGTGACTATTTTAAAGATATGTTTTTTGAGAAATATTTTCCCAAGGAGGTTCAACATAGGATAGAAAACATTCCCACAATTTAGGTAGGAGGATGACTCAGTGGCTACATATGATTCAAAGTTCACCCAACAAGAATGCTTTCTCCTAATTTCATTCAAGATCTTAGTTATAAGATAGATAAGTTTTACACAGAATGGAATCCATGATATCAAAATGCATTAGCCTCTAATGAATTCAAACCAAATGAGAAACTTCATCGATGTGATGAGAATATAGAAATGGAGTTTTATCAATATTAGGTGTACCAAGAACCCAAATGGCCTAAATTCCTTATTTTTTTTTTTTTTGATAAAACCCCTTTCAAGGGATGAGAGGAACCATTACAAGTTCTATAGTCTTAGAGATTACATGAACCATATGCCAAAAGAAATTATACAGACTATACAAGGAACTCCTCATCCATGTTTCCTCATCGTGATATCAACATCTTGGGGAATGTATCTCAAAATTTGGAAAGTACTTCTGTTGTGTTAAGGCCAGTCATATTTCATGTAACTATTAAGCAGATGAATAGTTGAGCAATGAAAAGAAAGTTATTTGATGTTTTAGTTCAATGAGTTTTCACATTAGTTTTATGTGTGTCCAATATTGAAAACCTTAGGTACAAGCTAGAATGATTTAATGTATAAGGGTGTGTATAAATCATTTTCTACTATTATATTTGATATGGGACCATCAAATGAAGTTGTATCAGGTACATTGTTTATTTTTTCAGATTATGTAGTTGGGTTGTATGTCCCAATATATACATGTTCATTCATATCTGTGAAATTTTTAGGTAAATTTGGAATCCACCTCATCGAATAAATACATTAATTATGGTAAAAACAATTGGGGGAAATTTGGAAGAAAAAAGATATAATAACGATCTTATTATTTTTCTATTTGGAATGAACCTTCCTAGAATATTTTTTGTTATTCCTCTAGTAGAGTTTGATGTTATTTTTTGAATACATTGTATTTCTGTTTACCATCAAAAGATTGACTATAGAGATTAATAGGTTTATTTTCATAAATTCATAAAATTTTTGTACAAGAATGAACCCACAACATGGATAACAATTTTCAATGCTAAGAAATCTGTGAATTATGGAAATGAATGTAACCATGAACGTATTGTTGAAAACAGAGAAATTGTTCAGATTAATGATTTTCTAGATGTAAATGAGATTCATGATGTTTTATCATAATGTGATGCCCAGTATTACACCTAATCTTGAAGTTGAATTTATTGTTGACTTAATTCTTGATGCAAATCCAATTTCAAAACCCCCTTATCGAATGGATCAAATTTATCATCTAGAGTCCAGGAAAAAATTGTAAGAGTTTTTATAAAACAGTTACATTCAACCGATCACATCAATATGGGGTTCCCCAGTATTTTTTTCTTAAAATGTAAAATGGTTTAATGATAATTTTCATTGAATAATATCACTATATGAAAAATAATCATTTTTCTCATATTGATGATTTGTTTGATCAGATCCTGGGATCTCAGTAATATTAGAAAATTGACATGGGTCAGAGTACCATCAGTTGAATTTAAAGGATATAGTCCTTCCAAAGACAATTTTTCATACTAGACATGGACATTACGATGTTGTAGTTAGGTCTTTTTGGTTATCCAATGCACCTATTATATTCATGGATCCTATGAATAGAATATTCTGCGAGTTCTTGGATATGTTGGTTGTGGTGTTTATTTTTGACTTTTTGTAATTTTAAAAATGTAATGGAGAACATGAATGTCAATTAAGTGTTGTCTTAAAATCCTTTTAAGAAAATTAATTTTTTGGAAAATTTAGAATGTACGAGTTTTGGTTGAAAAATATTTCATTGCATGGTCTTATTGATTCTAATTATTTAAAAATAGATGTCCCTTCTAAAACCAATGTTTTCGATGAGTGGACAAGACATACCAATATCATAGATATTCATACTTGTATTGGTTTAGATGGCTATTACTGATGGTTTTTTGATAATTCTTCATGGTTATCAAGAAAAAAAACTATGTTAACTCGATGAGGTGTTAAATTTATCTGGAACAAATCATGTAATGATTGTTTTCTAAAATTTAATAGAATATTGGTGAATGAAATATTATTTGAGTTACCTATAAGAAATGATGATCTTGTTACCTATAGTTATGCTTCATTTAATGTAAATGGTTGTTTACTAATGTAGAATGATCTGGTAATTGCTTATGTTTCATGTCATTTGAAAACTCTTTAGTTAAATTACCCTAAACAAGATTTCAAATTAGCTGTTGTAGTTTTTTAAAATTATGAGGCATCATCTGTATGGATTGAAATGTGAAATAAATAATAACAAAAATGTTTAAATTATATATTAACATGGAATGAATTAAACATGACAGATAGGAGATATATAGAATTAATCAAGGATTATGCTTGATGAATTAATTACAATCAAGGGAATGAAAATAATGTGGTTGATGCTTTTAGTTGAAAAAATAATGCCACATTATCCATGAAACGTTTGGAATAAAATAATTTCATTAATTATTTAATGAATTTTTTCAATGAATTAGTTGGTGCATGAGATCTCTGTGGATTCTTTCGGGTGTCAGTGAAATCATCTCTATCAGACAGAATTAAATATGTGTACAAGGAAGACAGTGAGTTATAGGAAAAGGAAGAATTTGTTCAGAATTTTATTTTTTTGAATTTAACAATGAAAAATATTTTGTTTTGAGATTTCGGATGATACAATTTCTTCCTTTTGATTCAATGTTGATTAATGATTTGTTATGTGAATCTCATAGTTCCCCATTTTCAGTTCATCCTATTAGCACTAAGATGTATAATTATCTTCAGAAGCATTACAGTTGCGATGGAATGAAAAGAGATAATGCTAACTTTTCTTTGAAATGTTTTAATTGTAAACATGTTTAAGAAGATAAATAGTTAATAAAATGGATTATTCCACCTTTACCGATACCAGTGTGGAAATGTGAAAATATAACCATGGACGTTAGGGTGAGATTACCAATGGCGTATCGTGGTAATAATGTAATCTGAGTTAGTATTGATTTGTTAATTAAATCTTCTCATTTCCATCCTATTTGAGATACTTTGTCTCTAGATCAAAATTTTCGGTTGTATGTCAATGTGATAGTCAGGTTTCATGGAGATCCCTTTTCCATTATATTTGATCATGATCCCATTAACACATCTAACATTTGGAAATGTCATCTGAATTTGTTGGGTACTGAATTAAATTTTAGTATATCATTTCATCCTCTATCTTAAGGGTAGTTAGAAAAAACAATTTAGACATTAATGGATATGTTATGTTCTTGTTAAATGGATTTCCAGGGAATACAGGACAAACAACTTTTGTTGGTTGTGTTTTCATATAATAATAGTTTCTATTCCAGTATATAGATTTCTCCATTTGAGGAATTATATTGAAATTGGTGTGGAAGTATAGATTTTTTAGATTATGTTGAGGAATAAATGTTAATGGGACATGAATTGGTAAAAATTAAGGCATAAAACGATTATTTACTTCAGAATCACATGATAATAGCTCATAATAGCATGAACAGTAATCTAAATAATTAGAGATGAATATTTCTTTTTAGGTGGGTGATCATGTCTTTCTAAATATTTCACGATGGAAAGTTGTGATGTGTTTTGGTAAAAAAGGGAAGTTGATTCCACTGTACATTGGACCATATTAAATTCTCTATAATTTTGGATAAATTGCGTACTATGGGGCTTTACCGCCGATTTTATCCATGGTAAACAATATTTTTCAGTTTTCAACGATAATAATGTATATTGCAGATAGATCAGAAATATTGAGTCCAGACGTAGTTCAGTTGGAAGAGAATACTTTTTATGAGAAAAAAAATATTGATTAATGACTGTAGAGAGCATGTTTTGCAGAATAAGGTGATTAATCAGGTAATGGTTTTGTGGAAAACCCACAATGTTGAAGATGCAACATGGAAATCACAAATTGATATGATGTATAAATACACAAACATATTTGATAAGTAAATAAAATTTTTAGGATAGAATTTTAAAAATAGGGGTAGGATGTAACATCTTATGAAAATAAAGAATTTGAAATTTTCATATTTATTGAAATTTATGAATTAAATATTAATTTTATATGAAAAGGGACTCTATGTTTGATAGATTACCCAACATGCAACAATATGTTTCTCTGGAATTTTATGTTGTACACAAGGCTGATTCATACTAAAAAATGATAATAATATAGTATTATTATTTTTAAATGGTAGTTAACAACATGATTTTTTATTAGTACGAATGAACAGAACAATCTATATTACGACTAAAAATGTTTTTAATTTTTTTAAATTTATCCAATTAAATTTTCAGGATAAAAATGTAGATCAATACAATTTTAATCATACATACTCTAATATTTTTAAATTGTAGTTTTTCCATTTTTTAATGAAGAACCCTTTTTAAATCTAGTTTTTTTTCACATTTATGTGTTCCATTCGACATAATAAACATCTTATTTCTAAAAAGGACGTTAAAATTTACATTGTGATAATTTTTTTTTCTGATAATGTTCATTTTTATGGAATATTGATAAATACAACATTTAATGTGAAAACAATATTTTAATCTAATTTACTAATATGGTAAGATTTTATTTTAAATTTTTTAATGTCTAATTAAATTAATTGTTATCATTTAATGAAATTTTATATTGGAATTAATTTATCATTTAAGTTGTACATAAAAAAATGTCGTTCTTTTGATAGTTTTAATTTTATTAAAACATTTTTTTTCATTTTGACAATGAGAATAAATTTTAAACTAATTTCTTCTCATTATGGGTTTTTAATTTTTAAAAATGGATTCCATATTTGGAATCATTGTATCCAAATTATGTTAATAGGTTGCTTTTATTTTTTTATGTTCAGAATAGAAACTTTATTATTAATTTTTATTTTCTAGGGGTAAATGGTAAATTAGGTAAATACGAGTAAAAATAATATTATATTAATATAAATTTATCCAAATAAAAGACTTAACCTTATTGTATGAGTCATGGTCAACCACATAAACCTTAATTCTAAACATTGTCTTTTGGGATCCTTTTTTGCTTGAAAATGACTATTAATTACATTAAATATAACGTTATGGTAAACATAAGATAAAATTTTATCTTCTTAAAAAATTTATAATATGGGGTTGTAGATAAGATAAATAAGACAATAAATATTAAATTAATGATTAAATTGTTTACCACCTCATGGTATTTTAATTATTTTTACGATACATAAAATAAATAAATTTCTTAATGACAAAATGATGATGTCCTGAGTAAAATATTAATGTAGGATTTAAATAAATGAGACTATAAATATAAAAATAAATTTATATTTAACATTATATACCCTAAAATAATATTAGGGATGATTATGACAAATTATGTTTCATTTAATGAAGATTTCTAGAATTAATTATGTAGTTATGTTTTTAAAAAAAATTATGATCTAAATTTTATAAAACATGAAATTAACGAGTTTTTTAAAATAAACACTATTTTATAAAATGATATAATATACCTAAAAATATATGAATCTTACTTATTAAATAGATAATTAATAACATGTCATTAGTGAACCTCTTTTGGTTCTGTAGGAATTTTATGGTAACTATAATAACCATATAGTATGAATATGCATTAAGACATGGTAAGAGTTCAATTAGTTGAATAAGGGTTTAAACTAAATGATAATGTCAGATTTGACACCAATAATTGTCTAAAACCTATTGGATGAGATGATTTAAAAAATAATATTATGATATTAAAATTAATTGAATTTTCGACCTTTTGATGTAGAAATTCAATTTATATTAAAATAATCATTCAAGACATTCCTGAAGTAACCCTACTCCATCTGATTAAAGTCAAACACCAAAAACCCCTTACTCACAATTCTAAAGAACCATGGATCATCCAAAATCTTCTTCAATAAGCTTCCAACATCCCTCACTTCCTCCTAGAATCCTTAGCATGAGTAGATGATAATTACTTAAATTCATTAGGCTCAAATAAAAAGAAATTACCTGATTAAGAGGTAACGTCTTCTCTCATTTTATATACTTTTTTATGTCTCAACTACTTATGCTCTTATTATTATTTGAATTCATAAAAACACAAGTATACTCCATATACTTGGAATTTTTATGAGATTTATTCGAACTACACTTAGACACACCTCTATCTGATAAGGACGAATTTATTGTTTATATGTACGATGATCGATTGCCTCACAAAACAATGATTGTTCAATTTTCCCCTAACATCTCTCATGGTGGCCATTATTATGGAACTATATTTATATATGATATATATTATATTTATATTTTCTCAATGATTCTATACATTTTATTTACAAACATACATTTATAAATTTTATAATTTGTAAATATAATAATTTAAATTGGGAATGTGTGGAGTACCAACCCCTCAAATTGATATATCTTGTCCACGACATACATGGAATGTATAAAGGATGTCATTAATGAACATATTTAATGTATATAAAATATTATATTAATGTGGAATTATTATATGTCTATGTATCATTTATTTTTCATTTCTTTTAATATGAAAATGTTTTGAATGTAGTGTTAACGCATATGTATGGCTTACAGTCTCCATGATAGGAGCATTTAATTTATTATCTATGAATGTTATGGAATATTTAAATACATATATATGGGGCGCAAGTACAATTATATGAGATATTTATGATATTTAAATCATTAATACTTGTTTAGAGATAGTGTAGTTTTGACCAGATGGATAATTTGTAATTATAACAAGATCATTTTTAAATAATGTAACCAATATCAAGAAAATTATAGATATTAACATAAATAATTATTTAATTTTTATAACATGGTAATATGTGATATAAAAATTAGAATAAAATTGAAAATTATTCTTAAGAAATTTGAAATTGAATTATGTTTATTATTCAGGATGAACAATGAACATAAGTGACAAATTAGAATCACGTAAGGGACGTCATCTCAATATCCTTTCTTTGAGGGATATTTTGAAAATATACTCCTCCTTCTTATACGTGATTTATAATAAACCCATTTTAATTTTACTTTCATTCATAGAGAATCATTTTTCTAAAAAGATTTTTAAGAATTGAAAAAATGATAGTTTTTAACTTATGAATTGACAATGACCTCTCTACTGCCATAATTGTTATTTGAATTCCTCTATAAGTCTTAATGTTCATAATGGGAAAAGAAAACCTTAATTTCATTTATGGTGGTTTGGTATTGAAAATTGTTTTTTAATTAATTGACTATATCTATATCTTGAAATGGTTTATTGTGATTTAAAATGAAATATTATTATTCAAATGATGATATTTTTTATTTTTTATGAGTTATAGTTATATAATGTTACATGGACATTTGACAAGTCATTGGGTAATAATCCAATGATGTGTGGTTACGTTGTAACCATCAATACATTGTGTTTGGAAGCCAGCCGTATAACTATTCCATTTCATGATATGTGTGGAAGTTGACTGCATGGTTATTCCATTTATTTATTTTTATGTCCCATGTAACCTTTAAATACTATATGTTTCCTTCTACATGTTTTATGGTAATATTTTTATTACAAAAAAGGTTATGTAATGAGATTATAATCAGTAAATTGTTTTTAAAATTTCTTTAAGGGGAAAATTATTACATTATAGTAATGTATTCATGATTTACATTTTGTTTTAATAAACTAATGGTTTTCCTAATTTATGTATCCATTACTGATCTTTTTATGCTCAACCCTATTTGGAAATGTTTTTCATATGACTGAAAGATGAATAGGGTCAAAGATGTGATGAAGGAAAAGTCATGTTGTTTAAAACATGGAAATAAATGTGTATATTTTTTAAAATTTATTGTTTTATGAGAAATATGTATAGAGGGTAAAATAATCTACTTTTAATATTTGTTTTTTTCATATAATTTATGACCTAATTATCTAATACTCTAAAACTAAAAAGATCCTCATTGTGAATTATAAACATAATTCAAGATTATGTAATGTTTAGGGAGAGTGCGTTATAGGGTATGTGTGTATATGTTGTTTAATATCTCATCATAAAAATATCCTAGTATATTTATGATTTTGGTGTTGATATAAAAGAATAGAATAAGGTGATTTTAGGGGTTTGATAGTGGAAAAGAATCTAGTGTGAATGAGAAATGTCATTACCTTTTAATCATGTAACCTATTTTGGTTTGAACAAAAAGGCATTGTTAGAAGGGTTTCATCCTAAATGGATGATTTTAGGTCAATGAGAGGAATTATAGGGGACTATTTTGGTAGTTAGTGTCTAACCATAAGAGTATTTAAATGTGTGTTGAATAGGTATATGTGGTTTCCTTTTATTGTTAAGGAAAAAGACTCACTATGATTTCATAGAAAAAAAATTTGGTCTTTGGATGTTCATAAATAAAAAAGTCATTAAAATAAAAAAAACTCATCAATGGAAGTTTCATGTGCTAAGCATGTCAATAAAATGTGTTTTGGTTAAGTGAATAAATAATTTGGGCCATTAAAGTCATGGATTTTGTCCATTTTAAGCCTAATTACACCTCAATCAATGTAAATAATTTTAATCACATTCAGTAATAATTTTATCAACAATTATATTGATATTATTATAACACAAATATAATATTGGTTAAAAATCTGTATTTTATATTTTCAATATTCAAGTCACATAAGTGGAAAAGTTAATATTAATGATAATCCAATAGAATGAGGAATTAACATTCTTTATTAGACAAAATTTTCAATTGATTGTTATGTTATTAAATTCAATTTATATGTTATATTTATTCTAAAGAACTAAAAAAAAATTATATTTATAATTTATTCATTGTGTCTTTAAAAATATTTTTAATATAATTTATCCATAATAAATATTTAATTAAAATGTAGTTTTTAACTAAAAGAAATTATTTTTCACTATTCAATAAAAATTACATTTCTCTGAAAATTACTCTAAATTAATCCAAATTTTTTTTAGAATTTATGAACCAAAAAATGATTTTTTATTTCATTATATAAAATTCATGTGTTTGTAAAAATTAATATTTTAAATAATTTCTCCATTAAAAGGCATTTAAAAATTCATGAATAAAAATATAAATTTTCATGTGAAATATTATGTTTGTTCCAATCTTATTATTACCAAAAAATTGGATGAATAAAAAATATTACAGATTTAATATGTAATATATTTATTACATTAATATTACCCACTAATTATAATTAAAATAATCTATACAGGGAAACACATTTTTGAAAAAAAATTAATATATAAAAAGAATTTAATATTAAATTTTTTTTATTGTCATTTAAAATTTATTTTTAAGTAATGATTTATTTTTTTAATCTATATATTATCCTAAGATAGTTATTTATATTCAAAATAGATAATATATATCTTATTTTTATTAAAAAAACTAATTTATATATGGATTCATTCTCTCTAAGACTCGGTATTTTGTATATCTCAAGCTATCAAAGATGGTCTCTTTAATGTGTATTGGAAGATATAGGGGAAGGTCATTGTTGCGTATGATTTATGTTAACCCAGTTTCACATGAATTGCGAGCAAACATGGTGTATCATGCATTGAAATATAGATAATATATATTATATCGTATATATATTATAATCTATATAGATATTACATTACAATAGGTTCTAATTTTCGTTTGTTATACTTTCTCAAATACAAGGTTATTACATTAGTTTTTCTGGGAATCACATTAAAGAAAGTAAAATTTGTAAAAAATGTAAATTATTTTTTAATCAATTACAGTTGAGATATATATTTTTTAAAACTAATTTAGAAAAATGTATCATAATAACACTATGGAATAATATGACGAACAATTTGGACATGCACTATAAAAATATGATATTGATGATGTTTATAAAATGAAAAAGAAAATAGAAAAAAATTAATTAGATAAAAATTCAAAATAATAAATCCTTATAGGTCATGAATTATAAATTAAAAATAATAGAAAATTCATTAAATCAATTATCATTGGTTACTAAAATTTGGGTATAATTGAATACAATAATTTATATTATTCAATAAATATCAGATATAAAACCATTGAATGAGTTGAATTGTTAGAAAAAATGTATAACCATTGAAACAACAACATTTTTACAATTTTCTTACAGATAATACATAAAAAAAGGAGATAAGTGTACAAGTAGTAATCTTAATAACCTAGAAACTGACTATACATTTATTAAAAAAAACTATACTGATGATTCTATTAAACACGATCCAAATACAATAGATGGAGAGAATGAAAATAATAATGTGAGTTTGGAACTGAAACGGGGCTTAATGCCTGAATATATTATGGAAAATACAATATAATTAGTATAGTATTTATTGTGTTGAAAATATGATCCACCTATTACTTCCCTTATGTCTTTTATCTTGAGATGGGTGGAAGATATACCTCATTGGTGTCTTATTAAAATATATGTATAATCATGTTTTTATATTTTAAAATTAAAGGTACATCACATTGATTGTATGTGGACTATTCTAACTAATTCTCCAATCATTTAACTAATAGGATACTCATGGGAATTCACAGGTTTTGGAAACATATTTCAAAAAAACATATTTTCATCCATGAAAATCACTTAAAATATTAAATTAGATGTTTCACACATATGATCGTATAATGTCAACTAACCATGCAGAAAATTAGCACCTCATTATAATTCCGTTAAATATTAAAGTATAAATTAAAAACAATCATATTTATATGAAATATGATAAAAATAAATAAAATTAACATTTTAAATGGGAAATTCATTGTGTGGATGTGAAAATTCTCAAAATATAATTCTTTCCTCAAGGAATTCTAGAAGTTCCAATGGATTCAATTTTATTAAAAACATAAATGATTACTATGTCAAAAGGTTCTTTGTTAAATAACATTAATATAACCTCAACCATATATTTATTAAACTAATCATGGAGAGTTAGATGTGTCATAATGTACTAGGGAAAAATCAATAATCCACCACAACAGCTATCAACTTCGAAAAACTAGATCATATCAGTAAACAAACTACACATTTAAAATTATGCCAAAATGATTACTAATCTCTCTAAAATTTAACATGATATAAATTACCAATGGTGTAATTTAATAATAAATAAAAGATAAAATATTTAGAAATGGAAAATGAAAAAAGATTAAACATTGAAAAGAATCATCAAAACAACTAATGTGAACATTTATAGGATATAGAAACTTTTTCCTTGACATAAGATCCTATTTTACTATTGATGAAATCCCAAATATCCATTTATAATTATAAATTATTTTGATACACAATAATAGGGAAAAAATTCCTAAAATAACCTCACTAATAGAATATAAAAGAATACTCTATTACATGCGTAATAATACTGAAATAAGATGACCACCCCATTCCATTCTATATTTAACAACCAATGTTTTAGAAAATTATTTCATTCTTTAAACGAATTTAACATAATTTTAATAATTATATTATATTATTTCATAATAATTAAGCATTATTATAAAATATGTTATATATGATATGATTCAAACTAACAACACATTATTCAATCCCAATGGAAAATTACAATTATATTACTTTAAAATGGGTATAAATTTCAATATATGGTAGGAAAACATTGAATATTACATCAATTTAATGTGTAAAAATAGAAATAGAAATATACATAAAAATAGTAATATATTTTCATTTAAAAAATACCGAACATTTTATTTTCCTATTAAGGGAAACCATTTATTGAAGTAAACCTATGATGAAAAAGGATAAAATCAAATAATTAAATAACAAATAAAGAATAATATTTAATTTATTTAAATAATTGTGTCATTTAAGAGGTACAAATAGAATAAATTTATACTTATTAATGGATGATATATAATCGTTGTAAATTAAAATATAGTAATTGGAAATACATTTATTGATATTTTTCCATTGGAAATATGAGCATTATATAAACATTTATTTGAATGTTATAATGATGATTTCTACTGTTAGAAATTTTTTTAGAATAATATAAATATAAAAAAATAAATAATGACACATAAATATAATATTTATTTAAAAATAATATTTATGAAAATATTTTTATGCATTTTATATTATTATTATTAATGAAATGGTTTAATATTATATATATCATACCACTCCTCAATTTACTAACCGTGAGATTGTTTCAACATTATTACATTGATATATGATTCATGTTATCCCATCTTAAATGGTATATCAATTTAGTATTCATATTGAAATAGATTCATTCATTTTTTCATTTTATTTATATTATAAATTAATATAAAACATAAAAATAATAATTATAATTGGTATCAAAGAAATATTTATTTATTTATTCTATGTATCATGGGGAAAATGAAAACAATGAGGGTGATTTAAAATATTCTATAATGGTAATGTACAAGGTAAGATTAGATGAGGAAATAAGTCCAAATAAAAATGCATTGGTAAAAAATGTTAAGTACATGTCATTTAATTAATAACATGAAATTAAATATGTCTACAAATAATATAAATTGAAATAATATCATGGATAAAAATAATTCAAATATAAATGACAGAAATGGATAATGTTGGATTTCATGATCTTAGACATCATGGTATAATTAACAGTAAATCCTTGTGATAATGCTATTAAATATAAGGGTAAAAATACACTAAAACTACATTTAATATGGATGGATAGTTTATTTGTTTCCTGAAACATATCATAGAATCAAGGGGAACTATAAATCTCATCCCCACCTATAACTACATTTCCTATGTATTCCTAATATATATAATAACCAACTAAATTCCTTGAAAATATGTATTTTAAATAATACTTGTATTCAATTAATAATATAGAATATTTGAATTTACCTATTGAGTTGGTTGACACATAATTTTAATGGATCTTTTTTGAATGTTTACATTTATGCTTGTGGGAGTGATCTATCTTGGATATGTCCAAATTAAAATTATGCACTTTATGTGCATTATTTAGTCTTGGTGATCATCTTAAGGCCTATATTCTATCCATATTAAAGGGATTGGACTAATATACTTATCCTGATTTTATTCTAATATATTTTCATTCATAATCAAACACTTTTCTATAATTCATCTTGAATTTCATTTCCACTCATGTCCAATAATTTATTTCATTAAAGGTGTAGAAGTATTTAAAATAATTAAAATGATTAATATCCTACTTTACAGGTGGGTAACAAATTCACTTATTCCATTACTACATAGGCCTATCTCGGTAACACATTCATTATTTTCACCAAAGCAAGTATCTCCTTCAACACAGTGTGTTACTTTTGTTATATTGAATGACTTTATAATCAACTAGTTTAGACCTCCAGAAACTTTTTTCCCTCATCCATTATTTGAAATAATTTTTATCAATGTTAAATGGATTTTAAAATCATGTTTTTAAATAATATTATAAAATAGAATAAAAAAATTAAATTATCTTTTCATTAAATATATATGATTGTAACATCATTTAAATCTTATGAAACAATATTAACTATGTAATATATTAATGGGATTGAGAAATTATATTAACACAATATATGTTAAAGATGAAATAATTTTCACATTTTTTAGGGAATATCGAAACGAAAATTATTAAAAAATAAAAAATTATTCAATTTAAATTAGTTTAAAATTACATGATAATTTAAAATTTCATTAATAAAAAAAATTTGTAAATAAAATGGGCATCTAAAAAACTAATTTTTAAAATATATACATAAAATATTATATACAAAACTAAAAATAGAAATGAGAGAGGGTTTTCATTTAAACTGTAACGACCCGACCCGGAAGCCACTAAACCGGTGCTCATAGCCAGTTTTCCACAAGGCCTCAAGCGCGCCTCCCTGTACGCCATAGGCTACTGACTAGCAGTGAGGTCCTAGGGTGTGATAGTGGGTAGATTATTCCCTCATAACAATGTAATAATATAGAAGAAATAACTAAGTATCATACACTATGGAATGTAAACAGATTGTGGAAGTAATAAACAACTAAAATAGAACATGTTGTAATAGTAATATATTGTAAAAGCCCGAACAACTATGCAATACAATACAACACTGGTCACCCACTAGGCCGACCATATTGATACAAGTACAAAAGGAACTGAAAGTAATAGTACATGGATCTGTAACTCTCTCAGAGCCAAACCATGTACCTGATCTACAGACAACATCAGACTGCAGCAGCCAGATCAGTAGAACCACTCGAGTAGCTCCGCTCGATCATGCAACAATGGGCCTCAGTCCTATCCACCATGCAACACGTGCTCAACCTGAAAAGAAGACATAAGGTCTACACGTACACCGAGTTGTACGTGTTGGGGAGAGAAATAATCTCAGTAGGGCACCCTGAAAAGAAACCTATAACTGTGCTTCCAAAAGTTTAGGAAACAACAATGTTCTCAGCCTAGCTGGAACACAACAAAAGGATGTAAACCAAACGTGCAACCATTGTTGAACTCAGGGTATATAATCCCTATCAACTGGGCAAGTGCCACCATGGTTGTCCATATATATATGTGTTCACATGTATATTCCCATACCTATAAACCTTTACATAAATATTAATATTCATGATTAAGTGATTCAAATAACAAGAAAAAATATCAGCAGTCCGTCCTTGGGAACATTAGCCCGATCTCCCGGACATCTTGTGCAAGGGAATATAGCTGGACATCGTTTCAATCAAGCAATGCATCATTAATTCTACCTCTGGGTCCGTAATCCCATAGGCAAGTACCTGCTTTGGCCAGCCCCGGAGATATGTCTCTGAACAGGATAAACAAAAACAAGTCACCCTATGGGAAGTACTCACAACCTATCTTCTCTGGTTCAACCAAACAAACACAAGCAAGGAGATAACACAATAGTTACCATAACAGACTTCCTCACAACAAGAAGTACAAAACCCAAGCTTGTTCTTTGGCTTGGTGGACTCATCACAACCAACCAAAATTAATTTATCACGCTGTCCCTCTGGGTGGCTCACGCGGGTAGACCCCTATGGTCACGTATTCAACAAAGGCAAAGACACTCTGAGGAAGAACTCATCGTCAATTCCACCTATGTACTTGCAGCGATACTACAAACTCTCTGGGGAAGCACTTATGTCTAATTCCACCTTTATTATTGATTCTATAATTATCATTCCCTTCGAGAGAAAAAAAAATCAGTCTCCCTTTTGGTCTCGTAGTGGTAATAATTAAACAGGCCCTCTGAAGAAGCACTCAACGTCAATTCTCCCTATGGTCTAACTACACCAGGATCCTGCAGCCTTGAGTGAATGAAATCTTACGTAAACGATTCGTGACTTCTCTATGTATGTTCAGCAACTACTTGGCTAATAGCTACAATGCAAAAAAAATCATTTAAACAGCAGTCAACAAATGTAATCATTCATACCAAGGCAAGAAATTAATGCAACAAGATTTACCTCACAGGAATCCTAATCCAAACGATAGTAAATAGCCAAGAAGAAGGAAAATACCCATGGGTGATCCTTGTACATGATAAAAAGAAAATATTATTCATCTAATAGCCTCATTATCACAAGAAATATAAAGCAGATAAATAAAATTGGTTCAAAATTGAAAACCGAGATGCCCGATACATGGATATCTGACACATTTGCACAAAAACTCAAGGACATTCAATGTAGGTAATCAAACCACGTACTCTTGAACACAAGGAAAAGTAAGCATCCAAACCAAAGAAGAAATATGCATCATGTCAGTCTCAACAGCAACAAACCAGGAATCACCTCTAGTAAAAACAACAACATCAGCACACAAAGTCTGATATAAAAAACAATGAGGGTAGCCCGAACGCCCATCCCAACAATACATCAAAAGTCGAAAGGGATCACCAGTTTAGCACGGGTTCTAGGTGTCACCCGATCACCATATCTACCCAAACCCGATATAACAACTCAGGGTCGGTCAAACAATAGGCACCCACTGGGTCCCTCAAGTCAAACACAGAGAGGGAATCATACTTGGGATCCTTCAGGTAATCACCAGTGAAGGCATCCTACGTGGGATCCTTAGTGAAGAGTATGGGAGGAATATTACACAAGATCCTAAAGGAAGGACAACATAGGAATTCCATTACATGGTTCCTGTCAATGCAAGAACAAGAGAGAGAGATATCCTATAATGGACTCCCTTGGTCAGCACACAAGCAAAGGCATCCCTCATGGGATTCTTAGAATTACCTGGTATCAAGGCCTCATAGGCTATAAGGGAAGGCATCACAAGGGAAATGTTCTCTAAATCATGGGTTACGAGAGATATCTCATAGCTCATCTTATATTAAAGGCCTGAACTATGCTGGTCCGAACACCCAACCTATCATCCACCCCCAAGTCTCACTCTCCGGTGACAACTGAACTGGATAAGTGGAGGAAGAACACCTCCATTTAAATATATACCCCACCCCCCCCCCTTAACATGAACTCTAAAAGTAAAAAGGATTCCACCATTACGATCTACATTAACAAACGCTCAGAATCGACTACTCACATGCCGAATTCTGACTTCCAGAGCACAAGATATCTTAAAAATACTAAATTGAAGCAGTGCATGGCCAGAGTACATGGCCAGAGCACAATGCGCCTACCTGTGTAACAGTAAACGGTGTGTACATTGCAATACATGACATGTACTATTAACAAAAAGTTACGACGTGTCCATTTTCACCCGAACACATGCCCATGTACCGCTACAAGTTGTGTACATAAAGTACACAACATATACTTGCTAAAAATCACAATTCTGTGCTCTATTTCACACGGCTAGACACACGGATACCCACTACCTGGTGTGTACTTATGAAAACATAATCTTCCTCGAACGGGAAGAACACACTGCATTTACCACTATAATACACGCCGTGTATTCTGGGTTTTTTGACGGGAAATCCATAAAAACGCCCGAAACACACATTTTTTCCCCCGAAACAAAAGATCGAACCCCATGGGCTTACATGAAAGAAATATACGGCTTTAAAAACATAAAACAACATGTTTTAAGTGGATATATAGAGAAAAAAATGGCCCTACCATTGGGCAGAAACCACCAGAGCTTTGGTAGATTTCACGGCTCCTGTTTGCCGCACACCGACTGAACGCATCGAGAGCATCAAATTGGTACCCTTATTGTCTTCTTACTCTCCTTATTTCTCAAGCTACATTTATTACATAGGTCACGGAAAAAGGGGCGGCATAGGAGATGCGCGCAAGTAGGAGGAAGATATAAGAGAGAAGAAAAGAAAAGGAAAGAAGAAAAGAAAAGGAAGAAAAAGGGGCCTGGGCCGGCCCCGGTTCCCCATACGAGTTTATGCCTTCTTTTGCCTAAACTGCTAATTCGAGACTCAATGATGCAGACATAATATCAATATGACTATCTGTTTAAATTTTATTTCCAAATGAACCTACGAGAATAATTTAATAATTAATTTAATAATATTAAATTTTTAATATTCCGCCAAAATTCGAACAGCTCAGATTTCCTCCAAAATCTTGTCCTAGGGTAAACCCCCTATTTCAGGACCAACATAGTTGTCATAAAAATTAACCGAGATCATATTATAAGGGAAAAACTCAATTTTACCCCTCATTACCATCCAACAACAAACATTAAAAATTTCTGCTCAAAAATACTATCTGAAAAAACATAGGTTCTTCCAAACTCCCCACCATAAACCTTTTCGTCCCCAAGATTCCTAGTGAAGGAAATAACAACCATTATCATAACCTGATCATCTGCAAAACCAAGCTATCTAGACTATACCACAACCTACCTTAGAGTATTAACCACCACATTCTACACAGAAGACATTCAACTACGACCAAACTGGTACTCCCCACCGTAGGAACACCCATCTTGTCATCTTAAAAGAAACCCCCGAGCTCAAAATCCCACTGGAAAACAATGAAGTTTAACCTAAACGAGGAAAACCATCCTCAAAGGCCAATGGTGCACTCCCCAGCATATGTATTTCCTTACACCACTTCAAGATCACAACCCGAAAAGGTTCCATGCACAACAGGGATGAACATTAGGAATGCAAAGGGAGTTCGATGTAGGGTCGAAGCTCTTTCAGCATACTAAAGACGAATCATGATAGCACATGATCATCTATAACAGGAGTACACTGAGATACACCAAAGGTGTGTCCGTCTCTCTCCGAGCCACGCTAACATCCTGCCAAAACTCGACCAAGATTCAGGCACGGGTCAACCATTTTTACAGAGGTTCCCTTAGAATGGAACAGAGATCGAACTACAATGGTTCGATTCAAAACCAAGTTTATCTATGTCTTCCACCTAGCCCTACATGAAAAATCCTCACAACTGGGTCAAAAGGTCTAACAACCTATCCCAAATGATCCAAATCCACTCAGAAGATTGTAAATGTCCCAGCTACCAAAGAATTTCAAACCCGAAACACAGCCTACAAGGGCCCTGATCCTCAATGAGCATCCTCAGAAGGAACTACTCCCGGGAGTTCAAAACCCAAGCAGGGGAGAAACTGAAATGATGCACATCTGGAATTCGTATACGAGAATAAACTATGTTGGACAATTTCACAAGAAAATCCATGGTATCTGTCGACATCATTCTCAATGATCCGACTAGATAACCACAGGCCCGAGAAACAACACCCAATAAGGGTTAAACAAGGAAGGTATCACATGAAATATCGGCCAAATGGGGTCACTGCACCACCAGTGCGCAAGTACTGAGTCACCATCCTGACACCAAAACCTCAAAATAGATCCAAATAACTTTCCATTAGGGAAAAAATGTGTTATCAGACACAAAGGTCTCAGTCATTCAAAAAAACAAAAACTACCATGCCTATATACTGAATCATATGTGCATCAATTATGTCAAAAATCATATAAAACAATAACATCACAAAATTAGAACAGCAATCCCACACCCTGGAAACTATGACTTCTCACTAGAACAAGTGTTCATGACGCACCAGCCCGATATCCATCACAGGTTCTAACACATTCTTAATACTCATGTTTACCATATCATAAATAGTAACAACCAGGAATGAAAACCACTTTTATACCACTTAGTAACGTCCTAACCCGGAAGACACAAAATCGGTGCTCCGAGCCGGTTCGCCACAAGGTCTCAAGTGCGCCTCCCCGTACGCCAGAGGCTGCCGACTAGCAGCAAGGGCCAAGGGTTAGATAGTGGGGAGATTATTACCTCATAAAAGAGTAAGAAAACAATGGAAATAACTAATTATCATACACAGTGGAAAGTAAATAGAGTGCACAACTAATAAACAACTAAAATTGAACAAGTTGTAATAGTAAAATGCTGTAAAAGTCCGAAAAACTATGAAATACAATACAACACTGGTCACCCACATGGCCGACCATATAGATACAAGTAAAAAATAGAAACTGAATGTTAAATTATAGAGCTCTGCACCTCACTCCAAGCCAAACCACATACCCGATCTACAGACAACATCGAACTGCTACAACCCGATCAGTAGAACCACTCATGTAGTTCCGCTCTATCCTGAAACATTGGGCCTCATCCCTATCCACCATGCAACTCGTGCTCAACCAGAAAAGAAAACATAAGGTCTACACGTTCACTGAGGTGTACGTGAAGGGGTGATAAATAGTCTCAGTAGGGCACCACGACAAGTAACATATAATTGTGATGGAAAAAGTGTATGTAACAACAATGTTCTCAGCCTAACCGGAACAAAAAAAAAAGAATGTAAACCAAATGTGCAACCACAGTTGAACTCAGGGTACATAATCTCTGTCAACTGGGAAAGTGCCACCATGGATGTCCATTTCTATATATGTACACATGTATAGTCTCATACCTATACACATTTATATAAATATGAATATTCATGATTAATTGATTAAAATAACATGAAAGAACATAAGCAGTCGATCTTTGGGACCATAAGACCGATCTCCTCGACATCATGTGCAAGGGCATCGAGATGGACGTTTTTCCGCTCAAACCGTATATCATTAAGTCGATCTCTGGGTCCGAAATCCCATCTATATATACCTTCATCAGCCAACACTGAAAATATGTCCTTGATAAATATAAACAATACATTTAACCATATTGGAAGTACTCACAGCATGTCCCCTCTAGTTCAACCAAACAAACACAAGCAAGAAGATAACACAGTAGGCATCTCAACAGTCTACTTGAAAACAATCAGTACAAAACCCAAGATTATTCTTTGGCTTGGTGGAATCATCACAACTATCCAACATTAATTTATCACGCTGACCCTCTGGGTGTCTCACGCGGGCAGACCCCTATGGTCACATATTCAACAAAGGAAAAGATGCTCTGAGGAAGCATTCATTGTCAATTCCCCCTGTGTTCTTGCAGCTATACTACAGACTCTCTGATGAAGCACTTACATATACTTCCCCCTTTAGTCTATATTCGATAATTATCAGACCCTCTGAGAGAGAACAAATTTAATCTCCCTTATGGTCTCGTGGTGGTAATAATTAAACAGGCCCTTTGAGGAAGCACTCAACGTCAATTCCCTCTATGGTCTAACTACAGCAGGTTCCCGCAGCACTGAGTAAAAGCAATCGTACTTAAACGATTCATAGCTTCCATAAGTATGTTTAGAAACTACTTGGCTAATAGCTACAATGAAACAAAAGCATTTAAACAAAAGAAAACACATGAAATCATTCATACAAGGGAAAAAAATTAATTTAACAAGGTTTTCCTCATAGGCAACCTAATCCAAATGGTGGTAAACAACCGAGACGAAGGAAAACACCCATGTGGGATCCATGAACATTATAACAAGCAGACATTATTAATCTAATAGCCTCAATAACACAAGCAATCTAAGGCAGATAAATAAAACCGGTTCAAAACCATAAACTGAGATACCTGATACATGGATATTCTGTACTTTTGCACAGAAACTCAAGGACATTCAACATAGGGTATCAAACCACCGAATATGTCACACAAGGAAAAGTAAGCATCCATTCAAAAAAATACGCATTGCATCAGGCTCAGTAGCCACCAACCAAGAAGCACCTCTGGTAAACACTACAACATCAACAAATTTAGTCAGATATAAACAAACGCTGAGGTGGCCCGAACGCCCATACAAACAATACATACAACAAAAAAAGGGATCACCATTTTGGCATGGGTTCTAGGTGACAATAGATCACCATCTCTACCCAAACCCTACATAACAACTCAGGGTCGGTCAAACAACGGGCACCCACTAGGTCCCTCAAGTCAAACACAGAGGAGGCATCATACTCGGGATCCTCCAGGTAAACACGAGTGAAGGAATCCTACGTGGGATCCTTAGTGAACTGTAAGGGAGGAATCCTACACCATATCCCCAATGGAAGGACAATATAGGCATTCCATAACATGGTTCTTATAAAAGGAAGAACAAGAGAGATATATCCTATAAGGGACTCCCTAGGTCGGCACACAAGAAAAGGAATCCCTCAGGGGATCCTTATAAGTACCTGGTCTCAAAGTCTCATTGGACAGAAGGGAACATCTCACAAGGGAAATTTCCTCTAAATAATGGGTTACATGAGATATCTCATATATCATCATCAATTAGAGGTCTCCACTATGTTTTTCTGAACATCCAACCTATTATCCACCCATATTTCTCACTCTATAGTGACAAATGAACTCAATAATTGGAGGAAGAAACCATCCATTTAGATATAAATTCTATAAACCCCCTTTATATGACCATTAAATATAAAAATGATTCCAACATTGCAATCTACGTGATAAAACACTCAGAATTGAATACTCACATACCCAATTATGACTTCCAGATCCCAAGATATCTTAAAAATACTAAATTGAAGTAGTATATGGCCAGAGTACATGGACAGAGCACAATGGGCCTGACTATGTAATAGTACACGACATATAATTTATTATACATGGATTGTACTATTCACAAAAAGTTACCCCGTGTCCGTTTTCACCGAAAAACATGGATATGTACCACAACACGGCGTGTACTTGCTAAAACCCACTATTCTGTGCTCTATTTTACACGGCCAGCCACACGGCTACCCACTGCAGGGCGTGTAATAAAATTACATGGTGTGTACTTAAGAAATGTTTGTATTCCCCAAATAGTAATAACACACGGTGTGTACTACTTGAATACACGTTGTGTCTTCTGGGTTTTCCGACAGGAAATCCCTAAAAACGCCCGAAACACCAGTTTTCACCCCTAAAACAACAGATCGTGCCCTATGGGATTACAAGCAAGAAATATAAGGCTTTAAAATCATAAAACAACATCTTTAAAGAAAATATATAGTGAAAACATAAATTTCCCTACCATTGGCGGGATACTGTTGAAGCTTCGGTTGATTTCACAGCTCACGGTTACCGCACACCGACTCGGCGCTTTGAGAGCTTCGAATCGATACCCATATTGGCTTCCAACTCTCCCTATTCATCAAACTCCATATCCTCCACAGGTCACAAACAAAGGGGAAGTGTAGGTGACATGCACAAGGAGGAGGATGAAAGAAGAGAGAAGAAAAGAAAATGAAAGAAGAAAAGAAATGGAAGAAAAAGGGGCCCAGGCCGGCCCCAGCACCCGACATGAGATTATGCCTTCCCTAGGTTAAAATCCCCATTCTGCACTCAAGGGAACATATGAAATCTCAATCCAACGCTTCGTTTAAATGTTATTTCCAAACGAACCTACGCGAATAAATTAATATTTAATTTAATAATATTAAATATTAAATATTTTTCCAAAATCCGAACAGCTAAGATTTCCCCCAAACTCATGTCCTATGGTAGAATACCAATTTCGGGAACAACAGAGTTGTCCAAAAAATTATCCGAGATCAGATGGTAGGGGAAAAAGACAATTTTACCCCTCAAAACCATCCAACAGCAAAAATTCAAAATTTCTGCTCAAAACGACTGTCTGAAAAAACACAGGTTCTTACATAAACATTTCCATGCATGAATGTTTTTTTAATGAGATCAATTGTTTTCATAACATATTAAAATTACATATATATTCAAATAATAATTAAATATATAGAGTTTATGAAGGATATTTTATAAAATTTTATCAATTACTGTATATGAAATCCAAAAGTAAAATATGATTGTAAAATAAATAATTACCACATTCGAATTGTTGAAATTGTTACCCATTTAGAGAGTAATATATAATTTTTTATTTAAAAATAGTAAATAAATATATATTTTGGTTTTATAATTTATTTATGGTATTATATACACAATATAAAAATAAACCATGGAAAAATTCAAAATGTTTCTCAATATTGGAGATTTTGAGATAGAATCTCATACAAATATTGTATCACAGAAGTAACGAATAATAAATGAATTAGTTATGAATAAAATAATAATTCATACAAATGCAGTGTAAATTCATCATAATATATCATATTTTTTCACATGTAAATATTTCATAATATAGAAAATTTATTAGATGTATATCCTAAGGGATGAAAACTGAGTTATAAACCTCGTACCTTAAACATTATCATAGTTGAACATAAATTATCCTCCTATATAATTTTTTTAAAAGAAATAAAATTTCATAGGAGAACAAATTTAGTATTTATAATTCCAATTAGTATTATATGATAACTATTTATCACCTATTAATTAAAAATAAATCATTATTATCATTGTTTCAGGTGTTCACTGCATTATGTTTCCCCACATATTTTTCTATAGATATCCTAGAAATTGTTATTTTATTACAGTTATGTCATATAAATAATGTTAAATATGATATAAATACAATTTATTTTCATTATATTTATATTTAGATCCATATATAGAATGGGGAGATATAAAAATGGATTTCCCTGTTCTATAAGATTGTAGGTCGTGTTTATGCCTAAACTCAATTTCAACTTCTAAATAGATGGAATGAAAGAATTGAAAAGAAAATAAAATTTAGAGAATAATTTTTTTATAATATATTTCATATGTATTCATTAAATGAATCCTTATTTTCTTTTTTGTAAATAGTATATGAAAACAAATATCACATTGTTTCATGGAGATGCTAGTCCACATATATTCATGAGCAACATTGTCATTTTCAAATTGATTAGAAGGATAGATATTTGAAATGATATTGTAATTAAAGAATGATACTTATTTTATAAATATAAAATATATACATTATTAAGATATTACTAACTATAAATGTAAAATGGTGTGAAAAATGAATTCTACCGCTACATGGAGATATTAAGCAATAAATCAAAATTATAGACATTTTTCATTTTTGTATAATGGAGATAAGTTTAAAAATTGTTTTCCAATAATTGAAATTAAATCTTAGTATTTTTATGATACAATTTCTATTATTTTTAAATTATTATAATTTATTAAGAGGAATTTGGGTAAGAAATAAATTTGAATGTTTTGGTACAGACGATTACATACACATTGGTATAATACATTAAGATCTCTTATTGAGGTCTTACTGTACGTATTTTTAAATTATTATATCCTATATAACATGTATATGGATTCATAGAAGAGAAATTGGAATGATATTGTTTTGATATATTTCTAATTTTAGATTAAATAAAATATACATGGGATTTAATTTTACACATGATGGTAGCATCAATCATGGAATTACATGATATATTAAATAAATATAAATGCATTATCTTATAAATGTTTGTTAAATTGATTCAATTTTATGATACGATGACTATGAGTCATAATATTCTGAAATATTAATATTTGTAGAATCGTTTTTTTCTTTTCACATTTATCTATCATTTTAACCCCATTTATTCCTTTTTAACAATTACCTAAATAACATAGTTCTATACATTTTTAGTGTAATTAATGATATCATAAATGTAAAATAAACCAATAAATTGTCTAAATATGATATTTTAAACATTATCCCATTAATCTATAAAATTATAATATTTTTTTCACAATTTAATTCATTTAATAATATATAATTTATTATAAAATATTATTAATATCTTTATTGGAACTATGAATTTAAATTTAACGAAATAAATTTGAACGAAAAATAATTAGATTGATAAAAAATTAAAAAATTCATATAATGTTATATTTATTTATAAAATTACAATAATTCATTTGAATTTTATTTTAAAAAATAGTTATAATCTATTTTATTTCATTTCCCTCTTAATTTAATAAATATGTTATTTTTTTATATCATTTATGCTAATTATTAAGTCACTAATAAATAAAACTATTTTACAATGATACAAATAAATTAATAATTTTCAAAATATAATATTAGTTTCATTTATATCATAAATATATTCTATTTGAACATATGAAAATTTAAATTAATCAGTGTGAAATATTGTATTTTTCTATACAAACCCTAATTATAATGTCAATACCATGTTCAAATGGAAACAACATTCTATATAATCTAATTTTTTTATCAATTTGGTATAATAACTCCCATTAGTTGAACTAGTTTAATGTTTCATGATTATTTTTAAATATGTGATAAATATTACTTGAGTAATGATTCAAAATGACCAAAAAATTGGGGAAATAGTATAATTCTATGTTTTTATGAATATTGTTTTGAATAAATTATATTTATTAGATCGATTGTGTTACAATAATCACTGAGTTTTAAAAAATGATAAAAAAATATTATTATTATTATTAAAACATATACATTATGAAGTAGCTATTAAACATAGCAGAATAAATATTATTTACAAAATTATATATATTAAGTATTAATATTATATATAATGAACCCATATTTATAATACGTGCTTAATTTTGGTTTAATTGTATATATGTTTTGAAAGTATTAATTTTTTTAAAACATATTTAAATTTTCTTGTGAAAATATATTGAAATTTTTTCTGGAACTTTTAGAAAAATAATTGGATAATGTACGCATAATTTTTTATATAATTATATCAGAATTATGAATGTGGGGATATTTTTTAGAATGTGGTAATTGTTTGATTAATATTGACATATAATTGTTTTTATTGAAAGCATACTTGTTTTATAATAAATTTATGAATTTCATATTTAAAAAAAGGATGAGTAAAATTATATTAATTGTGAATCTCTTCAGAGAATATTGATCATTGGAACCATTTCCATATTTAATTTCCATATTAAATATTTATAAACTTCTGAACATTTTCTCTTTCGAAGCCCTCTTTCTCCAAAGTACTATAAGTTTAATTTTTATATAATTTTTGCCATTTTGTTGAATTAAATTAGAAATGTTGGTATATCTAATTTGAATGAAAATAAATTATACCATTTTAAATGTTATTATCAATTTATATCCCTATTATATAGTAAAAACAATAAAAACATATTTATCATGGTTAAGGTGAAAATGGATTTATCAGTGGTTAAACCATAAAAAAAAGGAAAAAATGTAAAAAACATGTCCAACACTTATTTATGGACATATTTTTTCCATTATCAATTTTTAGATTCTATAATGGTCCTATTAGGATACTTTTTCCATAAAAAAATGTCAATACATCTTCGTTATATTAAAAAAGTACAAGTGTGCCACACACCTCATCAATAAAATTATACTCTTTCAATTCATCAATTAACACAAAAATAACCCTATGAAGTATCCCATACCATGTCAAAAACCCTAAATAATTCCAGTATCTAATCCTATAATTATTTATTTTGTTATAAATACTTTATAAAAATAGTTCCTTGTGAAATCCAAAGGAGGATACATGAAGAATGGGTAACCTTAATCAAGAATCATTTTTTATTTCATCCTCCACCACCATTTATTTTTATTACAACATGAACATATGGTAACATAAATATAATCCATTTAAATATATGTTTTTATAGTATTAAAATAACATACTTCAATATTTCCATTCCCGAAATGGGAAATGATAATGTCACTCATGTGTACGAGAGATTACTGCCACGCGAACTAATGTGAATACTATTTCAGAAACACCTCTCATGGTTGGGTATGATGATTATGTACTATATATATTTTTATAATATAATTAAAAAATAACTAAACTTATGTACTTATATTATTATGTATATTTTTTTATTTTATAGGCCGTAGAGAATATTATAATGACATTCAGGTGTATGTCAGACTGCCACCTTCAGTAGTAATGTGAACAACTTTTATGATGTATTAAAAAAGTAAATAATGTATAAATTTAATTAATATATATCATATATATGACATATATGTGATTATTCAAATGTAAAATTTTATATACCAAACTGTTGTCTTTATCCTTTCATTAAATTGAAACAATTTTTTAATACGTATGACATACCATTTTCATGGAAGATGTATTTCATTATCTATCACTAATATTTAAGGAATAATCTAAAAATATATAAAAATAATATATTTTATCTGATGGATCCCTGATAAATTTAATATAATAAAAAATTAAAATTGATGTGATGTATTAAAAAAATTGCTCGAACCTCCACTTTAACGTGGAATTGTAAACAAATGAGAATAAAAGGGTCATAAGTAAATAATATATGGTTTTATATATTAAATTATGTTTCAATAATTTATTTTTAATAAACTTATATTTATTATACATGCGGGATGATGGAATACTAAAGATTCCTAGACCTATGGTAAAGGATATTTGACTAAATTTCTCTTCAATGATCCATAAGTTATGTTAGGCACCCATATTATTTTTTGAGGTGCATATAAATCCACATTGATATGTTTTGTCCTAAATATTTTAATATTTATGATATTTAATGTTTTATTTTAACTTAATGATTAATGATCTTTATTATTCAAAATATATCTTAGTGGAAACAAATATATGTTACAATCACGTCTATTTTCTAAATTCTTAATGATTATGTTTCTTTTTATGAAATATTATTATCCAACACTCCAGAAACTCAGGATGTTTATTATAATATATTTATTTTATTCAAATAAATTAATTCCTTCATTTCCCTCGATTTATGTACACAATAGACCTAAATTATGTTTTTACAAATGCATGCCATTACATTTTTTGGAAACAAATACATTTATTCCAAACCCATCTCTTCAAAGAAAAAAATGTTTTCAAAATGTTTTCAATTTTTTTTAAAAAAATTATTAATTAAATATTTACCCATTTATAATTATTTATAATTTTTTTTGTAATGGATGTCGATGAATTTTTCAAAAATAATTTTGGTTCTGCATGTTCTAAAAATGTCATAAGAGTATTTGATTTAATATGTACAACATAGATTATAATTTATGAATTCATGGTAAATATTTTATTTTAATATTGAATTATTATTTTTCATGGTAATTAAATGTTAAAATTATTTCTAAAATTTTTTACACATTTTTAATTTTGATAATTTGATTTTAAAATAAACGAAAGTTTCCCTAAAAAAGTATTCTATGTGATTATTATTTCAAAAAAAATTCTATCTAAGATAAAAAATCATTCATTGAACTTATGAGTCACTGAGGATATAAACCAAGTATACCATTATTTTTTTTATAATTTTTTTATCTATAGTGATTATATTAGAATGAATACCACTTATTTTTCTCTAGGATATGCTTTAATGGAATGATGAAGTTATTATAAAACCATTTTTTATTCAACATGTTATCTTATGATGAATGGTTATGAAACACATTTTTTTCATGGGTTCATATATCATGAAATTGTTATGATACTTTGGAAAACATATGTATGTATTAAATTTTTCAGATGAGTGGTACCTATATATCCTTCAAATTCATTTGTTAAATATAATATTTGATTTAATAAATATGATATAGATAAGGAGATAACACTATTCAATAAGGGAATCATTATACTAGGATTGTATTTTGAATGAACTAAAAAACAATGATGTTTGATGTAGTGAACCAATTCAAATATGATATTCTCAACAGTGATCCTTGAACTACTGATGAAATGAATTTCTATTCTTATATGTATGACATAATTCAATGTCATATTCTATTTATAATCTATCATGGATTAAGATATTTTATTCCCTTATGATCCATATTTTTAAACAAAAAAAATTTAATTCCATGACCATATACAATGATCTCTTTTATTTAGGATATATGTATCTAATCTTATTCGCATTTGATATACACTATTTATCATTTTATGATAATATATATCTCTTATTTACTCATCCTAAACATATAATCTCACCCTTTTATATGATTCGTTTAAATAGTTTATGAGTAAATAAATTATGTATAATTTTTCTTGGAATGGAGATAAATAAATAGATATTACTGTGATAATATGCAGTTCTCGTATGAACCATTTATTTATGTTTCCATATTTTCATGGGCACTATACAGTTACAATCCACATAAATGTGTTTCAATAATATAATCAATATTCATAAAACTATCATGTAATATCTATATTTGAATATAATTGGTCATTAATGTTCGAATAAGATGACATGTTTAGTTAATATGTGGATTCTCGGACCCGAAAAATTTTCTGAGAATGCATGGGATAAGAAATATTATAGTGTAACATCTTTATATTTGGTTAAGGAATATACTATTGGGTAAAACTAATGATCCATATAAATATAATTTGTGGTTCCTAAATGTTGATGTGGGATTTTAATGTAGCATTGGGTAAAACCATAAAAAATTGAATATCGAGCATGACTCAAGCTTAACATGGTACAAAATTATAGGCCACACTATACACCTTATTTAAAAACCCTTTGGGAATTTCATTTGTTAAATAAAATTTTCATTATGAACCATATTGAAGTATTCTAATAGATTATGATCATGGATGACCTTGTTTAATCCTAATGTGTCATAGAGAAAAGAAAATTTAATTTGTTTAAATATAATAAATAATTTTATAGATTCTAAGGTTTTCCAAAATATTTAGTGTTTTAAAAACTATGATTTATTTTTTCTTTTATTGGTTATAATCCAAATAAATACTTTTAATGATGAATTTTATATTAAATGAAATGATATTCCACCTAAGAAATTCAATCTTATGGGAGACAGAACACTAAATCCATTTTTTTGCTCAAATATATTACTAAATCTATAAATCATTCAGGACATACAAAGAAGAAAATGGTGGATCAATATACTACTAATTACTTCATAAGAAAATGTCCAACATCAATCATAGGTTGATAATATTCAATTAGTGTTGAGAAATGGATCAACACCAATGGAATTGTATTTTTTATCCTCCATAATTCATTTCATGAGAATGTAATATTTGATGTCTACCATTTGGGATGTGGATATGATTAATGGTGTACTCTTATCAAGTATATGAGACTACAATATAAATTTTTCCCCATGGATTGTTATTTTTTTGAAGAAATATTTTTAAATAAATAATTTCATTATATTCTTTATATGAAGATGGTGAAGGATTGCATTGAGCAAAATAAGTGTTATGATGAATCTATTTGTGCCCATGAGAAAAATTTTACAAGACATTTTACATACTCTTATTTTAATATCATCCATCCGGAACGTAACAATGAATAATTATTTATTAGATTAAAACCATATATTTGAAGTAATTATCTATATGTTATATTATTACTAATAAATTTATTTTTAATGTGATATCATGGGGTAAATGGATGTTGGAGATATATATATCAATCAAATGTTTTTGATAAATTGAATTATCGATTTCAATGGAAAATTTAATGACCATAATGATAAGAATTTGATCATTCCTATATGATCAATTAGATAGATGAAACAGATAAGAAGTTTTATAATGGTACCTGTAAATGATTTATGAATAGGAACGAATTCCATTAAGAAATTTACTTCTAATATGATACGGAAATGTTTGTTGATTATATAAAAAAATATAATCCTTTACAGAATGCTCCAACCACATTCCATTGTTTCAAATACATGGAGTATCCAAACTATACAAAGTATTTCCAAAATTCTATGGTTACTGATGATGGTTGACAAAGGAAGCATTTAAAGATGATTTACAAGTGTAAATATCATATTACCTCTATTTTTATAAGGTTTACAATAATGATGAGGTGAAAGGTATAAGTATAATCCTATCTATAATCGTTAATTTCTTACTATACTATGGATCAAATGATGACATCATGTCTACAATTTATATAAGGGGATCATGATTTCAAGTAAAAGATAATATATATAATTATTATTGAAAACCCATTATGGAATGATTATCACATCTCAGTTATATGATTCAGCTCTGTTTTAAGTATATTGAAATGTGTTTCCTTAATATATTACGATTCTACCACTTGAAGATTTTATTTTTATTTTAGTAATGAATTTTAATTCATTAAATAAGATCCACATTAATTTATGAGGAAGGGAAGAAAAATTTGATATTCAAAACAAACATATGATCATTTATAAGTGAAATTATAAATTTAAACATCAGATTGAAATATCACCCATTTCATGGTTTTTGATTCATATTAAATGGGGGAGTTTCTATAATATGATTCAGGAGAAAATTGGCTTTCATTATATGCATATTATGAATGATTTTATACATGTATTTGCAAATGAGTGGAATCCCCTTCTTCCAAAATTCATTGCCTTGTTCTCATTAGATAAAATACGTTGGGAAATGGCTATTTCAAAGCCTTAATATTGATTTTCAATGATTGAGTTACTAGTATTCAGGTAGAAACTCCAAGACAATATCAATAAGGGATTATTTAGACATTGGGTTTCTTTGTTACTTATATAGCATATTGGAATACGGTGTTCATAGAGTGATCACATAGTTCATCATTCTCTATTAATCTTAGAGACATGAATATATATAGATATTTTAATGAGTATTTATATTGGTATTTAATAAAGAGAGATATCATAGTGTTTTTATCTCAGTGCATGGTATACATGCAAGTTAATAATGAGAGATAAAATTCTGAAGGGATGATTAATACATAACCGATAACAGTATGGAAACTTGAAATCATCACCCTTGATTGTATTATTGAACACCCTATGGAATATAACGTGAATAATTATATATGGGTTGTATTCAATTTAGCAATATATCCTGAAAACATAACCTATATAACATTTTTCCTATATTTAGGTTATATTTTTAGGTAATACAATTAAAAATTGTTAACTATTCAAGGAATAAAGCATTAAATTGTATTTTGTTATAATATGAGGTTTGCCTTGATGTTTTAGAGATGTTATCTCCAAGATATTAAAATATAGTTGAGATTAAATTTTGTGAATCATATTGATATAAATGGTCTATTTTATGGAATAATTGAAACCCTAGGATACATGATGAGAAATTGTTTTATGTTATTCAATGGTGGTTATGATCAAAAACTTCTATTAGTTGTGTGTTGATTCCACAACATAATTAATAAGAGTGTCTAGATAGATCATTTCAATTCCATATATTAAAGGATATTTTCTTCTCCATTGTGAAGTAATGATTTCAACGAAAAAATTATATTAGGAACCAATATATGTGATGAAATTTCATTGATGGATAGATCTATTCCAAAATAAATATGTGTGGTACAATGTTGATAGAAATGTTATACTCAAAATCATTAGTGTGTTCTAGAATTTTATATTAATGAAAATGGCTCTCTAGTAATTTATCCATGCATCAAATTAATTTATTATTTTAAAGAAATTAATGATATATGTAAATATGTACCATTGAAATTATTGGTCATATCAGAATAGTAGATTATTTGTTGATAATTCTACAAAACATCTTTCAACATGGCGATGCCTTCCATGTACCTATTTTTAGAAACCAGAAGCATAAAAATAAAAATTTACTAAAATCATAGTTAATACAATTATAAAATGATAATTATATTGAGGAACTACTAGTGGATATTCTGTTTCATATTGAGAAGTTCCAAGAAAAAAGACCACTCACCTAATCAATGTTTTGTACAGGACCAACCATTTGGGGTTGTAACGTGGGTACCAAAATATTTAATGATCCAGATGAATACATAGTTGATTGTAATGCTTATATAAGAAAAACTGTAATAGTGCAATGCCCAAAAGTAATCAAAGACATCATTGGTGCTCAGTAGCCACCAGGAAGTGTCACCTTCTTCGGCCAACGCCTGAATAACTGGTCTATAGCCCCACACCTCGTGTCACCTGACACCATGTCTCTCAAGTATCGATGCCCCGAAGGGACACCCAACCGTTGTAACACAACTCGAAAGCTCAACCATCCCATGGAACAACATCCGGAGGTACAGTGATAACTGTACTCAAATAGTAACCGGAGGCACATCGATGTCTACCCTCAAATCACGGAGAGCCTCTATCCCTAACCTGAATACCTCAAAGTTGTCTCCCGAAGGCTCCTAAACTTCTACATGGCTTCTTATGTCAACCACCCCCAAACCAAAATACCTAACAGCAATTATCAGGGGCCTCTACCCAGCTAGTGTCCGTACCACCTCATCTCAGAGTCTATCTCTGTGCACACTACTTGAAAGTACCCAGTGATTGGTAATCATCTCTTCATGTACCAAGCCACAATACATCTGACACCTCTTGTCCTTGTGAATCTATCGCTCATGTATAATAGCCTCTCCATCCAAGTAACCCAGGCCAAGCCCAACCTGACAATACAACTTCCTCAACAGACATCCATGACGCCCAATCACATGGTAGCAAACACCCAATGTAACCCGAACCAAAGCCCCAACTAGTGATCCTCATCACTCGACAAATATCTGGGCCACGCTAAACACAATGAGTTTTTCAACACAGATAATATCACTCATTGCATAACTATACTCAAGCATTACTTGAAACATGCAATTACTAAAAAATCAATTGCACTACCTTACACCAAACCATACCAATACCTAAGGTCTCAAATTTAATAAACAATTACTAGAATTATTATAACAATACAATCTCAGAAGTTCAATCCATCATCACAAAAGCAGTCTAAATCAGCAGTTAAAATACTTGTCAAAAACATACCTATTTCGACACCCCCGGCTGAATTTCCCCAACCGAGCCATGACCTCTCACCCGGCCTTGCTCTATCCCAAAAAGGTTAAGGGATTACCAAGAGGAATCCCACAATACAGATGAACTATTAAAACTAAATAAACAAGGGTTTCGCTCAATACACACATTGCGCCCGAAGGTCGCAACCCCGAATTGTCTATGAAAACACGAAAGAAGGTATGCAACACCAACCTCGTACTCATACGACGAAACTCCTTTGATATCAGCCTCTGAATCATTATAAATCATGATAGATCTACATTTCTGTCAAATACGGAAATTCCATTCAGATGTAATCTGTAGAGGAATAGGTGAGGGATCAAAGACGAAGAATTGTGCGTGTGTTTATCCTTTCTGATGTGGTCCTCGTGCCACTGACAGATCGAAGAATGGTGTTCATATGGAGATTCTGGGAGAGTTTGAGTTTTCGGAGTTTTTTGGATGAACTGTTTGTCCAAAGGGGAAGAAGAATAGGATTCTGGGAAGGAGACATGATGATGTCTCGATCGTTCAAATAAATAAAATTAAACGACATTTATTTTCATAGTACATGCCATGTAGATGTGTTTCCGTACTCTGAATTAAGCGGAGTCCAGCACACGGCTTGGACCATGTACACGGTCAACACACGGCCACAGAATCGGCATCTACAAGGAACAAAGGTACAGGGCATGCCAAGGATAACTACACACCGTGTAGATTTAAACTTACACCTGGACACCACATGACATGTACTTGGCCTCACAAGGGTAAGGGATACACGGTGTGTCTATAAATACACACCATGTAGTATGAAACTTGTACACGGTCATCACATGAAATGTACCCAACGAGCACACGACCAGTCACTCAGGTAACTCATACAGAGCGTGTATTTAAAGTACACAGCGTGTAGTCTGGAAATTTCCAGAAACTGCCCAGATTTTCCAGTCTTCTCAAAAACTGGTCAAAATGATTAAACAGTGTCATAATTTGACCCGTTTCTAAAAACATGGGTTCTTAAAAACTCCCCACCATAACATAGCTCATCCCCAAGCTACCAAATGAATCCAGTAGATGACAACGAACACAACCATCCCGGTTAAACACCCCAGACTACCCTGGTCTCAAGGTTCTGGCTAAATTCTTAAAAGGGATCCCCACCATTGGAATTTCGTACTCGGTATCAACCCGAAAAAAGCTCAAACAAAAAAAATTTACAAGTAAGGAAGAAAAAACTATTTCTCGGACCCATGGTCCTCCTATGATGCATCATCACCCCTACACCTCCATGGGGCTCACGTGTCGCTTCCAAGACCCAACGTAACCATCACTGCATCGGTGTCAGTCTCCCTGAGGTCCTGCATATAATAGATGCTCAAATCAATCCTGGTACCATGAACCACATGTAACACACATCCACGATGCCCCGATACCCACAGAACCTCACATAACCTGCATCATTGATGCTTCTAATGCAACACATTTCAAATATATAATAAAATAAACAAATCATCCTATATGATGACAGTCCAACTAACTAGTCTCTATTCAATCCACTAGTAACCTGTGAAACTCGTGCATTCAACCAGACATGACTCAAGAGGCCATGCCAAAAGAAATAAAATAAACTCATGACCACACCAGCGGTGTACCTGCCACTGTCATCGTCTCTCCAGCCTACTCAATCCCTGGAAGCTCCACAGCGTGCACCTATCCTGAAGCACGACTACCTGATGCATAACCTCCATACGATGTTTCTCCAGTCACCGGCCACTGACCCCTCATATGGGTACCACTATCCCTGTCACGTCCTCCGCGTGCATCTAAACCTCGACTACCTCTCCAGATAGCGAACCTGAACCAGTTCCCTACAACACAGTCTGTCTTGGTCCCTCCCTGCCGGCTGTCTGAGAAGGCTTCCTGCAAAACCTCTCCAGATGCCCAACCTTCCTACACACCAGACACTCTTTCGGGGGCCTATCGCACTCTGCCTGAACATGTCCCGAATATCCACACTGAATGCAATCCACAGATGAACTGCCACGAGGTGGTCTAGCTGAGTCCTTGGCATGCCCGCCCTGCTGGAACTCATCTCTCCCTCGTTTCCTACTGTCTGGGCCATCACCTGAAGCTATCACCCTGCCAAAATGAGATTTATCTCTCTCATTTCCCTCAAATATGAGCACCTGGTTCACCACATCGGAAAAGGAACCCCGCCTAAAGATGTTTTCTTTAACCCGGATGGCATGTTTTAATCTGTCCTTGAAGCGCCTCACCCTAGATGCATCATCGCTCACCATACTAGGTGAAAAACGGGACAAATCTATGAACGTATTTGCATAGTCCATGACGGACATATCTCCCTGCTGAAGACTCAAGAACTCTCGAGCTCTCTCTGCCCTTAGTGTCTCTAGATAGAAGTTCTCAAAGAACATGTCCTAAAAGTCCTTCCATGCCAGTCCGTCTTGCCTATGAGCTTGTACCTGTACATCTAACCAACGCTTAGCAGGTCCTCTCAGCATGTATGTCGCCAGCTTGACCCTCCACCCTAGAGGAATCTCGAGCTGCTCGAAGATCATGTGCATACTTTCTATCCAGTTCTCTACTGCCTGCGAACCACCCTCAACCTGAAAAAGCGGCAGGAGCTGTGTCTGGAACTCATGCGTCAGATAATCCATTAAAGGATCTGAACCCTAAGTGCCTCTGTCAATCCCCTACAAGACACGTACCATGCTACCTCAGAGCTTCTCGTCATGACACGGTCCGAATGCTTCCAAACCCGGCTACTGCCCTGCCTGCACTGGATCCTGAACCTGATACTGTCCCTAAGCCTTTACCTGTGGCTCATGCTCTACCGGCACCAGATTTTGAACTTGATCCTCCAGAACTGTATCATCTCTTTCCTGACGCTCCATCGAGTCATTATGGAGTAACCCATTGAATACCATACATTTTCATACTTCGAATACATATATAACAATATATTCTACGCAGATATAGAATGCTGTAAAAGGCATCTCAAAACAACTACCCTTACTCCCCCTCACCGCAACCCATGCCCCACGACATCCTGACCTCATGGCCTCATTACCCACCCTCAATAGAGCCACGTATCAAAAGTATGTTGGGCCATGCTTGTCCTGACAAGTCATGTTGCCTCAAACCGACGACCAAGTCGCCCAATCCTGACAGTTACACTACCTCAGCCATAGTACCTGCCTACTCCCAAAAGACTCAGACCAAAATCCCGCAACATGCAATTTTAAAAAATACAAAGCATGGGATATACATTGCAATAAACAATAAATTCTATCATGAGTTTCACCTGTTCACATTTCATAGCATATATAGTCTCGCAATTGATTAAATTCACATGATATTATCACTTCACAATACATACGTGCAATTATGAAATTGAAGTACCCGAAAATGTTCCTATCAAAAGCCAAAAAAACAAGTCTTGCCGTACCAACCAAGGTTTTCATATCATAAACAATAACATCACACAACAAGTGAGCCACCAAGGTGGAAATTATATCAACTGTAATCTGAGCAAAAATAAAACAACAATTCCCACCCCAGAAACTGAATCCATCCCTTGTACATGGGGCTAATGGCACCCAAGCACGAGTTAAAAATTCAGGTCCAATAACCACCTATCTCTAGTCTACCATATCCCAAATAGTAAAACCAATAGAAATAAAAAGAGAAGTCTCTAACTCACTAGTAGCCAGAAACAAAACTGCTACTAAATCCCTGTAAAAAACTCCTCTGATACCACTTTGAAACGCCCTGGACTCGGCCAGCCACCCGAATAGTGCCGAATGGGTCGGTTGTTACTACCTGAGGCGCACCTCCCCTCAACCATTCGCATGTTTATTTATATTAATTATAAAAAGATGAAATTTAATTTCTTAGATAAACGGGCCTCGAAATCAGGTTTTTTCTTAGAATCATCTCTCAATGAAATATCATATAATTTTAAAAAATCTACATGAAATTTTTTGGACATTACATTACCATCAATTTTGGTTATGAAAAACCCCATAATCCATAACATGGAAAAAACAAATGGGGTTATTGAAAATGAATCTAAGCCTTTCTCTCCAATTTTATCTCTTAGAGATTCACTTGCTGCTACCAAAGGTTCCCTAGTAAAAATCACCATCCATAAAGGAACAACAAATAGTGATACTCTATATCTACAGAGAACTTCATAAATATCGCCTCATCTTCACTATCCAGCTCGCCAGAGTCGATGACATGCGATAGTTCATTCACGTACCTCCTCAATAGTGGTACATGGAAAACAATGTGCTCTCGGTGCTTCTGTGGGTGTATTTCTAGGTGGTACACCACATTAACAACTCAACTCAGAATCTGGAAATGTATGATGAAACTCAGTGATAACATATAGCCACAACCAAATATCTATAATCCCCATCGAGGGGAGACACGAAGGAACACATGGCCTCCGGCCTCAAACTATAAGGGCATCATTCTCCTGTAATTAGAAGATTTATCATACTTTGTGTAGTCTTTATCTGCTCCTCAATGACAGGAACCTTTTTTAGTAGTATACTACACAATCTATGGACTCATGAGTGCTGAATCTCCTAGGTCTGATGAAAGGATGTGCTCTGATGAATCTATGACTTGAATGCAAATTATAATCCCATAGATATTTGGTATGTGAATCTAGAATCATGAGATGAGATGATCCTCAAAGGCACACTATGAATCCACAAAATATCTTGAACATATAGGTTTTCTAATCCATCTAATGATTCCTACTTCTATATCGGTACAATTTATGTAGACATTGTGATTCAGTCAATGTTCAACCTGATAAAATCAAGGACCATGGATGTGTGGGGTAATCCCATCAGAAATCCCATTATGATATTATCCCACCTCCACTCCTTCACATCATGTGGCATGGAAAATCCTTCTGGAACCTAGTTCTTATCCTTCAATTTCTGAAAAGTGTGGCACCATGAAGTAAACTCGGCCACCACCTTCTTCATCTATAGAAGCGAGTAATGATTTAGGAGATCCTGATACATCTTCGCCAATCATGGATGTACAGCCTTGGGGGCGGTATGTAAATCTATCAAAATCTCCACTCCCAAAACCAGTAGTACTACGGTGCGTTCGTTTAAATGAATAATGTTCTCCCCACGTTTCAAAAATCCATCAGGATCCCTTCCTAAGGATAAATGCTCTCGTTGAGCCTAGCTGTCATCATTCACCAGTTGTGCCTCTCAAATTTATTATAAGAGTTAGGTAGTGATAGTCATTTCCAAAAGGTAAGCACATCCATCATCATCAACAATAGATATCTACACCAGGGCTAGTTTCATTGTCACCACACTCACTATTTACATACTGGATCTCTTGTTAAGCGCATCTGCCACAAAATTCCCCTTCCCATAAGTATAGACTATCTTGAAGTTAATGTCCTGAAGGAACTCCATATATTACTACTTACACATGTTTATGTTCATTAAGGAGATTATATACCTAAGACTCATGTGTGTGTAGTATATGGTAAATCTTCTACCCATCAAGTAGTGTCCCCACATCTTCAAAGCAATGACCACTCCAGCTAACTATAGGTCATGGGTCGCATTGTTCTGCTCATGAAAAATCAAATATCATGAACCATTAGAGATAATTGTTTGCTCCTAAATCAAGACTCAAGCTAGTCTGGTCCTTGATGCATTATTTAAATCTACATACCCAATGCCCTCATTTGGTACTCTCAAGACCGGGGATCTAATCAGTCTCTACCTCAGATTCCAGAATCTCTGATGGAACTTCATCATCTACACAATGGGTTTTCCCTAAATGTTAACCCTAATAGGGGTACTGGTACTTTGGAAATGATGGGAACGAACATAAGGTAGTATCTATCCCACCCCTAGAAACTGTTGGACCTTAGTCACACCCCAGGGGTCTCCCATGTATGAATTGTATCTATCTTCTCTGAATCAACTAAAAAACTACCATTTGAGATGATTTTTCCTAGAATATGTACCCACAAAATCCATAACTAGCACATTAAGAGCTTCCCATATGGTGGGTTATCTTAGATGGTATCCAGAACTATCCGAAGATGTTTAGTGTGCTCCTTCTCTGTTGTCGAGTACACTAAGATTTCATCAATGAATAATACCATGAAATGATTGAGGTTTGTCTAGAATATCATGTTCATAAGTCCCATGGACACATCATGAGGAATTATTTATGTATAATTGAATCTCCAATAACTCCTTGTGTTCATACCTGCATCTGAAGGATTAATTTGGTACATCATCATTCCATACTTGAAGCTTGTGATTGTTATATTTTTGGTCTATCATTGATAAACACATCTCTCCCTTCATCTTTTTCTAGAGGTTGTCATTTATTGGTATTAGATATTTATTCTTCATGGTCACCTAGTTCAAACATAGATAGTCTATTCATAACCTCAAGATCCCTTCTACCTTTGTGGTGAATAATAGAAGGATACACACGCCGAAACCAGGGGCCTCATGAATCATATGACCTGTAATTTCTCTTGTTGCACACTAAAATCTCGAACTACACTGGAGTCTTGTAAAATGATGGTGTATATATCGATTTCTACTTAGATTACAAGTCACTATTGAATTCTACCTCCCTGCCAAGAGGTAGTCCTAAAAAACCTCAGGGAAGACATCCTCAATCACATCCACTAGTATAGGAATGCATGGACTCCTCTCATCAACTATTTTGTTGGTGATGGTAGCCAAATTTTGAGTTATCAAATACACCCTCCTATGAGAAAGTCTATAATGAGCTATAATAACTTATTTCATGCCGGTGATGGAAATACTATTTCCATCCTTGTGGACACACCTAATTTTATGCCTAATAGACATTCTGAGCGTGAACTCTGGATAACTAGTCCATACCCAAGATGAGAGTGTAAAGCCTCTACGACGCTACTAAGAGATCCACACTGAGGCTATTACCTCCAAGAGTAATCTCACACTTCCTCCACCAGTGTTTAATCACGAAATCCATCTCCATAGAAGTGTATATCAATAATAATAGATCCAATGGATCAAAAAAAATATTTGAACCTCAAATGAGGCCTATTGAAAGGAAAGAGTTACTTGCACTATGGTCTAAAAAACTGCTTCCATATTAGAGGATACACAGATCATACATCTTATCATATCCATATGGTCGTGGTCATAGGACTCATCATCTTGAATGTTAGATGACCTCAATCCCCCTACTCCCTATAGACATGGTGAACCTTCATGGGGTGATGGTGGTACCTCGAACCATCACCCATCTCCTACTGCTCGACCTAATCCTCCCCAACGATGACAAACCTGCAGACCTCATTGATAAAAACTCTTTATTTTCATCCTCATTCCAATGGTCACATACTTATCATCTATGTAGAAGGTCTGGTAGTCATGAGTCATGTGTCCCTTCCCATCGGACAAGTAGTATTATCTACTCCTCTTTTTACACCTACATCCCTGGTGGCCTCACACCTCTGATCTAGAGTTCATGGGTCGTCCACTGGATGGTCAGGTCTGCTTGGACCTATGCATCCTCTATTGGGTGTTTTCCATGGATGACTCGACCACCTATCGCCCAGTGGTAGATTCCTCCATCATTTGATACTCTTTGAGAAATCTCTCAACTAGTAGAGATCACTCTATCACTCCTTCCTATGTCATGATACTAAGAGAAATCATTAATGCCCTAATCTTCCATTAGAGTCCTTGTTAAAAAATCCTGACCCTAAAAAAGGGTCTTGTAGCATATCAATAGGGTAGCGGGAAAGGTCTATAATCATCATAGAGTACTGATCCACTAACATGATGCTCTGTTTTAGGTGAGGAAACTCTATTATGCACACTGAACACAAGATCCTGGGGAATAACTCCTTCGGGAAAAGTCACACAATGTAATCTCAAGAGAGGATTTCCTCCTCATCTATGAGGACGGTCAAATTCCATGATCTCCTTGTTGATCCCAATATAATCCTCATGGATAAAAACACTATCTATTCAAGTGTATTCCTTAATAACCAAAAGACTCAAGTCACCACCTCTAGCCTGGCCACAGATACCTGATGATTTATCTCTCCCCAAAAATGGTGAGGTCTTTGTCTCTGGAACTCATGCATGGAATTGATCAGGTGTGCATACCCTACCGGTAATTCTGTATGTAAATACTAATCAATGGGTGGTGGTAACACCAGTAAACAAACCAGTGAGGCAATCTATAACATGGGTCTCTGAACCATCACTGCAAAGCTAGATAGGATATCCTCACAATCTCACATAGGAATCTTAGATGGTTTTCCACATGGGGGAATCCTGATACTGATCAAGAAGTACCATAGTTAATATATTATAAATGATGATCTGACTCAAATTCAAGACGATCAGGAGAAAACTCTCTTTTCCTATATAATTCATGGAAATAATTTTTTCATGTATAATTCCGAAAATATGAATTTGATGTCCTAGTGTATGGATACATAAGAAACCACACCAACACTGGACTCTCTTAATATGAAATTCTATCTTGAAATATTTAACACCTTTTCCCCAAAAAAAATACAAAAGACTCCCGTTCATTTAGGTTGAACAGAACACCTATGATACAAATTTATCATGAACTTTACCCTAGGGACTTTGTTGTGACTCTACCAATACTACCTCTAGAATGAAAGAGGTTTGTGACTAGTTTTTAAGGCTTCTACCTACAACTGGGATGAATTTTACTAAGTACCTGGACACACACACACACACACATCCATTTCCCAAAAACTGGAAAGGTAAAAATGCATGCCACGAAACAACAACTGAGTAACGGTAAAAATAGTCGTTAAAATATGAAAGACTAATAAAATTATAAATGAAAGACTGAAAATAATAAGGAAAAAAATATCTCAAAAATTCATCCAATATAATCCACACATAATGGATAAGATTATTGTTGTTTCTAGAAGATGTTGAAGTACACCTTATATTCCTAATGTCACTAGGAATCACCAGGTCAAAGGCCACCAATACATTATCATCACGACGTCAGTCATCTACACAAGACACAACATAAGTGGGAATATCCCATGCTTGGGTGAGTAAAAAATTACTCAGTAGGGAAACCATACCAAAAAGGAAATACCTCAATGAAATCCATAAATCAATCCAAGGAGAGTTATCATGAAGCTAGATAGCTTACAAAGGAGTAATCTAAAGCATGGAAAGAAAGTCTATCAGTAGTAACACAAGAAAATATGGACTAATGAGGTACTCAAACATGATTATTACTATGGTTCTATAGTGACTCATAGAGCCACTCCTCAAATAGGCCATCATAGCTTGTCCAAAGATGGTCGCATGTAGCCGATTCACATAGGGAAACTCAGAGCTAATCGATCTTGGGTAGCTTATAGGTGATCCATAGATGGTCAATTGAAGCTGATCTATAGAGGTTAAATTGTATCGTATTCACACACTATCTCTTGTAAAAAACCAAAAAATATTCTCTTGTATCTGATAAAATATTGGTCACTTTTTCAGTATTCTTTAGGCTCAATCCAGCCACTGGATTTTCGCATGTTTCACACTTGATTGATGGAGAATAAAATACATAAGAAATTATCCATATTTAATCGTTCATGAAATCATGCATAGAGTATGATAATGAACAGGATCAACGTGAGGGTATTAATTCCACAAATAGTTGGCCAATTGAATGTCCAATCTGATAGATATTACCGTTTTAGTAAACATGTGTCGGTTCTATCCAGGCCCGATCCTACTTAGTCTAACTGACCCGACCAACCGAGTTCGGGTGTCTTGAATAACTCGACCAAAACCAATTAGATCCGGATCGGCCCATTCTAGCTTAGCTACTTGACTAGGCCTAAGGTGCCTTGGTGGACCTGGACCGGTTTGGCCGTGAGTCTAGCCCGCATGGTCGCCCAGCGACCGGATTTGGACAGCCCCACCCGGGCTACCAGGCAGCATGGTTTTATCCCGCTATCCCAACCCTCACCAATGTGACATATTATTCCAGCCCTTGTCACACAGCGGCCTTGCCTACATGGTGAACTGGTCTCCTCAAGAACAGACACGAGGAGGGAATCCAATTAATGTGCCTGATGTTCGGCTTAGCTGGCCACCCTCTATGATCTCACACACATACCCTGCTAAACCGTTTTCCAGTGTGAAGCCATGGCCCACATGGCATGCACCTCTCCAACAACACGGCTGATCGACCACATCCTGCTTCCATCAGTGTCTCCTGGTGAACCACCACAGCTGGAGTCGGCCACTACAACCCCCTTTGTGTTCCTTCATGGCGTGCCACCACCCACCTACGGCCACCGCCGCCAACACCGGTGTTCAAACAGGTTTTTTGTGGACCACCATGCATGCTCTGGTGGTCCGTTCATCAGAACGTCTGGGCATCCAACCAATATGGGGTTCCTTCATCATTAATACAACCTCAATAAATATTATCCATAAACTCGGACATTCATCAACGAAGAACGCACTAGAACACACAAAGGTGTAGGGGACAAGGACTTTTTCGTGTCAGCTTGAACCATATGCTTCAGAGTATATTAACATGGGGGATTAATATTTAGGTTATATCAACAATTTTACCTTGATGAAAATCCCCTAACATAAGCTCCTTCACGTAAGAATAAGTGATCCGTGGATCTTCCTGTTCATTGGTTGATCCGTGTTCATTATTTTAAAATAATTAATGCGGAAATTCAATAAAAATTTAAACCACTATCAATGATATATTTATTACTGAATTGATCAAACCATGGGGATTCACATTCCATTTGAATCCATTGGTATTTTTCTCTCATCGGTCATATTCTTTGAGGTGTGTCATTGTCTCTAGTGATTCTCATGTGTTCTTAGTTGGAGTAAATTTCCTCGACGTCCATGATTGAAATTTATTTTTTGATTCTCCAAATCATTATCTCATAAAAATAGAAATCTATGACATCATTTCTATTATAATGTGATGTTTCATAATTATGTTATTTCATTTATGAAAAGTGTATCATTTACGCTTCAATTAATGAGTCATTATGCTACACATTTAAGAGCCTGATTAATTAGATTTTATTTAATGAGACTCATTATTGCCTCATTGACACCAATGTTGGGTTGACATTCCACTGATCAATGGTGGATAGATATATATAAAATTACTTTTTTATATTTTGTTTCTTAAAAATGTCAAACAACTAACTTTTTTCGTCGAACCTCACTAGCTAATGTTAGTTCATTTTTAGTAGAATATAGTCATTCTAATTTCGATATTTCCACAATATTTTTTATCTTAGAAATGGGTTAAATGATAGAAAATTCCTCTCCCACATTTATTTAAATGAACTAAAAAGGTCAAAATTCTATTTCGGGCTCACCGGGCCCTGAAATCAGGTGCCATTTGAGTATGTGGTCTTGAAATTATTATATATAATTAATAAAAATACCTGAAATATTGGTGACATTACATGAAAATATCCATATGGATGTGAATGTTTCAAGAGAAACCTAACAATAAAAAGCATGATATTTCACATAAAACATTTAGAAGTGGGATGTTTTTACTTCACACTCATTATATGAAATTCATAAAATTAAAAAAAATTAAAAACCATGAAGTATGAGTGAATCATGATATTAAATTATAGTTGGTAAGTATATATAAAAAATTAACAATATTTACTTAGTAATAAAAAATTAGTATCAATTGAATGTGAATTTAGATAAAATCATATTCCATACTCATAATTTTAGAAAAAATATCTTTAACCACATTTATATTGGATTTAATTTTTTTATTAACCTATAAAATAACCAAATTATTATTTTTAATATCATATATGATCATATTATAATATCTTATTACATTTTTTTTTAATCATTCATTATTTTCATTATTTCTTCTGTTAATTTTCTAGTTCATTAAGTATGTTTTGACTATAAATTTTTATTTCCTATTATGTCATAAATTATTTAATCGTTATTTCATCTAAAATAAGATTTAAATATAATATATATTCAATATATATTTTTATATTAATCAATGGTATTTTGAGATATGAGATAAAATTATCTTTTCTGGGAGATGGTAGTCCATACTTAGGCATGTGCGATGCTTCCATATTTCAATATAGATAAATTAATGAAAATTAAATATTAAGTATTTATATAATAATTTAATAACAATTATATATATATTATATATGACTACTAAACACTTCATAAATGATATCTATGTAAATCATGAATGAATCACATCATAATGAGGATGTGACATTCCACACATCCAAAAATGATGTTATCATATTCACATAAAATGTAAATAATGAAGGTATTTTTTATATAATAAATAAATAAGAATATATAAAATATAAATATCAGAAATATCATATATAATATATAAATCCATAATTATTCCTGACTGGGTATGGTGGTAACAGTATATTTAATGACATCGGTTCGTGAGGGTGTAGAACTCCATACACATGAACAATGCTTATGTATCCCATTTGATGGAATATTTGGATTATTTTGGTCATAAATTAAACATAAAAAATATGTATATTTTATATGTCTGTATTATTATATTACCCAGATATATTAAGAATTTAAGGGGTGGATAAGGAAATAAAACAAAAGTGTTCATTGAAGAACACTACCACTTCATTGGGGTAAATCCATTTGGTTTTTACAAAAGGACATATCTGGTTTGATTTATTCCCAATGTGAGGTTTTTAGGGTTATTGGAGGGATTTTAGGGGTTTATTTTTTTATTTTATGACTATATAAATGTCGGGGGAGTTTGTAATAAGTGAGGGGGTTGACTACCATTTTATATGGATGTTGAAGGGAATTTTGGTGAATAACAAAATGTTATCTCTATTGGGAGGTCATTCTTATATCATGTGCCTCCAATAAATATTTTTTGAAATATGTTATATAATATAAATATGGATAGGAAATGGGTTTTGAAAAAAAAACAAGGGTAGGCCATCAATTAAAATTAATCATTTACAACTATGAAATCTAATTTTTTACTTCAATCACTCTAAATAATGTTTATTTCATTAGTTATTTATTTTTTTAAACACATAATTTAACCCAACTGGAAACTATAAATTAATTTAAATCAAAATATTTAATCCTTTTTTCCAAATCCTAATCACAGAATTGGCCAATGAAATTTTTTATTTATACATTTTATAGGACGATTAATAATATCTTTAATGTGAAATGGTTCAAAAGTTCATTAAAATTTTATATATAAATTTAATACAAAATGAATTATAATTTCATAATTAGTTTATATAGGTGTTAAATTTATATAATATTACTTCAATAACATTTTATAATGTAATATTACATTATATAAATATTTACCAAATGACCTTTTTCAATTGACATAAAATAATTTTCATTATTCATAAAAAATGAAAACTCTCGAGAAAGTATAAAACTAGAAATGTAAGAATATTTTTTCACTATTATTTTCCCAATTATGACTATAATGAAAATTAATATTTATAAATGTTTCATATTTTATATTTAAAACAAGTTTCCAAATAAATGGATGAAAAATTTTATTTTGAAAAATTTTATTTTTTAAGAATAAAATTAGACTTCTATTCTAATGATATACCTATAAAATATATTGGATAAATTTATAGGAATTATTAATATATATATAGTAAATTCATTAATATCATATTATAATTTCAAAAATTTTAATTTATTATTTTAAAATGTATTTGGGTGTATAAAGATAGTTTTTTTTAAATAAAATACTTTATATTCCATTAGTGTTTATATTCATTTCAAACTAATTAGAATCCAATGAAATAAACCAAAAATTTTCAAAATTGACATAAAATGTTTTATAGTAAAAAATATAATTTCAGTTATATAATATACATTTTAACTAATAACATTAATTTTATTCGTTAACAGTCTGTCTTACGTGTAACACAAACAATATAAGGAACATTGTATTGTATGTTACCTAAGAAAAATAATTGTTGGTAGTACTAAAAATTCATAAAAGTGTTCTATGTAGTGTAATATTATTTGGTTTTTCAAATTAATAATTATTTAAAAATAATTTAATTTATTAAAAATGGAAATATTATATTTTTAATGGGGTTTACATTCAATCTTCCTTATATAAATGGAATCTTAACAATTCCAATTTGATCATAGTAATATGGGGATTGATATTTGAAGACACTATTATTGAAAATCCCACATCCCAGAAAGGGTTAATAACACATCTTCTTAATAAGAGAAAATTAGAAATGAAAACATTATTTTCAGAGTTGTCTTTCTAATTAGAAATCATTAGTGAATACATTAACATATAAGATAAATATTGTTATCATGTTCCAGTGGAGATTGATATATAACATTGATTAAGAGATATGGGTGATCAAGAGAATATTAATGAATAGCAGGCCCAAAACCAATTTGGTTTGAAATGGTAAATGATATTATATAAATTGATACAAATATAAAAACATTTTTATCAAGATAGTCATTAATATAGTTGAATTTTTTTAACTAATTCAAAATATAATGAGGTATATATATCTATTTCATAAACAATTATTATCCTTTGGTTGTCCCCTGAACTACAGTTATATTATTTCATATAAGGTTTGTCATCATATTATATAATAATACATTAACCTCTAAAAACTCATCCAAATATCGACATAAACCATTTTATTAGTGTTTCACTTTTCCAAAAGATTAATATACAATGTGTTATAAGGAACTTGAATAAATTTTTATAATTAATATATTTTTATTCTTCATTCTACATGATGTATATTTTTAATCACAACATAAAAAACAAATGAACACCATCATCATATATGATCTTGAAATTAGGTAATTACATTAAGTAGAATAAAAACATATTGGAAACAAGAATGCATAATTATTACTTATATAGAACCCAATTTGTTGGGTATATTTCTTAACCCTAATAATGTATTATATTATATTAATGGCTTCATAAACCCAATTGGGAAAACTTAGTAATAATTTATAAGGTTCTTTGTAATATCAAATTTATATTCTCCACATCAGTCATCTAAATAAGAATAAAATCTTTAACTGAACATCAAAATCATATTGACAATTGATTCCCCACAAAAATATTTTTTTTTGATGAGATCAACTTTTCACTGACTCATTTATCTTTTTCATCAGTACTGATCTACACCTGTTTTAAATACATGATAAAAAATAATCAATTGTAATCCTTATACATTTATAATACATATATTAGTAATATAATCAATAATATACTCCTAGAAAATTATTCAATCATCCAAACATGGGAGAAAATTAATCATTCCATGTCTTCTCAATAAATATAATATTTTTGACCTTGATCCTGTATCTCCATCTGAAGTATATTAACATGATACTTGGGGAGTTTTTTTGAAAAGTGTCTCATCTCCTTTTAGTTTTAACAATGCATTGATTCTTTTTCATCCTTAACATGAAATATTTTTCCGAGAGACCACTATCTCACTAGTAAAATACAAGATAGCATTCCTTTCAATAAATTCACAATGTGAATCCTTCAATGATTATCACATATACAAAAATCATTTATTCCCTTATTCCAATTGTCTAGATTTTTTTATGCTTCCAATTATTCTCCTACTTCCCTTTAGAGCCATAACTAATGTTGAACTCATTCTCTATATTAATATCACATAAATTAGTTTCATATGTTCAAGAAAAAATTTGTGAGACTATATCCCTTGAGATATGGGGATTAACCCCACAAAATGAATGATCAATATTACACTCCGTGTTTTATATATACTATATTACATACATAGATGACCTTATAATGGTAGATTCAAAATTGTTAACACAATAGTCTCCCTTTTTATTTGTTTTATTGATATTTAAAATCATTTAAATATTTTCGTCATGAGTGAAATATTTTTTAACTAATTAATCCTCAAATGAACACAATTCTATGAAATCATTTTTTATTCATCCATAGTTATCTGGATAGATAAAACTCATTGATGAGTATCAATATTGATAAAATACGCAACTGGTATATCAAATTCTATTTTTCAAAATACAAATCCATAAATATCATCTCTATGAGATTAATTAATTGATTAAGTGACATTTATCATATAATCCCATAAAATTAAGGGGGCCACTATCACATAATGTTATCATACATTAGAGACTCTCAATATGAAATAGGTTTCTACATGATGGAAAGGTTATTTGTTATAATTTGATTAATATTCCCAAATGTATCCATATATTCTAAATATAAACACCCATCTATATTAACTTACTCTATAAGGATACATCTACATTTTGATTGAGAATTTAGACCATTATATCATATATGATCAAGTTCTAAACAATGGATAACACTTGATTGGATCAGAAAGTTATGAAAAAATGTGAAATCATAAAAATAGAGAGATAATTATTATGAATTGAAAAAATCATGCATTATTAATATTATAATTATAAATATGGTTTATTTGGTATTTTCATCTATTCTTATCCTCAAATTTTATCATAGGGTTATGTTACCTATTATAAAATTTACAAAATCTTCATTCCAATTTTTCTACAAAACATCCATTCATACATAGTATAAAGAACTCACCCTAGAAGTTAAAAGTAGGTAACTTACATTATTACATTAGGATGATTAAATGAATCAAATCCTTAAAGACATATCAATTTGTCATATTTTGAAATATAAATTACATACAAGAAACTCATATTATATTTTGAAAATAAATTAAATCATGAAAAATAAATGGTCCTCATACATTAAAATAATTTAAATTAATCATCTTAATGTCACATGGATGGGAAAAAATAATGGTTATAAAAAATTCTAACTAATTGTCATGTACATCAGGTGAAATAATGAATAACTGAGAATAATCAATATTGAAATGTAAATAACAGATCATGTATTCTATTTATATAAACAGAAAATGGAAAATCATAATGGAAACATTTGTAACTAAAAAAAAGTATATTTAATAAATAAAACATGAATGAACTAATTCATTAGATAATGTAAAACACAAAATATCATACATAAATAGTAATTTAATCATAATGAACAAAAGTATTTATAATTAATAGTTGTGTTTCATTGGTATATGATACACTTACCATGAATACCTTTTAGAATATAGATTAAAACATTTTTGGTAAAAACCTATCTGATAGTAGAAATGATTCCCTCATGAAACTACTAATTCATCAATGGGAAATATATAGTTATACCCCACACATTTTTTAAATATTAAAATAATTACTCAGACAATGATTAATAAATTTGAACAAATGGTAATTTTCAACTCAGACCCCTTAGATGATATTATTCAATTTGGAACCTAAAATAAAGTAATTTATGAATTAATAATTAAAAAATGATAAATGGGAATTATACATTCTAATTTAATGTGAGTTTATTCATAGTGACAAATAAGAAAAAATGTAATTTTAAATTATGATGAAATCCATTACCGTACTAATCATTTTGGTTAAACAGTCCATAAAATTAGTTATATATGTTATAATATTTTTATTTACATATTCCAAATGCATAATAATATTTATAATTCTATAATTGATCTTCTTAAAATATTATATTAGTCTTTTGTTAATAATATTCCTTTATTTTCACTATTTTGGGTGTATATTTATTAATATTAATCCAAAATATTTTCTGATAGGAGATAAAATGCACCGTTAATAGAGTCGGTAGGTCGTATAAACACATGAAAGAAAATTCCATTTTGTTGTCTTATTGAAAGAATAATCATTAAATGATATATCTTTATATATTAATTCTTTTATTATTTTAATTTCATATATATAACACAATCTTATTAAACCTATCATTAATACACACCATATAAAGCTTGAACGAATAACATCCCTTTGGGGAGTCAATAGTCCACATGTCCACAAACTATTTTCTTGTATCAAAAAAATAGAAATAATGAAGAAATGTGATATATTATAATTTCAAAATTATAGATTAATTATAACTATAATATATATAATATGTATGAAAAAACTCAATCATTTTTCTCTATTATGAAATGTGATAATGGATGAACAAATGACATCTCTCGCAAAGATGTAGTCTACCATACAAATGAATGATGATTATATATACCATTTTATAAATGTTTTGATGTTTAAAGTCATAAAAATATCATAAAAAATGTTAGAATATATATTACAGTTTTTAATTATATAACCATTATATAAGAATCATTTTAGTGGTGGTATAATATAAAATTAAGTTATTAGTTTATGAACATTAAACCTTCTTATAGTATCTTATTTTGTTTTCCACCAATTCACTTCCTGGGATTTATTTTTAAATAAATTGAGTGTTATAGTATGAGGTATGGTATTTTTTGAGTCTAATTGGGATGTGTATGAGTGATAAAAAATTATTGAGATATGGGATGAGGTAAAGTGTGAGTGGCTTTTTATAGTGGATGAGGAGTGGAATTCTAGTAATTACAATTATTTAATGACTATTACGGGTTCTCCCAAACATAATTTCTCTCAAATAATTCTAATTTTTATATCCATTAGTTTAAAAGGTAAAAATATTTTCATTAAATGGGGTTTGTTCAAATTTATTGGTCATTTGGACTTATCAGAATAATATTTAACCACAAAGTAATATTTTTTTTAACTTGAAAGCTACAATTAATTTTTATTTAATCAATAATATTTTTTTGTAAAAATTGTTGAAAATAAAATATAGTGTCATTAATATTTATTTAAAATATATAATACAATTTTTGAAATTAAATCCATAGAAGTGGCTGAAATTAATTTAAAAATAATCCCATAGAAGTGATGGGAAAAATATTTTTTAAACTAAAATTTTCCAAAAGTCACTAAATTTTTATATCTAAAATCAATATGAAAATGATTTAAATGATCTATATTAGATTATTATAAGGATTATTAATCAAATATAATATGAAAACTATTTAAAATAAAATTTATCCTTACAATTTAATAACATGAAATGTAAAATTTCATTTTAATTATGCATTTTCCAGTATTCATTAAAAAATAAAACTTCTCAAAAACAAATTACCAAAAATTAACCCTAAAATATTTTTTTAATTTAAAAATTTATTTTTTTTATTTTTTATTATTTTTTATTTATATTTGAAAAAAATAACTATTAAAAGGAAGAAAAATTGACTTTTGAAAAATGAATATTTTAGTCCAGAAAATTAAATATTTTTCAAATCTTATTCTTATATTATAATTTGGATAAAAATTATAATATATTATTTAATATATATTATTTAATTTTCATTAATATAATTACATATTATATTTAATTTATATTTTTAGTATAAAATTTATTTGGGTTTATAAAATTGATTTTTTTATAAAAACAATACCATTATATTCCATTATATTCTATATTAATTAAAAAATTGCTTCTAATATAAGAATACTAGTGTATATTTCTTGAATATATCTACTCAGAATCATAACATCCACTTTATCATCTAGTAGATAATTTTGATTTTAAAAATTAACATTAATACTATTTGGTAAGACTCAAACATGAGTGTAATACATTGCTACTAAATAAACATGGTATTATGTGTAACTCCAGACCACATAGTGACTCATGTACTATAAAACAATCTTAGTTTTTTAGGGATAAATAATAAAATGGTATTTTTAAAATTTAAGGTATAAACTGAATTCAATTTATTCTAAAAATATAATATTATACAATCATGGGTTGTTCAACAATGAGTAAATGATAAATTTTGAAATTATATTTTCCATATATAGAATAGGTCCACTCTTCCTCTACAAGAAACTCATTAAGAATATATAATATTGGTGGATATATTAATGAAATTAATGATGAATTTTCATAAATAAAAATAAGGATTTATATATCCTCAACCTCTATAATAATTTCCATTAAATCGAAATACATTTTTTCATATTATTATGAAAAATATCTATAGAAATGAATATAGAAAAATAAACCATCAGTATTATAATAATGACATAAAATATAGAACATTTATGTGTTTAATAAGAAATGAATGGCACAACTTTATAGTTTTTACATATTCACTAGTATTTTTATCTGATAATTACATTCCTAATATTCTTGAGAAATACAAAAATGTCCTTGAAAATGTGAAAATATTAAATTGTATGATAATATAATAAATTACTAGATAAATTTTCTCCTAAAATTAATATACATTCTACCACACAATTAAAATATTCACCCTTAGGTATAGTGATTTCATAATCATGTGTTTCTCCCCTGTTCTTCATGAATTTTAGATTATCCTGAGTATTGGGACATTGGCTGGAATAATTCTCTTTTTAAATATAGTTTATTTCTTATAAATTATTGTTTGTTTATTCTCTATGAATTTATTATCCAAATGAACCTTATCATAAATCATTTAAGAACCAGTGATTCTATTTATTATTTATCTATACTTTTTCTTCCTTACAATTTATCCTTGTTAGCATTGATTCATTCCCATATTCATTGACACAGTACCTTTTTCTTGGTTCTCATTATGAATCTACTTTCTTTGATTTCCATTGAATATATAAGTCCTTGAAATTTTATTCCATTTTTTCTTGTCAAATAAATCTAAAAAAATATAAGGTGAAAATTTATAAGAATTCAATTCCCTTTAGTGTATTCTATAAAATAATTAATCAAAATAGCCAATATTTCAATATGGATAACGTATGTAATATTTAACATATCTTGATAGTATATTAATGGTATAATCATACACTAAAACAAATTCTTTTAATTTTTTAATTTAATTTGAGAACCAATATATTTATTTTTGTAAATTTTTCTTCGGGGAAATATTTTTCAAATAATGTAACATTAAAATATCACTATCCCATATGTTGCATTTGTTATTCCTTCGTATTATTTCTGATCAAAGACCAAAAATTATCATTATAAAAATTATAATAATATTTTTAAATTTTAACCTTTTCCATTTTATTATATCTGATGTATGAAATATCATTTCAAGAAGATTAATAGATTTATAATATTTTACTAGATTAGTAGTTTATTTAAAGTATAATAGATATTTTAATACTAAATAATCTAATATAGTTGTGTAAATACATGTGAAATATTATATCCATATATAACATAGGTTATTAGTCTCCACATAGCATTTCTATCAAATATTTCCCTATATTGTTCAACTCTAATGCCAGTATTAATACATTTCTCTACATGGAATCCATACATTAAATCTGTGTGTTGATTCTATTTCATATATCTAGTTCCATAACATTATACTACAATACATTAAGTTATAACATAATCATTATTAATATTAATCCACATAAAAAATCTATATAATGGTGAATGTTCTCAAATACTATAAGGGATTATAATAATTATCATGTTATTAATAATCAATTAAAATATAGTTACTAGGGTTTCTAATCAACATACAGTGATGCCAACTATAACAACCGTAAAATTAATTTCATATTGATGGTGTATACTTTATTACATTCAAATTTGAATCAAGTGATATAATAATAATGGGCCGATCATTTTATTAGTTTTATAGAAAAACCAAATATAGTATATCAATTTTTATATTGGAAATTAAATATACGAACCTAAAAAAATATTGAGCATCCATGAATCTTATTCAAATATTCATTTATCATATCCTTTAAAGGCAGTAAAAAATTTATGGTTATCTAGAATTATGAGTAGGGTTTTATTACAATATAACATTTTATGTTTAAAAAAGTCATAATAAATATAGAATTGTAAATAATTGAAAACAAATAACATTTAATCAATATCATGAGTATGAACTGCATCCATGGATAATATCAAATGAAACAATGTAAATGGTTATAATAAATTAATTTTTATCCATAGGAATATAAAATATTAAAATTAATGACAGCATAAATCATAATATAATTTTCACCACAACCTTAGACTATGAAAATTTAAAATATATGAGAAAACATACCACAAACCCATTCAATAAGAATATCCAAATGGTAATCTTCATGTATAATATTGATGCATCGTGTGTCTATAAAAATCAATGTCTCATCCATGACTTCATTTTCTATTAATTCCTCATATTTTGAATTATTCATTTATCAATAATATTCCATATCAAAAAAATATTTATATTAAATTATAAATATATAAATTAAATATTCTTTAGTTATATAAAAAAACATTTGTTTTAAAATGTTTTATGCTGAAATGGTATAAAAATTGAGAAATAATCACATTCAATATAAAAATAATATTAATATTTAAGTAAATTTTAGGATAAATGAAAACTAAAATGTGAATTTATCATGCTGAATTTAATGTCCACAAAATTAATCATGAGTTGAGGGATCGAAATTAAATCAATTGAAATTTTCTTTTTATAATAATATAATATAATTTAATAGATACAACAATGTCAAAGGACAATGTTTCATATATGTTTTCTAAAATTATATTTCTTTGTAAATCCATTAAAACCATATTGATGAAGCTAAATTGTGTAATAAAATTATGGTCGTTGGAAATTTTTTAAATTCAATACATTTTAAAAACATTTCCTTTCCATAATTTTAAGGAATGTTGAAAACGAATATTAATAAAACCATTAAAATTATTCTTTCAGAACTATATAATAATTAATTGATATCATAAAAATTACCTAATAAATAATTTTAGTAAACAAATGACATTTGTAAAAAAAAATTAATAATATATATATGGATGAAAATATACCCGATGAATAAGATATTTAATATCATATTTTTTTAAATATTTCAATTCATTAGTCGAGTACCAAATAAGTTAATAGTGTATAGTAAACATATAAAATACATAAATATTATATAAATAATGTTCCTGGTTAAAAATTAAAAAATTATGGGCCAATATTTTCTTATCACAGTTAATGGGGATTTAATTTGGGTTATTGATAGAAGGGGGATTTTTATGTGGCGGGGGAATAATTTATTTCTGATTCATTGGAATGAGATTAAATGTGGGATATGGGCTTAGTGCATAGATAATGTATATTACAATTAAAGGGCTGTAATAGTGAACGATTTTATAAGGTGATGGCGTCCATGGATCCGGCTCTTGATGAGGTCAACAGAAGCAGTCAAGAGTACTTCATTTGGTGGGACATGATAAGATTGTCCTTACACGGTGAATTTGAGAGAGTGGATGATGGAAATGATACTTTCTAAGTTACATGATAGATGAGGTACTTACTAATGAATAATGATGTAAAGAGTGGTAAAAACCATTAATGACGACAAAAAGGTGGTGGATTGTGTTGACTATGATGTTTAATGTTATGAGGGAAGAATCCAATAATGATGTAGATATAGAAGCATTGGGAGACAAGATAAATAGCATGGATGATGATATAAATAACCATAATAATCACACATGTGGTTCATCATGCCTAGTATGGGATTATAAAACAATTATAATGGGTCTTAATAAACCATTGGGTATTAAAAGGATATTTATTGGGACCCATCATCCCATAATTTAAAAATGAAATTGTTTTAATAAAAATATAGGGTTTCTCCCATATCTTTATATATATATGTATATATATGAAATACCCAATGAAGATGAGATTGTATATTAAATTCATTCAACTTTGGTATATTTTAAAATGTAACTCCTTGAAAAATTACACAAGAATTTAACAATTAATTAAAAGTTATAAATATATTTTCATACACAATAAATATAAGGGGTGATTATAACCACATACTAATAAATAGCCACATAAACAAAATTATGTATCGATGGAACCTAAATTGAGAAAATATCCCTAAAAATATCTGATCTTTAAAGTGAGAATTAACCATTTAAGTGACATAGAGTAAAAAATGAAAATCCAAAATAAAGTAGAATTACAAAATAATACAATCATAGGTTATTTAACTCTTTATAATGTTTTATAATAGTAAATGAAATTGAGGTATGACCCAATTAATTGGAAATAATATATAAAACCCATTACCTCGTATGGAAAATTAGTTGAATGTGTATTATCATTTTGTATATTGGTTTAATAATTTCATCAAATTTTATTTAAACTATAATAATACATATAATATCATAAATGATCATCTTATGTCATCAAATCAAATGTTAATTAACAATATTTAATTATTATCATTGTTTCACATGTTAACTAATATATTACCTAATTCATGATTTTCTACCAAAGTCGTGATCCATGTTTATTGCTTATGCATCCATAATCTTACAAATCAAATTCATGATATAATTATAATTTATGTTAATTATATATAAATATATAGATTCATCAAAAAATTTAATGGTATAAATATTAATTGCACCATTTATATTGACGATAGGCCATATGTATGGATGAATGTTGTTTTCACAATTCAAAATATGGAACAAAGGAATGGTAAAAATACAAATATCCATTTTAAAATAATTTTTGTATTAAATATTTCATATATATTCATTTAATATATCTATATAAAAATCCATTTAAAGAGAAAATTACAATGGTTTCACATTGCCTCATAAAGGTGGTAGTACACTTGTGTGCCTGAGTAATGTTATCATTTTCAAATAGATTGGAAGGTAATAAGTTATGTATCAAATCACCTCCTAAATGTAACCCTACAAGACTTACATTGAGACAAGGGAGATAATCATATTCATAGACTACATTCAATAGGCCATGGGTTAATGACATGAACTTGGTGTATAATATAATAATTTTCTTTGATGGATTACCCTCCATGGGAACATGATTACAAGGTATATGAAAAGGACCAAAACAAAATATGTCCCATAAAAACATTAAATAATTATCCCATGTACATGAACACAATATCATATTAGTATAAGGAAAATTAAATTAAACTAATGATTTCAAAAGATAAACTCTAGAACTATAACAAATCAAAAACATCTCAGATACAATAATGAGCTATTAATGTCCACACTGATATCGAACATGATCTTACTGAACTGAAAATTTATTTATATATACTATGAGTTATTAATGTCCAAAATGATCTCTAACACATCCCCACTAGTTTTTCGATATTCTCAGACATCATTCCTCTTGATCCATCACTCACTAAAATAATCCACCATGGGGGAACCTATGTTCTGATATTTTAACATACATATCTGTTATCACATAATCTCATCAACCCATAATGATATACATATAGAAACTGAGTGGATATTGGTATAAACCACATCCATCATTCCTTATATAATACCTTGAATGTTTTAAATCAATCCATCACTACCCATTCAACTATTGTTTTACCTTAATCCATCACATACGACACTTAACATACCTTTAATAAACTTTCGGATAAAATAATATGAGATTCATGTGTGTGAAATAACAACAATACATTTTTACCCTCTATAAATTTATATTTTAATGTTAACTACCACAAATACCATAAAATACTTAAACTAGGTTAAGGGAGTGGGCCCATATGAGACATCATATCCTTTGTTCTTCACTAACCATGATTTTTGGGAAAACACCCTCGCCGTGATTACTCAGTGCCAGTCTCCCTACTGATATGGGTTGGGTGTCATATTAAAACATTAATCATATATGATGTAATGGAAAATATAAAAACACTATGGGAAGTAGAATAGTATTAAAATTAACTAAAAATATCATATCCAACAAAGATGGATTCCACTACTAAGAACAAGACATGAAATAGGAAAATAAGAAATTAAGGAGGCCTTCAATTTTTGGATCCTTTATTAGCATTTCATATTATGATAATTTATTCATTATAACCTAATATACCTTATTCAATTAATAGTTTATGATCATCAATGAGATATCTGTGAAATCTCAAAAAATTCCATCAAAGGCCACATTTCCCAAATATTTTCAACATTTAAATAATTATAAACCATAACTCCATAGAATAAATCATTTATGAATCATCAAAATCCTATAATTATATCTACACAATGAAATATATTTGGATAGAATAAATTTGATATATAATCAGGCATATATAGCTTCACAATTTAATTGGGAAAGACATATTTGAGAATATGTAACTCTATAATTTTGACATAAAATAGATTTATTAACAATAAAGTATCCCAAATATAATTATTTAAATGGGTAAGAACAAACTTAAACTATTTTGAAAATATAGATTCCATCCCCAGAAAAATCATGTACATAACTATAAATTTCTCCCTTGTAGATATCATCTACTGTCACAAGAATGGGCCTCCCCAATCCAACTACGCCAAGAAACAACCATATTATGCTCACACCACTTCACATAACAACGTCAACAACATGAGAAATCAAATAAGTAAAAAAAACTAAAAATTGGTTCATTTTTGAAACTATTCTTCAAAAAAGGAATCCTACCATTACATAAAAATATGATCTCTCATACCAAAATAATTATCTTTACCAAATTTTTTGTTTATTAATATATTTAATAAACTGATTCATTTGTCATAAGATAAAATTTTGGGTAACCTATTATATAATCTATTAGAAGATATTATTTATTTTTAACATTATTTTTGGAATCACTTCATATTCCAACATCTTAGAAATAACAACTCTTATTATCATTTATCTTTACTATTATCAATAAAATGAATTGTTAGATAATTCTTAATCATCGATATTAATTATGATATTGAAGAACAATTTAATTAGACATGTATTTTGAATATTTAGTAATCTATCCAATTACATGAATCAACTAATTTAATAAAAATTACTATTAAATTCCTTATCTAACCAATTATTATCATATTGAAATTATTTAACCATATTGATTATATTAACAAGATTATCCCGTAAATTAAAATCATTCTCAATAATGAATAACATATAAATGTAAGAATCTTAGAATGCAATAGGTGCACTCTCATCAGGGTTAAAACACATTATATGGCTATAAACATAATAATTATTTTTATTAAAATGGTTTAATATTTATGTTGGATAATTTCACATCTAAAAAATGGAATAAATCATAAAAAAAATAATTATATCATGATACAATAAAAGGATAATCAGTCAATACATTAAATGAAGGATTTAATTGTTCCTCAATCGATAGTGAAACAACATCATAAATCTTGGATCAGCTCTCTTGAATGAAAATTGTTAGAAATTCGTGAAATCCAATCCACAAAAATGATGAAGAACATTAGAAAAAGATAGAGATAAAATATGATATAATGGATTTAATAAATATGGGAAACAAGATATAATAAATGAAAATAGTAATAAAAGATAAATTTATCTCCTCAAAACATCATTGACTGATAACTAGAACAAAGGGGTTGAAAATTGAATTTGGAGAAAAATAAATATAATTACATCTTTCCAACCATGGTTTTGAGTGAATAAATTGAGAGAATTGTAATTTTGATGGGTTTCAATGTATCTATAGGCATAGATGAAGTTATAAGACCTTGATATAACCCTCTAAACCATGGTTTCCAATGTACAATAAATGATATGACTATAGTGAGATAAAAGATTCAATCCCACATCCTTCACACCTCATGTCCGAAATAAGCAACAATGTACACACTAGAACATTAATCCTGCAATATATGAATACGATCATGGAGTAGGGTCACCCATTATGCCACATGATTCATTACCCAAGATATAGTTCATGACAGAAGCTTCATATTACAATTTAGGTGTACTAAAATTGAGTGAATAACCTAGACCACCAACCAAAGTCTCCCTAACATAACCACTCTCCCCACACAATACATTACCACCATGAAAAAATATCCCTTGTCACATCACGATTGAATGATTTTTCGACAAAATAATATCAAAGGCACTGAAATTATAACCTCTATAATCAAATTCAATAGAAAAATACACTACACCTTAGTAGATTCCCTCCATATCCCAACTCAATGATTAGTACCACTGAATCTACAATAAATGTAATTTATTATTAAATCCCCTCCATATTCCAATTGGCCTCCTATCAGTACCCCCAACACCCAATTTCAAAACTAAATGATACCATGATATTTTTTCCATACATTATATTCCTCTTAAACTATTCACATACAATATAATTTAATGATTTCCCTAAAATCAAGGAAGGAAATAAAAATGGGTAATTTAAAATGCCACCAGTGTGATATAACATTTAATTATTTTACTAATATCTGGGATCAACAGACACACTTAATGGAACAAATAACCAAAACATGAATCACTAACATGCAACCCCTAAATAATATAAAATATGAGATATATCTAAAAAAGTTGAATGTCCTCATTATACATTAAGGGAGAAGAAATTATCTCATAATCTATACACATGTTAAAAACCATCCTAATCATTAGTACACACGAAGAGTTAAAAATAAGATAATTACAATTAATTATTGAATATATATTTATCACTAACATTCCCATATAATATCATCCATTAAATTATGTATCCATAATACATTTACCAAGGGATTAGAATTACACTGAAACAAATTATCCTAGTGGTTATGGATTTTTATGGACTCCTCTTTGAAGTCTGCATCCTCATAAATGTGGATATCACACCCATAAATAATGTGAGTGTGTCTATGAACGTTTAAATGAATATTAAATAGATTGAATATATAATGTATTTAACTCATATCATTTGATTTCATATCACAAATTCCACATCAAAAATGCAATCCAATACCACAAAGGACCCAACAATCATGGTAGAATGTTAAATATCACAGGGTAACCTTAACATCCCATGATGAGAATTTACAATCAGTAATTGATGATCTAAATTTTTTGTAATCTATGTGTATCCTATTATAATTAACATTTCAATTATGATGTTTCTTAACTACCTTCACCTTCTCACTAATGATCTGAACAATCTATCACATGTTCTTCAATAGTTCTATTTCATGAATTGCATCCTCCAAAACACTAGTCGAAAAATATATATGAAATGTTGATTGTAAAAACATTTAAAAGACACAATATTAATGGAATAGTGAGATATATTATTTTAATAATAACAGTCTAATGACTGGTGCCTCATCCATCAACATACAAAAGCTAAGACATGATAATAAAATATCCTCAATGTATAGAATGTCTTCTATTTATATGGATGAAATATAGTGTTAATGTATAAATAAGGTTTAAAATTAATTTTAGAGACATATTTATCGACATTATATATATATATATATTCATAGTCAGAGATGATCATCATTTTGACTCAATTGTGTTTCACCACATCCTCAAGGAACTATTTCTATAAAACTTCGATCAATCTTGACTCCTTAATTACAATAAAGTTGGATTATTTCATCATGAGATACACAATCTTCAATAAATAATAATATTCTACATAATATCATGTATAATAGGTAATAATACTTCCATATATGTCCTCACAGATCCACTGAGAAGCCTCCAATGGCTGGAGAAAACAACTTGGAACACGGTTCTAGGACTTCATCTTTAAGAAGAACTAACTATGATAATAAGTATCTATAATGATAGGATTCAACCCATTCCACCAAAACATCCATCATAGAACCCAATAAATCATAACTAAACCATGATGTATCAATAAGGGTGAGTAATGGAAGTAATATAAAACATCCTCTGTCACGAACCAGGCTGGGTCGTCATCCGACTCGGCGCCCGACCCGGTCCGCGGCAAGGCCCGAAGGGCGTTCCCGATCCCCACGGGCTGGAACAAGTGCCCGGGTATCATGTTTAACAAGTGGGAACGGTTTTACCCGAAATACAAGACAGAAAAACCAACTAACAAGATAGATAAACTGAAATTAGAAATAGACAACGAAATGTGCCTTTAAACTATGAACAAGTTTAAGGTCTACAACTCGAAACAATAACTAAAAAGAAAAGACGACAGCGGAAACTAAAACTCATACCCAACCTCCCGGCAGAAGCGAGACCACATCAACACCATTCTGCATGAGAAGACCAACTGCAACCTGAACCACCATCACTGAGCACGACGCACAACCTGGAATTCACAAGAAACATGACTCTACATACACCCAAGGGTGTATGTAGGGTGTGAGCTAAAGCCCAGTAGGACGTCACTCAATAAAAAGGTTCCATGCCACAACATCAAGAGGACAATTTAATGTGCTTATTTAATTTATACTTTCGAAATTATTTTAAAGAAAACATTTACAAACAAAATGCTAAAATAAAACACTAAAAATGGCTCATTTCACAAACACGTCTCTAAAGAGGAAGAGAGAGGTTCATTATGGGCACAAACACACACACTCCCACACACACACACATACTCACACACACACATACACACACACGCACACACACACACACCCAAGTGGTCCGCCGTATGCCGACGGAAGGCACCATGCCATCGATGGTAGAGAACTATGGGTAAAACCCCTAAGGTTCATCTAGCTCAAGCGGGACCCTAGAACCTCGTGTCTCGGTGAAACGTGGCTTAGAAGGCCACGACCCTCAGAAAACATGGCTTAGAAGGCCACGACCCTCAGAACACGTGGCTTAGAAGGCCACGACCCTCAGATATCATGTTTAGTTAGTGTTGCAATCGTCAATCCAGCTATGTGAAACAGGGACGATACCCATCCGGTTCACTAGCACACTAGTTCTAGTCTGCCCACCTAGATACCTAGGGTTTCCCTTGTGCTCAAATAAGTTTCACATTCACATATTGTATATCGCTTCCACATATCTCGAACCAAACAAAACATTACACATACACGTCACCATTTGCATACCCAAACACCATTAAAAAAACACACGCACACCAAAACCATTTTATCACTTAGTCCAGATCACCTGCGTGACTTGATAAACTATTTAAACAATTAGAATAACATTTCAAAATAGCACAATAAGAGTTTTCACATGAGACATGTCCAATTTCACAAGTAAGAATACCTTTAAAACTTAACGCACACATAATTCTGTCAAAAACAACTCTCGCGCTCCACATATAATTTAATAAGTTCAATTAACAATTTATTAAACACTTAAAATTAGAAAGAAAAGGTTTGCACCAGAAAGACAAACTCAATTTCATATACGAACGTCACTTTAAAACCAAAGTGCAGCTTATACAAACTAAAACATGTTTTCCCATTTTTCAAACAATTTTTCAATTTAGTTCCAAAAGTACGCCACACGGAAAACACACCCAAAGTGACTCATTTTGGTTGAAAATCTACATTTAATGACACAGACACCTCAAAGAACTTGAGAACACAATTTTCACAACCTAAATAATTAACTATAACGCGTCTGAACATTTCAACAACACAACGCACATGAAAACGTTGGCATTTACATAAAAACAACTCAAATTCGCCAATATGCATATCGAAGAACGTCAAAAAAAAAATTTGCATCATGCACTTTATCACTAGAACACATTATAATTTAATTAATGAGCAATTAAATTATATAGAGATGGTATAGCGTGGAACCACCTACCTTGGATGCTGAATTTTCCACGAATTGAAGCGAAACTCCAATCGCGCCAGGAACTCACCATGCAAGGGTCAAATTGAACTCTATCCACAAAGGGGGGATGCGGCGTGCGTGGAAGAGGGGCGCTTCGGTGGAGGATCCGAAGCCGTACCAGCCATCAAGAGGGGGGGGGGTCGCTCATCGGAGGTGCTGCCCGGAAGGAGTGCTCTGGCGGCTATCCAAGGAGGGTTTACCGGCGGATCCAGCAGAGGACGGTGGTGCGGGCGAGCGGGGATGCGGGCGAGCGGAGGTGCGGGTGAGAGGGTTAGCTGGGTGGGGTTGCTTCGACCGGGCCGAGAAAGGGGAGGCCGTCGGACAGGAGAACCGGGACGAAGAAGGTGGTTGGGGTTTGGCGAGAGGGAGACCGGGAGGCGTGCTGGGGTTATGTGGTGTGGGGCGTTGCCGGAGAGGAAGGCGTAGCGGTGGCCGGGTTGCCGGAAATAGGAGGTCGTAGTGTGAGATGGGGTAGAAGAGAGGGTGCCGGTAGAAAGTTAGGGTTAGGGGGGAGGGGGGTGAGCCGCAACATGAGGGAGAGAATTGGGAGGGAAACCGACGGGAATGAGAGATAAAAAAGAGAGGAAGAAAAGAAGGGAAAGAAAATTAAAATAAAAATAAAAATAAAAATAAAAATTACTAAATGAATAAAGATAAAAAAAAGAAAAAAAATTATAATAAAAATCAAAACTCAAACCAAAAACAATTATAAGATTATTATTAATATTAATATCCTCAAAAAAAACGTGAGAATAATATTATTATTATCATCAAAACACAATAAATTAAATCAAATCATTCCCATCAACCCTATCCACACATTAATTTTGTTTCGCTATCATTATTAATTTATTTAGTTAATTTGTTGACCAACGAGCAGGGTCATACGAAGGACCTGGCGAAGCCGCACGTCTTTGCAATTTTGCTTCGCTCATGCGTCGCATGATGACAGGCCCCGAAAGAAGGAAAGAAACGCGTTTAATTATATATTTATTTATTATCAATTATTGTTATTTAATTGTTTGCACACTGGGCGGGTGAGCGGTGAACTGGGCATGGCTGCACAGCGACCCAAGTGAGGACGCGCAGCTTCGACCACGTTGCGCCGGACGCAATCAAGACCGAAACACAAGGAACTCAAAATCATAAGTCGGGTTTCGACCCAAACTAACCAACGCAAAGAAAATTAATAAATAAAAAAATTTTGAAAAAGCAGGTGTGACAATTCTCCCCACCATAATGCTTTCCGTCCCCGAAAAGACTCAACAAGGCTAAGACCTAAAGTAGGGAACAACACCCCCTTGAGGTTCAAAGGAGATTCCCACAACAACAAGCGAGAAAAGGCAAACACATCGTGCTCAGAGAAAGTGACTCAAATGAAATCCTCAAGTAACGCATAAAAAGACTTTCTGATATGTGTTGCCCACCCCGAAGAGCTAGAGTGCCTCCAGTTGACTGATCATGGAAGGGGACACTCGCCCCCCCACGGGAACCAACTTAAAAAGGTGAAACATCTCAAGAAAAATTTAAGCGGAGACCGCACCATTTGGCTAGAATGAACAAACAAGATCAACGTCGTCCACAGAACACTCTTATCACTTATCACAAATCCATATTTAAAAACATAAGCAGAAGGTCAACATGGGGGAGGCTTGAGGGGCTCCCCACCATTAGGAACTCACTATCGCTCGAAACGAGACTTGGAAACAGACACATGGAGGTTCAAGCGGACTCCCCGCCATTAAAGAAAAGTCCAGTACTGATTCATTCTAAAGACATTCATGCGAGACCCAATGTGGGTCTCCCCACTATTAAGATCACACCAACGCCCAAGGTGAGACTAGAAAACCAACATGGGGAGGTCCGAGCGGACTCCCCACCATTAAGGAAGTGCCAACACCGATTTATTCTAGATACATTTGTGCGAGATCCAATGTGGGTCTCCCTACCATTGGAACTAACAACAAATACAAAACATTAGAAAAATTCTCGATGGTGACCAAACACCCAACCACAAAGGGGCGGGGAGGGAGGGACCCGACTACAGGGCGTCAAAACCACGACCAGAGACAGAACAACATATCCAAATCCCTGGATTAGCATCATTCAAATTTAAAATTGATTTACCCAACAAACCCCATAAGGCCACTAAAGCAATTACATCTAGTGAAATGCTACCCCCAAGACATCAAGGCATCGAGGCAGACATGCCTCCGTATAGTCACTGAAACCTTACGCACCCAGAAGGTTCATTCGAAACGGAACAACCATAGAAAACAATTTAATTTTTCTTTCACTCTCAACACTGATGACAGAAATATAGTTGGGGTCCCCTACACTCCCGGGTTCCTGACCACGCGCCCGCTTCACTCTGAGGCCTACGGCTGGAGCCCTGATGTTTGGAGCATCTTCTTGCCTCGCGATCAGACATGGAAGACTCCCGAATAGAGCTTCTCCTTTTGGTGTCACACACAACTGCACTGCAACCGAGACAACACCAGCAAACACAACACTTTACAACATTCAACTGATCATACACAGAATATTCCCTAACATGAGAGATGAAATGGTGCATGCGCATCACCCTTTGTCACACTGGATGAGATCATGACACCACAAATCGTCACCTGAACATGACCATTGTTGTTGAGAGGAACATTATACGGAGAGTGACATCAAACTGAGTCTTAAACAACATGTGACTCCTACAATTGATTGTAGCTTCCCGTGTGACTAGGTCTGTCACACTAGTGGTCTAACGTAGACCCTTTCTTAAATGAAACCAACAAAGGACCAAAGGTCATTTAGAATAGTGGTCAGCACCGACCACACTAGGCTGCTTCCACCTCTCCCCACTGGAATCTCTTTTACCACTTTCAAAGGGACCTCACGCTGCAAGATGTCACCGAACATGACCCTTGAAACCGATGTGAAAACTACAAGGCCCTTCAAGACACTGGTCAACACTGAAAATTCTGAACCACCTTCACCCTTCCCCGCTGAGATTCCTTTCATCATTTCCATGGTGAACCTTCAAATGCAACGACGTAAAATTTCATCTCCGACCACTCAGGCAACTTAAAGAAACCAAAACTCCATTCAACTCCCCTCGCATCTGTCATCCCGCTGCGAGAGGACCCACTTAGTTGTAAAAGGATAGGTGGGTTCAATTCTAGAATTCAGAAAGAGAGTCCTTCGATCAACGGGAGTGCCGTCCAATGGGGAATTCCCCGTAGTCGTACTTCAATCACATGTCAATGCTTTATGGGGGGGGCATACACTAGTCAAGAAAGAAAACTATGTACCCAACCAAACTAGTCCAATGGTCAAGACATACCACAAGAAAAACCAAATGAGCTGGGGAAACCACTGCAAGGGCTCCCCGATGTACTCTTCAATGGAATTTACTAACCACACACTTGCATACCAACATACAAATAAGAACTAAAACTTGGGACACAAACCATTCAGAAAGAATACCCAGTTCAAAATACCACACATCCAACATCTCAAAAACACAAGGACACGCCACAGAAACACCATTTACTAGAACACCAATTTTTTTTCTTTTAACAAAAGATTTTGAATATAAGAAAACCTAGCGGGTTGCACAAACATCAATGGCGTCCCATGAGCCTCGCACATGCATGTGCCCGTGCTGCACCGGCACCCACCTCATGTCCGTCCAGGCACTCATCCGCTCTTGCCATTAACCATTTCCCTTTTCGCATACACCCATGCATGAGGTTTCCCATGAGAGCACCAAGGATCAAAACCAAACCTTTCCATTTTTTTTCAAAACCAAAATATCCAACCCACACTTTTCAAACCTCACACATCATTTCATTTTCAAAGCGCTTCATTTGAAAACATTTTCTAAGACCAAAACATTTTTACTTAAAAACCAAATTTCCACGAATCCAGAACAAAGAGACGATAAACAAAGCAGGAAGAAACTAGGTACAATGGTTGATTGTAAAGTATGGTTGGCGGCCATATGCCAATCACGCCACTGGCCACAGAGAGTATTTTAGGATAGTGTCCCCGGCTCCACAAGGCTTGCCAGACCCAGCAAGCTCACTAAGACCACTGACCTTACTCCCTTTTCATTTCCCTTAGACACGATCATCTACAAGGACCAAAAACTCAGACAAACCTCAACATACTTTGGTAACTCGAGTCCCGCCATGAGGTGTGCTGGCCAGGCAAATTGCTCGTAGTCAGGACGTCGAGTCCCGACAACCTTAACTCAAGTCTACCGTGACACTATCCCAAAAGAAAACAACCCAAGAGAGCAAACATTGCCCTCTGATACCATTTTGTCACGAACCAGGCTGGGTCGTCATCCGACCCGGCGCCCGACCCGGTCCGCGGCAAGGCCCGAAGGGCGTTCCCGATCCTCACTGGCTGGCACAAGTGCCCGGGTATCAAGTTTAACAAGTGGGAACGATTTTACCCGAAATACAAGACAGAAAAACCAACTAACAAGATAGATAAACTGAAATTAGAAATAGAAAACGAAACGTGCCTTTAAACTATGAACAAGTTTAAGGTCTACAACTCAAAACAATAACTAAAAAGAAAAGACGACAGCGGAAACTAAAACTCATACCCAACCTCCCGGCAGAAGCGATACCACATCAACACCATTCTGCATGAGAAGACCAACTGCAACCTGAACCACCATCACTGAGCACGACGCACAACCTGGAATTCACAAGAAACAAGAATCTACATACACCCAAGGGTGTATGTAGGGTGTGAGCTAAAGCCCAGTAGGACGTCACTCAATAAAAAGGTTCCATGCCACAACATCAAGAGGACAATTTAATGTGCTTATTTAATTTATACTTTAGAAGTTATTTTAAAGAAAACGTTTACAAACAAAATGCTAAAATAAAACACTAAAAATGACTCATTTCACAAACACGTCTCTAAAGAGGAAGAGAGAGGTTCATTATGGGCACACACACACACACACTCCCACACACACACACATACTCACACATACACACATACACACACACACGCACACACAAACAACCAAGTGGTCCGCCGTATGCCGACGGAAGGCACCACGCCATCGATGGTAGAGCACTATGGGTAAAACCCCTAAGGTTCATCTAGCTCAAGTGGGACCCTAGAACCTCGTGTCTCGGTGAAACGTGGCTTAGAAGGCCACGACCCTCAGATATCATGTTTAGTTAGTGTTGCAATCGTCAATCCATCTAAGTAAAACAGGGATGATACCCATCCGGTTCACTAGCACACTAGTTCTAGTCTGCCCACCTAGATACCTAGGGTTTCCCTTGTGCTCAAATAAGTTTCACATTCACATAATGTATATCGCTTCCACATATCTCGAACCAAACAAAACATTACACATACACGTCACCATTTGCATACCCAAACACCATTAAAAATAACACACGCACACCAAAACCATTTTATCACATAGTCCAGATCACCTGCGTGACTTGATAAACTATTTGAACAATTAGAAGAACATTTCAAAATAGCACAATAGGGGGTTTCACATGAGACATGTCCAATTTCACAAGTAAGAATACCTTTAAAACTTAACGCACACATAATTCTGTCAAAAACAACTCTCGCGCTCCACATATAATTTAATAAGTGCAATTAACAATTTATTAAACACTTAAAATTAGAAAGAAAAGGTTTGCACCAGAACGACAGACTCAATTTCATATACGAACGTCACTTTAAAACCAAAGTGCAGCTTATACAAACTAAAACATGTTTTCCCATTTTTCAAACAATTTTTCAATTTAGTTCCAAAAGTATGCCACACGGCAAACACACCCAAAGTGACTCATTTTGGTTGAAAATCTACATTTAATGACATGGACACCTCAATGAACTTGAAAACACAATTTGCACAACCTAAACAATTAACTATAACGTGTCTGAACATTTCAACAACACAACGCACATGAAAACGTTGGCATTTACTTAAAAACATCTCAAATTCGCCAATATGCATATCGAAGCACGTCAAAAAAAATAAAAATAAAATTCGCATCATGAAATTTATCACTAGAACACATTATAATTTAATTAATGACCAATTAAATTATCTAGAGATGGTATGGCGTGGAACCACCTACCTTTGAAGCTGAATTTTCCACGAATTGAAGCGAAACTCCAATCGCGCCAGGAACGCACCATGAAAGGGTCAAATTGAACTCTATCCACAAAGGGGGGAATGCGGCCTGCGTGGAAGAGGGGCGCTTAGGTGGAGGATCCGAAGCCGTACCAGCCAGCAAGAGGGGGGGGGGGGTTGCTCATCGGAGGTGCTGCCCGGAAGGAGTGCTCCGGCGGCTATCCAAGGAGGGTTTACCGGCGGATCCAGCAGAGGGGGGGGGGGTGCGGGCGAGCGAGGATGCGGGCGAGCGGAGGTGCGGGTGAGTGGGTTAGCTGGGTGGGGTTGCTTCGACCGGGCCGAGAAAGGGGAGGCCGTCGGACAGGAGAACAGGGATGAAGAAGGTGGTTGGGGTTTGGCGAGAGGGAGACCGGGCGGCATGCTGGGGTTATGTGGTGCGGGGCGTTGCCGGAGCAGAAGGCGTAGCGGTGGCCGGGTTGCCGGAAATAGGAGGTCGCAGTGTGAGATGGGGTAGAAGAGAGGGTGCCGGCAGAAAGTTAGGGTTAGGGGGGAGGGGGGTGAGCCGCGACATGAGGGAGAGAATTGGGAGGGAAACTGACGGGAATGAGAGAAAAAAAAGAGAGGAAGAAAAGAAGGGAAAGAAAAACAAAATAAAAATAAAAATAAAAATAAAAATTACTAAATGAATAAAGATAAAAAAAAGAAAAAAAATTATAATAAAAATCAAAACTCAAAACAAAAACAATTATAAGATTATTATTAATATTAATATCCTAAAAAAAACGTGAGAATAATATTATTATTATCATCAAAACACAATAAATTAAATCAAATCATTCCCATCAACCCTATCCACACATTAATTTTGTTTCGCTATCATTATTAATTTATTTAGTTAATTAGTTGACCAACGAGCAGGGTCATACGACGGACCTGGCGAAGCCGCACGTCTTTGCAATTATGCTTCGCTCATGCGTCGCATGATGACAGGCCCCGAAAGAAGGAAAGAAACGCGTTTAATTATATATTTATTTATTATCAATTCTTTTTATTTAATTGTTTGCACACTGGGTGGGTGAGCGGTGAACTGGGCGGGGCTGCACAGCAACCCAAGTGAGGCCGCGCAGCTTCGACCACGTTGTGCCGGACGCAATCAAGACCGAAACACAAGGAACTCAAAATCTGAAGTCGGGTTTTGACCCAAACTAACCGACACAAAGAAAATTAATAAATAAATAAAATTTAAAAAAGCGGGTGTGACATCCTCTTAAATTGAAAAAAGGAAAAAACCATCCCCTATAACAAAATTTGTGGACTCTTATAGTTAGATCGATGATCAAAGCGATCAATAAGAAAAAATTATATGCCTAGAACTGTGCATCAGATTCATAAATATTGGAAGTCTTAACATTTTAATCTATAGCTAGCTACATTTATGTTTTAAAAAGATAACTTATTCCACTATCCTCTCCCAAATCAAGATACATAAATGAGAGATCCTCCTTGAAATTATATAAAAATCTAATTCACATATTGAATCACTAAATTACCACCTCTTTAATGTATAAAATAAATAATTACGGTTTCATGGTATATATAAAATCATAATTTCAAAATCCTATAAAAAATTCATATTAGGAAACAATTTTTTTTTTCAATCATACTTGGAGGAGACACAACTAAGGATCGTGTATAATGTAAAAAAATTGATTTCAAATAAGGTAATGTCCCGAAAATTTGAATTAAAACACAACACATACCAATTTGATATCATGGGTGGTAAAATTACAATCATTTTTATATAATTGAAGTGACTAATAAGAAACCACTAACCTATACTAAATTTGTATACACTCAAATCTAAGATGTGTAGTGTAATAGGAAAATTCAAACTAAACTCTATATTTTTTGAAAATGAATAATTAGATCACAAACCATGTTACCATTAAGGTAATTTATATCTCTATGATAATGTATAATATACAAGGATTATTAATTCCTTATAGTATTTTTATTTAAAGGAGTTAACCTAGTGATATATCATCTATCAGCTGCATATTATATCACACATGTACAAAGGAAACTCTAAACTTCTGCAACTTACATAGTGAATGCAATGAATTGAATACATAATCTATTGATGGATATTCATATAATCACTATAGATATAAAAAATCATAAAAAATAACATAAAAATAATAGAAATCACACTTCTATAACATCATAAATTGTATATGAGGATGAATAACTCATAGAATAACACACATATTCTTTACATTATCCTATATAAGTGCATAGTATAGAAGGATAAATTGATCAAAACCTCCACAAAATGATCCATAAAATGCATAAACCTAATGTTCTCAAAACCAGTGGACATGGTTGGAGTATTATTTATACAAAATATAATCATAATGACTTCATAATTCAAATATAGAAATCATAAATTAGACATCATAACATCCTCAACAATATCCTAAATCTAAAGACATCCTAAATGTAGATTGATTATTAATTAAAATTTGGATCCATTATCATATTTGAATAACTCATCATCCCATGGAAGATGATAATAGTAATTCATTATCACATAATCCAAGAATAGATAACTAATAATATGATGTATTAATATCAATCTTCACATCAAAAACTTATCCACCCAAGATGAATTTGTTAGATGATCAAAACCATATAGTAACGAAACATCATGATTTAATCACAGATCTCAAAAATTTGAAGGTGATATCCTATATTAAGACATCAATATTAAACAAATTATAAGATATAGATTTTAAACAATAATGATATCTCATCATGGGGGAAAATCCAAAAACCATTTAGGAAAACCATAAGGGTACTCTTATACAACCCAATAAATCGACATCAGATGAACATTTGATGGTATTGGCCTTAAATCAACCACTAATTAAGAAATGGATATATGACAAATCTATCCCATATTAGGATCTCTCTAGACGAAAAATACATCAAAGCGTCCATCATCATTGCCAATCATGAAAAACCTCATAATGAAATCCTCAATTTCTTATAGATAATATAACCAATCCATATAGAAGATGATGTTTTATAGATTTATATGTAAAAAAATGATGTCTTCTAACATACAAAATCATGTACTATAGAAGGTTATATGAAGGAATTTTTTTCTCCTGAAATAAATAATGATTGAATCCAAGTATAAAACATGAAATTGGAACCTTGAAAGAAATTTAGTTCTCATAGTTCATGTATCACCATTGTGTGAAGGTCAACATGACTATCCCTTTACCTCACAAACCCTAATGATTAACACCAACTTTGTAAGAACCCGTAACTTCGTTCATGTATGTTTTTCCTTTTTTGTAGAGTTTTTAAGAAAAATTTTTTTTCTGGAAATTTTCAAAGTACACGCCATATACATTCTGAGTACATGCCATGTACTCTGATCTGGCTCGAAGCCGTGTGCTGGCTGTGCACGGACCACACACACAGTGTGTAGGGGTGATGTGGAGGCTGATTTTGGCGGAGTACAGATGGTACCCAATATACGCCATGTACTCTAAAAGTACACGCCGTGTACTTTCTTTTTTTTACTAAATGGACCGAGGTCGTGCCTAACCCCCAATTTCATATTCTTCTCCAGATTTAATCCACCCGAGAGTGACTGTAAGGCCGAACCTTTGATGAGCTCATGCCTCCTCATCCGTTCTACGATTTGAGCGCGGTCAATTGCGTTGGAATCATAGTGGTGAGCTCTCCCTTCTTCTTGAGTCTTGTTTAATGCTTCCTCCTGGTTTCCAGGTTATCGTAGGTTGGGCGTTTTGTGTGTTTTCTATGATCTACATCGTTCCAAGGGGAATCTTTCGTTGTGGTTCGTGTATATCGATCACCTAGGATCGAGTTAGGTGGTTTGTGCATTTCTGAAGAATGTTGATGAATATTTTGTGAAAATTCCACCAATACCAATGAACGGGGTATTGTGTGTTCCTATTTTTCCCCTATTGTATTGCCAGCTTTTCTTGATTTATAGAGTAGATGTTTTTCATGTTATTATGGTATCTTTACTGTACCTTGGATGTCTGCTATGGTTGTTCTTCCTTTTTGGTGTTTTTCCAGTTGCCATGCTTAGTTGTAGGATAGTGGAACTACTACCTTGTTTTTCTATTGAGCCTTAGTTGATAGCCAAGTAGTTTTTGAGATTTCTTGGATGATGTAGACATGCGCATAGCATGTTTAGTTTCACTCAGGACTGTGAGAACATAGAGTAGTAGAACAAAGGGAGAATTGACGGAAGGGATTCTCCAGTGTGTCTTTTAATTACGATACAAGACTACAGGGGGAATTAACATTGAGTTCATCCTCAGAGAGTCTATAGTTCCTCAACGTGGGCTATTGGGGGGAATAAACGTTGAGTACTTCCACTGGGAGCCTTTAGCATGATACGAGACTATAGGGGGAATTAACGGTGACTGCTTCCCCTGAGATTCTACCTACTTCAGAGCTGAACCAGAGGGGTGAGACTGTGTGTACCTCCTAGAGGGTTGCTGGTACTTATAGGATGAACAATAGGGGTTAGGATGTAAGAGATATAGATAGGGTTACCTTTTTTCTTCTTGTTTCATGCTTCTTACCTGGGTACTTTATTTGTTAGAACTATCAATTATAGCTGCTTGTGCTTTCCTGTTTACTGCTTCTTGTTTTATTACTTACCTTGTATTCATTGACTATTAGGAAAAATATTTGGGTGATTTTATACTTGGATTGTATCTCACACCCTGTTTGGGCCATACTTTTGGGCTCAAGCAGACTATGTTGTTGTTGGTATAGATTAGGGAAAGCACCCTTCTACTTCAGGTACTTGATTGCACTAGAGCTAAAGAGCATGGTATCAAGATGGGGCTCGCGATGCTGAGGAGTTTATTTTGTTTTTCTTTTGCACTTGTTTTCAGTTGTATTCCGGTATGTTTTTGTGTTTTATTCTTTCCATAGATATTTGTACCTACTGCATCATTTTCATCATTTCTATATATATTCATTTATTCAGCTATGTGGTTTCTGCTTTTATGCATGTTGTTACTATTTCCGCTGTTGACTGTTGTTTTTCTACTGTATACCTTACCGAATGAGGGCATAGTTTCCCCACCGAGTCACCAAGGCCCTCACTTATAGTCGGCATCCTCTGGCGTTCAGGGAAACATTCTTGAGGTTATGTGGAGAATTGGGTATGGGGATGAAGTGGAGGCGCTCCAGATTTGGGTCGTTACAAAGTTGTATCAGATGAGTTCTTTTATCTTGCTTTACTATTTGGAGACTTTTTCCAGGGATAGGACGGATTCAGAACATGGTATTACGTTATGCTCGGGTGTAGCTAACCCATGTACAGGGAAAGGCCATACTACCTCATTAATTGTAGTTTTCCGTTTTGAGTTTTATGGTTGATATGTTTTCACATAGAGTGATTCGCATGACTTGTGTGGTTATTGTTTTTATATTTTGGTTCTATTTCTGTCGCAACCCAATGCGATGAGGTTATTCCATCTCCTGCATCATTTAGGCACTTCTAAAAATCACATTCCATGCATTCTTGCCATGCCATCTAGAGTGAATTAGCGATTTCATGCTGTTTTGATAGGCCTTGTGTAGATTGTGCAAACTATTGTGATATATTCTTAATAGAATCCCTACTTTTATGTTAGAGACATGTTGTTTTTCCTCTTATGTGACTACAAGAGATGCCAATCTTTGATTCACGAGTAGTATGGGCCCTCGCGGATCAGAATTTGGAACCTCTATCCCTTATTTCTAGTGTTTCTGGGAGTCTGAGCAGTTTCTGAGGTACTGCCCAGAAAAACATAGAATACACAGCATGTACTTTTTGCATACACGCCGTGTAGTTTTTAGGCCATGTCACCGTTCGTGTGAGCAGAACACGGTGTCATGAAGGTAACATTAGGAACATGCCGTGTATGGTAGGTACACGCCGTGTATGTTCGGAGCTATGTACAAGGTTGTGTCACTAACAACACGGGTCGGGGAATCTCAAGTAGAACACGACGTGTCTAGAGGGAACACACCATGTAGTCCTGTCCAGGTACCTGGCTGTGTCACTAACAACACGGGCCGACTTTATCTTTATTTCCACAGGCTTTGTTTTCTCTGAACACACCGTGTAGTCTTGTCCAGGTACCCGGCCATGTCACGAATAACAGGGGACGGTGTCATGTTGCCAATACACGATGTGTTTATTCGGAACACGCCGTGTAAGGTTTATCCGTGTAGAAAGACGTGTGATTAACATCCCGGGCCGCTGAAGCCTTGTCCACTACACGCCGTGTCCATAGTAAACACACTGTGTAGTGTCATTTTATGAAAAACCATGTGGGGGTAGCCGTGTAAGGAGACTCGGGAAGGGGAACCGTTTTCATGTACACACCATGTGTGGGTGAAACACGCCGTGTAGTTTGAAGTGTACACGACATGTAGGGTAGGAGAAAATTCCCATGTCAGTTGTTTAAGAAGACATGCCATTTAGTTTTATACATGCTATGTAGTCATGTTTTGTAAACATGTGTGTTTTTATTCCTCTGTTTCCATTTTGTACTCTTGTGTTCTCTATCCTTGTTTTCTGGATCTAAAGTGTGCTTTTGATCTTTCAGATCTATGCCTCCGAGACGTCCTCCAGTCATACGTCTTTCATTAGGTAGTGATCTGACACCAGATATGGATGATCAGGGACTTCCTGTCGATCCTCCAGTCGGGCCAGCCTTGGTACCAGCTATTATACCAGTTGCAGGTGCTGATCCATAGTTCAGGGAAGGTTTCGTGAGGATGATACATGCCTTCCAAGGAGCGCCACCTCCTTCCACGTCTATGGAAGACTTGAACCGGGTTTTTAGCAGCATCATCCTCCCACATTCTCAGGGAAAAGAGGACCTTAGGCTGAAGAGACATTGTTGGAATCCATGCTGACTATCTTCGAGCATCTGGAGATGCCTCCAGAGAGGCGGGTCAAGCCCACCACCTACATCCTCCAAGACTCCGCCAAGAGGTGGTGGGACGTGATCTCACAGGCGGGTCAGCAGCAGGCTATGGCTTGGGAGGAGTTCGAACGCGCATTCTATGACTACTTCTACCTGGAGACCCTGAGGGCTGACCGAGCCTAGGAGTTCAAGAGCTTAGAGCTGGGTAATCTTTATTTCATAGAGTATTCCGCTCGTTTCACCGAGCTGAAGCACTTCACGCCCCTCTGGTATGGGAGTGGGGTGTTCTTAGAATGGATGTTCGAGGATTGTCTCAAGCGGGAGATCCACTCCCAAGTGAACATCATCCAGCTGACTTCCATTACTTCCATCGTCAACTAGGAATTGGTTGAGGAGCGCAATCTGAGAGACTCTGGAGCAGTGAGCTAGAGCAGTTCTTCTTCCAGAGCTAGTCTTCCTCTAGATGACAGCAATAAGCACAATAGAGAGCCTACACATAGTGATATGAGGATGCGAGATGCATCATCAGGCATCCAGGTGACATGCTACCAGTGTGGCCAGTCAGGGCACATGAGGTCGTAGTGCCAGAGGGACCCCGTGGAGTTCCGATCTTGCGGCAATATGGGTCACCTTCAGCGTTTCTTCCAGGTCTTCTCACCAAAATCCGATGACCGGGGTTCTTCCATGACTCCTCGTTCAGGAGAAGCACCACCTGTTTCTCACCAGTTAGGGAACTGGAGTTCTTCCAGCCATTCATGATGAGGTGGAGGTCGAGGCCGTGGTGGTCAGCCACACGTTCTTCATCACCAGCAGGGAGTTTCAGCTCAGAGTGATCCGCTAGGGGTGTAGGGCTATGGTACATGCCTGTATTTCGCTGTGGAGAAGACTTATCAGGAGAAGGATCCCGACCCTTCTACTATTCGAGGTACGATTTTAGTAGCCTCAGTTTTTTCTTCAGCCCTTTTTTATACTGGTACTATGCATAGCTTTATCTATGTTACTGTTGTGGAGATCCTTGGACTCTGCGTCTTTTCTTTTGCTGACTCATTGACAATAGACACACCTTTGGGGATGAGGACATCAAGTGTACGCTAGTGTATATTGTTCCCTATCGAGGATGAGGGGTATCGCTTCTTATGGGATCTCTATATCCTAGAAATGAGAGTCTATGATGTCATAATTGGCATGTATTAGTTCATTCCCATTCAGGCAGTCATCCACTATTATCACCACAGAGTGAGTTTCGTTTCACCAGAGGTTGAGTCTTTTCTCCACAAGGGCGAGTGGGATGTTTGGGCGAGTCAGTTAGGACTCAAGAATCATGGGCTAGGAGGGGTGATGACCCAGGTTTCTAGTTTTTATCTAGATGATCAGGGGCTCCACAGTTGGATTTTCCTCCAGTGGTGGATCGCTTTAGGGACATCTTTCCAGAGGAATTTTCAGTTTTTCCTCTGGAGCGTGAGATAGACTTATCTATTGAGCTCGTTCTAGGAGCATCATCGATGTCCATTCCTCCATATAGGATGACAACACCTGTGTTTTAGGAGCTCAAGAAGCAGTTGGAGGAGCTACATGCGAAGGGTTTCATCTGACCCAGTACTTCTCCTTGGGGTTCGCTTGTCCTGTTTGAAAAGAAGGCAGACGGTACCCTTCAGCTTTGTGTGGATTATCAGAAGCTGAACCAGTTTACGGTCATGAACTGATATACTTTGCCGATAATTGATGATCTTTTCGATCAGCTTCGAGGAGCCGGGGTGTTTTCGAAGATCAGCTTGAGGTCCGGTTATCATCAGTTGCGCATTAGACCATCAGATACGTTTGATAGACTTCAAGAGCAGGTATAGTCTATCCGAGTATACATTCATGCCATTCAATATCACGAACGCGCATATAATATTCATGGCACTGATGAACCGAGTGTTCCATCCTTACTTGTAATTCTTTGTCATGGTCTTCGTAGACGATATCTTGGTGTAATCTCACACTCGACACGACCATTCCACACATCTTGAGATATTTCTGAGTACACTGAGAGAGCATCGACTGTATGCTAAACTATCGAAGTGACACTTTTGGATGGATCATATTCACTTCTTGGTTCACGTCATCTCATAGGCAGGAGTATCAGTGGTCCCAGAGAAAGTGAGAGCTGTAGTTTCTTGGGAGCATCCAAAGAACGTCTTTGAGATACAGAGTTTCCTAGGCCTGGATGGATACTACAGACGCTTCATTCATGACTTTTCTCGTCTAGAAGCACCTTTGACAGGTCTGACCAAGATGGGGGTGATGTTCTTATGGTCAGATTTTTGTGAGTCAGCCTTTCAGGAGTTGAAAGGGAGGTTGACGTCAGCAACGATACTAGTCTTGCCAGAGCCAGGAATGATCTACACTATTTAATGTGATGCTTCAGCTATCCGGATAAGATCTATGCTTATACAGGGGGATGGAGTCGTTGTGTATGGGTCTCAGCAGTTGAGACCACATGAGAGGAACTACCCTACGCATGATCTGGATTTGGCAGGTGTTGTTCATTCCCTATGCTGTTGGAGACACTATCTGCTGGGAGAGAACTTTGTGGTCTTCACTGACCACAAGAGTCTCAAGTATATTTTCACTCAGTGGGATCTAAACCTAAGACAATGCAGATGGGTCGAGTACCTTCAATCTTTTGATTTTGAGCTTTCCTATACACCATGGAAAGGCAACGCAATGGCAGATGCGTTGAGAATGAGAACTCAGATTCATGCAGTTCAAGAGGCTAGCGGTGAGTAATAGCTCATGGATCTGTTATATGAGATGCATCTGGAGATGCACGGCATATAGGGATAGAATCTTCTATCATCTGTAGCTATTACCTCTACACTTCTTGATCGTGTACGGATGAGGCAGCTTTCAGACTCTGATGGCTTAGTCCTGCGGTCGAGTGTGTCATGAGAGGACCCTCTTCCCGGATGGGCAGTGGTCAGGATGAGATCTTGTCTTTCCAGAGATGTGTATGGGTGCCAATAGACATACGTGAGGAGTTGATGCGGAATTTTCACTCCTCAATTTGGACAATTCATCCTCACGTCACCAAGATGTATGGGGATCTTCATCTCCAGTATTGGTGGCCAGTTATGATGAAGGATGTTGCTGGTTTCATCATGAGATGTTCTACTTGTCGGTAGTTGAAGGCCGAGAATCAACGACTAGCAGGCCTTTTGTAGCAGTTACATATTCCTGAGTGGAAGTGGTTTGATGTCGCGATGTACTTCGTGACTAGGTTTCCGAGGATGCCTCGAGGGAACGATGCTGTTTGGGTTGTCGTCGATAGGCTTACGAAGGTTGCACATGTCTTTCTGATTAAGGAGACCTTCCGTGTTGATAATCTGGGGAGACTTTACATCTGAGAGATCATTCGTCTACATGGAAATCCACACAACATTGTTTCAAATAGGGATGCACGCTATACCTCTCAATTCTGGAAGGGACTTCAGAAGGCCTTGGGTACAAAGGTTATTGTGAGTACAGCATACCATCCCCAGACCGATGGACAGTCCGAGCACACAATCCAGGTGCTTGAGGATATGATCCGAGCGTGCATCCTAGACTTTGGCGGTTCTTGGGAGAAGCATATCCCTATGGTGGAGCTCGCCTAAAACAACAGTTTCCAGGAAACCATTCAGATGGAGCCATACGAGGATTTTTACGGTAGTCCATGCTGATTGCCCTTATGCTGGCTTGAGGCAGGAGAGGCAGCTCAGTTGGGACATCATCTCATTCAAGAGACTTCAGAGTAGATAGAGATGATTCAGAAGTGGATGGCTATGACACAGTCTCGACAGAAGTCTTATGCTGATCAGCAGAGACGACCTCTGGAGTTTGAGGTCAGAGATCAAGTTTTCCTACGTGTCGCACCGAGGTTGTGACACAAGAGGATTAAGAGACATGGTAAGCTTTCATCGCGGTATGTTAGGCCATTTGAGGTCTTGGAGAGAGTGGGGCCTGTCGCATATCGGTTGTAGCTACCTCAGAGGTATCGGTCCATGAACGACGTCTTCCACGTCTCTCAACTATGACATTACTTTTCAGACCCGTCTCACGCCTTCCAGCCCGGGGAGGTTGAACTTGAAGCGGATTTGTTGTTCGAGGAGAATCCTATCCGGATTTTCGATCGCAGTAAGAAGGTTCTCCATGGGCGGTTTGTTCCTCTGGTACGAGTGATATGACAGTACAGGCGAGTATAGGATGAGACATAGGAAAGGGAGGCCAATGTATAATCACAGTGGCCAGATCTGTTTGAGGATTCGTCTTCTACGCCCAGTTAGGGAAATTTGGGGACATATTTCTTTATGAGGGGATGTTTGTAAGAACTCGGATCTTCATTCAGGTATGTTTTTCCTTATTTCTAGAATTTATAAGAAAAATATTTTGTCTGGAAATTTTCAAAGTACACGCCGTGTACTTTCTGAGTACACACCGTGAACTCTTATCCGGCTCAAAGCCATGTGCTGGTCATGCTCGGGTCACACACATGGTGTGTAGGGGTGACGTGGAGGCCGATTTTGGCGGAGTACGGAAGAGACCCAGAACACGCCGTGTACTCTAAAAGTACACGCCTTGTACTTTTTTTTTTTTACTAAATGGACCGGGGTTTCGCCTAACGCCCAATTTCATCTTCTTCTCCAGATTTCGTTCACCCGAGAGGGACCATACAGACGTACCTTTGATGCGCTCCCACCTCTTCGTCGGTTCTCAGGTTCAATCGCAGTAAATTACGTTGGAATCACAGCGGTGTGATCTCCCTTCATCTTGAGTCTTGTTTTGTTGATTCATTCTGATTTCTATGTTATCATATGTTGATTGTTTTTTGAGTTTTCTCATATCTACGTTGTTCCAAGGAGAACCTGTCGCCGTGGTTCACGTATATCAAACACCTAGGATTGAGGTATGTGGTTTGTTCCTTTCTATAGAATGTTGATGAATATTTTGTGTAAATTCCACCAATACTCTTGAACGTGGTATTACGTGTTCTGGTTTTTTCCTTGTTGTATTTCTTGCTTTGCGTGATTTCTAGAGTATATGTTTTGCTGTGATTATGGTAGCTTTACTTTACCTTGGATGTCTACTATGTTAGTTCTACCTGTTTGGCATTTTTCTAGTTCCCATGCTTAGTTGTAGGATAGTGGAACTGCTACCTTGTTTTTCTTATGAGCCTTAGTTGATAGCCAAGTAGTTTTTGAGGTTTCTTGGATGATGTACATGCATGAAGAGCATGTTTAGTTTCACTCAGTACTGTGAGAAACTATAGTAGTAGACCAAAAGAAGAATTGACGGAAGGGATTCTCAAGAGTGTATTTTAATTACGATACAAGAACACATGGGGGGATGGACGTTGAGTGATTCCTCATAGATTCTGTAGTTCCTCGACGTGGGCCAAATGGGAAAGAAACGTTGAGTGCTTCCCCAGAGATCCTTTAGCATTATACGAGACTATAAGGGGGAATTGACGGTGAGTGCTTCCCCAGAGAGTGTATCTTTTTCAGAGCTGAACCAGTGGGGTGAGACTGTGTGTGCCTTCTAGAGCGTTTTTGGTACATATAGGTTGATCAATAGGGGTTAGGCTGTGAGAGCTACCTAGAGGGTTTCCTATTTTCTTCTTCTTGTTGGATGCTTACTTGTGTAATTTAATTTTTAGAACTATGGATTGTAGCTTCTTTTGCTTTCCGGTTTACTACTTCTTGTTTTATTACTTGCCTTGTATTCATGGACTGTTAGGCAAAAATCTTTGGGTGATTGCCTACTGGGATTGTATATCACACCCTAGTTGGACCATGATTTTGGGCCCAAGCAGACTATGTTGCTGAAGGTATAGATAAGGGAAAGTGCCCTTCTACTTTAGGTTCTTGATTTCACTAGAGTTGGAGAGAATGGGACCGAGCCGGGGCTCGTGATGCTGAGATGTTTTTTTGTTTTTCTTTTTCACTTGTTTTCAGTTGTATTCTGGTACGTTTTTGTGTTTGATTCCTTCCATAGATACATGTACCTGCTGCATCATTGTCATCATTGCTATATATATTCATTTCTTCAGCTGTTTGGTTTCTGCTGTTTTGCATGTTGTTACTGGTTCTGCTCTTGACTGTTTTTTTTCCGCTATATACCTTACCGAATGAGGGCATAGTTTCACCACCGACTCACCAAGGCCCTCGCTACTAGTCAGAAGCCTCTAGTGTTCGGGGAAATGTTCTTGAGGTTATGTGGAAAACCGAGTACGGGGCACCAGTGGAGGGGCTCCGAATTCGGGTCGTTACAATATTAGATAAGATATTCAATATATGGATGAAAAAAATACCAAGGATATCACCTACCTATACCATCATCACTCTGTGGATCCTATGATAGAGAATACATTTACTATTGTCTCAATAAAAATTTCCTCAACGAAAAATCTAAAAATTGAAAAAAGGTGCACACTACCTTTATAAAAAGTTCAAACACTCTGATTTTTAATAACCTCTTACACTACATGAATGAAAATTTTTTATCACATTGATAATTTTCGAGTGTTGAAACTCATAATGAGTGATATGATGATTTTTGAGACATATCCCCTATTGAATAAAGGATTTTATTTATATGTAATTTATGACCCTCAAAAATATATATACTATATGTGGAATCATAATGACTCCCCTCTCAAGTAGATTTGGTTCTAGCTAGTATTCATTAAATAAAAATTTCTATTAAAATCACATGAAGTTATATTGAAAAAATTAATGGGGTGAAATAACAGTAGTCTTATATCATAAAGGAATATGAAATTTGTCTCACACATGGTACACCATATGTGAATAAGTATGACGAACAAAAAAATAAAAGTTTGAAAACAAATCATAAATTATCACAAGTTATAGCTCCATCCTAAAATGAAAATATTTTCCTAGGGATAAGATAATTTTGAAATAAATGGGAAAAAATAAACATAGAACAAGTCCATAAACCATTCTGACATTACCAATGACTCCTCATGATCCCTAAAAAGTAAGATCCACCACTGCCCCATAGCCCCATGAATCATTATCACGGTCAACGAAAGTGAGGGATCCATTAATAAATGAATTGGATTAAAGGATATATCTATCTCCTCTAATATGTCTTATGACACTAAGTCTAAAAGATATCCCGTGTATTTCTACAAAATCTATTACTAAAGCTCTTTGACATTCCTCCACCTAGTGTCTTCTTCATCACCCTATAATATACGATTATCATTGGGAACATCCTACTAAAAATCACTTACACGAACCTGATGATGATTTTTACTTTGACTTGTTATTGAAAATAATGTAATGTTTTGGGAATCATAAACATAGAGTATTTATTTTTTATGATTAATTATTTGTTAATTTATTTAATATCCATAAAAATTTCATGATCTACCAATTCCAATTAAAAAATTATGTATATTAGTTTCCATGGTCAATACCATGAAGCCATTATCACTTCACCTAGTACGATCGGTAAAAAATAATATCTATGTTTATTATCAATGAAAAGGATTTGGTTTTTTAAATACTTATTTTTGAATAATTTTAAATTCTTATAGGATAATTTTTGAAAACAATTTTCAAAAACAAATTGTTTTAAAAATGGTTGTAGTTTTAAAAATATATTTTCAAATAGAAAAGGATATATTCCATTTCTGTGTTTTCATTAAACCATTAAAAATATTTCCATTAAGAAACATAAAAAAACCATTGTTTTAACCTAGTTAATGTGGCTACATTTTTTAATGATACCAACCCTATTATATTTAAGGATGAATTTTAATTGTGATAGTTAAATTGTTGTGAAACCCTTTTATTCTACATTCTATAACATTTTCTAAAAGAGATTTTTTCTATAACATGTATCTCTCCCATGGGTAAATTATTATTAAATGATATTGATATGGAACACATTTATTTCATTTTTATGATTTTTTAATTATTTTTAAGTTCATCGTGCATTATTCATAGTGCATGATCATTATAATAAGAAGGATATCTCGATATAGATAATTTGGATGGTTGTGAATTTTATTGGTCAGAGTTGAACCCTATATGGAGTATATGTATGATAGATTCCTATAATAGGCCATGAAAAATAGGTTAATGTGATATATATTATAAAAATTGTGATCCAGATTATTAATACAGAATTCATTGGGTTATGATAATGTTGGAAGTCATATGTATTCTTGTTTTAATTAAAATTTTTAGAATGGGGTTTGTTAATGTGATGTCTTAAGTATCCTAAAATGGTTTTAATTTCATATTATTGGTTTATAATGTTTATCATGATCGGTATTTATATCACACTTCTTATGACTATTGATTTGAATGACTCTTTCATTTTACTTATTTCTAATTTGATGGCCAAGGTAATAATGGTTGTGATTAATTTTATGATTTTCATGATCTTTGATTAGGTGATTACATTGTACTTAAACTCTTATACTCATTTATGACTTTAAATTCTTAATTCTTATGTTTACACATAAAGATCATTTTTTCTCACTCATATTATCTTTCATTTTCCCAATGTTCTATATATTGAAGTTCAACATGTTATTTATATATGTGATTTCATATGGATTATAATGATTCATTAGAAATCAAAATATTATACGGTTTTTGTGGTATAAATAGTCATTTACTGTCCTGTGAATTGTTTGTTTAGTATTTTTTCCTAATTATCTAAAACTCTAACACTAAAAGGTCATCAAATATATTAGTGATACATGTTTATCTTTGAATGTGAGGAGTATTAGGGGAAAAATTTGTGTCACAGTCATTGTCCTAAATGATGGAAATTTAATGTGATGGATTTTAGTAACTGATCTGGGATTTCTGGACCTAGTCTATTATAGTTGGAATAAATTTTAAGATTATATAAAATTGACAATTAATATGTTTTAGGATGGTGTTATATTAAGAGTTATGTAAACATTATAAGGCTATAATATTAATAATTATAATAACATCAAAGTAAAAGAATCCCCTTGAGATTTTATTTAATGAGATCGTGCATTTATTAATGAAATTTTATGTGATTTTTTTGGATGATGTATTTTTAACCCCTTTGGTCAAAATGATGTGTTTTAACGAGATATTATTTTACATATTAACAATGAAAGGGAGAAAATTTATCTAAGGGGACAACCTATCATATCTGTCTAAGTAGTGGGGATTATACCCAATACTAAATGAAGATATTTGTTTCATGTCTATCACTTGCCTACATGATTTACTAGATTGTATGAAATTATTATATGTTAACATTATTTATATTTCAGAAATAGATGTGAGTTAATTTGATGAAAAACTATTTATTTATAATGGAAGAATATATGATAAAATACATATAATCAAGATTATTCAATCTTATTAAGTAAATGTATGAAAAATATTAAGGTTGATTTTAAGGGATAATTTTGTTTCATCTTTTTGTATTACTTTTTAAGATTAATTTAATAAAGAAAATATTACTCATTATAGTGATTATCGAACTATGTGAAAATTTTTATTTGGATTTGTTTTATGTCTAATGATAGGTGTAATATCTTTTCAATCACTTTTATGGTTATGTTTTCATTAAAGGTATATTTTTTCTATAAGTCCAATAAAATTCATCTTATGTACTCATTGTATCGAGAAAAAGATCATATTGCTGTTGAAATTTTTTAAATTAATAAATTCACTTCCCTTGTAACAATATTTCATTATGTTATTATCTTATATAGTGAAATCTATCATTCATATTTTAGAAAGAGTTCATAAATTAATTTTTTTTTCTTTTTAAAAATTTTCAGATGATATCAATTACCTTTTCCTCAGCTATTTTGTTTTATTTTTTTCCTCAATTAATATCATAATTGTCACATTATCTGTCACACATTATGTGTCCATAGGAATTATTTTTTCCAACCAGATCCAACTTTTTAATTTCCCTCAAATGTTATCCATATGTTAAATCATATTGATGAATAACTTCAAAAGATATTAATGTTTTCCACCTTCCATTTTAATGATGATTTTTATTAACCATTTTTATGATATTATTTTCAATAAGAAATTATAAAAAAATTAAATCATTGATAATAAGATGATGTTTTTTGAGAAATCCATTTTAGGGTGTAGGATGTATCATTATGATATTTTATGAAATAAATTTATTCAAATTAATTTCATTTTTTAATTATGTTACATTAAAAAATATTCATAATTTAAAATCAATTTCTAAAAAAATATTTATCTTGCAACCCATGCAACATTTAGTTTCTTGGATAATAGGTATTACACACAATATTGATTTTTGTGGAACTATAATATAATATTAATTTTTAATATTATATATATAACATAACCATTAGAATATTAGTAATTAATTAGATTAAATAAATTATGGAATATATTTCATTCATTTATATAATATTAATTCTTCACAATTAATTATAATTGAATATAAACCCCTATTTAATACATATGATGATATTTTTTTTAAAAACTATTCATTTGACCAGAATGTTGTTATATATTAAATAATTAAATTAATAAATATTATTTAAAGATATTAATTCTATATAACTATATTATAAAATCAATAAACAATTTGAAATTCATATTATGTGATTACTAGACAATATATAAGAATAGATTAATCTTTAGTCAAAACATATTTATTTTCTAAAAGAAATTTACTCTTCCATATAATGACAGAATTGTTTTAAAACTATTTTTTACACAAAAAATATATTTTATTTAATAAAATAACAGAATTTTTGAAATTAGAACTTCAGAACCCTTTTTTAGGTAAATTTATTGTATTTTTCTAAGAGTTTTTATATTCTGATACATATTAAAAAATTACCATATTTTATTTCAAAAATAATTATTAATTTTATTTAATAATATTGTAAAATTGGTTTTAATTTATTTTTAATGCACAATTAGGTATATTTTACATCAATAAAACAAACTAAGTCATTTTATTCAATTTCAGAGTAATATTGGATATAAAAAATGAATCTTTTGGCAGATTTACATTAAAAACGCCTTATTATGTCCTTCTTGAGGGATTAATTTTAAACTAACATCTACTGCTTATTTTATTTGAATATTAGAAAATCTATTCCACATTTTTAGTCGTACTAATTTATAATGTATAGTTATCTAAACTTAGTATTTTACCGAAACACCTATTGAATATAAATAAAATTAATTTTAATGATTGAGCTAAAAATTAGATTACTTAGTGGCAAATCAGAATTCATTAGTGACCAAATTATCTAAAAATTCGTCCAAAAACATATGATGGAAATATTTTCACTATATAATATCTATTAATAATATTTTTCATTATTTATGTCACAATATGTATTAGAGATATTCCAATCATTATTCGTGTCTATGGAGAACTACTACCTCATGAACTGATGTCATTCATTACTCCATTACCACCATTAATGGTTGGGAATATTAATGGATTTATATTTAATTATATATATATATATATATGATATTTTTATTTATTTAATTTTCAATAATTATTCTATAAACCAAACAATCATGTCATCTATTTAGTGGGAAATTGATAACATCATTTGAAGATCTGTGGACTACCTCCACTTCAAAGATACATTATTTGTTCACGCATGACATAGAAAGACTAATATTTAAATTCACTAAAATTGGGTGATAATAATGAAATATATTTTATATACATTAAATAATTATATATAGGTAAATATAATATATCACTTTCATCCTTACCATTTAACTCATTTAAAAAGTGACAACGCCTTCTGTGTATGTTTGGACTATTACCTCCTCTAGTCGATGTGATTATTATTTTTTCATCATCACATCACTAGAAGTATATATATATATAAGATTATTTAATTATATAATATTTTACTTATGATTTATTTATCATTATTTAAAAAATGTTACATTCCTTCCTTCCATAATGATTAGTGGAAAATTAAAACATTACTCAAGAATATGTATGACCTACCATATCAGTGATTGTAACAGTGAATCACTTATCATATTTTTATTACAATATTTTATTTAAAATAATAAATTATTTATAAATATGATTATTATTAAATTATTATTATTATATATATCCTTGAATAATGACTTCATTAACCATAGTTGACCTATCAATGTTAGTTTTGACATATATGTTAAATATAGAAAAAACATCCAACATAACCATAATTGGGTAAGAAATTATATATTAAATTTTTATCAGAAAAATATAAGTAATAATAAATATATAAAATTTTCTAAAAAATTAACTAATTAACATAATTTCATTAATCATGAAATAAATAACAAGTGTGAAAAATTAGATAATAGTATTGGGATTTCTAGTATAACATTTATTTATGCGAGACATATTAAATATAAAAAACTTATTTAAGTTTTGTAGTGTATATAATTAAAATTAAAGTAATTTTTTATTATTATCCTTAAATTTATGGGTATTTAGGTATCAATTTTTTCCTTCCTCTTTATTGGGGTATATTATATCAATGCTTCTAAACCAGTATTTTATTTTTCTCCTAAATTTCCTTCTTAGAGACTTTTGTTGTGTAATGATCATATCTCGTTTTTTGAGGATTATATATTTCCCCCATTAAAATTTTATATAATGAATACCATTATATTCATGATATTTTATGTTTTCTTTAACTTTATTATTTAAAGAGAACATCAATTCTAATATACAATAGTTTGTAAGATTATATTGCTAAAACCTCTTCATTTATTAATAACGTGTATGATTAATATTCCAATGTTGAAATCATATAATTTACATGAATCTTATTCTACAATTTCTTTTATGATACACTCTTGTATAATTATAATTTATACAATTTTTTCTCTTAAAATGTTTGAGAGTGTATTTTATGATAATCCGACATCATTTATAACATTACATTTAAATTTCTGTTCTATAAAACATATGTTCTATAAAATTATATTCAGAATGTATTTAAATGATTAGTGAATCAAATTTTCAATGGAATTTATTTGTAAATTTTTACCATTAAAATTAATTTTTTAATTATTTTCAAATATTATTTTATATGTTTTATAAACAATTTTTAATGAAACATATTTTCAAAAATTATATGATTTAAGTAAATTATTTTAAAATATAATATTTTATTCTAGAAGAATGTTTCAATTTATAATTTAATGATATTTCCATTCAAAAACATAATGAAACCATTTTTTAACCTATCATATAATATTAATATTTTTTAATTTTTACGCAAATTTTTTTCAAGATGTATTAAGATTGGTTTTAATTATATTATTATAAAACATATATCTTTTACATATGTTAATTGTTTTATATTATATTGATATGAACCCCATTTCTTTTCCGTGGGTTTATCCTGTTTTTATTATTAAATTTATGATAATTTTTTTCAATTATCATGAGATTTATAAGAAACTAGTTATTACAATTCAACATATACGAGGGGTTTAACCCAATTAAAGCATACATGTGTGGCCCATATAGTTTATTTGAACGTTCGAGCGCTTGGATAACTCGGGGATAAAAATTGAGACTAATTTAGCTTATAGGATGGTGGATCCCCATTATATATCCCTAATGACATAGGTAATAATAAATTTATAAGCCTAATGTATGTTTACTTCAATTAAATGTTTCTAAAGGGATTCAAAAATTTGATTTTACATGATACCATAAAGGTTTTTACTTTATTTTTATATATTTCTAATGTTTCTATAAATTATGATTGATATTACTTGGATTATAATTATTTAATATTCTTAATCTATTATTTTCCATGATTTCATATATGATGATCCTAGTAATTATTGGTATGAGGACTTTTATGATTCACTCATGCACATTTATCTTGTAAGAATACCCTTATGTACACTTATTATGATCAATGATATTTATTTTTTAATTATTAACTAATCTAATACTAATAATAGGAGATCAAAATTTTTCCTTTTGTATTTTTAAGGATTATATGTGAAACTTTGGGAAAAATATTCTACATCGAAGACCAGATGTAAATTTTGTGGATTTCATCATATGATCCGGGAGTGTGGGTCCTCATATGTTATAATTGATATCATAAAAAATAAAGATAATATAATTTTATTTTAGTTTATTTTCCCCCACGATAAGAAATACTAATGAGAAAATTAACTTACTTGATTTTTTTCCACTTCATAAGAACTATCTCAACATTCAGTTATTGGTTAACCAATTTGTTCTTCTTAAAAATTGTTATAATAGGTTATCTAATTACATCCATTGTTCAATGTAATGCATATCATGAACTTTTAACCTTATCAGTCCTCAATGTTTTTAAAAATTGGGAATAATGTTTTTAAAAAAATGACCCCAAATTTCCAAAATCAATATATTATTACCTCCCTCTTTAATGTTATGTAATTTTTTTTTCACATTTCAACTATGTGAATACATTGACTATATATTTTCAGGAAACATTGGAATATGAAATTTTTTTATAAATTTATAATGAAATCATACATAATTACTAATTCCTTGAACAGAACTACATGTTTTTGGATATTGTACATAAAACCAATACTTATGTACACTTCATAAATGACAACATAAAAAACATTGTCCAAAATTAATTAATCAATTCCAAGGTTATCAATACATTCCAATTTACCTTGTACATATCCATCATCTATTTATCCCTAAATAATTTAAGAATCATCATGAACATATTCAAGGTTATATAAATTTAATCATTTTTTTGATGTAAAATTCATCATTTACATTAAATCCTATTTCATTTTCCTTGGTATCATTAAAAATATTATTGAAAAAAATTAAAGAAAAAATTATAATGATAAATCAATTTTTATTTCATAATTAATTAATTATAATAGATAAAAAGATCAATAATCCAACTCCATTAATTGTCATTAATATTGGATTAATCATCTTACACCATAATACATTAATATGGTATTTGTAGCCTTATAAACATCATAATCAAAAACATTTCATGTACCACAAAACTGATATACTTCATAATATCAAAAATTAAGACACTAATATTTCTAATTATCATAATTTCCATATTCAAAACATTTTATAATTAATGATATGATAGGAAGTCCATTATTTCCGTACAATATGTTAACTAAGCATTTAAATTTACTTCGAATCATTTTTTCTATATATCCTTCTCTACAAAAAGGATATTCTTATTCCTTGAAAAAATATACTAGAGTGACCCTCAATACATTATTTTAAAAATAGAAACAAATTTATTATTACTTAATGCTATCCACTTCCTAAAAACTAAAAGACATTATCCAAACCTACTTAAATGATTTAAATGGTTGGTTATGTTGTAGGTTGTTAATAACATATATTGATAACTGATTAGTTGTTTTTTCAATTTCCTTCAATCTAATCATAATCACATATAGATTCTAATTAAAAAATATCTATCGCATTCAACATTAATCCATTTTATAATAGTTATCAATGATGAAAAAAACATAGTTTGAGAAACTAAATTCCTAGTGGGAAAACAAATAATATATAAAAATCATATATATGATGTCTATATGATGACACATTCTATAAAACTGAGTCATTTACTAGGTCATTTATGTTCAAGTTCTAAATCCTTAATGATGGTTCATAGAAAGTTTTTTATTTCCAAAGCATATACCGTGGGAGTGTCAATCTAGGTGTTATGTAAGTCTTATATTCTTCCACAGTGTGATGATTAATTCCAGATCAACGCTCCCCTTTTAGGGTCATTACACCCATGTTCTAAAATTTCATAACCATAATCCACTTGTAGAATCTATAAAGGGATGTAATCTCGTGGAATGTTTTCATTATATACTGAAAAAATTAAAGGATACATTTCAATACATTGAAACATTTTTACATGCATTCATAGTCGTATACCTAGACATATCATTAATAATATACACAGAGTTCCAATTAATTTTTTAATATTTTATAATTATTAACTAATTTGTTCCTCTGATATCAGCTGTAGAGACACATACATCTCATATAGTGATATTAAATATTCTAGAAGAATATTCCTTGAATTAACCCAGAAAATGAATATGTATAATAATGGTTAGTAAATTTATTGACATCCAATAAAATTTTCTTATTTAGTAAAATATATCAAATATCATACTTAGTAATATTTCTCTTTAAATTCTCCATAATAATACCATACATAAAAAATTTATTCATAACCATGTCAATGAATGACACGATAGGGCGTTCTTAGATACTCTTTATAGCTATACATGGGTTTTCTGTAAACATAAAATGATATTAAGAATATGAGAACGTGATGAAAACATATGAATACCATATCGTATATATCAAATATTAAAATATTCTATAATATAATAAATATTGGTTGTTTGTAATATGTGAATCATAACGGATTCAATGAACGTGGGCTATGATAAGATATAATTTTCACATGACAAGGAATGTGGAGTACTTTAATAGAGAAAATGAATTCCATAGTAGTTCATTCCCAATATAAAATCAGTCATAGTGAAATTTGGTCAATCCCAATTCCGTCATAGTATTCATGAATCATTCAAAATAATTTCATAGTTGAAGGAGTCCCTAATTGAAATTTGTTTTTTATACTTTTTAGATATGTTTATCTCATGAGGTATTAATTTTTACCTAAATCATTGAACATATATATAGGTCCCACACATCATGGTTATAATACAAATACCATCCCTTTTTATAATCTAACCAAAGTAATATAATTAAAATCATAAATATCTGTTAATTAAAATTAAAAAAAATTCATCATATAATAACCCACGAAAAATTTGATTTCATAAAAATTTAATCATAACATAAACTGTGGAAAATAAATATGATTCATAATAATTTCATGAAAACATAACATAGGGAAAATGAACTAGTATTTATATGTATTTAACAAGTTATAACCCATTTAAGTGATACATGTTTAAAAATCATATTATCATAAATATATGAATTTTCTAGAAAATTAATAAGAATAATATCCTAGAATATTATCCGTAGTAAATAATATGAAACAATAAATAATTTAAGCTTAGATTAAAAATTATTTTGATATAATAATTGGTAAATTTCTGAAGGAAAATAACCTCCACCATTATAGAAACATTTTAAAATAGAAATCTTTTTCAGCATCTTATTATTTAAAAATATATATGGAAATAAAATAGGGATGATTTTTGAAAATATGTTATTCATGAAGATGGAAAAAATTATTCAGTCACTGTACAATATATATCTGTTTTCATTAACAATTTTCTATAAAATCTTAATTATCATTGACTATTTGTATATGACAAGAATATTAATTGTAAAACACATTGTAAATGTCAAAATAAAGAAAAATAAATCCTCTAATAATCATATTTTAATTTCAATAAAAAATAAATCATTTTTAAATAAAATTTAAATGGATGAAAAGTAGATTTTTCATCCAAAGAGAGTAACAATGGGTGATTTATTTAAAATCATTCTTTATAAATGTCTAGTACATAAATTGTGATAAATAAAGTGGAAATAGTATTCACATGATATAGATAGAGGGAAAGAAAAATCATAAGTATCTTTAGAAACTGATCGTAATATTTCACTATGATAATCATTAAAATAAAAAATCTCGAATAAAACTGAGATTTTATTATAATACCATTTCCACAAAACCGTCATTGTATCATATTATTATGAAGCATTCAAAGTAAATGATACATAAATAATTATAAATATAAACAAATTCACGTTAAAATATGTTTAAAGGGGTATATATACACCATAAAATGTAAAATGTGGTGAATTTTCATATATATCGTAGAACTAAAAGAGAGACTATAAATCATAAACCATAATTTTGGATTCTTTCGTTCATGTTCAATGTTCCTCAGCATCATTCAGTTTGATATAATAATTTATATGACTAATTTTTAATCAATATTATGGTTATATGGTGAGATAATGCATGTATTTATGTTATTTCGTATTTTTTTCCTATACAGAAGGATTTGGATGTGTGAATAAGAGAGGATATAGGGTTTCCTTTAAAAATAGTTCATAGTGAAAGACTTAATTTTTAAAATGAAAAAGTGTCACATCCATTTTTCACATGAAAAAAGGATAGAGAATGGAATATTATTGAACATAGGTGATATATGGTAGAAATATGTATATCCAATTGGCATTGGAAATAATTTTGGATAATTTTTAACACAAATCAATTCAGTTTCATACACGATAATCACATTTTTACATTAATCATATAAATTATTTTTTATAACTATTATTAGTCATAATGGTAAAAAAATATGTCGAACATATTAGAAAATTAAAATTTTTATTATCTCAAATTTGGAATATATTTTTTACAAATTCTATTAGAATAATTGGGAAATATAAATTTAAAAATAAACCCACATGTGCAATAAGAAATTGATTTTCAAAAGAGAAAATGATCAAAAGTTTAAATAGTTTTTATAAGATATATCATTATGAAATTTATTAATATGTTATATAATAGTTTAATATGTTTTTTATTTTAAAATTTTTAATTTATATTCCATATTAATTTTATTTATTTGTTTTAATATGGCTGAATATTCTTAATAAAATAAAGTATTCTGATTACTTATTGAAATATCGATCTTTATAAAAAATTAACTATAATTAGACCTAAAATTATTTTGACATGAAGATTAAAAAATTAATTTTATATCTTGATATATATTAATGATACTTTAAAACAATAATGATTAAATAATTTCCCTAAATAAAACAAAAATGCTTTTCATAAATATCCAGTTTTTTAGCCCAACATTTGATTTTTTGAAATCTACATCATTGTAAAAACATAAAATGTCTTTTAAATATCATTATTAAATATATAATGTAAAAATTTATATAACAAAATAAAACTTTACTTATATATTTAATTCATTATGATAAAATTTGATTGAATAAAAAATGAATTTTCCAAAAAAGTCATTTATTTTCAAATATTATTTTTATACATTTAAATTTTAATTTCCAACCAAATATTATACATATATACATGTTTAGAAAATATATTATAATAAATTATTTAATGAAATTTATACATTCCATTCCAACTTGTATATGATAAATATCATATTAAGAAATTTATTTTTAATATTATGTCTTGTTTTATGAAAAAATGTTTTTTCGTGTAAAAAACAATAAACATAGTGTAATGCATTGAAGAAGCTAATAATTTTTTTTAATTTAATGTTATTTATTCTAATTGGTTTCTTTAATTATATAAATTTAAAATAATACATTTATTATAACATTTATTTCATAAAACATTGTGGTGTTATAGGGAGACATCAACATTGAGGTTTTACATTACCATAAAACCTCAAGAGACTCACAAGATTGATTACATTAACGAGGGAAGGGGATTCTATTATAAATATGATTGGTGATGGTTATATTAATTAACAAAGTGGAGATGATAAGGGACCCTCACACACCCCCATTGATATACATATAAGTGTGATAAATATGGACAAGGACCATTAGGTAGTTTTGGTGTGCTGGAATGAGGTAGAGCACTGTCGAGTTCATCATTTAGTATCTCATATTTAAACAAGTGATGGTTGAGCACCAAATTTCCACAAGTTTGATACATCCACTTTTAAGCCTATATATTAAATTTGATTTAATATCAATATGCTTCATGCTCAGGATTCCATGGATAGTGAAAGTGTAACACCCCAGGTAAATAAAGAATATTACATTTTCATATTTATCCATATTTGTGAATAAAATATTATTATGTCTTTAAAGGGGACGCTATACTCGATGGCGTACCCAACACGCAACAACGAGTTTCTTGAGAATCATATGTTGCACTATAATAATAAAATAATATTATTTTAAATGGTAGTTAACATGTAGCCATTGTATTGGCAAGAATTGATAGAAATAACTAAAATATGATTATATATGTTTTTAAATGTTTTTTCATTTATCCAATAAAATATAAAGTCTTAAAATACGGAAAGAATTCAATTTTAGGCGTATATGCCCTAGTTTTCACTAAAGGTTCACTTATTGCCTTTTGATGGAGAACTGTCATTAAATATAGTTTTGTTCACTCTTATACATCCTTTTAGACCAAATAAAACTCTTCTTAATAATTGGGACATCAAAATATACTTTTTGTATATTTTTGGTATCTTTCCGATAAAGTTCATTTTTTAATGAATTATTTAAAATGTTGTATATTAATTCAAAACCACTTTTTAATTTAATTTATTTATATGATTAGATTATATTTTGAATTGTATTTAATTTTAAATTAGAATATATTGTTACCATTAAATCCAATAGTGGTCGTTGGAATTTATTTCACTTGGAAATCAGACTTAAACTAGTGTCATTCTTTTGATACTTATTGTTTCATAAAAACACGCTATTTGCTCGGACATCGGTAATTAATTATTAAATTAATTAATGTGACATATATGTTTTGATTTTTTTAAAATGGACTTAATTTTTGAATTTGTAATATCAAATATAGCTTAAGGTGATTTTTTGTGTTTTTTCTGAAAACCTTCAATTTTTGATGAATAGTGAAACCACTAAGTGGTACTTATAAAAACTGATTTTTCCGTTTAAATGAAAATTTACCATCTTTGTGTTTTGAATTTCAAAAATTCGACATAAATGGTTTTCATTAAGAAGTAAAATGTGATTCAATGGGATAAAAATATTTTTTTGGTGAATAGTAACTTATTTATTTTTTAATCGCGATTAGAGGTAATTAGTGTAGATTATGGTAAGAATAATGTTTTAATAAACTTAAATGACCTAGACACATGTCATAACCTCATTTTATGTGTCATGGACGACCACGAAAATCCATGGGTCAACTTGGGGACCCCATGGATCCACTTTGGTTGGAAAATGACATAAATATCTTTTTATTTAATGTTAAAGAAAAAATGACACAAACATGAGATGTTTTACTAAAAAAAATTTTACATGGGGTTATGAAAGTAATATTTTTGGATATAAATAGTAATTGGAAAGTTAAAAGTTTTCCTACATCATAATATTTTTGTTATAATTTTTTGACATTAAATAAATTAAATTATTTATGACATCATGATGATGTAGCGATGACCTCATTATTTAACGATTTAAATAAAACGGAAAGATAATGTAATATCTAAGACCTAGACATGTCCAAAACCTATTGGATGAGTGGATTTCGAACCCTTATAACCTTATACTCGAAATACATCAATATGGGACCTTGAAAATCAAAAATGCTTTTGAAAATAAAGTAACATTTTGTAACATTACAAGAGTGCCCCTCCTCTCCTCTTATAAAAGGCCCCCACCTCTACCTCCTTAACCACACTCCCAAAGCCTTTGTCTCGGACAACCCCAGACCGTTTTGTCTCTCCACTTCCCTCTCTTACTCCTTGAAGGCTAACTTTGGGCAGAAGTCTTCCCAAGGAAGCCTTTGAGCTCAAACCAAAGGGAGTTACCCGATTTTAAGGTAATGTCTTCACTTGAGTCCTTTTGTTTTATTTTACTTCTCCAACCCCCTAAACTCTTTTTATTCATTTCTTTTGTAAAAAATCCAGTATCATAAATATACTAGTATGTTGTTATAATAAGGGTTCTTGATACACTTTCACACACCTACATCTAATGGTTAAATAACATATTGTTTCTGTGGATGGTGAATTTCAGCCTCCCGAAACGATGATTGTTCAACATTCTTTTAACACCTTAAAAGGTGGCCATTAAGATGCCACTATATTTATATATGATATATAATATGTTTATATTATACTTAAGCTTCTGTATTTTTCATTTTGGGAATACCTTTATGGTTTCCATTGTGGGTAAACGCGATATCTTCATTTAAGGAAGTGCGGACTACCGCCCCCTCAATGTGATGTGATTCGTTAATGCCATATGTGGGACGAATAAAGGATGTATTTATAGTTATTATATATGATTTTATACTGGAATTATAATTTACCTCTATATCATTATTATTCCATTCCATAAAAACATGAAATAGAAATGAAAGTAGCGTTCATGCGTACGTACGACTTACCATCTCCATTAACGGTGCATTTCATTTCTTATCCCCAAATTTAATGTACTATTATAAGTACACGTATATAATCGATATATATGAAGAATTATACATCTAAATTATGAATATAATTCTGGAATTAAAATATACATACCTCTCATTTAGTTTTAATTCCATTAATATGACATAGAAATGAAAGTAGTGTTCATGCGTACGTACGGCTTACCGTCTCCATGAACGGTGCATTTCATTTCTTATCTCTAAATGATTATGTAATATTATAAATACATGTATATTTTGGATATATATGATATATATGATATCCAACCCATGAATATAATTCTGGATATAATGAAAATTTTACCACATGAACAACATGTAAATGTAAGAAGTCCACTTTCGACTTAAGAACCAAATATCGACAATACAAACATTATTAAATTAAATGATTACATAATGTTTATAACATGGAAATAAGTGATCTAAAATGAATATTGAACTATAAAAAGGTTCTTAATATAGTTGAAATTAAATCAAGTTTATTATTCAGGACGTTAAAGAATGATCGAGTCAAGTCGGACCCGAGGCAAGGGATCCTACTCCTCTCTTTCTTTTTAAGTACGCTCTTTATGTGATTCCTTTTAAAGCTCATATTTCTTGTTATTGGGATGTTATTTTATATTAATATTATGGTAATTTTTATGTTCATGTGATGAGAGACCCTCTTCTCTCTCATAAATCCATTTTTGATGTTTTTTGTGGCACCGTTTGGCTGCTGAATTTTCGTAAGAGATCTAACCTCTCTCTTTCTTTTTAAGTAATCTCCTTTATGTCACTTATTTTATGCTCCTCTTTGTTATGTTAGGGGATGTTATTTTATATTCCTCTTTCTATAAAATTTATGTTAATATGATGAGATACACTATTTGATCTCATAAATACATTTCTGTAAGTTTTATGTGGCGTCGTTAGGCTGCCGAGTTTTCCTAAGGGATTTTTCATCTCACTTTTATTCCCGTGAGATTTATACTACATTTGCCAAAATTTCCTTTTAGTGGTGTATGTACTGCCAATTATTATACTCTTTGTGTAATATAGTTTAGTTTATGAGTAATTAAATCAATGATGTATTGTCCTTCTTTCATGGGGTGTATGTTTTGAAGGATACCCAAGTCAGTATAGGAACCTTTCACCCTCCTCTTTTTAAAAGACTTATTTTGTTGGGTCTTTGAATTTACATATTGTTATGTTGGGATATGTAATCATATATCCATATTGATGTAAAATTTTATGTCCAAGTGATGAGATACCCTTTTTTATCTCTCATCAACTCATTTTGATGTGACGTCGTTAGGCTTTCAAGGTTACTTCTTAACCCAATTTCGATTTCTTTGGGTTCAACATGTAGTTATTGAATATGTCATCCATTGAATATGTGTGAATGAAATTTGATTATTTTAAACGTAATATTCACTTATATTTAGTGTATTTGTTTGTCACACATAATTATGTAATTTATTTTTCCTTAAACCAAGGATACCGCCTTTTTAAGGGACTTCGTCTCAATCTTATTTCATTGAGGCATATTCTGTTTTATACACAACCTTCTTTTATAGGGTGTATAAACCCCTTTGAATTATACGTTTATTCAAAAGGAATATTTTTTATACGAAGTGTTTATTAAACGACAAATGAAAATGTTTTTGTCGTACGTATACGACGACAACGACTTCTCCGCTGTGCTAACCATTATTTGAGTTTCGCCTTCCTCTACAAGCCATACCTTCTTTTTAAAAGAAAAATAAATACCATGTTTTACTTTTATTTTATTTTGGTATTGAAAATGGTTTTCATAATGTTTTTATATCAATGTGTTGTATTGATATATTGTGATTGAATGGTGGAAATGTTATGTTTCCTTTATGCATGTTTTATGTGATACGATTATGTTGACGTTCTTGGGAATTATTATGAAGATGGGTGGTTCCATGATAAACTAAGGGTGGGTGAGCCCAATATAGCTCTCCAATGCATTGGGTAACTCAAAGGAGTGAAACTTTAAGGTTTCTCTGAAGAGATTTTTGGAATATACTATGATGGGTATTCCAAACATAACAAAGAGGGTTACTCCCTACGTAAGAATGTTATGAATGCCTCAAGTTACCTTTATGTCTTATGATTTCTATGATTTATTCCTGGTTTGATGAGGTATGTTAAAGTGCCTATGTTTTATGGGTAAAGTATGATTTCATTCTTATATATATATGAACTCATGTTTCCTTTCCATATTTTTATAACCCTTACAGAGATTTTTATGCTCATTCCAAGTTTTTGAAATGTTTTTCACAGTTCAAGGGAAAGGTACATTATGTAATGATAGTGTCATGGATGTGTTAAGAAAGAATCCATGTTTTATTTTAAATATTTTTCCGTTGATGGGAACAATGAATACTATATTTTATGTAACCACTTTGTTTAAATGTGGATTGTAATGCATGTTTCATGATCTAATTCTCTAAAACTCTAAACCTGAAAAGATCTTCAATGTGTAATCTTGTAATAACTCAAGATTAAGTAAGGTTAAAGGCTCGGGCATCATAGTTGGTATAAAAGGTCGGTTTAGATAACTTTTGAGGTTAGGGTATTCATTAAGCATAAGTGACATTACCATAATGGTTAGGATTTCAAAAAGAGTTCTAGTTTTAGATAAAGTGAATGGTAAGTATATCTTAGTGTTTACCTTCCTCATTAGTACATGATGGTTTTGTTGATATACTCACACTAACATTTCTGTTTATAGTGAATGGATGGATCTAGCAGGAACCAAAGAGACAACAGGTTTGAAGGAAACTCTGGTGGTTCTCTGATTAAGATACTAGATAAAATGGAGGATTCAATTAGGAAACTCGTGGTTGTTCTAAACCAACCATCAATGAGTCATGATCAACCACTTGAACCTTGGTATGATCTTTATTGCATCATTTACGAGTTGACCAATTTATGTGGAAGTTCAGGTAATAATTATAAAGGTAACCATTAGAGTTTATATGATCCTTAATTTTGAGGTAATTATGGGTTACTATATGTTATGATGGAAGTGAAAGGCATGAGATAATTTTGAGGTTAAATTATGTTATGGTTATTTTTGATGATTTTATATCTTTTTGGGGAATGATTTGAGAATTATATAGTTTTGGAAAAAGGACAACACGCAGACCGCGTGACTACCCGTCACGTCGGACAATGCTGCGGGAATCGAACCCACAACCAAAGTGCGACAGGTATTTATTGCCTACCACTGGACTACGTGAAGTCCCTGGTTAGTTTGACTGATTCTTTTTAGTTATATGATTTTATGAATAAAGAGTAAGTTGATTTTGGGTTATTTATGAAAATTATTAACCTAACATGGATGATATGTGATTAGGTTAATTACTTTTCCATACGAGACATTAGGAGAAACTGATGTTGTTTGGAGATAAATGTTACAATTTATCATGGAAGACTATGTGACAAAATCATTCAATTATTTGGGTTTAAATCTTATATTGGTTTACTTTGAAGAATTTTATGGACAAATTGTTTATCAGATGGTCCTCGTTGAACTTTGGATTTTGTTGGACAAATATTGGAGATTAAGCATAGATTTTCTTTTTAATGGGTTATCCTTTTCCGGATTATCTGACGTTGTACTAACCATTTTGGTTTTGGTTTTGGTTAAAGCCTAAAGACATGGGATGCATATAGTTCTCTTTGGTGGATTATGTGATTATCTAGAAGTTGATTATAGCACTCTTAATGCGAACAAGTCTCCATAAATACTCGTATTTTGGATAAAAATATGAGTTTGATTAAGGAATCAAGTAAAAGTCTAAATTCAACATGATAAGTGATTACGTTTCCCTATGAATAAATTACTCATTAAAAAGTAACTTTAAACAAAAATGTTTTCTATTAACTTTTCCTACTGGGGAATCGAATACCGTTTAACCCATCACAAGTTTGTGATTTTCTTGTGGTTAACTTTCTCCTAAACATGTTTTCTATCACTCTCCATCAGAACATGACCGTATGTTTTCCCCTAAATGTCCATATTTTTCTACATGGAATCATAGTATGGGTTAACTCGGGTGACCTCTGTACTTATCTTCCATTATTTTAAAGTGATTTTTTACCGACTCTTGTTCCGATGTGGGACTTTAAAGGATGTTTCCAAGATCAATTTGAAAAATTGTGAGGACGCAATTCCCAAAAGGGGGGAAAGATGTAACACCCCAGGTAAATAAAGAAGATGACATTTTCATATTTATCCATATTTTTGTATAAAATATTAATATTTCTTTAAATGGGACGCTATGCTCGATGGCGTACCCAACACGCAACAACGAGTTTCTTGGGAATCTTACGTTGCACTCTAATAATAAAATAATATTATTTTAAATGATAGTTAACATGTAGCCGTTGTATTGGCGGGAATGGATAGAAATAACTAAAATATGATTATATATGTTTTAAATGTTTTTACATTTATCCAATAAATTATAAAGGCTTAAAATACGGAAAGAATTCAATTTTAGGCATATATGCCCAAGATTTCACTAAAGGGTCACTTATCGCCTTTTGATGGAGAACCATCATTAAATATAGTTTTGTTCACTCTTATACATCATTTTGGACCAAATAAAACTCTTCTTAATAATTGGGACATCAAAATTTACTTTGTGTATATTTTTGGTATCTTTCCAATAAAGTTCATTTTTTAATGAATAGTGTAAATTGTTTTATTTTAATTCAAAACCTATTTTTAATCTAATTTATTTATATGATTAGATTATCTTTTGAATTGTTTTTAAATTGAAATTAGAATATTTTCTTACCATTAAATCCAATAGTGGTCGTTGGAATTAATTTTACTTTGAAATCAGACAGAAAATATTGTCTATCTTTTGATACTTATTGTTTAATAAAAACACGCTATTTGCTCTGATAGCGGGAATTAATTATTAAATTAATAAATTTGACTTATATGTTTTGAATTTTGTAAAATGGACTTCATTTTTTAATTCGGAATAACAAATATATCTTAGGGTGAATTTTTTGGGTTTTTCTGAAAAACTGCAATTTTTGATGAATAGTGAAACCACTAAGTGGTACTTATAAAAACTGAATTTTCTGTTTAAATGAAATTTTTCAATCTTTGGGTTTTAAATTTAAAAAATCCGTCATACATGGTTGTCATTAAGAAGTAAAATGTTGTTCAATGGGATAAGAATAATTTTTTGGTGAATATGAACTTATTAAGCTTTTAATCATGATTAGAGGTAATTAGTGTAGTTTATATTAAGAATAATGTTTTAATAAACTCAATGACCTAGACACATGTCCTACCCTCATTTTATGTGTCATGGAAGACCAAGAAAATCCATGGGTCAACTTGGGGACCCCATGGTTCCACTTTGTTTGGAAAAGGACATAAATATCTTTTTATTTAATGTTAAAGTAAAAATGACACAAACATTAGATGTTTTACTAAAACAATTTTTACATGGGGTTATACTGGTCATATTTTTGTATATAAATAGTAATTGGAAAGATAAAAATATTTCCTACATCATGGTATTTTTTTTATAATTTTTAGACATTAAATAAATTAAATTATTTATGACATCATGATGATGCAGCGATGACCTCATTATTTAATGATTTAAATAAAATGGAATGATAATGTATTATCTAATAGCTAAACATGTCAAAAACCTATTGTATGAGTGGATTTCTAATTCTAATCACCTTATACTCTAAATACATCAATGTGGGTCCTTTAAAATCATAAACTATTTTGAAAATAAAGTAACATTTTGTAACTTTACAAGAGTGCCCCTCCTCTCCTTTTATAAAAATCCCCCACCTCTACCTCCTTAACCACACTCCCAAAGCCATTGGCTCGGCCAAACCCTGCCCATTTTGTCTCTCCACTTCCCTATATTACTCCTTGAAGCCTCACTTTGGGCATAAGTCTCCCCAAGGAAGCCTTTGAGCTCAAACCAATGGGAGTTACCCGATTTTAAGGTAATGTCTTCACTTGAGTCCTTTTGTTTTATTTTGTTTCTCCAACCCCATAAACTCTTTTTATTCATTTCTTTTGTAACAACACCAGTATCATCAATATACTAGTATCTTGTTATAATAAGTATTCGAGCTACACATTCACACACCTACATCTAATGGTTAATGAACATACTATTTCTGTGGATGGCGAATTTCGGCCTCCAGAAATGATGATTGTTCAACATTCTTTTAACACATTCAAAGGTGGCCATTAAGATTACACTATATTTATATATGATATATAATATGTTTATGTTTTCCTTAAGCTTATTTATTTTTCATTTTGGGCATACCTTTATGGTTTCCATTATGGGTAAACGCTATATCTTCATTTAAGGAAGTGCGGACTACCGCCCCCTCAAAGTGATGTGATTCATTAATGCCATATGTGGGACATATAAAGGATGGATTTAAAGTTATTATATATGAATTTATACTTTAATTATAATATACATCTATATCATTATTTTTACATTCCATAATAACATGAAATAGAAATTAAAGTACCGTTCATGTGTACGTACGGCTTACCATCTCCATGAACGGTGCATTTCATTTCTTATCCCCAAATGTAATGTACTATTATAAGTACATGTATATAATGGATTTATATGAGTAATGATACATATAAATGATGTGTATAATTCTGTAATTGAAATATACATACCTATCATTTAGTTTTAATTCCATTAATATGAAATAGAAATGAAAGTTGCGTTCATGCGTACGTACGGCTTACCATCTCCATGAACGGTGCATTTCATTTCTTACCTCTAAATTATTATGTAATATTATAAATACATGTATATTCTATATATATATGTTATATATGATATACAAATCATGAATACAATTATGGATATAATGAACATTTGACCACACAAACAACATGTAATTGTAAGAAGTCCACTTTCGACTTAAGAACCAAATATCGACAAAACAAACATTATTAACTTAAATGATTACATAATGTTTATAACATGTAAATAAGTGATCTAAAATGAATAATGAACTAGAAAAAGGTTCTTAATAAAGTGGAAATTAACTAAAGTTTATTATTCAGGACGTTAAAGAACGATCTAGTCAAGTCGGACCCGAGGTAAGGGATCCTACTCCTCTCTTTCTTTTTAAGTACTCTCTTTATATCATTCCTTTTAAAGCACATTTTTCTTGTTATTGGGATGTTATTTTATATTAATATTACTGTAATTTTTATGTTCATGTGATGAGATACCCTATTCTCTCTCATTAATCAATTTTGGATGTTTTGTGTGGCACCGTTAGGCTGCCGAATTTTCGTAAGAAATCTATCCTCTCTCTTTCTTTTTAAGTACTCTCCTTTATGTAACTTCTTTTAAGCTCCTCATTGTTATGTTGGGGGATGTTCTTTTATATTTCTATTTCTATAAACATTATGTTAATATGATGAGATATCCTATTTGATCTCATCAATCCATTTCTGTATGTTTTATGTGGCGTCGTTAGGCTGACGAGTTTTCGTAAGGGATTTTTCATCTCACTTTTATTCCCGTGAGATTTATGATACAATTTCCACAATTTCTTTTGAGTGGAGTATATACTTCCCATTATTCTACTCTTTGTGTAATATACTATCGTTTATGAGTAATTACATCAATGACGTATTGTCCTTCTTTCATGGGGTGTATGTTTTGAAAGATACCCAAGTCGGTAAGGGAACCATTCACCCTCGTCTTTTTAAAAGACTTCTTTTATTGGGCCTTTTAATTTACATATTGTTATGTTGGGATATGTTATCATATATCCTTATTGATGTAAAATTTTATGTTCAACTGATGAGATACCCTTTTTTTATCTCTCATCAACTCATTTTGATGTGACGCCGTTAGGCTGTCAAGGGAACTTCTTAACCCAATTTCAATTTCTTTGGGTTTAACATGTAGTTATTGAATATGTCATCCTTTGAATATGTGTGAATGAACCTTGATTATTTTACCCTTAATATCCACATATATTTAGTGTATTCGTTTGTCACACATAATTATGTAATTGATTTATCCTTAAACCAAGGATATCGTCTTTTTAAGGAACTTCATCTCAATCTCCTTTCATTGAGGAATATTCTATTTTATACACAAACTTCTTTTATACGGTGTATAAACCCCTTTGAATTTTAAATTTATTCAAAAGGAATATTTTTTATACGAATTGTTTATTAAACGTCAAAAGGGAATGCTTTTGTCGTACGTATGCAGCGACAACGACTTCTCCACCGTGCTGACCATTATTTGAGTTTCAGCTTCCTCTATAAGCCATACCTTCTTTTTAAAAGAAAAATAAATACCATGTTTTACTTTTCTTTTATTTTGGTATTGAAAATGGTTTTCATAATGTTTTTATATCAATGTGTTGTATTGATATCTTATGATTGATAGGTGGAAATGTTATGTTTCCTTTATGCATTTTTTATGTGATACAATTATGTTGAGGTTCTTGGGCATTATTATGAAGACGAGTGGCTCCGTGATAAACTAAGGGCGGGCGAGCCCGATTTAGCACTCCAATGCATTGGGTAACGCGAAGGAGTGAAACATTAAGGTTTCTCTGAAGAGATATAGGGAATATACTATGATGGGTATTCCAAACCTAACCAAGAGGGTTACTCCCTACGTAAGAATGTTATGAATGCCTCAAGTTACCTTTATGTCTTATGATTTCTATGATTTATTAATGATTTGATGAGGTATGTTAAAGTGCCTATGTTTAATGGGTAAAGTATGATTTCATTCTTATGTATATATGAACTCATGTTTCCATTCCATATTTTTATAAACCTTACTAAGCTTTTTATGATCATCCCAAGTTATTGAATTGTTTTTCACAGGTCAAGGTAAAGGTACATGATGTGATGATAGTTTCATGGATGTGCTAAGAAAGAATCCATGTTTTATTTTAAATATGTTTCCGTTGATGGGAAGAATGAATACTGTCATTTATGTAACCACTTTGTTTAAATGTGTGTTGTAATGCATGTTTCATGATCTAATTATCTAAAACTATAAACATGAATAGATCCTCAATGTGTAATATTGTAATAACTCAAGATTAAGTAAGGTTTAAGGATGGGGCCTTATAGGAAGACCACAATGTTGTATATGATATAGTTGACAAACATAAGAAGCCAGAAGACACCCATTCCATCAGGGAGCATCATTCAGAAGAGAATCTGGAATAGTTTTAAATGATTTAAATCATATATATTTATGAAAAACCTTCAATTATTATATTAGGAAGTGATTTGGGGTTTACGTTAGGGATGTGGATACACCTACTAGGGAAATTCATGTCCCATTTAAGGATAAGTACATCTTTTATCTCCCATGCACAAGGAAAGTCATAGTACACCATCTAGGTTATGGAGGATATACTGAGACCTTATAATTTGGAATTCATTTAGAGCTAGAGGGACCTAATTCCATTAATATTCATATTTATAGTTACATCATTGACACTATTATCGATATAGAAAATTTTGAGGCCCTATATGGGAGACCCTATAGGACATCATTATGTTTGACTAATATCGTTGAGACATCTCTCTTGGATCATTGATAGTGTTGGTGAGAAAAATAATGTTTAGGTAAAATCTGATTGTATTAGAACATCCCAAAATTAATATAAATTATTCGATGATCAACAGTGTAAGTCCATAGAGTTTGAGTATTGAAATAATGGTTTCTTAAGAGTATCCCCACAATCAACATTTATGAGGATTTTATGTAGATGTAATCCATCTCTGAGGTCAATCGGTCCATTAGGGGTCCTACATAGTGTTATTATTGTTCCATTCTACCCATCCTCACCCCATAAATTTTAGATGGTGCATTAAATATTTGATGTGTTATAGATGTTTATATTGGTTGATGATCAAACTCATTTTATTTAATTGGATGAGGTGAACACAGTGTATTGAGCCACCTTTGTAGAGTACCTAGTGGTAATCGATAATAAGTTAGAGATGATTCCATGAGAATGGAACATTTCTTTAGAACATGTTCTATGGAATCACATCAATCATTTAGAATATCTCCTTGTAGAAATAGTCTCATATTTAGAACAATAAACCCACTTTTTTATTATATTATTTTTTGGATAAAAATCTGTGATTGATGGGAGAATGATGTAACATTATTTTCTCTGGATTATCCTTTGAGTATTTCTATCTATATATTTTGTTTTCTACTTTATTTTGATTCATTGTTAGGGTGTCTGGGGACCCTAAAAATAATATATGATTAAAATTGATATTTTTTAATGCACATGAACACATTATCTTAAAGGAAATGTAGTTTATTATTGTCTGGGACCATAAATGGATAATCTATGATAATGGTTGGTTTTATAACATGGTTTTTATCATAGGCATGACCTATTGTGGTCGGTGCCAAAAGACCTTTTAAGGAATATGACTACATGTGTATTTAGCTAAAATAATTTATTTATTTTATTTATTTTATTTCAAATAACTAAAAATAAAAACTTTATAATTATACTAGTAATGATATTTTTTGGATTAGACACATAAGCTAGAATTTTTTTGAAATAAAAACAATCTTGATTCATTTTTATATTGAGATATGATGAAAAACAAAGATCATATTTTGGTGGATTAGACGTTTGTGAATGTATAATATCATCCTCCTCACTAGGGACTACATTATTCAAAAATGATAGAATAAAATATATGTAGGAAATATTATTTATGTTGTTTTATAGTTATATTGTTATATCTATGGTAAATAATGAATAATAAATTTTCATATTTATTATCATTTGGGAATTAAAATTTAATTTAAATTTAAAGGGGTTTCTATGTTCAATATCATTCCCGATACGCAACAATGAGTTTCGTTGAAATCTTACGTTGCACACTAGTAATATAATAATAATATTTTAATTGGTAGTTAACACGTAGCCATTGTATTTGCGATAATTAATAGAAAAAACTAAAATAGGATTATATATGTTTGTTAAAAGTTTTTACATTTTTCAAATAAAAGATACATGATTAAAATAAGAAAAGAATTCAATTTAAGCATAGTTACTCTTATATTCACTAAAAGGCCAAATTACCGCCTTTTGAGAGAGAACCCTATTTAAATATAGTTTATCTTAATCTTATACATTATATTGGAAAAAATAAAATTCTTCTTTAGAATCGGGACAACAAAATTTACTTTGTGTAAATTTTTGGTATTTTTCCTATAAAGTTCATTTTTTATGAATAGTGAAAAATGATGTATTTTAATTGAAAACCTCTTTTTAATCTAATATATTTATATGATTAGATTATATTTTGAATATGATTTAATGTTCAATTAGATTATAATTTTACAATTTAATCCAATAGTGGTCGTTGGAATTAATTTTACTTTCATATTGGACTTAAAGTAGTGTCAATCAATTGATATATATTGTTTCATAAAAACACGCTATTTGTTTTGACAACGGTAATTAATTATTAAATTAATTAATGAAACTTATAAGTTTTTTATTTTTTAAAATATGCATCATTTTTTAATTCGGAATATCAAATATAACTTTGGGTGAATTTTTAGTATATTTCTGAAAAACATCAATTTTTGATGAATAGTGAAACCACTAAGTGGTAGTTAAAAAACTGATTTTTCATTTAAATGAAACTTTAAAACTTTTATGAATTTAATTTCAAAAATCTTAAATACATGGTTGTCATTAGTATGTAAAATGTGGTTCAATGGGATGAAAATAATTTGTTGGTGAATAATAACTTTTTAGTTTTATTAATCACGATTAGAGGTAATTATTGTGATGTAAGGTAAAAATAATGTTTTAATAATATTAAATTACATTGAAACATGTACTACACATATTTTATGTGTCATGACCGACCAATACAATCCATGGGTGAACTTGGGGACCCCATGGATCCACTTTGGAAAGAAAATGACATTAATAACTTTTTATCTAAAGTTAAAATAAAAATTTCACAAACATGTATTGTTTTACTAAAACAATTTTTACATGGGGTTATACAATTCATATTTTTGCCTATAAATATTTATTATAATTATAAAAATATTTTCTACATCATGATATTTTTTTATAATTTTTTTACATTATATAAACAAATTTATTTATGACACCATGATGATGCAGTGATTTCCTTATTAATGAACGATTTAAATAAAATCGAAAGATAAGGTAAAATCTAACACATTCACTTGTTAAAAACCTGTTTTATGGGTGGATATCGAACCCCTATCACCTTAGCATCGAAATATATCCTTTTGGGACCTTTAAAATCCGAAAATCATTTTATAATAAAGTAACATTTTATAACATTCCAAGAGTGCCCCTCATCCCTCTTATAAAAGGCCCCCACCTCTACCCCCTTACCCCCACCTCTCAAGCCTTTGTATCAACCAAAATATTATTATTTTATCTCTCCACATCTCTCTCCTCATCCTAGAAGTAGTACCTTAGGCATAAGGCTCTTCAATAATCCCTTTTGGTTCAAACCAAATGGAGTTACCCGATTTAAAGGTAATGTCTTCTATTATGTCCTTTTGTATTATTTTTCTTATCCAACCCCCTAAACTGTCTCTATTACTTTATTTTGTAACATCACCAGTATCTTCAATATAATAGAATGTTGTTATGAGAAGGATTCGAGCTAAAATTACACACACCTCTATCTAATGGTTAAAGAACATAATGATTCTGTGGATGGCGAATATACTGATTGTTCAATCTTCTCTTAACACCTTTCATGGTGTCCATTATTTTGTCACTGTATTTATAAATGATATATAATATTTTTATTCCCTATCTATGATTATTTATTTTATATTTAAAACATACCTTTATGCTTTTCATGTTGTGACAATATGATAATTTCACATGAGGAAGTGTGGACTACCGCCCCCTCAAGTGATGTGACTCGTTCTTGCCAAACATGAAATTTATAAAGAATTTAATTAATGAACAAATTTTAAATATATAACATATATATTATACTGGAATTATAATATATATTTGTCTCATTTAGTTTTAATTCCTTTAATACGAAATAGAAATGAAAGTAGCACATATGCGTACGTACGGCTTACCATCTTCATCAAAAGTGCATTTCATTTCTTACATCTAAATGATATTTACTATTATAAATACATGTATATACTGGACATATATGATATATACGATATCCAAATCATGAATATCATTCTGGATATAATGAACCTTTGACCACATGAACAACATGTAATTGTAAGAAGTTCAATTTTGACTTAAGTACCAAATATCGACAAAGTGACTGTTATTAAAATAAATGATTACATAATTTTTATAACATGGAGATAAGATATATAAAATGAATAATGAAATTGAAAATGGTTCTTAAGAAAGTAGAAATTATCATTATTTTATTATTCATGAGATTAAAGAACGATTGAGTGAAGTCAGACACGAGGTAAGGGACTTTGTCTCAATCACCTTTCATTGAGGCATATTTTTTATTTAATACAAGACTTTTTTTATACGCTGTATAAACAACTTTGAATTTTCATTTTATTCAAAGGGAATATTTTTCTATGAATCGTTTTACTAAACTACCAAAATTAATGTTTCTTTTAATGCAGGCAATGACAATGATGTTTTCCACCACCGCGAGTATTATTTGGTCTTTGGATTTCTCTACAAGCCGTAATGTTTTTAAAATGAAATAAATACCATATACTCAATTATGTATTGTTTTACTGAAAATGGTTTTGATAATGTATTTTTTATGTCAATATATTTACGTGATATATTGTGATTGTAATGAGGAAATTTTTTTTCCATTATATTTGTTTTACGTCATATGATTTTATAATGGTACTTAGACATTTGACGGGAGGTTACGTGATAAACCATATAATGGGTGGTTCCGTGAATACTAGGATGGGTTGTTACGTTATATCCTCCAATGAATTGGGTATGGATGATAGTTGTATGGCTAATCTATTTAGTGATATGTGTGGAAGTCGACCGTATGGTTATTCCGTTTAAGTATGTTTATGTCCCAAGTTACCTTTATTTGTTATGTGTTCTTTATATGGGTTTTATGGTAATATTTTGGATACAAAAGGGTATGTAATGATCTTTTATTTAGTGATGAATATTTACTACTTCATAAAGGTGAAAATAATTACTTATGTTAATGTATTCATGGTATACTTGTTGTGTTGAAAATCTAACAGTTTTCATTTTTTTCCATTAATGAGATTTTTATGCTCATCCCATGTTTTTGAAATGTTATTCATAGGGAATAATGTGGAATAGGGTCATGGGTGGGATCATGGAAAATTCATGTTGTCTTAATCATTGAACTATACATGACTCTTTTTTCGAAAGTTCATGTTTTGTAAAAATAATGGAAACTCTGTAGAAGTGTCTACTTTTTAATCTTTTGAGATGTAATAGTCATTTCCGAATTCTATAAAACTCTAAACCTGAAAATATCCTCAATTTTAATTATTCATTTAATTCAATATTAAGTAATGTTTAAGGTCGGGGCCTTATAGTTGGTATCAAAGGTCAGTTTAAACTACTTTAGGGGTTAGAAAATTGTTAAATAGTAAATTAATTTATGGAATGATTGAAATGATATAGCATTTATAGATTAGCATGTTTCTTATACTAAAATGTATCTATGTTCAGAATGGATTTCCGCTGAGAAAACATGGCAGCTATGTTGGGACGACATCAGAAAGAAGGAAACCTTCCAAATCCGCAAACTGAGATGGTCGAAATAGGAACTGAACAGTTTGTTATAGTGATGGCACATTTGACTTATGCTATAAATGGTGGTGGTATCCATGAACGAGATCAACCAGATCAACCACAAAGGAACATTTTATAGTTGTAACATTTCATGTGGAAAAATCCACCCTCATTCAGAGGATCATCTGACCATGTGCTAGAAAATTGTGGATTAAAGCACTGGAGACGATTTTTGATGTAATGGGGTGTTTAGAACATCAATAGGTTAGTCTTTCTATTTACCGTTTTGAAGGTGAAGCTGATCAGTGGTGGTAGATGATGAAAAATATTAGGGATAGTGATGAGATTTATGATCTTCACTCGGACGAATTCAAAGGTATGTTTCTTGAGAAATATTTTCCAATGGTGGTTTATCTTAGGATGGAAAAACAATTCCTTGAATTGATACAAGAGGATGACTCAATGGCTGCTTATGAAGCAATGTTCACTAGACTGTCAAGGTATGCTCCAAATTTCATACAAGATCGTGATAGTAAAATCAACAGTTTTTACTCAGGGATAAAGCCAAAGTATCTAAGGACTTTAGCATCTCGTGAGTTCAAAAGTTATGAAAAACATGTTCGATGTGCGAAGAAGGGGGAAATGGAGTTTGCCGATGATCAGGTGTTCTTTGAAAAACAACTGAATAAGAGGTCCAATTGGCAGGGAAAGGAAAAGAATTCATCAAATAATCAAGGTGGTTAGAAAACCAAATATTCATCCTATGAGAAGTGTGTTAAAATTCATCCTGGAGAATTTTTATCCAAGTCTGGAAAGTGCTTTCAGTGTGGTAAGTCTGGCCATATTACTCGTAACTATAACGAATATGATCAAGAAGGAAATGAAAATATAGTGGTAAGATGGTTTAAGTGTAATGTAATGGGTCATTATGAAAATATGTGTCTAATTAAGAACTCAACTAGGGGAAAGCAGCCAGAATACTAGAAGAAAGGGGTGGTGAAATCATTTGAAATTACTTCAGCAGATGTAGGGCCATCGAATGAAGTAGTATCAGGTACACTATTATTTTTTTCAGATTATGCCAATTTGTTTTTTGATTCAGGGTCTACACATTCTTTCATTTTTGTGAAGTTTTCTTGTAAATTGGCAATTCCAAATCAAGATATGAATCCTTATCTTATGGTAAAAACAATAGGAGGAAATGTTGAGACAAAAATAAATTATAAGAACCTTCCTATCCTTGTGTGAGGAATTATTCTACCTACAAACCTTATTGTTTTTCCTCTAGTAGAGTTTGATGTAATTTTGGGCATGGGTTGGCATTCTGGTTATCATGCTATGATTGACTAAAAAGCTAAAGTGGTTTATTTTTAGAAGGATTTATATTTTGTGTACAAGAATGAACCCTTTCTTTTGATAACATATCAGGAAGTTGAGAAACTAGTAGAATATAGAAATGAATGTTACCTTGCACATATTGTTGAAAATAAAATAACTGTTCAGATTAATGACATGTAGTGGTAAATCAGTATCTTGATGTTTTTCCTCATGAGTTGCCTTGTATTACTCATGATCGGGATGTTTAATTTACTGTTGACTTAGTTCATGATTCTAAGACAATTTCAAAACCCCCTTATCGAATGGCTCAAGTTGAACTTTTAGAGTTAAAGAAGCAATTGCATGAGTTATTTGATAAAGGCTTCATTCAACCTAGCACATCAACATGGGGTGCTCCTGTCTTGTTTTTTAAAAAGAAAGCTGGTTCAATAAGCCTTTTCATTGATTGTAGAGCCTTGAATAACATCATTGTTATGAACAAGTATCCTTTTCTTCATATCGATGATTTGTTTGATAATCTCCAGGGAGATCAGTATTTGTCGAAGATTGACTTGAGGTCGGGGTACCATCATTTGAATGTAAATGAAGCAGACGTTAAGAAGACTGTGTTTCATACTAGATATGGCCATTATGAATTTATAGTTATGACTTTTGGGTTAACCAATGCACCTGCTGTATTCATGGACCATATGAATATAATTTTCCATGTGTTCTTGGATAAGTTTTTGGTTGTTTTCATTGATGATATTTAGGTGTTTTATAAACATAAAGAGGATCATGATAGTCATTTAAGGGTTATCTTGCAAACCTTAAAAGAAAAGTAACTGTATGGAAAATTAAGCAAGTGTAAGTTTTGGTTAAAAAACATTTCTTTCATTGGACACATTGTTTCATAAAAATTCCATAACTATTGATCCTACTAATAAAAAAGTTGTTGAATAATGGTCAAGGCCCACAAATGTAACCGAGATTTGTATTTTTCTTGGTTTGGCAGGTTATTACTGGAGGATTATTGAAAAAATTTCACGGTTATCTAGTCCAATTACTAAGCTAACTCGGAAGGGTGTTATGTTTATTCGGACAATAGAATGTGATGAACATTTTCAGGATTTGAAAAGAAGATTGGTGAATGCTCCAGTTTTGGAACTTCCTTCTAGGAATGGTGAGTTTGTTACCTACAGTTATGCTTCATTGAAGGGACTTGGTTGTTTCCTTATGCAGAATGATCAGGTAATTTCCTATGCTTCACGTCAGTTGATAACTCATGAGGTAAATTACCCTACACATGATTTGGAATTAGCTGATGTGGTTTTTACATTAAAAATTTGTAGACATCATTTTTATGGAGTAATGTGTGAAATATATAGCGATCAAAAAAGTTTAAAGTATATTTTCACTTAGAAATAAATGAACATGAGACATAAGAGATGGATAGAATTAATCCTGGATTATGATTCCACAATTCATTACCATCTGGGAAAATAAATAAAGTGGATGATGCTTTGAGTTGAAAAATTAATGCTTCGTTAACCATGTTACATTTGGAACCTAATCCTCTGGTTAAGGATTTGATGAACCTTGGGATAGAAGTTGTTGGTGCAGGAAGTTCTTCTGTTTTGTTTTAGGTGTCAAGGATATCTTCTCTATCAGACGAAATTATGCAAGCATAGAATAAAGAAACTAAGTTGCAGAAAAATGTAGAGCTGATACAGAAGGGTATGTTACCTAAATTTAACATTGATAATGATTGTGTTTTGAGGTTTAAGAAGACATTATGTTTGCCTTTTGATTCATAGATGAATAATGAGATGTTATGTGAGGCTCATAGTTCCCCGTTTTCAGTTCATCCTGGCCGTACTAAGATGTACAGAGATCTGCGAGAGTATTACAGGTGGGATGGAATGAAAAACGATATTGTCGATCTTACTGTGAAGTGTTTGAATTGTCAGTAGGTTAATGTAGAGCGGCAATTACCGAAAGGAATGCTTCAGTCATTACCGGTGCCAGAGTGGAAATGGGAAAATATATCCTGAGACATTGTTGTGGGATTACCGAAGACATCTCGAGGTAATTATGCAATCTGGGTTATTATTGATCGATTAACTAAATCTGCTCATTTCCTTACTATTCGAGAACATTTGCCTCTAGATCAACTTGCTCAGTTGTATGGTAAAGGGATTGTCAGGTTTCATGGAGTTCCCCTTTCCATTGTATCTGATAATTATCCTAGGTTTAATTCTAACTTTAGGAAAGGCCTTAAAAATTCATTGGGTACTGAATTAAATTTTAGTACAAATTTTCATCCTCAATCAGATGGGTAGTCAGAACGAACAATTCAGACATGGGAGGATATGCTACGTTCTTGGATGATGAATTATCAGGTATGTTGGGACTAACATCTTTCTTAGGTTGAGTTTTCTTATAATATCATTTTTCATTCCAGTATACAGGTGGATCTGTTTGAGGAATTATATGGTAAGCGGTGTCGAAATCTAGATTTTTGGGATGAATTAGGTGAATGGAAGTTAATGGGACCAGAATTGGTAGAAGAGTTGGCAGAAAAATTTCAGCTGATACGCAAACAAATAAGAACAAATCAGAGTAGGAATAAATGTTATGCGGACAACAGGAGGAAGGATCTATTATTCGAGGTAGGTGATCATGTTTTTCTCAATGTTTCACCATGGAAAAGTGGTTTTCGATTTGGTAATAAGTGAAAGATGAGTCCAAGGTTCATTGAACCATATGAAATTCTGGAGCGAGTTGGATTAGTTGCATACCAAGTGGATTTACCTACGAGTTTATCTTAGGTACACAATGTTTTTAATGTTTCGATGTTGAGAAATTATATGACAGATCCATCTCATGTTTTGAGCCTAGAGGTAGATCAGTTGGAAGAGAATCTCTCTTGTGAAGAAAAACCAGTCCAGATTCTTGACAGTAGAGATCAAGGGTTGCAGAATAAGGTAATTCAACAGGTAAAGGTTTTGTGGAGAAACAATATGGTTGAAGAGGCAACGTGGGAATCTGAAAATTCTATGAGGGATAAGTACCCACACTAATTTTGATAAGTGAATAAAATTATGAGGATGCAATTCCCAAAAGGGGGGAAGGATGTAACATCCCATGTAAATAAAGAAAAATACAATTTCATATTTATTCATATTTGTAAATTAAATATTAATTTTCTTTTAAAGGGGTTTCTATGTTCGATAGTGTATCTGATACGGAGCAACGAGTTTCTTTGAAATCTTATGTTGCACACTACTAATATAATAATATTATTTTAAATGGTAGTTAACACGTAGCCGTTGTATTGTAAGGAATAAATAGAAATAACTAAAATATTATTATACATGTTTGTTAAATTTTTTTACATTTATCCAATAAATGATAAAGTCTTAAAATAAGAAAAGAATTCAATTTTAGGCATAGATACTCTAATATTCACTAAAAGGTTGACTTATCGCATTTTAATGGCGAACCCTATTTAAATATATTTTTTTTCACTATTAGACATTATATTGGACCAAATAAAATTCTTCTTTAGAATCAAGACATCATAATTTACTTTGTGTAATTTTTTGGTATTTTTTCTATAAAGTTCATTTTTTAATGAATAGTGAAAAATGTTGTATTTTAATTCAAAACCACTTTTTAATCCAATATATTTATATGATTAGATTATATTTTGAATAGGCTTTAAAGTTAAATTAGAATATATGTTTACCATTTAATCAAATGATGGTCATTGGAATTAATTTTAATTTCAAATTGGACTTAAAGTAGTACCAATCATTTGATATATATAGTTTCATAAAAACACGCTATTTGTTTTGAAAACGAGAAATAAATATTAAATTAATTAATGAAACTTAAATGTTTTGAATTTTATAAAATATGCATCATTTTTGAATTCGGAATATCAAATATAGCTTAGGGTTAATTTTTAGTATTTTTCTGAAAAACATCAATTTTTGATGAATAGTGAAACCACTAAGTGGTAGTTAAAAAACTGATTTTTTATTTAAATGAAAAATTACCACTTTTGTGAATTTAATTTCAAAAATCTGAAATACATGGTTGTCATTAGTAAGTAAAATGTGGTTCAATGGGATGAAAATAATTTGTTGGTGAATAGTAACTTTTTAGTTTTATTAATTGCTATTAGAGGTAATTAGTATAATGTAAGGTAAAAATAATATTTTATTAATATTAAATTACCTTGAAATGTGTCCTAACCTTATTGGATGAGTCGTGGCTGACCAAGACAATCCATGGGTCATCTTGGGGACCCCATTGAGCCACTTGGGTAAGAAATTGACATTAATAACTTTTTATTTTAAAAAAATATCACAAGCATGTATTGTTTTACAAAAAAAAAATTATATGGGGTTATACAAGTCATATTTTTGTATATAAATATTCATTAGAAAGCTAAAAAGATTTAATAAATAATGATATTTTTTTATAATTTTTATAAATTTAATAAATAAATTTATTTATGACACCATGATGATGAAACGATTACCTCATTAATGAACGATTTAAATAAAAAGAAAAGATAAGGTAAATTATAAGACATACACTTGAATAAAACATATTATATGGGTGTATGGAGAACCCTTATCACCTTATCCTCAAAATATATCCTTTTGGGACGTTTAAAATTCTAAAGTATTTTTATAATAAAGTAACATTTTATAACATTCTTAGAGTGCCCCTCCCCCCTCTTATAAAAGGCCCCCACCTCTACCCCTTACCCAAACCTCTCAAGCCTTTGAATCGACCAAAACCTAGTCATTTTATCTTTCAGAATCCCTATCCTCATCATATAATCCTTTCCTTAGTCATAATTATCTTCAATAAACCCTTTTGGTTCAAACCAAAGGGAGTTACCCGATTTAAAGGTAATACTTTCTCTTATGTCATTTTGTTTTATTTTGCATTTCCAACCCCCTAAACTATTTATATTCCTTTCTTTTGTAACAACAACAGTATCTTCAATATACTAGGATGTTGTTATGAGAAGGATTTGAGCTACACTTACAAACAACTCAATCTAATGGTTATGTAACATTCTGTTTCTGTGGATGGAAAATTACCGCCTCATGAAATGATGATTGTTCAATATTCTATTAACACCTTTCATTGAGGCCATTATTAATTCACTGTATTTATATATGATATATAATATATTTATTCCCTCTCTATCCTTCTGTATTTTATATTTAAAACTTACCTTTCTTCTTTCCATGTTGTGCAAATACGATAATTTATCTGAGGAAGTGTGGACTACCGCCCCCTCATGTGATGTGACTTGTTCATGCCAAAAATGGAATTTATAAATTAAGTAATTAATGAAAATATGTTAAATATATAACATATATATTATAATATAATTGTAATATATATTTGTCTCATATCGTTTTAATTCCATTAATACAAAATATAAATTAATGTAGCATTCATGCATACATACGAGTTACCATCACCATGAATGGTGCATTTCATTTATTACATATAAATGATATGTACTATTATAAATACATGTATATGATAGATATATATGGTATATATGATATAAAAATCCTGAATATCATTCTGGATATAATTAACATTTGACAACATGAACAACATGTAATTGTAAGAAGTCCATTTTTGACTTAGGTATCAAATATCGACAAAGAGACCGTTATTAACTTAAATGATTACATAATGTTTATAACATGGAAATAAGATATATTAAAAGAATAATAAACATGAAAAAGGTTATTAATAAAGTATAAATAATCTTTAGTTTATTATCCAGGACATTAAAGAGCGATCAAGTAAAGTCTGACATGAGGTAAGGGACTTCGTCTCTATCTCCTTTCATTGAGGCATATTTTTATTTTAATAAAATAAATTCTTTTATACGCTTTATAAAAACCTTTGAATTTTCATTTCATTTAAAGGTAATATTTTCCTACGAAACATTTTACTAAATGACTAAAAGGAATGTTTCTGTTAACGTACACGGTGAAAATGAACTTTTCCGCCGTAACAAGTATTATTTGGTCTTTGGCTTCCTCAAAAAGCCGCAATGTATTTTTTATGTCAATATATTTATTTGATATATTCTGATTGAAATGTGGAAATGTTTTCTTTCTATTATATTTGTTTTTTGTCTTATGATATTATAATGGTACTTGGACATTTGACAGGTGGTTAAGTGATAAACCATATGACGAGTGGTGCCATGAATACCAGTATGGGTGGTTACGTTATAACCTCCAATGCATTGGGTATGGAAGTTGGCCGTATGGATATTCTATTTAGTGATATGTGTGGAAGTTGACTGTATGGTTATTCCATTTAATTATGTTTATGCCCCATGTTAACTTTATATGTTATGTGTTCTTTATATGGACTTTATGGTAATATTTTGGTTAAAAATGGTAAGTAATGATCCTTTATTTATTGATGATTATTTATTAATTCATAAAGGTTAAAATTATTTCTTATGTTAATGTATTCCTGGATTACTTTTTATGTTGAAAAACTAACCGTTTTCATTTGTTGTGTATCCTTTAATGAGCTTGTTATACTCATCTGATGTTTTTGAAATGTTTTTCATAGGGAATAATGTGGAATAGGTTCAAGGATGGGATCATGGAAAATTCATGCTATCTTAAACATGTAACTAGACATGAATCCTTTTTTGAGAGATCATGTTTTGTAAAAAAAAATGGAAACTACGTAGAAGTGTCTACTTTATAATCTTTTGAGATGTAATAGTTATTCCCTAATTATCGGAAACTCCAAACCTGAAATGATCCTCAATGTGAAATATTCATTTAATTCAATATTAAGTAATATTTAAGGCCAATGACTTATATATTTCATTTAATCTAGAATGTATCATAAATTTAAATTTATTTCTAGTTTTTTCCAATCCTTCCTAGAACCACGCAATTTACGTGAAAATATTTTATCTGATTTTAGGTTTTTTTCTTTTAATATAACTCTTGAGGCATCCATATTAAGATAACATTGGACAATAATTGCAATCCAATAAATTTTTTACATTATTTATATAAAAATCACAAATTATTTCATCTATTTATTCTCAGTTTTCCCATGGTGTCAAATTTCAAACAATTTAGGTGGTCTTGACCATAATTAGACCCCCAAATTCAGAGTTGATAAGAGAAATCTGATCAACATTTTCATTTTTTTAATATTCAGTATTTTTTAAATGATATGAGTGAAACATATGTGTATTTCAAATTTTTAGCAGCACTAGTAGGATGCATTTGGAGATTGGTGAAGATGTGTGGGGTTCGGGTGGTCGAAATCCATCTTTTATTGAAAAATAGATCATAAAAGAGCATAGATAATGAACTGTCAATATTTTTTGAGGATTAACTAGTTGGGGTGTGGTAATTAAAATGATTATATCCATTACATTACATAGAATCTAAGGCTACAAGGAATATAGTCTGGGAACTCATGTTTTGTATTCCCCAAGCAATGGTGGTTGGGTTTTCATGGATGATGTAGATCATATGGTGTCTTGATGGGCCAATATATCACATAACCATCTAGGGGAAGGCTCGATTTATACGAATTAAATGAATCCATGAATCATATGATAGTTAACCCTCTTTATTATAGAGGTATAATATACCTCTGAGAGTAAGATATGCACCTCTTAGAACTAGGGTATGTCTAGGTACACGACTAGATACATATTCATGACTCGATGTACACAAGCACGTCTTGGATAACAACTGTAGGAAATGGTTTCCCAATAAATTCTTTATAGTACCCCTAGAGTACCTATAGTTCAACATGTGTATCTTCTTCTTATAGGCACAAATTTCTACTTAAAATTAGCCTATATTGTTTTTTTTCAATATATTATGTTATTGTACAATTTACAATGGCCTTAAATTTAATAAATGAGGTGTCGAGATCCTGATTCTTCATTTATCGATGTTGGACTTGTTGTAATGATCATGTATGATCATTAGAGAGTGGTTGTAGTGGAATCATCCCAATCACAAAATGGCAGAAGTAACCCATACTCCATGCAATGGTATAGAGGTACACACATATGTCACTAAGTTATATTTTATATAAATATTGTGTGGTACACAATATGGAACTATGGAACATGTCCTCTATAATTTTAGTGGGGACACCAATGTCACATTGGCATGGGTTATCCACCCTATGATTTTGCAACCAATTGTGTTATGTAGAAGATCCTCATTAACTAGATTGATACCCCCTAATGTATTAGGGTGTGGTTCTTATATCAAACCACTAGTTGTAACCCCTATCATATTTTGGGTAATTTTACCCATAATTTTAGAAGGCACCCATCCAGTACTAGGGAATGATTCCTCAATATATATACTAAGTGGTATCACCCTATCGTTCTAAGAAAAAGTTCCTTCATTTACTGATGGAAACCCCATAATGTTAAGTGCATAAATCCTATATTTTTTATTTTATCCTATCTGATTTTAGAGAAGTGGTGAGTTACAGATCCTCCACATGACTTCCATATATTGACAGGAGAAATATTGGTCATCAATGATGGACCGTTGTATTTAAATGTTATCTTCTTCGAATTTATGATGATATAGAAGTAACATTTTCCTATATTTTGTGGTTTTTTAGAATATATATATTAATATTAATATATAGGTTTCATTTATCTCTTACATTGGATTTAGCTTCCAATATATTACATAAAAATCTATTTTCACCTTCGGTTTTTGGGGTGTCTTACTAATCATGTATGTACTCAAACATCCAAGGTGTTTTACTAAAATTTTCCTGTATTGTGAAGAGGAAGGATACATTAGTGGTGAAATTAGTAGAGCATATTGATACACGGTTTTATAGTCTATGTACAGTTGTCTGTCTTGGGGATCCTGTGGTGAGCTCCCTCAAATTCTTTCAATGGTAATTTTCATTGGGATGGGACTTTATTCCTAGTTAGGCATGTAGTATTTCAACTTAAAATATGGATGTTCATTTTCATTCAATGATATATTTCTTAGAGGTATTTAATGGATGGTTTAGTCTAGATGTTACTGTGTTCTATTATTATACATTTAATAATTTTAAATGATATATTTGGGTCCGTCGGAATTAGAACTCTATGAAAAGGAATACCATTTTCATTATGGAATTCCATTACTTGCCTCCATTAGCTGGCCTATAGAGTCAAGTTTTGGGTTGGTACATATCAACCTTCTTTTATTCATGCATGCCCTGGTGGGTTTAGAAATTGAAAAAGAAAACATATTGATTAATAAATATAAAAATAACACAAAATAAATTCTACTCAATATAAGGGTAAAATATAGATCTCACATATATTCATGTAATATGATTCAAATTTAAAACAACTAAAAATTAACAAGATGTACCAAAATAAAAACTCAAAAGTGAGCATCGTGAATAAACTATTCATGAAAAACTATGGGAAAATAATATAATGCTAGATCTTCAACATTCATCGACTGAACATGAATATAGTTTATATATAATGGGTCAGCATTATAGTTATTCTCAATAGGATCTTCCTTGGATCCCCTTGTGCAAAGGATAAAGAAATAATAATTAATCACAATAAAAAAAGGGGAAGCTACCTCATTACTTATATAGGTATATAAAATTCTCCCCCTCACCATAGTTATCCCTACCTAATTAATGGTAACAAGATATCATAATATTGTAAAATACATTGGTATCCCTCAACCACATACCCTCCACATTTACATTGTTCTCCATTTTCATAAAAGATGATCAATATCTCTCTAAATGAATAAATATTAACGACAAATGAATTGTTGTATTATAACAGTATTTAGGTACATCACATCATTAGATCATATCATCCATATTTACATATAGAAACAATTTATTTCACATGGGGCCACAAAATATCAATCATTGGTTATTATACATCAATAATTTTAAAATAATCCGTCAAAAACCTTACATTTATATGTTATAATAATCTATAAAATAAATTAGGCAAAGTACATATAATATGTGTTTGGAAACAACATTTGGTGATAAATGTGTGGTAAATAACCACAATATATCACATAAATTTGTACACATATATCTAAAACAAACCCACCATTAATACCATCACATAATACTACTAGCTGTATAGGGTGATGCTAAATGTTGTAGTCAATCATTTCTTACTAACCAGCCAGGACGTTGAGAAAAACATCCTCCTAGTGTCCACTAGTTTTTATTTTCAATACAAATAAGTGGTAGTGTATGATGTCATAAAACATAATGTTAGTATTATATCCCACCACCACAATATGGTATATAACATTATCTTCACGTCAACTACAACTATATTTTCATGAACATGTGGAATCTATTTCTGAAAACATTATATCCTACGGGAAATTAGTAATTCAAGATGGATTTATGAAATATCACACTTTTTTGTAAATTTCTCATAAAAAAATAAATCATTGGTAATTAATTAAAATTATTCAATTTATATTTCATTTACTTCATGTTGAGGATCATTCACTACATGAAATATAAAATTATGTCTATGGTTCGATAAGATTATGAACATTTTAATTCTAATAATAACTAATTAGATAGGTTAAAAAATTAATAAAAACTATCCTTCCACAATTCCTATTTCCATGGGTAACATAAGCAAAAACACAAAATGATAAAAGGGTTAAAATAAAAATTGGTATGACTCATGGAAACATAAGATACCATTGTTTTTTGGATCCTACTAGTTTAAAAAAACACATTTCAGTGTTCTTGTCCATAATTATTTATCAAGATAGGTGAACTAATGGTTATATATTCAGTGTGTGTTTGTGATAAGATAACGAACACTGGAAAGAAATGTATTGGACCATATATAAATTCATTGGTATCATGACCCATTAGGGGACATGGGTGTGACCTAAAAAGGGTACCACAAATCGGTGATGTAATTGGTGGTAGCTGGGGGACCAAGACATGATGTCCATGTTAAGGTGGGGTGTAGTAACTATTATTGGTACTCAATTATCACATTGGTATTAGCGTAGGAATCCAACCTTATGTGTAGTGGAACTACATGTATTGAGATGTAGGGTCAACAATGAGGATGATGTTCTCTAAAAGGGGATGGATATATTAACCCATAAATATAAAAGGATTAAAATATTAAATTATATGAATCATTTCAACATGGTTACCATTATATTGTAGGTTTCTACCTGATAATCACTTCATAGTTATGCATGAATGGCATGGAGTAGTGATTTGTATTGGTGAACATCAGAGAAGTTTCCCAGGGTGTTTATGAGTTTGGAAAAAGAACACTAGAATGAATTTTTTATTTTCTATTGGTATTGTCATTAGACTCATTTACTGTTTTGTAATGTGGGTGGGAACAAAAGAGGGGATAGTTTTAATTTCAGTAAATAGGAGGTACATGATAGTCGAAGACTTGAATACTATGCTAATGATGTTTTTCTTCACTTATAAATGGGATTAGTTATTACATTGGTCTTAGAGAAGGAACCCAATACTATGTATTATTGAGTTATCTTGGTTTAGAGATATATTCCACAATGATGTTTATTTCTCTACATGGGGAGGAATATAAAAATAGATATTGATAAAATCGTAATAATAATAAATTACATGACTCTTGTTAGAAGGATGGAAAATTCTTTTCCAAAACCCACAACATTAGTATCATGACCCATATGGGAACTTTGGTGGGTCATATGGAGGGTACCATATCACCCTAGGTTAATTGGTGGTATAGGGGTGGGTGATGACCCAATCACCATGTTATGGATGGGTGTTGGTACCGTATGCGGAGCACCATTGATGCATTGTTATCAGAGTAGGACACCAATAATATGTGAAATAAAACACCATGGTTTAAAATGTAGGGTACAAAACAAGGAATTGTTTCTCTAAATGGGGATAAATATAAAAATTCTTAATGATAAAATTCGTATAATATACAATTATATGACTCCTGTCAACAAGACACAAATTTATTTTTACTAGCATACCTAATTATAACTCCACAATTTTGAATTAATATAATGGAGTAGTGATTGTAATTTTTGAAATTATAGGACATTTCCCATGATGTGTGTTAGTGGGGAAAAATTAAAATTAGAATGAACTTTTGTTTTCCTCTATGGATATTTGTTAGTCTTACAATCTATTACGAAATTTGGGTGTGCCCCAAAGTGGAGTCCACAAGTATTTGGGGAAATTGGTAGAACCTGGAAGGTGAGGTCCTGAGGACTATGTTATGGAAATTTGTCTTCATATATAGAAGTTCCTAGAATTAACAATGGTAATGGAGTTGCAGAAAAACCATAATTATGATTGAACAACCCAGGTTGATATGTAGGTATTACAATAGGGATGATATTCCATAATTTGGGATAAATATAACAACCCATAACGATTAAATTGTTCAAATAATAAATTACAATACTCTTGTGATTAAGTGAGAAATTAATTTTTTGAGGCATGTCTTATTAGAACTCAACATTTTTTGATTTTTTCATGGAGTATTGATTAATATGGGTGAACCTATGGCATGTTTCTTTGGGTGAGATTGAGTGTCAAAAAATAACATTGGAATGAGCATGTGTTTTATAATGGGAACTGTAATTTGTCTCCTTAGACATTTGAGAATATTTATTATCCCAAAAGTTGGGGATAAGTGTCTTCAGGGAAACTGGTGATACCAAGAACAATATTAACCTAATGACTTTTCTAGGAAGTGTGGATATTCCTATGTGTTACAAGAGTTCAGTATTTTATAAATGACAATTACAATAAAGATAATCTAGCTGCTTTATGTAAGGTGAAATTTATATATATAATCATGATACATTGAAATATGTCTACAAAAAATATATAATAATTCCTAAAAAATTTTATTATAAAAACCTTCAATCCAGGTTTTGACCCTTTCCACCATTCTCCATGAAATTATTGTCAACATCGTGTATTTTAATATGTATCTCATTATTATAGGACTCAACGATAGCAACTAATTCATAACTCCCCACCCTTACCTCATAAAACCATATCTACCTTTTCCTCACATAAAATTCCATATTAATTCACACATATAGAGAAAGTATAGATGTAAATAAACTAGCAAAGAGTTATCTAGGAAAATAGTCCCTAAAAACACAATGTCATTCACTTACATATGAATTTGTTCACTCATCCCTAAAACTTTTTATGGCTCAAAAAATGGTATTATTCTATATCAAATTAATTGTTTAATTTATCAGTGGTTATTACTTTGGGTATCCTTGGGAATCACCTATTACAATTTATTCTTTAATTAATAATTATCTCACTTATAAGTTCTTTTTCCAAAAAATAGAATGAACAATAAACATTACCATGGTTCATTATTGTTATAAATAATTGGATTTTGAGCAATCTAATTTTTATCAATTTCTATTAACATTGGGAAGAACAATTTCATTTAACATTTTTGAATCCTCATATGATCTATATCAATTTATATGTATAATTACATTAAAAAACATTCTACTTAAATTATTTACCCAACCAATTATTATATAATGTATGTTAATTAATAAATTTCTTAAAATTAAGAGTATGAACTAATGAATTACAAAACAAATCAAAAAACATACCATAGATATCACAGTTTCTAGAAAAATAAGAGGAAAACTATAATCACATTGAAAAAAACTTTTTTACAATATAATTAAATCTATTTCATTCAATAATAAGTTAAATATATATTTTGGATGATTCAACAACCATCAAATGTGATAATGAATAAAAAATTTATCGATAAAGATAAGAATAAAAGAATTATAAATGAATCCTTTAACTCAAGGTTTAAAACGTTCTATAATTGAGATCATAACAACATTTTAGATCTACAACCATCTCTATTGTAATGAATTATACATGTTGCTAGAAATTCCAAATAAAAACATTGTTCTAAAAAATAAAAATATATCTTTGATGATGATGGAGAAATAATTCCATAACATACTAATAATGAGCATGAATTATATTAATTAAAAAAAATTTATAATAGAATTGAAATAACACACCTTGGAATACAAAAAAAAATATCTAGTATGTATGGGGTTCTATCGATCGAATGGTTCTTCAAAGGGATTTAAAAACATATCATTAGTGTTGATTGAATGAGAAGGAATGAGGATGGAAAAGTGAATTTTAAAGGATTTCAAGGAATATATATTCATTTTTGATTCTATAAGAACACAATGAAACCCTATATAACACAATGTAGAATCAAAGACATAGAACATGACATTAATGCAAGCTGAAATACCAAAATATTTTTTTTATAAAATTCAATATTTGAGGAACATGAGATAGAATATAGTAAATATCAATTTTTTTAGAATTATTACAATGGATAAGGGTAAACCACGAGCCTATAGGAACCCTTCACCAAGAATAAGGATACCAGAAAACTTAAATCCGATGTTTTAGTGGTATCAAAATTGTAGAAACCGCAAAAAATTGCACCCTGTGTCTCCACACTGTTGTCACTCTATCCACACTATAAAACATGGTCTCAAATGAAAGGCCAACATTATATCCCTTATCCACAATATAACAATGCCAAAAAATATAAAGATCACAGAAACAACTACCTCCATAATCCTTCTTCATATCCAACCCCACTACACCATAATTACTACAGACCATGGTGTAACAAAAATCTATCTTCCTTAGAATCCTTTAATAATAATATTTTCATTCAGCTCCCACTTTCTCCCTTGAACATCTACCCAATACCTCCAACACTAAAACTCATAATGGATAATCTACGAATACTTGGTCATTTAAAAGGAAGATATGATATTATAATACCAATAAAATAATAATATCATAAATATAATATATAACCATTATCTACATAAATATAACAATACATGTAAAGGTATATTAAAAACTAATTACACTACTGAATGGAGATAACGAGTCATTATTACACATGAGAGATGTTTTCACTTCCAATAATATGAAAAATTAGTGTAAAATTCCATTCAAATATTAATAATATTAAATAATAATATTGTTGATACTTGGGTAATAATATAAATATGTGTATAATATGTTTAAAGGATGTACATCAAGAAATTAATTTTAAATAGTTAGTAAAGATGATAAAAAAATAATCAATATTATTTAAATAGATCTCTGATTAAAGGACATGTGGTTGGAACATCATAAATACCATATCCTTCAAAAAATTTATAATTATTTAAATAATAGTTTTATTAGAAAAATGTATTACAATGTGGTTTATGTAAAATAATTATGGGGTTATATTTTATAATCATGGTTAGGGGAGCTTATGGAATTATAGAATGTATTAAATAAATATAAATTAATTTTCATTAATAAATTCCACAATACTAATATAATTTGATGATCATTCGAGGATGATTCGAAGTCTTCTCAAATATTATATGTTGTAATTTTTTTTAGGTTTGATCTTACCCCTTTTTTATATCATGTTATCACTTTTCATAATTACCTCAATATAAATGTTTTCTACTATTTAATTATCATGAATATTACAAAAAATAATATAAACCCTAAAAATGGACTATTGATGATATTTTTATCCATTCCCATTTCACATAGAAAATATAATATATTTATGAGACTTAAATCATTTAATAATAATAAATTTATATAAAACATTATCAACTAATTTTTTGGATCTATTATTTTAATTATTCTCAAAAAATTACTTCATAAAAATTGATTTTAAAAATAAAACTTTCAAATATCTTTATAACTATATATTATTGTGTAAAATTCATGGCATAAAATAATTTAATAATTTTAATCGAATTTTCATACAATTTAAACCATTTTTCCATCATTTTAATAATCACCATGTTATTGTTTCTTAAGTATTCAATAAATTTATTAACACAATAAAAATTAGAAAAAAATTATCAATGAAAAAAAAATTAAATTGAAACTTTTATATTCATTGTTAAAATATTATTATCACTATGATAACATTTAAATGAATTAAGAATCATGATATTGAGAAATTTTAATTTTCATCACATAATGTTGTATATATAGAAGTCTGGAATTACTTCCATTGGACTATAATTGATACATATCAGGTCACTCCATGGGTGGCTAAACCCCCTGGTTGGGACACACCACAGTCTCTAGTGGTGGCCATTTCCTCATGAAGCCCTTGGGCATAGAGGCATGCTTCGTCCAACTCTCACATTTGAGAGTTCCCAAGGATCAGATTCATTCCTACCTCCTTTGCCTTTGATACCAACTGTAGAAACCCAAATCTTGATGTACATGTAAATTACATTACGTTCAATAAATACTAAATACATAACAAAAATAGACACCAAAGGACCTTAATAGTTTAGTGTCTTTGGAAAATCAGAATATAATATTCTAATCATGGTGAAAGATCTTCAATATCTCCCATACAGATCTTCAACTTTTGTTTCCTTACCTAAAACATTTCTTTGTGTCCTGGGGAAAAGAAAACATATAAAGGGTGAGCTCAAATTCTCAGTAAGGGTAAGTATGGAGAAAATAAAATAGGCAATATACATTTGAACATAAAAACATGAACACAATTTTTAAACATCGAAATGTTGAGCAGTGAAATAAAACATGGAAGTACGTAAGGAATAGATCATCATAGAACATTAATCATGATAAAATAGCTTGGAAATAAAACTTGTAAATTTGGAAAAACATTAAGCACAAGATATGATTTCCATAGTATCCATGGAATTTCTACCAATACCTTCTTAGTGGTCAAAGTCCCTTACTGAACCAGGTTTACTTGTCATTCCAGAAGTGTATTACTGAAATAGATATAGTTTCCGTTTCAGCCATGTCTATCTCATTGGATATAAATCTTTTCCCAATGAATTGGAGGGAGATATAGGTCCCACCAATCTCATAATGAAATCATTCCTTCGTGCGCCACAAAATAAACATACATCATTCATAATAACCCAACGAATAAAATGGGTTTCATAAACATCATCCCATCATAACATAATCCATATAAAAAAAATGGATATAATTTCATCATAAAAAGAATCAAACCATGTAAATAATAGATAAATTATACATGAGACATACACATATTAAATAATTTCATCTTAGATGGAAAATGGTTTTGATAAAACATTTGAAATGAATTCATGAGGAAAATATCCTTTCTTCTTCAAAATCATTTTCTTTTGATAAAATTATATGAAATTTTAAAATAAAATGATTTTGTTGAAAATAGTCCTGAAATCATGTAGAGTATGCTTCATGGAAATAAGGCTTTATGAAAAATTACAAATCCATTCACACTGTATAAGTTTTAAAAAAAATTCTCATCATACTTTTGATATAAGAGTCAAAAAGTACCACATATGGTAAAAAAAGAAAGATTCCATCCATAACACAAAGTAAAAGAAAAAGAGGGGTAATCATGACATTAAAAATCCATGCAATATTATTAAACACTTCTTGAAAAAAAAATTTATGGGCGCGGATGGAAAATATAACCCCAGTCAATACTTACGTATAAGCAATCTCGGATAAAAATGAGATTACAAAAATATCCCTTAACATAGGTCCGATATGATTCATATGTATCCAAACCTCCTGTATAATTATTTAAATAATGTCATTTTCTTATTATAGAATCATATTCATTGTTATGATATCATATATGGTTCACTTATGACTTCATATTACCCGTTCTTTTGTAAATTCCATGTTAAATGGTGTTTTGGGTAAAATCATTTCATTTGTCATCTGTGTTTTGACTTCTAGTTATTCATATGATTACAAAGATCATGATTAATTACTTATATAATAGAAAACATGATTTATATATAATATATATTCAGAATAGACATATATATAATAGGTTGATAAATGGAATGAAATACACTGTTCATGGAGACAGTAGGCCGTATGTACACATGAATTCTATTTTAGTTTCCTTATTGAATTGAATGTAATTAATTTAGATTACATAAATATATGGAATTAAGTATGTTATATATATATATATATATGGAAAATAAATCTCATCGCATTGTGGAGACGGTAATCCGTACGTACGCACGAGCGATGATATCGTTCTCATATTTATTGAATGTAATTGGATTGACTGATATAATATCATAGAATCAGTATGTTGTTATAATAATAATGTTTATTTATTCTTTACACCATTATAACCATCCGAGTAAGGTGTTGGTGGAAAAACAGATTACACCACGGCGTGGAGACGATATTCCGTACGTACGCATGCACGGTGATTTCGTTTTCCTTTGGATGGATAGAAGGTGGAATATGGTTGTTTCATATTTATAATAAAATATCAGTATATGAGGGATACTGGTGTTATTACTTCATAATTAAACAACTGAATAAGAGGATGTATAACAAGAAAGAAACATGAATGAATCGATAGAAGGTATTACCTCTTTCTCGAAGTCCCTTCTTCGAACTACTTCTTAGGGCACTAAAGATGGTCTTTTGAGAAGACCAGAACATCTATAAGGTTTATAGAGAAGTGGGGAGGTGAAATGGGCAGAGTTTGGCCGAGTTTCAAGGCTCAAAATTCTGTGAGGAGGAGAGGTAGGAGGTTCCCTTTTATAAGGGAGGAGAGGGGCACCTTTGGAATTATAAGAAATATTAATTTATAATAAATTCCAACCCCACGTAAAAAACATCAAAAATGACTCAAATCAGAATATTATATTACATATGGTTTTATCCTCATCAACCAATAAAATTTAGACATGTTGGGAATTTATTTTAAACATTATCAACATGATTTATCCTTATATAATCTATTTATTTTTTTGTGGTAAAAATATTCTAAATTTTTAATCATTAAAAATAATTACTTATGTGTTGTGAATTGTCCATAATTGTATAATTTATTACATTTTAGAACATATAAATTTTTTGTTATAATTTTTAAATGTTATTTTGACTTTTTTAAACGATTTTAGAATATGTAATTTTTATAAAATAACAATAGTGTCAATTTTGATAATATTCATTTAATTGAATTTAAATAAAATAAACACAGAAGATATGTTCGAACTAAAAGATATAATAGATTCATAACATGTAATATTTATCTAGAAAATTAGTGGTGCACATTAAATAGTTCATATAATATTTATTTTAATACTTTTAAAATCATTTATTTGATATTTCTCTTAATAAAACAATTACTACATCATTTTTGTATAATAATTTAATATACTTATTAGTTTTATAAAAATTAAAAACGAACTCCTATGATGAATATAAATATAATACCATTAATAATAATATTTTTACTTGAATTTATCATCTTAAAATAACATCATTTAAATTGTTATATTTATTAAATTATGAAGGTAACATCTTTGACATTATTTAGTATAAAATAATATAAATGTCTTAATCAGTTTTATAAGTCTCCAAATAGTCCAAAAATAGACCCTAGGATGATTAGGGTATATATATACTATACCAATAATGGTTTTTCCTGTTTCTGGTCCTTTTTATTGGTATTATTATTTTTATAAAAACTATATTATTGATTTTTTGCTAAATAAAAAAATTTCTGCATCACTATTGTGTCACCATTAAAGATAAATATTTAATCCCTAAAAATTCTAAATATACTTAAAAAATGTAGATAATTTTATTATCTTTCTGGAGACTATTCAGGTTCTCTGTTTCATGAAGTTTATCACTAAATTAAAATTAATATATTTATATGATTTTAGAGAGTGACATGTTGTCACTTTATTTGGTTTTAATAATAAATAAATTATTTTCATTGTCAGAAGTCCATAAAATGATTCTAATTCAACCCTTAGGTGATATGGGTCGACCTTTATTCATCAAATAGAATTTTTTCATGTGTTAGGATAATTTTATAATCTTATTTTTACCCTTAATTACTCGATTTACCTTTAACTGCAGTAAATAAAAAATTACCATAGTTACTATTCATAATATAAAAAAATAAAAGTAACCTATTAACATAATTTGAACCCAATTAATTCAATTATGGAATCCATTTATAAAAATTCAAACCTTAGATTTTGCCGTAAAATATTTAATATTAATCTCGTTGTTAAGAAAATGAGTTTTTAAAGTTAAAACATTGCAAAAGATTGAAATGATTTTACCAATGAATTCAATGTAAAATCATTGCTAATGACATAAATTATATTAAATGGTAAAAATATATTGTATTTATACTTTAAAATAATTAAATATTATAATTTATCCATATAAATTATTATGATGAAAAAAGTTGTTTTTAATAAAAAATATAGCGTGTTTTTACTATTCATTAAAATATGAATGTTATCAGAAAAATATGAAAAATTTATCGAAAGTAAATTTTTATATCCTGATTCCAAAGAGGAATTTTATTTTCTCAAATTTGACTTATAATCATATTAATAACTACATTTAAAGTGGGTTCTCCATCAAAAGGGAGCCAAAATGCATTTTTTTGAAATATTTATTTTACATGAAAACATTATTTTGTTGACATAACATGTTTTAGAAAATGTGTAAGATGAATAATAATGTTATCAAATTCAAAACATAGTTAATAATATTCATATAGTGTAGTACATAATAATATTATAACAATAATTCGTTGTTTAGTGAAACCAGGTGTTGCGTACTACACATGCAATCGAGGAAGGTCACAATTGCGTGTAACGCATGCCAAGTCAAGGTTGTGTGTTGTGAAAGACTCCTTTATTGTTGTGTATAACAGAATCCAACCATATTTCAATTATAAATAGAATATATATATATATACACTCAATGTTGCGTAGAATAACTACAATCAAATGAACTTGAAATTGCGAGTAACACAATCCAAGAATAGTGTTGCGTATACTGCATGCTAATATGATGATGCGTATAGTGCATAATAATCTTGGTTTAGCGTACAACAGAAGATATGAAAGAAATTAAAAAGAATATATCTCATAAAATCTCGGGGTGTTACAGTCAACCCCCCATAAAATGAATTTCACCCTCGAAATTCATCAGGGTTCTAAATGGTTTACTACTTTAAAGTTTATTTCATAGAAACCCACATCGTAAACAGTAATACTAAAATATAATTTTAAAAACTAAAGTATGAAATGTATGAATTACCCAATGTAAATCATCACTGGGTTTCCACATAAGAGGACATATGTGAAAATATGGATATGGAAGAGAAATCTAACCATCAAGTTCTGATGGAGAGTGGTAGAGAACATGTCTATGATAAATCCAACAATCAAAAATCCATAAATTTGTGATGATCTAAGGTACCATTTGATTAACCAAATATAAGAGCACTAGGACAACATTTTTTTTCCTAGGATAATTTCCCTATTATTTATGAACTTTTAAATAAGGATAAATAATTACTTGATTTCAGTGTAATGTCATCATTGGTCATTCCATGAGCAATTTCCACTTAATCTCTATTTCAAGAAATGAAACTGAATTTTTCATTCATGAAGTGTTAGCAGATCATGTTATAGAATGATAAGTCATCCCATCAATTTCTATCACAAAAAAGTTAGCATAAGTCAATCTATGGTGAGATTAATCGTATATGATTACAACAATGGACTTATAATTCATCTTTCATACAGCTTAATAAAATAGAACCAACTAATATTGACCAGGGACTTCCTATAGCCTAGTGGTAGGCACTAAAGGCCTATCTCACTTCAGTTGTGGGTTCGATTCCCACACTCTTGTCCGACGCGATGGGTTGTCGCACATCCTATGGGTTGTCGTTTTTCTAAACCTACACTATTATAACATGTCTGCAATAATATCAAAAAAAGTTGCAGCCTTAAAAAATACTATCATAATTCATTCCAATCTGTAGACTTATCTAAAAGACTTCCATCCAAGATAATAGTATAAAGAATACAATTTCTAGAAATGTCATCTACCGATCATGTGAATACCATCATTTATCCCCCATATATCAAAAAATATTTCTTGTTGGCCACATTCTAGACATGTGAATACCTTAATCATGTATTCTCTTGAAAAATGAATAACCATTGAACCTTAGTGAAAAAATTAATGTTGTCAAAAGATAAATTTTTCTATAAACCAAACTCCCAAAAATTCTATATACTCAATCCATGATATCACTTTTTCCTTATATCATTAATGAACTCATTAATACTATCAAGCATTTAATTTTTTCCTTATCCCTTCATTATGCACATATCATCTACTTTCCAAAAATATCTGAATAACCTTTAATGGTTACTGGTACCATTCAACATATATTTTTAAAAACATAATGAAAAACAACAGTGTAACATTCCATAGATGTCTCTTTATTCCATAGTACCATGAGATTACTTATACAACATTACTCTTGATAAACATGTTATCATTCCACTAGCTTTTTAAACCATTGACCGATCTTAAACAATTCATTCATCTCATATATCATTTGTAGTCTCTTCAACATCATCAACATAAATACTACCCATATGAACATGTTGATTCTCTTCATGAGAATTTACCTTTGGGAATAGGTTTTCATAATGCCCGTAAATTCCACATTTAACACATTTAACCATTGTTGATTCCATAGAAATACCATTATCCTTGTCCATGGTGTTAACTGAACCTTTTCCTTTAAAATTACTGTCTTTGTGCCCTTCTTTCCACACCAAAACCATATTCCAGTTCCTTTGAAACATTCTCCTTGATGTATCTTCCCACATGATTTACATGAGGGAAATTGAACTTTTTTTCCACTATGACCATCATAATGCTCAGTCATTCTCTTATTAGTAGAGTCAGGAAACATACCGAAGTTGAGATTATTGATCATATTATGAGATTTCTGATTAAGAATAATAACGATATGTGGATCTCCATATCGAATTTCATTTGGTTTCTCATTAATAATATCATGCTATTGTCTATCATGTCCTCTATTATCGGGAATGTTCCTGTTTCCACCCATTTTCTAAAACCAAAAAAGATTAGTGTGAGAGGAAAAATCATATTCAAGGGGGGGGGGGTACGTTCAATATCTAACATCTTAGGATTAATTATAATATCGTCACAGTAATTCTAGGACTATAAATTATACAAATTAACCTTAGAGACATCCCTAGACATTCCTTAGAAATTTCTCTTCAAATTTCACTAATGTTTTTGGATCCTAGTTTCCAATGCTTGACTAAACCTTTCCTCTGATACCAACTTTAGTGGTCTAGAATTACTTCCAGTGGACTATAATTGATACCTATCAGGGCACTCCATGGGTGGATAAACCCCCTGGGTAGGTCACACCACAATCCCCAGTGGTGTCCATTTCCTCATCAACTGCTTGGGCAGAGATCCATGGTTCATCCAACACTAATACGTGAGAGTTCCCAAGGATAATATTAATTCCTACCTCCATGACTCTGATACCAACTGTAGAGACCCAAATAATGCCATACATGGACATTACATTACTTTTTCGGAATACTTAATACATAGAAAAAGTAGACACCAAAGGGCCGTAATTGTTTAGTGTCTTTGGAAACTCGGAATATAATCTTATAATCATGGTGAAAGATCTTCAATATCTCCCATAAAGATCTTCCCCTTTTGTTTCCTTACCTAAAACCTTTCTTTATATACCGAGGAAATGAAAACATATAAGTGGTGAGATCAAATACCCAGTAAGTGTAAGCATGATGAAAATATAAAAAACCATATAAATTAGAACATTAAAACATGAACATAATGTTTAAACATCGTAATATTGAGAAGTGACATAAAACTTGGACGTACGTATGGCATAGATCATAATGGAACATTAATCATGGTAAAATAGCTTTTAAATAAAAATTATAATTGTGGAAAAACATTAAGAACATGATGTGATTTCTATATTATCCAATGCACTATTTCCAAGACCATCATAGTGGACAAAGTCCCTTACTGAACCGAGTTTACTTGCCCTTTCCAGCCCTATTTTACTGAACCAGATTTACATTCCATTTCATAAATGTATATCTCATCGGATATTAATTTTTACCAAATTCATTGGATGGAGATATAGGTCCCACCCATCTCAGAATGAAATCATTCTTTCGTGTGCCGCAAAATAAACATACATCATTCATAGTAACCCAACAAATAAAATGGGTTTCATAAACATCATCCCATCATAACTTAATCTATATACAACAAATGGATATAATTTCATTTTAAGAAGAATCATACCATGTAAATAATAAAGAAATTATACTTGAAACATACATATATGAAATAATGCCATCTTAGATGGAAAATGGTTTTGATAAAGAATTTGAAATGAATTATTTAGGAAAATATCCTTTCTTATTCAAAATCATTTTCATTTCACAAAATTAAATGAAATTTTAAAAGAAAAGGATTTTTTTGAAAATAGTCATGAAATCATGTAGAGTAAGATTCATGAAAATAAGAAGTTATGAAACCATAAAAATACATTCACACCGTATAAGTTAAAAAAACATTCTCCTCGTACTTTTGTCGGAAAAGTCAAAAAGTACCGCGTATGGTAAACAAATGAAAGATTCCTTCCATATCACAAAGTAAAAGTCAAATAGGGGTAAACATGACTTTAAAAATTCATGGAAGAATATTAAAGTCTTTATTTAAAAATTTTTTATGGATGTGGATGAAAAATATAACCCCAGTAAATACTTACGTATAAGCAATCTTGGATAAAAATGAGATTACAAAATTATCCCTTACCTTAGGTCTGATATTATTCAAACGTATCTGAACCTCCTATATAATGATTTAAATAATGTCATTGACTTATCACAGAATCTTAATCATTTTTATGATATCATATATGGTTAACTTATGACTTTGTACTACCCATTCTTTTGTAAATTCCATGTTAAAGAGAATTTTGGGTAAAATCGTTTCATTTGTCATCCCTTTTTTGACTTCTAATTATTCAAATGATTACTTAGATCATGATTTCGAAATTCCAGAATATAAAAAATTATTTATATATAATATATATTCAGAATATACATATATATATAATAGATCGATAAATGGAAAAAAACACACTGTTCATGGAGACTGTAGGCCATACGTACACATGAACGATGTTTTCGTTTCCTTATGGAATTGAATGGAATTAAGTTGAGGACATACATATATATATATACATAAATACAGTAGAATTATTATGTCACATATTTCATGATTACTTATTATATATAATTTATAACCATTCTTGAATTGTTATCATGGAAAATAAATCTCATCGAGACATGGAGACGGTAATCCGTACGTACGCACGAGCGATGATATTATTCCCATATTTTTTGAATGTAATTAGAGTGATTGATATAATATCATAGAATCAATATGATGTTATAATAAGCATATGTAGTTATTCTTAATGCCATTATACCCATCCAAGTATGGTGGTGGTGGAAAAAGAGATTACACCACGGCGTGGAGACGATATTCCGTACGTACGCACGCACAATGATTTCTTTTTCATTTGGATTGATAGAAGGTGGAATAGGGTTGTTTCATATTTTTAATAACATATCAATATGTGAGGGATACTGATGATGTTTCTTCATAATGAAATCACTAAATAATAGAAAGTATAAGGAGAATGAAACTTGAATGAATCTGTAGAAGGTATTACCTCTTTCTCAAAGTGCCTCATTTGAACTTCCTCTTAGGGCACTAGAGTTGGTATTTTGAGAAGACTAGTACCTCTATAAGGTTACCAGGAAAGTGGGGAAGTGAAATAGGCAGAGTTGGGCTGAGCTTCAAGGCTCAAAATGGAGTAAGGGGGAGAGGGAGGAGGTTCCCTTTTATAATGGAGGAGAGGGGAACCTTTGGAATTATAAGAAATATTAATTTATAAAAAATTAAAACCCCATATAAAAACATCCAAAATGACTCAAATCAGAATATTTGATTATATATGGCTGTAATATCAGCAACAAATCAAATATAGGCAAGTTGGGAATTTATTTTGAACATTATCATCATGATTTATCCTTATAAAATCTATTTAATTTTATTTGTTGTAATAATATTCAAAATTTTTAATCATTATAAATAATTACTTATCTGTTGTGAATTATCCATTATTGTATAATTTATTACATTTTAGACCATATAAATTTTACGTTATTATTTTTAAATATTTTTGTGTTTTTTTAAACGATTTTATAATATGTAATTTTTTAAAATAACAAAAGTGTCAATTTTGACACTATTCAATTATTTCAATTTAAATAAAATATACCCAAAATATATGTTCGAACTAAAAGATTTAAGATTGATAAATTTTCATATTTATCTATAATATTATTGGAGCACATTAAATTGTTCATATAATATTTATTTTAATACTTTTAATATCATTTCTTTTATATTACACTTACTAAAACAATTATTACATCATTTTGTATAACAATATAATATACTTATTATGTATATAATATTAGAAAATAAACTTCTATGATGAAGATAAATATAATACCTTTCATAATAATATTTTTACTCGAATTTATCATCTTAAAATCACAACATTTAAATTTTTATATTTATTAAATTATGAAGGTGACAACTTTGACATCATTTAAAATAAAATAACAAAAATGTCCTAATCTGTATTATTAGGCTCCAAATAGTCCACAAGTCTACACTTGGATGGTTAGGATATATATGTACTCGTACAATATTGTTTGGTCATGTTTCTGGTACTTTTGATAGGAATTATTATTTTAATAAAAATTATATTATTGATTTTTCGCTAAATAAACAATTTATTCATCACTATTGTGTCACCATTAATGACAATTATGCAATCCATAAAAATTCAAAATAATTTCCCACGATATAGATAATTGTATTATATTTCTGGAGACTATTCATGGTCAAATATTCATGAAGTTTATCACTAAATTAAAATTATTAAACTTATAAGATTATATAGAGTGACATGTTATCAATTTCTTTGGTTTTAATAATAATTAAATAATTTTCATAGTCAAAAAACCATAAAATGCATCTAATCCAACCCTTAGGTGATATGGGTAGATATTTAGTCATCAAATATAATTTTGGAATGTGTTTGGGTAATTTTATAAACTTATATTTACCATTAATTACTCGATTTATCTTTAACTGCAGTAAATAAAACATTATCGTAGTTACTATTAATAATATCAAAAAAATAGAAGTAACCTATTAACATAATTTGGACACACTGAATTCAATTATGGAATCCATTTTTCAAAATTAAAAACATAGAAGTTTCAGTAATTAATTTAAAATTAATCTCGTTGTTAAGAAAACAAGTTTTAAAAGTTAAAACATTGCAAAAGTTTGAAATGATTTTACCAATGAATTCAATGTAAAATAAATGCTAATGACATACATTATATTAAATAGTAAAAATATATTCTATTTATACTTTTAAATAATTCAAAATTATAATTTAACCATATAAATTATTATGTTGAAAAAATTTGTTTTTAATTAAAATATAGCGTGTTTTTACTATTCATTAAAATATGAATGTTATCAGAATAATATGAAAGATTTATCCAAAGTAAATTTTTATATTCTAATTCCAAAGAGGAATTTTATTTTGTTATATTGAAAGTATAATTCTTTCAAAAACTAGATTTAATGTTAGTGCGCCATCAAAAGGCGACAAAACTGCATTTTTTTAAAAATACTTATTTTACCTGAAAACTTTATTTTCTTCACATACCATGTTTTAATAAAATTTGTAAGATGAATAATAATCTTATAAAATTCAAAATGTAGTTAATACTATTCATAGTGGCTAGTCTATAATAATATTATAACAATATATCATTTTTTCGTGAACCCAGATATTGCGTACAACACATGCTATTGAGGAAGGTCGTGATTGCGTGTAACGCAAGCCAAGTCACGGTTGCATGTAGTGAAAGAATCTTTTGTAACTGTGTATAAAAGAATCCAACCATATTTCATTTATACATTTAATATATATATATTTATATATATTTATATTTATATTTATAAACACTCAATGATGCGTAGAATAAATACTATCAAACGATCTTCAAATTGTGTGTAACACAATCCAAGAATAGTGTTTCGTATACTGCAAGCTAATATGGTGTTGCATATAGTGAAAGATAATATTTTTATAGCGTAAAATATATGATATGAAAGAAATTAATAAGAATATATCTCATAAAATCTTGTCATGTTACAATATAAATGTCACTAGCAAGGTCAAATGGTACTAAAATTACTTATATTTGAATTTGGTCAAGATATATACTGATTCAGCCCATCAAATTAGTCAATTTCAAGTAGTAATTTGATTTATGATTCCATATCATATTATTTTTAACCATAATTTAATGATTTTCACATTATTAAGGGGATCATTTTTACCATACTTTTTATACATAATGAAAAAATAAAATTGAGAAATTTTTATAATTTAAAGATTCATTTCCAAATAGAAAATTTGCAATTTTAAACATAGAAAATTTTTGATTTTAAAAAAATTCCATAATAAAATGAAAATATTAAGGTCTTTATTTAGTTAAAATAAATTTCAATATTTGAAATTTTGGTATTCTAAAAATTCACCAAAATATCATTCATTTCAGATAAATATTATAAAATAAGACCTGAAAATTAGGATAGTAATTTTGTAATATTTAATTTGATTTATAAAAATTGAATTTTTAAATTTTTAAAAATAAATTTAATAGTCACATTATTATATAACTTTTTATTTAGTGTTATTTTATTTTTATAAAAATAAATCATGAAATTATTTAAAGATGTATGTTTTATATTAATAATGTAAAAAGAAAATAATTACTACATAAAAACTGAGAAAATATAACTAATGTCTATTATATGACTAATCATTCAATATGTTTTAGGAATCAAATAATATTATGTAACAAAACACTTATTTAATTACATAATATATATATATATATATTATAATTTTTTAAAATACATTTTTTATAAATGTTGTTTTCCTATGATATACTAGATTATATTTTTTTTTTGAAATATTGTAATTGAGTTCTGTAATATTTTTTTCATATCTATAATCACTAGAGTAAAATATTTAAATTTATTCATTTTCATTTTTAAAATAATTACTTTTACCAATGTATATTTTATGTGATGTAGTAAAACTATTAATTTTAAAAAAATATTTTTTTTAATCATTGTTTAATTCAAAAATAATTTATATTGATGTATATTGATTACAATAATGTGATTTTTAAAAATTTAAAGTTATATTTACACACTCATTTAATTTCAGATTGATATTAAATATGATTAAAACTATTTACATATAAAAAAATTTAGACAAAAAATCTATTTTATTTATTATTTATTAATTTATGTTTTATTATTATCATATTAATATATACGATTATATTAAATAGTGGTCATATTCAAAATATAATTATAAATTTTGTAATAAATTTCGATGTATATTTTAATCAAAACTAATATAAGAATTTTAAAATTTTAATCAAGGTTAATATGTAGAAAAAGTTGAAACAAAATAATGTTTGAATTTATCTAAATTGAAGTGAAAAATATTAAATCTGGAACACATTTATTAGGTTTTAAATTAATACACACTTGTCTCAACATCCATTACTCACTTGAATCTAATGTGATTGAATTCATAACCACTACACAACATTATTACTGTTGGAAAAGTCAATATAATTCACTAATAAAAGGATCTCACTTCCAACAAAATCTAGTAAGAACCATCCTTAATATTAAAATAGTACATACTTATATTATTACACCCTTATATATTGTACACCAATGATTTAAAAAAAATTATTATATAATTTAATGCACACAACATAATGTTTTGGCACAACAACACTTACTTGTTATAATTATTTAAATAATAAAGGTATAACCTATCGATTAAACATAATTTTTCCACATTTGGGAATTGAATTTCAAAAAATAGACATTCACCATTACTATCGGTAATGTATTTAGTGTCTGATAAGAGAAAAACAATTTTTTTCTTAATATTTACTAAACCATTTTTAATAGTATTGTTACCTTAATATATCATAATATGACCCTTACGAATAGTAAACCAGAAATATCAATATTTACCTCCCCCATGAAAGTATAAATTAATTTTTTTAATCTTATAAATTAATATATTATATCATTATATCATAGTCTAAGTTTGTAAATGTTCTAGAATTTAATAATTAGGTATCATAACTTTTTAAAAACATAAATGATTATTTAAAACATTATCATTAATATAATGTTTCAAAATTAATTTTATTATCATTTAATTGAATAATAATTTAATATTTTAATTTCATATTATTATAAAATTAATTTTTTAAGCCATTATTTTTTAAATGTTTCATATAAAAAGATACAATTATGAATATTTTTTGAGTAAATTCTATTTTTAATTAAAAATATTTTTTCTCATATTTAGAAAATTATTTTCATAAATTGGAGTTCATTTAGAAATTATATACAAAATAATATTTATATGGTGAATTTTTGGGACTCTTCAAAATTAATCAATGTTTTTGTGTATATTAAAAAATATAGTTATTATGAAAATTAGTTGTTTTTTGTTATAATGTCAAGAGAAATTTATATTATAAAATTTACTATACATGGGTAATAAATAAGTAATTATGTTATAAGAGAATGGTTGTATTGAATTAATTCAGAACATAAAAATTATATTTTTCTTTATATGTATCATTGAATCATTGTCATTGTCAATGTATTTCCTGCAACATACTGAAAATGACCATTTGTTTCCTTAATACTAATAATTAATAGCAAAAAATTATTTTACCGAACATTTTATTAATTATTAAGTATAATATATTTTTTGGATAATAATTACTAATTTTATAGTTGATTAAAATTATTCGTATCCAAATGCATGGGGAATTCTTGTTCAATCGATGAAAATAAAAAATAAAACATTCATGAAGTTGTCTTGTTTTGTATATGATTGCATATATATAATAAATGAATATATAATTTTTTAAAATAATTTATTTAATTTTCTGGTAGAATTTTATTTTTAATTTTTATATTGAAATAATTAACATTAAATCATGTGCCTCTCAAATATATTTCGTCTGTTATAATAAGAAAAATAAATAACATGTGATTAATTAAAAAGGTAAGAATTATTAAATGACCCATTTTTTAATGAAAAATGTATTATAAGTTATTTTAGACCGTTATCTCAAATTTATTTGAATTTGGGATATATTGGACTCACTTGTGTCGCGTTATGTACGTTATAATTTTTATTTAATAAAATGAATTCATTTCATTGCAATGTTGTTTTTAATTAGTATAAAATATTATTGAGTAATTTAGTTGTAAATGTTTTTTAAAAAATATTTTATATTGAAAGCAATGAAATTCATATTCATGAAAAATTTTATTCTTAAATTTTAGGAATAAGTTATTTATTCTAATTAGATGAAGAATTATGTTTAAGTAATTATTTAAATAATTATTAAATAAAATTAATTATATTAAAAATAATAATATAAATATTATTTGATATTTTTGTGTAAATTATAAATTTACTTGGACTGATGTGACATGTCTAGGATATAATAAATAATATTAATTCTAATTTAAAAAAATGATTTTTTGTTTTAAGTCATGATTTTTAATTGGGTTTAATTTGATAAAAATTATTTTTCATGATTAAAATTCTTTATTAAAATATTTCAAATATAAAAAACATTTATATAAAATGTCAAAATTTTGATTATTGATTATAATTTATGATTAACATTGATTCTTAGCTCTTTTGAATTACTTTAACCATATTAATGAGTTAATATATCTTTGTATTTTATGTAATTCCTTATTTTCCCTCATATCATTTATAACAGAAGGCTCCTCCCTTCACAAAATTACATTACATTATTCCTTTTACCATGCTTATATTTTGACAGTATATTTTATACTCACCCATTTATACATTTTATTTCTTCTAATCCCACAAAAATACCACATCCAAAATCATAAAGTGGATCCCAATGATAATATAATCAAGAGGTAAGATTCTTTTTTTCCCTTATAAATTCTTTTTCACTTCTACATTATCCTCACCTACTATCATATGATTCATCAAAACTCAGGAATCTTATGTATACTGGAATGTTGTTGTGCTGGTGGCATACTCTTTATAAGAAATCTTATTTTCTTATTTTATTCGTAAATAACGAAATCATCATTCAAGATGTTTCAATTCACCACATTTGTGGACAAGGAGTTTTTGTTTCACATTACTAAAATAATGGAATTTTTCAATCTACATGATATTTTTAAATGAATTAAATATATGTATTTTATCAATTTATGATTATTATTTCACTAGACATGGAAGACCATAATAAACTGACCATTGAAACAATGAAATGATTGTACCCTAAAAAACATAAATAATAAAATATAGATAATAAATGGGAGTAAATCTTATAAGAAGATTATTTAATGAATTAAAAAAATATAATAGTTCTGTAATAAATTAATTACAATATTAAATTAATTATATAGGTGTTTTTGACAAATTAGAAGGTTGTCGAACCAAAGGTATGGGTTTTCTCAACTTGCTTCCAAATCCATGAGATATTCATTAATTGCCACTATTTATTGTGTGTGGTTTATGTGTACTTCCTATTTATCATACATATCATTAATATCATTATATTCATGGTATTGAATGTCATATTTTAGGATAATTAATTTTTGGGTGCATATGGATTGACTGTTTGTGAAATGGTAAGGGTTTTATTCCTCATCCACTAATTTTATTTGGTTTATTCTTTCTTTCACTATACGCTTATGTAATTCATAAATATTTTTATATAGTTATTATAATATATATATATATATGTTCCCAAAAATTATATGCCGATCATTTCATTATTAATATATTAGAGAATAAATGTTTTTCACATTTGGATTATTCATTCATCACAATATGATAGTCTGATTAAAGGAAATGAACTGATTTGTTTTTTATTTACATGTTTAATATATAAAATATTTTATGCCACCATTATTTTTTCTAGCATCTCGTATTTTATCATGAAAAATTAAATAATTCATTTATTGTTTGAATCTATGATTTCTCAAAAGGAACTCTTCTTTTCAAAGTAAAAGAGTTCTACTCTCAATAATTATTCAAATTTTTTAGAGTATATTCATCTATTTAAACACCCCTTTATGAATCTAATGTTTTATTATTATTATTATTTTATTATATCATTTTTAATATTTTAGTGTTGGTGACTAGTTTTAATATTAGTTTCTATCTTAATACCATTCACCATATTACTCATAATGACTTATGATTAATATTATTGATTGTGGAATGTTATTTACATTTCATATGATAGTTTCAATATAAATGTATATGTTTATTATTTTTCTCCACATTTATATGAAGAATTAATTAGAATATATAAGTGTCGGGTGGGGGCCGTTATAGAAAATCGATGCATTAGAAGGTCTAATGAGACAAACTAGATATGGTCTTTGCTGATACTTTACCATTTTATTAGATTCCTAGAATAAAGCCTTTACAAAAATATATTCTTGGAGTGAATCCTTGAAATTATGTTTTTTGTATCCATTGTTATTAATTTACCTAATTATGAAACTGGTAATTGAAAATCCATGTGATTATTGGACTAGTATAATATCCATGGTTATTTCTTATTATTTAATAATTTAATCTACTTTTATTACATCCATGATCTACTCAAAATAATGTTATAATGGAATTAATTTTTAGTTATTTAAAATGAATTATTCATTATGATTATTTATGTATTTTTTTGATTTATTTATTTCGCTTATACAGGATTTGATATCGCCCATTAGTTATGTTTCATTTTTTAAGGATATAAATATGTTTATTATGAATAACATTTATCGTTAATCAATTAGTTTATTGGTGTTTCCAATGATGTATATATATTTATTTTACATTAATTTATTAATGAAATGTTCTCATTATGTAATCTAGCTCCAAAATTAACTCGGTCGGTGTCCTTACAATAAATCTCACATACATGTATGGAAATAAAATCATAAATTTTTTATAAGACCTATAATTAAATGAATATTCAAACATGATTATTATTTTCCACAAAATGTGTTCTATTCACATATTAAACATTGATTATATATCATTATTATATAAAACCATTATAAAAATATTATTATAGCATCAGAAGTATCATTACTATGTAGAAAATTATTATATTATAGGAATACAAAATTTATAACCTAACACAATTTTTGGATAAAATGAAAACATTTCTCAGGATACATGTAAACAATTGTAATGTATATTTTGGTTATAAAGATAGAATATGGATATACGGTAAGAGGTTTTTATTAGTTTTTTTCATTATTTAGATACATTTCATAACAATGCCCCAATTGTTTGTATATGTGATGTATATAATTATTAGGGATAAAATATAGATTAATAATTTTTTTTAATACATCTTATTTTTATATAAATATTATTTCCATGATTCAATATAATTTTGATCCATTGATTACTAAATATGTAAAGGTTCTACGTTATAATATCATTTTTTCTACGATTGATTATAATTGATTTATACAATTATAGAAATATATAATTTATCATTAAAAATTATTATAAATATTATTAAACATGTTTTATTTGATGATAATATATATTTTCATTAAATTTTATTACTTTTAGTACTCAAAAGATAAAAATATTTTTTTATGAAAGATTACAGTATTTTTCTCTTCATTTTGGAATATATTATACCAGGTATATACTATAAATTATAATGTTTTATAGAAGGTATATTCTTTACATAAATGAATTATTTATGTTAATTTATGACCTTTATGGTTTTTTATAAAAGATATTTAAATTAATGTAGTGTTTATTGTATCATGTGAGGTACGTTTTAATTTAATTGAAAATGTGATATAATGATATTTTATTTAAATAAATTAAAAGATATACGAAGGGTCATGAATAAATTTTTTATTTAATATTACATCAAATGTATCAATTTTTATATTTAATGAATTTTTTTTACTGTGTTATTGTAAATTTCCTGTTTTTCAATAAGAGATATTAAAATTATATTTGGATTTCCCAAAATAATTTATTTTTTATTTTATATAATATAATTCTAACTTATAAAAAATATTTGTATCATTATTATGGTCTAATAGGTATGTGATTAAACTTGAGAATTATTATTCATTCAATTTTTGGTTTATGAGTGTAAATATAAAATTCATGTGAAACCTATATCACTTCCATTGGTTGTGATATTTTGATATAATGAATTTCTTACTATCATATTACGAATATATCTATGGATTGTTATGTGATTCGTTGTCCCAGAATTATGTAGAGCTCTAATTAATTGGTTATTGATTAATATATCATGAGAAAATAATAACTAGAATGTGTAGTTAACCTAATTCATTCTCGAATTTTCCTAATAAGATAGAATTGTGAGATAATAATGTCTTATGAAATAAAGGAATATGTTGTAAACAAAAACTACTCTGATAGTCATGTCAGTGATCTTGAACCAAGTAAATATTTTTATATTCTTATGAGAATTGTACATACTTATTTATTATTCTAAAGTTATGTTATCATTTCTCACTATTTATTTTTAATGATTCTCCACTATTATGTCTTGTGTTTATATTTGTAAAAAACATAATTCCATGTATTCAGGTTAGATATAATTGTCCTATTGGTATAATTATTGTATTTCATAATACTTTCCCCACATTTTTGTGATTATATTTTCCAATATTTTTTTCATTGATTGATATCACTTATATTAACCCTAACATATAATCTTAACTCACCCTTTCTAATATTCAATTTTCTTATGTTATAGTGAATGGGTTTACATATAATATATCTCAAAAAGGTTTTATTACTGAGAATCATAATAGGGAAATTTAGTAGATCTTGTATTTATATGCTCTTTATATTTGCAAGTTTCTATACACACAAAACATAATATTTTTAAAATAAATATCATTACTATTCACTGAATTTTCCAATAATAATATGCAATTTTAATTATGAAATGTATGTGTTTATATAGTAGGCATAAGATCCTAGTATTTTTTATTTTTATAAATGAGTTTGTGAAAAAATAATTATAGTTATTATTTTGATAAGAAAATATTACAGATTCAATTTAAAGTTTCTCAAATTAAATAAGTGTGAATTTCTTAGAAATACACCCCAATATCAATACTATTGGATATATAGTTTTGAAACATACTCACCTAATATTAATTTTCCCAAAAATGATGGATGAGTATATATATACAACCATTACTATGATAATCAAATTGAATATTATTTCACACTAGTTTTGACACACTTGGGCTATATTTACAATTTAATTTTGAATTATTGTGATCCATTATGAAGGATTGGAATAAATATTTACCATTAATAGATTATTCTAAAACTAACATGTCATTGATTAAAAAAACATTTTTCAATATATATCTATCATATGAATTATAACTCATTATAAAATCATATAATTTAGTTGTCCAGGTATTACTAAAAAATAATTTAGTTTTATTGTGGAATTTATGATATATTTAAGAATTTGAGGTGTTAAGTGGAAATATTAAAATTGATGTATATTATTTGATATTAGAAATGTGAATAACTTTATATCTTGAAATGTTTAAATGAATATTAATTTGTATCCTTGATGAATAGATGTTGAATTATAAATAAAAACATTTAATGGAATGATGATCACATCGATTATCTATTATTTATTTCTGATTGAGGATTAGAGTAATGTATTTTGTAAATATCACATTATTAACCATCTAGTTTAATTTGATGATATTTTGGTCATATTTTGGATTTTATCATAAAATGTTAATATCACATTCATAGTAAGAGATAGAAAATTTATATTAAAAAAAATATGGTTTTATATCTATTAGATGATAAATGAAACCATCCTATGTAAATTAAAAAAAAATTAATTTTTTTAATAGATATTCCAAGGGGTATTCATCTCATATAATTGTGGGAAATCAATCTCTGACGATATGAATAGTATACGTTAAATTTTTGATTTATCAGCACTATAGTTTCATAGTATTCCATTGTATCATAACATTGAGTTTTTAATCGAACTCATACCCATTTTTGTTACTATACAATTTATTCCATATAGAATTGACTATATTGTGTTATTGAAAATGAAGAATAAACTCTTGATGAATCAATGATAAGTGATTGATTCATCCATGTTCCCAAACATGGGTGAAATTTTAATATTCGTAAGAGGAAATTTGAATCAATCTGAAATTTCATTGATTATCGAGAATATTAAATGTTTACAATAAGGAATAATTTTCAACTACCCCATGTTAATGATTTGTTTAATCAGTTAAAAGTATTTCATAACTTTTATAGGATGGTTCAATGTTATTTATATAATATTTTGAAGGTAAAAAATGAATTCATACCATATAAAACAACCTATTCTAGGTTTGAACACTATAGATTTTTAGTGATGCCAGCTGTTTTTTCTAATCCACCAATTAAATTCAATAATTTAATGAATGATGTGTTTTGATATTACAATGATCAATGTTTAATATATTTTTTTCAAAAAAAATATATTCCCATAGTATGAAATTCCATGTAGATGAATTTTGGATTTTAATATGTACCATATAATTGGGGATGTAGTTTGAAAAATTTACCAATTGTTATTTATGGGTATACAATGTACAATTTTTTTGTTATAAAATATTATGTGATGGTAAAACTATAGACATATAGAAGCATAATGTTATAAAAAACAAACTAAAAAAGCAACTATGAATGAGGTATATCATTTTCTTTGATGAAATTTATCTTAGAAACTCAATTTTATTGTTTTTTTCTAATCCACTAACCACATAAATTTTTTTAGGAGTTATGTACCTTCAGATATATGAATTTTAAGTAGTGTTCAAGGAACTAGAGAGATGTTCATTTTGGGAAATTTCCCTCACTGTTCTCTATAGTGAATAAAGATTTATAATTTACCATGATACATTTAATTAGTGTCTCGGATTTCTCATCATCTATAATTATATAATGATATCTTATAACTCAGTAATATTGAGAGTTAATGTTAAAAATAACCCTACATGTGATTTTGAGTTTGCGACATTAGTCGTTGTATTAAATATATGGAGAAATAATATTTTCTGATCAGGGTGTGACATATATAATTGAAATTAAATTTTAATCTATATTTTAAAAAAGAAATTTTTGACTATGAATTATTGAATATTGACTAATATGACTAAATATTATACCCTCTCAATATATTTCAACCAACAGAAACTAACAATGTAGATGATTCCATGAGTTTAATAGACCATGAAAAGATATCTATAATGAGGATAAAAACTATTCTCTCACTATATATATATATTCAAAGGAGGGAACACAAAACCATGATATAAGGGACGAAATTAAATCTATATCCATTAGTGTACAACCATATATCGATGTGATGACAAAATCAAAGTAGAATGAGGATGTAATGATGGAAAAACAATGTGTGATATATTCATAATTTTAAATATTATTGTTTTGAAATGATAATGGTATGAAATGGAGTTTATGTAATGTAAATATTATAATATAATTATGTGATTTTAGATGAAGATTATATCTCATTATAACATATTAACCAAGGATGTAAAAATTTCTATAACGATCTAAATGTTTATTTATGATGGTATAACATGAATAGATACATTTCATAGTTTGATTCATTTATCATCTTATGTCATAATCATAAGGTTGAGGAAAATAATTCAAAGGGATTTATTCAAACAATACCCATACAAAAATGGAATAAAGTCAACATCACCCTGGAATTTGGAATTAGATACCCAAAAATGACTAAAGACAACAATACTATTTAGGTTATAGTTGATCTCCATTAAAATAAGACACTCTATATTTAATGTTATAAAAGATACATCTCCAAATTATATTTTTTGGATATACATTAAAAATGAGTTAATGCTTCATTGAGTACAACATTTTTCTATATTTGTTCAAGATTTGAGGATTACCTAATCCTTCGAGAGATAATGGTGTGGTATCATTTATATATTATGTATTATTCTAGTATAACCAATCATTATTTGATAGTTATTTAATCTGATATAACCACTCAAATCTTATAGGATATGTAGAGATCATATTTTATTTATTGATAAAAATTTATGGGATTAGAACATTCATCTATTTGAGTATTCCTTAAATAATCGCTTTTAATCGATCATTCATATTGCTTTTTATAAAGTCCACTATGAAAATAAATGTAAAACATTTATATAATGGGATGATATTTGATATATAAATCTATAAATATCAATATTACTAATTAATGTTAACATATATTGAGATCTATTAAACAATAAATCAAATTCCTTCTTAGAAGACTAATGATTTATTAATACAATCGTCAATTAATTATTGAATTCAATATTGGTGAGATGGTATTATTTAATTTACCCATTTATAAAGGATATGTGATTTAAAATGAGTTTAAATTTGAGGCATATTTATTTTGAAACATTTATTAATCCAGATTGAGTAGGGTCTGTATTATTCTACAAAGAACTCTGATTGAACATTTTTCTGGTTCAAATGCGTTCCATGTGTCGCTTTCGATACTATAAATACTCAATATATCACATGTGCTAAACATTGTGTTTTTTACATGATGTTGATATTTTTTTATAAAAAAAATTATACATAAATCATAGAGGTAATATTATACAAATCAATACTACTCACATGGAGAATGTTTTTTTGAAGAATAAAAAATTAGTGGAAGCCACATGTGAACATGATGTTTTGATAAATCACAAATATCCCCATTATTTATTCAAATGTGACAAAATTTATAAGGTTAAATTTAATTTTTATGATGGTGGAATGTTTTATGCAAATATTAAATATTTATTTCCTTTGAAAATAACTTGAGGCATTAAATATTATTTGGTATCAAAGTCCTCATGTATATATAAACTATAATACAATATAACGTTGTAACGAAATTGTTTAATTGGATATTATTAGTAGTTGTAAAAAAACTAAAAAATATCTTTAAAATTTTTCAATAATTTATATTAATTAGTAAATTTATAATAAAAAACTATTCAAATATTATTAAAGATATTTATACAATAAAAATATGTTTACAAAAAAATGTTTTTAATTTCATTTTCAAAATAGACAGTATATTAAATTTATTCAATTTTTTAGTTATTATTGAAAAAATATTATTCTATAAATTAATATCTCAATATTTTCTTAGATATAAATTTTATGATTTTTAAAATATATTATTATTCACTAATAAGTTGGAAATAATAATTTATATAAAAACTATGTTTTTTATTTAATGAAAATAAACCATTATGTTTTGAATTATATAATTAATTCGCATAAATATAATTTAATTAGAAATTATGTAAATAATTTCATATGAGTAATCATTATAGTTAATTTGGGAATTAGTTCATTTTTAGGAGTATAAACACATTTTTTTAGAGAACATTTTTATAGATATTTGTTTTCATATTAATAAATTAAATTTATTAGTATTTATTAATGTTTTTAGTAAAATTAATAGATAAAGTATGTAATAAAATATTTTAACATTCCATTTATTGTATTTATATGACCTGGAAAGATTGTAAATTTTGTTATATAATTCAATATGTTCTTTTATAAAATAGGCTATCATTATGTTTTTCATTGTTTTTAAAAATCTATTTTCTTCCACTTACAAAAAAGGAATCTTGTATGATGGATTATATATTTTAATACCCTGAATTAAAATAAAAAAAGGTGAATGAAGGGTTTTTTCATAATTAAGAAATAATATCTTATAATTTATAGAAAAATTATTATAAATCTTATTTTCTGACAATATATATAACATATATTATGCAAAATTGTAATGATTTCATATTTGGAAAATCTTTGACATGAATATAAATGTATATCATTAAATTTTTTAATGAAATTCAAGGTTTGTTCCTCTCATAAATTATAAAAGGGAATCAATTATTCTATTTTATTCACACCATCTGAGGCTTACATTTAAAAAACCCAATATCCAAATCCTTTCTAAAATCATTCCCTTTAAGCTATAGTTTTGTGTCTTATACAAAAATTCAAAATGACTTATGGTGTAACCCTAAAGAGTTATTTCAATGAAGAATTGTAAATATTAAAAAATATATTTAATTTCTTTTTCTTCTCCATTTTTTACTAAATTTTAATATCCATAGGGATTTGATTAGTAAATTAATATAAATATTATTTAATGTGATTATGATTATTTTTCTACTACTAAACAAATCTTCTCCATAAAAATAGAAATAAAAATATTTTCCATTTATACCTTTGGACAACCTTCTCCATGTTTCAATTTTACAAAAATATTCTTTGGTTTTTTATTTTGATATACTCTACATATTCATATTTTTATTATATTATTATAAAAAACTAATAATATTTATTAATTATCTTTGTTTATTTTTATACATAAAAAATTGAAAAACAGTCATGTATAAGTATAAATTACTGTATAAGCATATAGATAAAATTAAATATTATTCTCATACAATATTAAAGGTAATAAATATGTAAATAATGTATTTATATTATTTTTATATCATGATTAACAATCTATTGATTATTAAGCCACAAAAAAGTAAAATTACTAAAAACACTAAATATAAAAATATATTATAAATGAAGAAGTTAACAACATAAATGACCATGAAAATGTATTATTGATAATGATTAGGTGATATTATGATTTATGTAAACCTATATAGTATTATAATTTTTAATATTTATTTGGTATATAGTTATTTAAAATACCCATTTATTATGATGGATATTAGAGAACCTACAACGAAACACCTAAATGATGTGAGGGGTTTATTATTATTTTTTCTATATTGATTAGTATTTTAGTAATATCAAATTTTTCTTATCTCAATGTATATATACTAATAATGAAATATATTTTACAATAATAAATATTTCAATTTATAGGATTTATATATCAAATTTTATTTTTATGATTCCAATGATTTTTTATTCATAGATTACTAATGTTGTAAGGGTTTTATGTTACAACATAATATATATAGGGATTCCATATGATTATATTTTCATATAAAATATTAATATAAAATATATCTACAAAATATTTTAAATTTTCTTCCACTAAAAGTATTTTTTGAATATTATTAATTTTCCATTCCTTTTCCTCTATTTATGTACATGAATGAGATAATTATTTTTTTAATGAAAATTAAATTTCATTATATTGTTTTCTAGAACCTTTTATTCGATGTCAATATATTATACAATAATATTTACTGAATATTTTTTTTAATATAAAATTATTAATTAAGGATATATTACCAAGATTAACTTTTCATTATTTTCATTAAATGAATTATTCCGATCATTTATTGAATGAGGTCCTTTTTAGTTTTACCAATGATCTAAAAGGAATTAATATATTAATGTATTCCATAAGAATGAATTTCATTATATTATTGAATACTGAATCCATTGAATATTTTTTTAAAATATTCAAATGAATGGTTTTTTATAAATTTTTTATGATCATTATATTTTAGAAAACTGGTTTCAAAAGGAAAATTGTATTTTCATGTATGTATGATTGAAGTGTATTCATCATTATTATTTTTTATTTACATGAATGATTATTAATTACTAATAATTATTCACCCTTATTTATTATGACATAATTTATAAAAACATACTCAATGTTTCAGGAGTAATTATATTTTACTGATTTTGTTTTAGTATCGTAAGTCATGATCGTGTTCTTATACCCATATTCTCATGTTAGGATCACTTGTGATCATTGGTTGATATCTATTTTGGTTACCATTATTGAGAATATCAGCTCAATATTTCTTACCTATTGTATCCCCAGATTATTAAGAGATTCTTTTCATGTGATTTAATAATAATGGTTCTAGTCGGGATGAACATAATGTGAAATGATGAAAATATTTTATGTACCCATTTTTATATTTCCATGTTTTCAATTTTAGTAAACAATTAATGTCTAAAATGAATCATATTTAAATATATTTAATTTTCCACTTATAATATTTCGAATTTATATATTGAATGTATGGGATGTATTATCTATTTTCTATGATGTCTTCTCAATGTTTTATTAAGGTGTAATGTAAATGAGGTTTCTAAAAGAATATGTAAATAATATAACTAACTTCATTTATTTTTTTTTCATCATCATCTCTATATAAATTTTTTGTATCAATAAATATTAATATATGATCATTAATATGCCATGATTGTAGTCTAATTATATCACAATTATTTTACATATCCCATCCATGCGGTGGGAAATCAATGTTTCTCTCACGTATACATGAAAACTACCACCTCCTTGTAGAGATATGATTCATTTTCTATCACCTCATTTTTTTTAAATTTTCAATTTATTTATATTTAATATGTAAAAATTGATTTAGTATTTGTAATGAGATTAATTAATATTATATATTGATATTCCCTAATACATTTACCAAAAGTAATTGTAAAATTAATTTATATCATTTACAATTAATCATGTCAAAATGGGTTTATTGGGGGCTAAAGTAATATTATAAGGGTTAAAATTAAACAAAACATTTTCTAAAATATTTTATCAACAAATATTTATATCTTATAATGTATTAGTACATGGAATACTCCATTTTGTAATATATGGAATATAAAAAACATGTGTACACTTATTCTTTCCCAAAATTACAACTGTGGTACTCAAGTAACATATAAAAGGACACCCATATTCTATTTTATTCACAAACTAAATCCCATTATTTTATTATTACCATCTAATATTACATCACTAAATGATTTTTATTATATTATAATTATTTTAATTTTAGTTATCTTATCATAGGATAGAATTGGGTGAAACCCAAATGAGGTTACCCGAAGAAGAGGTAATGTTCTTTAATAAGGGTTTAACCTTATTTATTTATATAACACATTAAATTATTATTAAAACATAATTATGTAATGAAATAATTAACCAAAATATTACTATATGTTGTTATATTTGTTTAATGACAAAAAATCCCACTTCCATCAAGTGGGAAATGAATTCATCTTTTAGGTTTACGGTGAACGACCGCATCGTGAACAGATGCGAATAATTTTTCTATTATGAAACATCATGGTAGGGTATAAAAGGGTATATAAATTAAATATAAGATATTTATAACATATTTATACTTATTTAGTCATTAAATCTTATATAATGTATTAAAATTCCATTCTGTAGGGGATACGATAATTTCAATCAAGTGTATTGAGGACTACCATTTCGCAAAGTGATGTGATTCGACTTCCACTAGCGCTTTACAAGTATGGTGATAAGGGATGAGTTAATGAATATAATAATTATTAATGGAGAAATAATTAAATTTTTACATGTTTAACATTATTTATTTATTTTAAATAATTTTATTTATTACTATTTCACTCACTTATAGATGATAACATCGTTCTTGTAAGTGTGGAATATCCCCTTCATGATGTGATGTTACACACTTCTAATAACAACCCAATATTAATGATTTATATAAGTATATTTGATGAAATATAAAGGAATTAAATATATTATAATAATTATTTAAATATAAATTATTAATTACCATATTTAATTAATGATCATTGAAGAAAGATATTGTTACCCATGTGTGGGTATGACCCACCATCTCTATGATCTTAACATACAGAATTATTCAAAAGCATACTTCATGATTAGTATTAAAATTTTAATTTTTATATAATTATAATTACAATATAATTTTATTTATTCTTCAAAAGTTTAAATAATTAAATCTTTTATAATAATAAACCTACCATAGTAATTTTTTACACATAATAAAAATATCATTGAAATACATGATGAAACCATAATTGATTATGTAATAATATATAACATGTTAAAAAGTAAAAAAAATTAATAATAAGCTTGATAACTCATATTATTTAATTAATGGATTATCATATATTTATAATTCAGGATAATAATGAATATACACGACATGTCAGATTCAGTGTTTGGGAGTTGGTCTCAATTTCATTTCATTGAGGTATATTATATTTTTATAATCTTAAATTCCTTTTTAGTTAATATACTTCCCCGTTTACCTATTATATCATGATTTATTCACAATTCAAGAAATTTTATGTTATAATTTGAATTATTTGATCAAAGGGGATTTAACATGAAAATTACTATGCGGTAAAAAATATTTTACAATCTAGCTTTCTTTTATAAATTTATGTTTTCTCTAGAAATATTCAAATTCATGTGATAATTTATATTTCAAAATTAAATTTATATTTAATATACATACTATTTTTTGTTGGATATGTGTATATCATAAAATTTATATCATTTTTGTATATATTGTGTATGATTTGAATGTTTTTTGAACATGGGATGTGTTTATAAATCTATATTCTTAACTGAAAAGAGATTATTTTTTATAAAGAAAAATACTAAAAAAATAAAAATATATTTTGATATTAAAGGAATTATTTGGACATTCATGGATGGTTAGAGTTGAGAATTATTTAACCCCTCGATGCATATGTATTTTTTAGAATATAAATTACTTGACCAAATAAATAAGGTTCATCATGTTGTTAAAAATATAATTTAAGAAAGATATTGATATTAGAAGAATCATGATGCCTGAGATAATGAAATACAATAATTAATAATTTACTTCATTAAGATAAATATAATTATCAATATCTATTAAATTTTAACTAAGATATTATTTGTTGATGGATGTCATTCTCATGGTATTCATTAAATTGGTTGTGTCTTATATTGTTTACCCTATATAATTGATTTCCAATTATCTTATCATTAGAGTCATGTTTATATAAACATCATGTGTCTTTAATTATTTAAATATAATATTTTATTATTATTATTTATTCATGATAAATATTTCTATAATTAACCCCTTTGAGAATTGTTTCTCACTCATATTTTGTTCCCTTATCGTGGTATATGAAGAATAAATCTTTGAATGTGTTTCCGTGGATGAAATTGTTTTTATTTATTTATTTTTTATTCACATAGTTAAATGTGTATCATGTATATTTAAGGTTGTCTCAAAATACTATATTGATCAGTTTTTTAGAATTTTACACATTGTATCCATCGTAATATAACAAATAAGATACTGGATTAGGGTTATTTCGGCCGGGTTCCCAATAGTCAGTATTGTATTACCATTAGTAGATAAAAAGATAAATAGAATATGGAAATACATATTACAAAATATTAACATATGATAGAAATTATGGATAATTATAGATGAATAATATGATGTTTTTTGGATTGACATAGGTTGTATGTTTTTTCAAACCATTAAACATCAGTCTGGTTTCTAAAAGCTGACTTCATTCAAAAATAGTGGTCCTAGGAGTAAAAAAACAAAAAAAAGGAACACAGGGATTGACATGATTATCACCTAATGAATATAAAAATGTTATACTATGCACCTAGTTTATGTAATGGCCCGAACTTCTCCAGTCCATTACTTTGTGAAATGTTGGTGTTGGAGGTGTTCTGGGAGGTCAAGAGGACTTATCCCCAACACTTTGCCAATTTTCCAGTTCTGTGAACAGTGTTTCCAGTTTTATGAACAGTAACAGATCAGTAGCACAGATCAGTAGCACAGATCGGTAGCACAGATCGGTAGCACAGATTAATAGAACAGATTGGTAGCACAGATCGGTAGCACTGATCGGTAGCACTGATCGGTAGCACAGATCAGTAGCACAGATCGGTAGCACAGATCGGTAGCACAGATCGGTAGCACTGATCGGCAGCACTGATCCGTAGCACTGATCCGTAGCACTGATCGGTAGCACTGATCGGTAGCACAGATCGGTAGCACTGATCGGTAGCACAGATGGGTAGCACAGATCGGTAGCACTGATCAGTAGCACTGATCGATAGCACTGATCGGTAGCATAGATCAGTAGCACAGATCGGTAGCACAGATCGTTAGCACATATCGGTAGCACTGATCCGTAGCACTGATCAGTAGCATAGATCGGTAGCACAGATCGGTAGCATAGATCGGCAGTACAGATCAATAGCACAGATCGGTAGCACAGATCGGTAGCACAGATCGGTAGGTGTACAGTAACGGTAGGTGAACAATGTTTCCAGACTCCTACAATTTTTCCTCTTTTGATGTTTCCTTTGACGTAAAAAGCATTTAAGCCTTATTTTAAGGGCTCTTAAGGCCGTTTAAAATTCCATAAATCCTATATTAATTATTCCTAAGGCTTGGAATGTTTTACTTGGTCAAACCGCTTGGGTTAATGCGATCCGTTTTTAATGGAGAATTAACCGGATCTTAAACCGTCGCCCCATTTAATCTTCAAAAAGGGACGAGATATCATTCTCCCTTGCTCTTTCCCTTTTTTCTCAACTAAGAGGCGCTAGAACCTTTCAATCCTTTCCGTAGGAGTTGCACAATCAATCCTTACTCCTAGGATTGGTTCTGCTTTGTTTTGATGCAACCGAGCCGTGTCGATCAATCTTCGATATAAGCATCCTCTGGTGGATGCAGTTGTCACGAGGGGAGGATCATGACCTATTGTGTGGATAAAGGACGTCAAGAACTCTTCGATGTAGGGGATTCATTGCTTCTCTAATTGTATATGTGCAATCGTAGAATTAGCATGATTTATCCCTTTGGATCACAATGAAATTGACCTAATTAAATACTTGAACCGGATTAAAAGAATTGGTTGAATCGCATGTTGTTTCTTTATACCGTGATAACGGTTTGCCTCATGTTTTCCTAGATATAGTGATATATATGTTCTCTTTGATTTGTTGTTCGTTCATGATTGAAATTGATAATGAACGTAAAGCCGGAATTAATTGTTAATTAATTGGCTAAAGATAAAGAGGCATGTAAATTAATCTGGTTGTTGCCGTTGTTGTAGTTGTAATTTGAGGATAATCAAATTAGGGAAGTAAGCATGTTTATTTAAATTGTGATAGCTTACTGATTAGGTATCCATGATTGGAACCTACGAATAACAAATCTGTTAATTCAATATGGATTAGAGAACAGATTATGTGGGAATTTCTAAAAGGGTTTTGAGTTACCCTCTTGTTTGTTAAAGGGACGAGAGCCCATTTTGTGATGTTTTTTTTCCTGTTTCTTGTGCTGTGATGTGAGCCTGGAGTGCTGTTGTGATAGCTGGAGGCATGGTGACTTGTGGTTGTGGCAGCGGAAGACGCCTAGTGTGGCGAGATGCATCGGTTTATGCATATGGGTGTCGGGGAGGACACCAAGGGTGATGGTATGAGATGAATGTGATGGTTTGATGTTGGTGGTTTGGTTTGGTTGTTTATCTTATTTACTTTTCCCCACTGCTCAAGGCAGCTGGTCTTGCTTACCCTCTTTCCAAAGGAGGCGAAGACACGCGGGGTATGCCACATGCTTTCCGTGTTTAGCCTCTCGATGGAGGATGGGTCTATGCTATTTTTATAGGCGGAAAAGACTCTACGGGTAGTATATCTACTCACCGTGTTGAGCCTCCTTTGTGTTTAGAAGCATAGGATGTTTTTCTAGAATTCCTGGGAATGTGGAAAAGTAATTCTGTAAGGAATGTTTGATTAAATGGTGAAAATCCATGGGGATGGAGATGCTGGAATTTAAAGGTGATGTGAATCTTAAAAAGGAGCAGTTGTTTTTGAAAGTGATTCCATTTCAGTTTAATGTGGAATTGTTCATTCTTAATTAATGTTTAAAGAATTAATTAATGTACAGTGGAACTGATAAATGAAAATGGAGTAATATAATAAAGCTCTTCATTGTTTGTGTGCTTATAGGATACCTAGTCTTAGAAGTAGCAGCCTGGAGTCTGAGAGACGTTAGCTGCAGTTGTATCTAAGACTAGGTAATGCCCATAGTGTGGATGTGACTTACTTATATATTCTGTACTTTTGTGTTTCTATACGCTACTCCACCCTGTCGGTAAGGGCAACTGACAACCCGGGGATTCTGAGCCCTGGGGGTGGGGGGGGGGGGTGTTTTCCCCAACATTCTGATGGGAGGTTGAATGGCTGACTACCCCCGTTGGCCCCGCTCTCTTCTCTTGGTAGATCCTTGTGTTGGTAGGAACGGTGGTTATTTTTACCCATATATGTGTGTAGAGGGCTGTAATGGCTTGTGGTTATTTCACACACATATATTCTGGATATAGTATCCTATGGAATACTATAGGTGTAACGTGAATAGGCTGTGATGGCTTGAGGATCCTTACTCGGCGTATGGGCTGTGATGGCTTGAGGAATAATACTCGACGTATGATACACGTTATACGAGCTATGGTGGCTCCCGGAAACTACCTGGTTACTTTGGTTGTGAGGACGGTGTGGTGCTTCGCCCAGGTGTCTGCGGGCAAGCCATTGTGGTGCACGAGGTGCAGATTGTGGAGCATAGCCCAGGTGTCTGCGGGGAAGCCTTTGGAGAGAGATGCACAAGACGTATGTCGTTGGGGCAAAGCGGAAAACCAGTGGGGAAGTAGTAGCGGGGTACCCTTGATATTCTTTACTATATGTTATATTCTTGTATGCGTTACTTGGTGAGAGTAGCCATGGTGAGGTTGGGAACATAGTATACTTGTTTAGGTGACGAGTTAGTTTCACTTGTTGTTCACTGGGCTTTAGCATGCTTTCTTTACTTTTGCACGAGAGGCTTGGGGAGGATCCTACTGAGTATACTGTTATACTCACCCTATGTATATATAAACTGTTTTTCAGGTCACTTGGAGCAGGTTGGAGATCAAGCTGGTTACTACTAGCTTGCGGTTGAAGGAGGAGCTGTTCGGGATTGTGGTCGCTGCCGTTTTACTTTCTTTTGGGTACTTTTATTTTTCCCTTTCAGTTGTAGTACTTTTGAATGACATTTCATATATGTACTTGATTTCCTTTTACATTTCAGTTCTGAGTTGGAGTTGATTGGAGTCTATTCAATCTCTCTCTTCTGCATGTGTTCTCTTAGAGGGTAATGCCTCCCATTTGTGTGTTTATTATACCCTCGGTGCTAGTCACCAACACGGGGCCTACTGGAGGCGGGACTCGGGGGTCATTATCTCCCTTCTCACATTGCCGGCCCAGGAGGGGTACACTTTGTGGGGACGGGTCGTGACAGAGTGGTATCAAAGGTTTGGTTGAGGGATAGGATGGAGTTTGGAGTTAGGCACAGGTGAGGATACATTGGATGGTAGGGCAACGATGTCATTCGTGTTTAGCAAGTGGGGTAAACACTGGAGACCGGCAGAGACATAGGCGTTCAGGGCCCCCTATGATCTGTTGCACGGACCTTTAAGTTTAAGATGGCTACTAAACAAAGTGATACTAGTTGCAGGGTAGAGACCTAGGAAAGGATCATGCATCATTATTCTTTGCGCCTGTGTTTGAATGGGTAGACCTTGGGATAGGTAACCTAAAATTAATAAAACAAAATAATTAATTAATTAATGCTGAATCTTCCATATTCCAGGCTTAGGAGCTCTAACGGTTGTTATTTTACAGGTATGGCTCCAGGTCGGCGTCCCCGTCAGGTTTGCGCAGAAGGTTCCCAGCAGGCTGTTCCAGCAGATCGCCACCGGGTAGAGGTTGAAGACGATGACACTTTGAGGAAGACACTCCGAGAGTTTCAGTGCTAGAGTCTACAGAAGTACGAGGGCTCCGTTTCAGATGCAGTCACAGAAGACTGGTTGGAGGAGGTCGAGATAGGCTTCAGTTCGATTCGTGCTCGGAAGGAACACTGGGTGTCCTTGGTTGTGATGATGTTGCGTGGAGCAGCGAGACAGTAGTGGTTCTTGTTCCTCGGGGATCGTGAGGAGTCAGCGATCTCATGGGAGGAGTTTCGAGACAAGTTTAGAGTTGAGTTTCTTTCATCGACTGCGAAGGCGTCCAGTCGCCAGGAGCTTCTTACCCTTCGACAGGGGAGCTCCAGTGTTCGGGAGTTTGGAATCCGTTTCAGGAAACTTCTACGATATGCTTCAGACCTGTAACCAGATGATGAGGCCAGGGCGAGGCATTTCGAGGTGTCTTTGCGTCCAGAGATCCAGCGCCAGGTCACCCCATTTATGCTGATGACATATCTAGAGGTGCTGGCGAGGGCAGAGGTTGTGAGAGGACTTTGGCTAGGACCGGATCATCACGAGAGGGGAATCGTCATGATTCCTCATGAAGCAGAGATGTGGTCCGGGGTTCCCGGTTTTCAGGACAGAAGAGTTTCCGTTCACCTGGGGGTAGGTCCCAGCCCTTTCCATCTCGTTTCTCCGGAGGTAGAAACTCTCAGACCTATGCCAAGGGATCAGGCACTTTATTTTCTTGTGGTGGACGTGGTCATCAGCAGCGGGAGTGCCCGACTTTTCAGAGTAGTCATTGTGCACCAGGCGCTCCACTCCAGGTTCCTCCGTTGAGGCAGTTCCAGCCGAGGCAGCAGCAGCAGGTGGCAATAGCTTTAGATCACCAGAGGGTAGATGGAGCAGGCAGAGGACAGCCCCAGGACGCTCCCCGTCCTCAGAGAGCAGAGCGCGGCCGTGGTGGTGGTCGTCATCAGGGTCAGAGAGGCCGTGGAGGTGGTCGTGGTCAGCTTCATGCTCTAGCGTTGCCAGCCCCAGGCGAGCCAGACGTCGTCCGAGGTACCCTTTGCTTGTTTTCTACCTTAGTGTATGCCTTGTTTGATTCAGGAGCGACACACTCCTTTATATCCCCTACCCTTGTCCACGCTTTGGAACTTGAGGTAGAGAGGCTTCCAGTGCCCTTGGCGTTGACTACGCCAGTTGGAGGTCGAGCTAGCTTGTTTGAAGTATGTAGAGACTATGAGCTAGTGTTGGGGCAGCACCGCTCTTTGGGAGATTTCCTATCTTTGCGAATACAACCATATGATGTCATTCTTGGCATGGATTGGTTGTATTCGGTGCAGGCTATTGTGGATTGATATAGGAAGAAGGTCATTTTATTTGATGATGATGGAGAGAAAGTGGTGTTTGTTGGTGAGAGAGATCCTCGGATGAGTCATAGACGAGTTTCATCCTTATCATCCATGATGGCTGGGATGATTCTGAGTTCTTCAGAGGTTCAACAGTTGGTGTTTCCTAGGGTCGTAGAGGAGTACCCTGACGTCTTCCCAGAAGAGGTTGTATCCTTACCCCCTCGACGAGAGATCAAGTTTGGGATCGAGCTACAGCCAGGAGCGTCTCCTATCTCTATGTCTCCGTATAGGATGGCCCCTTCTGAGTTACGAGATCTACGTATTCAGATCGACGGTCTGTTGTAGTGTGGTTTTGTTCGGCCAAGTGTGTCACCGTGGGGTGAACCGGTTTTGTTTGTGAAAAAGGATGACGAAAGTTTGCGGTTGTGTGTCGATTATCGTCGGTTAAACAAAGTGACAATAAAGAACTGCTATCCTCTCCTACGGATTGATGACCTATTCGATCAACTGAAGGGTGCAAGTTGGTTCTCAAAGATAGACTTGCGGTCCGGATATCATCAGATGCGTGTAAAGGATGAGGATATCACGAAGACTGCTTTCCGTTGTCATCATGGGAATTATGATTTTGTTGTAATGCCATTCAGCGTGACAAATGCTCCAGCTGTTTTCATGGGGTTGATGAATGTTGTGTTCCGTGAATTCCTGGACAAGTTTGTTGTGGTTTTCATCGACGACATCCTTGTATACTCCACATCTGAAGAGGAGCATGCAGAGCATCTACGATCCGTTTTGGGAGTTCTTCGCCAACGTCGGTTGTTTGGGAAGTTGTCCAAGTGTGAGTTCTGGGCTCAAGAAGTTCGTTTCTTGGGACATGTTTTATCCCCACAAGGAGTTGTTGTGGATCCTTCTAAGATAGAAGTAGTGGTGTCTTGGACAGCCCCCAAGACTGTGTCAGAGGTGCAAAGTTTCCTTGGTCTTGCAGGCTATTACAGGAGGTTTGTGGCTAATTTCTCCCGAGTTGCGACTCCTCTAACAGCTTTGACCAAGAAGGATCAAGTGTTCATATGGATTGATCAGTGTCAGACAACATTCGAGTATCTAAAGGAGAAGTTGGTAAGTGATCTAGTCCTTTGTCTTCCAGCGGAGGGAGTCCAGTTTGATGTTTTCTGTGATGCTTCACATTTGGGGCTAGGCTGTGTTCTCATGCAGCAGAGGTCCGTTGTTTCTTATGGGTCTCGGCAGTTGTGTCCCCATGGACGCAACAATGCCACCCATGATCTTGAGTTGGCAGCCATGGTGTTTTCTTTGAAGTTGTGGAGACATTACCTGATTGGTGAGCACTTTTTGGTTTTCACCGATCATAAGAGTTTGAGGTATGTTTTCTCCCAACGTGACTTGAACTTGAGGCAGCGTCGGTGGATGGAGTTCTTGCAGGAATACGACTTTGAAATATCGTATACACCTGGAAAAGGGAACGTTGTAGCTGATTCACTAAGCCGAAAGTCACGTAATGATGTTGTGCGTGAATCTGGTGATTCCTGGAGAGTGATGGAAGAGCTATCATCTTTGCATCTTGATATGGAAGAAGTTGGGGGAAGAGGTTGTCTTGTCCAGATGACGGTGCAGTCATCCCAGATGCAGAAGGTGGAAGAGTCTCAGTTGGGTGATTTAGAGGTGGATGTTTGGAGAGACAGAGTTGTTTGTGGGGAGGCCCCTGATGGTTGGTCGGGGGATGAACAACACCGAGTGTTGTATCATGGAAGGCTTTTTGTTCCCTTGGCGATGCGCGAGACGGTTCTCCGAGAGTTCCATAGTTCACCCTTGGCAGTACATCCTGGTGTGACGAAGATGTACCGATCCTTGAGGAGTCAGTTTTGGTGGCCTGGGCTGAAGCGTAAAGTTGCAGAATGTGTGTCTCAATGTTTAGTCTTCCAGAAGGTGAAGGTCGAACACCGTGTTCCTGGTGGTCTTCTCCAGCACTTAGAGATTCCTCAGTGGAAGTGGGAGGACATCTCAATGGAATTTGTTACAGGTTTACCTCGAGCACTGGGAGGACATGATGCTATATGGGTGGTAGTGGATCGTTTAACTAAATCGGCCCACTTCATAGCAATCAAGGAGTCGAGCTCAGTGGGGGTTTTGTCGAGGCAGTATCTGGACGAGGTGGTGAGGCTTCACGGAGTTCCTAAGACGATCATTTCTGATCGAGATCCTTGTTTTACCTCTAGGGTGTGGAGAGGTCTCCAGCATGCTTTTGGATCTCAACTATGCCTTAGCACTGCTTTTCATCCTCAAACGGATGGTCAGACAGAGCGAACAATCCAGACTCTTGAAGACATGTTGCGCTCTTGTGTTCTTGATTTTGGAGGTTCATGGAAAAAGCACTTACCTTTGGTAGAGTTCGCTTACAATAATAGTTTTCACTCTACCATAAGCATGGCGCCGTTTGAAGCCATGTATGGCCGGCCATGCCGTTCTCTGTTGTGCTGGACTTTGGTCGGAGAGTCAGCAATTCTCAGACCAGAACTAGTGTAGAATACAACAGAGATGGTTCAGGTGATCCATGAGAGGATGAAGACAGCACAAGATCGTCAGAAATCATATGCTGATCAAAGAAGGAGACCGTTAGAGTTTAATGTTGGGGATCATGTGTTTCTGAAGGTGACTCCCCGTCGTGGGCAGCGAAGGTTTGGTCGTGGAAGTAAGCTTTCTCCCCGTTTTGTTGGGCCTTTCGAGGTGTTAGCTCGTGTTGGAGCTGTGGCATATCGAGTATCACTTCCCCCTCAGATGATTCAGATACATGATGTTTTCCATGTATCACAGCTCCGTCGTTATCTTCATGATGAATCTTATGTTATCGATTGGGGAGAGATCGATATTGATGATGATGCAACCTTCGAGGAGAGACCTGTGGAGATCCAAGACCACAAGGAGAAGGTGTTGTGTGGGCATTCTATCCCCTTAGTTCGTGTCTTTTGGCGACACAGTGCCTTGGAGGAGAGTACCTGAAAGCGTGAGTCACAGATACGTGCTCAGTACCCAGAGTTGTTTAATGTTTAACTCCTTTCATTTAATGAGGTTTTCTTTGTGGTTGGACCTTTCATGTTTTATTTATGTACCTTTGATGTGATGTTGTGAATGAATTGTTTGGGTATGGTTTGTTGGTTCCCGGATGTCAGAGTTTTGTTCCAGCTTTCGAACAACTCATGGTGGTTTTTCCCTGAGAGGTATCTTATGGGGTGGTTGTTCGGACCCCTCTTCTCTTCTGGGTTGGTTTTTAATTCTCGAGGACGATAATGTTTTGAGAGGTATCTAATGTAATGGCCCGGACCTCTCCGGTCCATTACATTGTGAAATGTTGGTGTTGGAGGTGTTCTGGGAGGTCAAGAGGACTTATCCCCAACACTTTACCAATTTTCCAGTTCTGTGAACAGTGTTTCCAGTTTTATGAATAGTAACAGATCGGTAGCACAGATCAGAAGCACAAATCGGTAGCACAGATCAGTAGCACAGATCAGTAGCACAGATCGGTAGCACAGATCGGTAGCACAGATCAGTAGCACTGATCTGTAGCACTGATCGGTAGCACTGATCGGTAGCACAGATCCGTAGCACAGATCAGTAGCACAGATCGGTAGCACAGATCGGTAGCACAGATCCGTAGCACTGATCAGTAGCACTGATCGGTAGCACTGATCGGTAGCACAGATCGGTAGCACAGATCGGTAGGTGTACAGTAATGGTAGGTGAACAGTGTTTCCAGACTCCTATAGTTTTGCCTCTTTTTATGTTTCCTTTGACGTAAAAAGCATTTAAGCCTTATTTTATGGGCTCTTAAGGCCGTTTAAAATGTCATAAATCCTATATTAATTATTCCTAAGGCTTGTAATGCTTTACTTGGTCAAACCGCGTGGGTTAATGCGATCCGTTTTTAATGAAGAATTAACTGGATCTTAAACAGTCGCCCCATTTAATCTTCAAAAAGGGACGAGATATCATTATCCCTTGCTCTTTCCCTTTGTTCTCAACTAAGAGGTGCTAGAACCTTTCAATCCATTCTGTAGGAGTTTCACAATCAATCATTACTCCTAGGATTGGTTCTGCTTTGTTTTGATGCAACCGAGCCGTGTCGATCAATCTTCGATATAAGCATCCTCTGGTGGATGCAGTTGTCACGAGGGGAGGATCGTGACCTGTTGTGTGGATAAAGGACGTCAAGAACTCTTCGAGGTAGGGGATTCATGGATTCTCTAATTGTATATGTGAAATCATAGAATTAGCATGATTTATCCCTATGGATCACAATGAAATTGACCTAGTTAAATACTTGAACCAGATTAAAAGAATTGGTTGAATCGCTTGTTGTTTCTTTATACCGTGATAACGGTTTGCCTCATGTTTTCCTAGATATAGTGATATCTATGTTCTGTTTGAAATGTTGTTCGTTCATGATTGCAATTGATAACGAACGTAAAGCCGGAATTAATTGTTAATTAATTGGCTAAAGATAAAGAGGCATGTAAATTAATCTGGTTGTTGTCGTTGTTGTAGTTTTAAATATGAGGATAATCAAATTAGGGAAGTAAGCATGGTAATTTAAATTGTGATAGCTTACTGATTAGGTATCCATGATTGGAACCTACGAATAAAAAATCTGTTAATTCAATATGGATTAGAGAACAGATTATGTGGGAATTTCTAAAAGGGTTCTGAGTTACCCTCTTGTTTGTTAAAGGGCCGAGAGCCCATTTTGTGATTTTTGTTTTCCTGCTACTTGTGCTGTGATGTGAGCCTGGAGGGCTGTTGTGATATGTAGAGGCATGGAGACTTGTGGTTGTGGCAGCGGATGACGCCTAGTGTGGCGAGATGCATTGGTTTATGCATATGGGTGTCGGGGAGGACACCAAGGGTGATGGTATGAGATGAATGTGATGGTTTGATGTTGGTGGTTTGGTTTGGTTGTTTACCTACTTTACTTTTCCCCACTGCTCAAGGCAGCTGGTCTTGCTTACCCTCTTTCCGAAGGAGGCGATGACACGTGGGGTATGCCACGTGCTTTCCGTGTTTAGCCTCTCGATGGAGGATGGCTCTATGCTCTTTATATAGGCGGAAAAGACTCAACGAGTAGTATATCTACTCACCGTGTTGATCCTCCTTTGTGTTTAGAAGCATAGGATGTTTTTCTAGAATGCCTGGAAATGTGGAAAAGTAATTCTGTAAGGAATGATTGATTAAATGGTGAAAATCCATGGGGATGGAGATGCTGGAATTTAAAGGTGATGTGAATCTTAAAAAGGAGCATTTGTTTTTGAAAGTGATGCCATTTCAGTTTAATGTGGAATTATTCATTCTTAATTAATGTTTAAACAATTAATTAATGTACAGTGGAACTGATAAATGAGAATGGAGTAATATAATAAAGCTCTTCATTGTTTGTGTGCTTATAGGATACCTAGTCTTAGAAGTAGGAGCCTGGAGTCTGAGAGACGTTAGCTGCAGTTGTATCTAAGACTAGGTAATGCCCATAGTGTGGATGTGAGTTACTTATATATTCTGTACTTTTGTGTTTCTATACGCTACTCCACCCTGTCGGTAAGGGAAACTGACACCCCGGGGATTCTGAGCCCTGGGGGGGTGTTTTCCCCAACATTCTGATGGGAGGTTGAATGGCTGAATACCCCCTTTGGCCCCGCTCTCTTCTCTTGGTAGATCCTTGTGTTGGTAGGCACGGTGGTTAGTTTTACCCATATATGTGTGTAGAGGGCTGTAATGGATTGTGGTTATTTCACACACATATATTCTGGATATTGTATCCTATGGAATACTATAGGTTTAACGTGTATAGGCTGTGATGGCTTGAGGATCCTTACTCGGTGTATGGGCTGTGATGGCTTGAGGAATAATACTCGACGTATGATACACGTTATACGAGCTATGGTGGCTCCCGGAAACTACCTAGTTACTTTGGTTGTGAGGATGGTGTGGTGCTTCGCCCAGGTGTCTGCGAGCAAGCCTTTGTGGATCACGAGGTGAAGATTGTGGAGCTTAGCCCAGGTGTCTGCGGGCAAGCCTTTGGAGAGAGATGCACATGACGTATGTCGTTGGGGCAAAGCGGCAAACCAGTGGGGAAGTAGTAGTGGGGTACCCTTGATATTCATTACTATATGCTATATTCTTATATGCGTTACTTGGTGAGAGTATCCATGGTGAGGTTGGGAACATAGTATACCTGTTTAGGTGACGAGTTAGTTTCACTTGTTGTTCACTGGGCTTTTGCATGCTTTCTTTACTTTTGCACGAGAGGCTTGGGGAGGATCCTACTGAGTATACTGTTATACTCACCCTATGTATATATAAACTGTTTTTCATGTCACTTGGAGTAGGTTGGAGATCAAGCTGGTTAATACTAGCTTGCGGTTGGAGGAGGAGCTGTTCGGGCTTGTGGTCACTGCCGTTTTACTTTCATTTGGGTACTTTTAGTTTTCCCTTTCAGTTGTAGTACATTTGCATGACATTTCATATATGTACTTGATTTCCTTTTACATTTCAGTTCTGAGTTGGAGTTGATTGGAGTCTATTCTATCTCTCTCTTCTGCATGTGTTCTCTTAGAGGGTAATGCCTCCCATTTGGGTGTTTATTATACCCTCGGTGCTAGTCGCCAACCCGGGGCCTACTGGAGGCGGGACTCGGGGGTCATTATCTCCATTCTCACATTGCCGGCCCAGGAGGGGTACACTTTATGGGGAGGGGGTCGTGACAGTTTAACACTCTCATTGGATATGGTTCAGATAATTAAAATTATTATTATAACCCATACTATTGGATTAAAATATTATGATATCCTTGAAGAAACTATGTTTATAAATAATATATTAAGAATGAAAAAATATTAATTTATGTGAATTTTTTCTCCATATTTTGAAATATATATTATTATTTAAAATCCATACTTTTATTATCTAATTCATTATATGATTTTTTCTAGAAAATGGACCACAGATGGGGGAAGGGTATTAATACTCAAGCATAATGCAGATGTTTCCCTAGTTAGGAATCCGATAAATCTCATTTAGAAATTATGAAAAAATGGAATATATTAGGGAGTCGTATTTAGTTTATGATAAATAAACTTGTACTGATAGATCAAAAACTTCCACAATGATATTCTCCAATGTAGGATTTGATTATGCAATTGAACCTTCAATAATTTTAGTTGAATACTAGCCTACTAGTAGTTGAAATGTTTATTAATTTTTATAAGAGATAATGATCGAATTGGGATATAGAGATATAGGAATGGTTATACATGTATTGTATTGTCTCAAAGGAGATATTGATAAAATGTGATCATTGATCATATATACTAATTATGAAGCTGATATACTAATCATATATTGATTATATTTTATGGAGATAGTATTCTAAAAATATTTCCCTTTGGAGAAACAAACTAAAATTAGTATAATTTCCCTCAACCTAAAAAAATTAATATTATTTTTTTGTTTAGTATTATAAAACCATTTCATTGTTATCCTACTGTTCTATGGATTACAAATGACACACACAGAGTAATATTGAATATTTCATTAAAGATCATAATCCAAGTTTACAAATGGAAGTGGTCTCCCACATTATTTGATTATATTATGAAATATTTTTACTATTCCACATTAAAAGAAAATAAATTCTTTTGATCATATAAATTAAATGTAAATTAACATAATTTGAGGTCATATTATACACTAAAAAATGAATCAGTTGAAAATAAAAGAAAATTTACTGATTTTGACCTTGTGAAAACTATTGAATGAATCACCATTGGATATTTTTTGAGGGATTGGGAGTATTTTATAATTTTGGAAATTAGGTTAACTATAAAAAAATATGAATGTGGTCCAAAAAAATAAATATTATTCAGTGTTTAATCTATACAAGGATGATGTACTACACTATATAAATACCAAAGAATAAATGTTATAACCATAGAAGAATATATGTGTTGAATCCTATTATTATATGATCATTATAGATGAGGTGGATGTAACCCATGATGTGGTGTCAGCTACATTAATCATATCATTAAATTTAAATAAATCTTTATTTGGTTTCAATCTTTGAATACTTTTATATATATTAATTTTTCCATGGTAAAAAATAATCATTTTAGTGTAATAATGGAATTATAAATAAATAATCCATGGGGATTTATCCCAGTAATATGGATATGATAGGCAATCCCCATTATGAAAATTTAATTTTCATTATTTGGTTACATTATTATCACACCTATAATTGACTTCAACACAATACATATTATTTAATATCATTTAAAATGTGATGGGAAATTTTATTTTATTTATAATGAAATTATGATTCCTAAAAAAGGTAAATAAATCATTTTCATTTTAGTGGAGACATCATAATATGATTCGTACCTAGATCCACCCATACTAGCATTACTGAATGATTTTTTTGGAAATAATATCATATGAAATCATGGTATGTAGAAGGTAATATTGAAATTAGGTATTTAAATATAATAAATATACCAATTGATTTATTTCCTCCAGAATTATTTAATTATCCCCTAAAGCATGATGTTTAGTTTTCCATTTCTTTAACAAAAACGGTAAGAGAAATATGAGATAATACATATATATTATCCATTATAGAACAATAAGTGTTTATAAAATGACTATAGGAGTTAGGTGATATGTGATTTAATCTCTCTATAATATCACCATGTGGATTTTATATCATATTAATTAAGAATAAATATGTATTAATGGAGTTGTGCATTTATTATTGATAAATCAATGTCATGAAGAATAAGAAAAAAGTACCCACACCCTTTCTTTGAATATTTTTTCGATCAACATCATAGAGACCAATGTTTTTCAGGGATTTACCATTGTAATGGGAGTCACCAATTTCCTGTAAATAAGGAATACCATCCAAAAATAACTTTTCAAATGAGGTATGGACACTAAAAGTTCATTGTAATTCCATCTCAATAGACAGATTTACTCTAGGTTATTATTGATATAATGAAAATTATATTTTTGGAATATATATTTCTTTTATCTGGTGTTCACTTCTAATATTTTGGTACACTCTAAATGCTATGTGGAAAATGTGAATCACTACTGGATCATTCTTGAGACTAACCAAAGGAATGTGTTGTATGGGAAATTTAGTATTGAATATTTTGGGCCTTATGAAATATCATTTCTTGACAATATTTTACCAATTGATGGAATCTATGTTAAAGCTTTGATGATAAATGAAGCCATTGAACCATATATACTGATAATAATAACTAAATTATTCAGTTTCTTTGGTTATGTAGGTTACTATTAGATATTTATTCTAATATTTTCCAGATTATCCAACCCATTAACAATTTTAAATATAAATAGAATATGATTGTTTGCAAAATGGAATTTTGAAAAATGTGTTGATGAACTAAATAAGATTTTGTTAAACTATATAATTTTGAATCTAACATATGGAAATTATGTGTTTTTATTATATATTAGTGCATCAAATAAGATTTATTTTCCTCGTAATTATAATGAAAATTTTATTTCTCATAAATAAGTGAAATTGATGACTCTTGGAAGTAACAATTAAACACAAGTTATTAATTTTTTAACTATAATATTTAATTAGTGTTTTAGAGATGTTATCTACATGGGGAATGTTGTGTGATAGAAACTAATAATAAAATCCTAAAATACATAACATAAAAAAATTACATGACTAGAGGAAAATATAATGACTTTAAATATTTAATGATAATTATTTCTCAATACACATCAACATTTAGGAATAAAATATGATATATGATTCAATGTGTATGGGGTATTATCAAATTATGGAGAAATTGAGGAATGTGGGGTATCATATGTTCTTGAATCTAATAATGAATGATATGTGAATCATTAAGTAATAGAAACATCACACATTTTTTAAACAATTGAAAAACCATATTAATTTCAAAAAATAAAAATTTCTCAATTTCATGATTATAGATTTAAAAAGAAAATTAAATCTATGAATGATGGAAAAATAGAATACTTTAGTTGTGAACTTTTTTTTCAAACATTTTGAATGTTATGTTGTGTTCCATCTAAAAATAATATGAAAAGTGAAATATAGTATGATGTATATAGATCATATTTCTATATACTCCCTCGTAATATAAAAATGTATATAAATTTTAGGGTATATTTTATGTGGGATAAAATGGATTGGGACATTAATTACTATGTGTCTAGATATTTTTATTTCCAAAAATCATAGATTATAAGAAAATATATAAGAGTAATAAAGTAAACTATTATTATTAATCAGTGGAAATGGGAGATATTCTTATGGAATTTTGTTTAGGAATACAATAGACTAATATCATGAATGATGCAATATAGTTTATTAATATTCACCTACCCAAATTTAAAATTTCCTTTCCATTAGAGATTATATAACACCTGTGAAAATAGAAAGGTTATATATTAACGATATTTTATGCCTGCATGGTTCTACTCTATCAATTGAATCTGATCAATATCCCCATTATATATCAAAATTCTCAAAGACTACTCATAATGGTCTTCACCCTAAAATTCATTTGTGATATGCCTATCATTGTAAAGATAATGGGTTGTTTGAACAGACTATTTAGAAATTCTAATGCATATTAATTTCATTATCACATGGATTTTTAGGTAACATTGATATGTATTTTCCTTTGGTGGATGTTTCATATAATAATAGTTCCAATTCATTTATTAAATTAATATTTCAGTAATATTTATATAAATAGATATTTCATACTCAAATAGGTTGTGATGGATTTTTTGAAAAGAAAGTCATATTCTTATTGACGTATTTGTGAGAAAACAAAAGTAAATTCTATTCAGGATCACTTTAAAAAATCTAATAGTAGGAAAAAATGTTATACATATAGTTGAAGGAATGTTTTTTTAATTAATGTGGGAGATAATTTTTTATTGAAGTTATTTCCATGAAATTGTATTGTAATGTTCAATAATAATGGGATACATATCTACCAGAACATTGGACCCTTCAATATTCTTGAACTAATTGAATATTTTTTATATCATCTGTCAATACATCAAAATATGTCAAAATTACCTGATTTTTTTCACATATCATTTTTAAGGAAGTATATTCCTGGCCCAAAAAATGTTATCTGTAATGATTGGATAATATGGGAACTATATATAAAAAAATATGATGAATCCATCTAATTTATTGATAATAAAATTTTTTTTTAAATAATCATATAACTGGTCTGGTAATTGTACATTAGAGAAATTAAAAAAATTGAGGAAGAAATGGGGTTACTAGATGATGTTATAAAGAAAAACTAACCTATTAGATTTAAATGTTATTATCAATTAATTGTTAAGGATATAAATTTTATAGGGTGTAGAAATTTATGATCAGAGGATTTTATAATATATCCCAGTTAGACCAAATTTAATTCTTCGATATTATGAAATGAACAAAACATCATGATGAAATGGAACAAGATATTCTAATAAAATTTTATTTAAAAATGAAAATAATAAAAAGGAAATAAAAATATTTGATGTGAATATAAATAAAATTATAATTTATATAGGTTTATTTGTAATCTATTGATTATAATTATACACGAGAATAAATTCTATGAAAAATATACAGCTTTTTAAAAAGCATTATTTTTTTTCTAAAAGAATGTATTCTCATGCTTCATCGATAGAATTTAATATAAATTTTTACCCAATTTATAAAACATTTATGATAATATTAACCTCATTTTTAGAAGAATATATAAAAATTTTATTATGCTGATTTTTTGAGTTTTTGAAAATGTTCTTTTTTTGAAGAAGTGTAAAAAAATCCCACATTTTAATAGAAATATACCATTGAATTTAAATTATTTATACTGATTAATTATATTATAAATTGTTTATAATCTTTAATTAGTAAATATACATAGAAAATATTCCAATTTATTTTATTGAAATATCTTATTATTGGTTTTTGATAAAATTTTATTTAAAACATTTGAACATTTTCACTTTGAAAACTCAGTTTCGGGTCTTATCTATTGGATTTATTTATAATTAAATATTCCAAATTCATGGAGTGTAATTTTTAAAAACAAATTCCATATTTATAAGTAATATAATTTATATTATATAATAAAATCAAAATTTTTTTATCTGTAAATAATCGTAAAAGCAATACATATTATTTACCACAGGTATTGTAGAAATGGTTTTACTAAGGGGTTAAAATCACCTACAAACATGCATAGAATCATTTTTATGGGAATATATAAGAAATATCATATCCATGTATTTAAAATAGTTTTCTTAACACTTGTGACTTGTCAAAATTGGGGGTAATCAATTTTCCTTGGAAAAGATACTAGTGTGACACTCATATAACATATAAAATGCCACCCCCTCTTATGTCATATTCACACCATCAAAATGTTTTGGATCATCCCATACCGTCATAACTACATTATCAAAATTCTTACATTTAACATAACATCCTTATTTTGTGCATAAATATAACTAATAAATTCTTTTTGTGCAATCATATAAAGGTTACTTGATGGAAAAAGGTAATATTCTCTGATGATCAATTTTATGTTATTTATTCCTCCACTTACATAATTTTTTTTAAAACCATTATTAAGTAGAAAATAACCATAATTCATATAATGAGATGATTTTATATTATGTTACATCCCTAAAAAATCCACACATTCATTTAATGGGTTAGAAAATCATTATTTTGGGTAAAACTAACAACATCTATGCAAATTGATGTCGATATTTTTTCCATTACCACCTTGCATGGTTGTGTAACATAGTGGATATAATGTATCTGTATATATATATTATCATATATTTAAAAAATAATTATGATATTTAAGTCATTGTTTCAAATATACAACTATACATTTAATTTGTTATGGGATACAATAATGTCCCTTGGTTTTACAGTGGAAGACCACATCGCGATGTGATGTGATTCATATTTAACGAACTCTTTTCATTATAGTTGTTTATAATATGTTTAAGGATGTTATGTGATATTAATGAAATAATAATGATATTAATGAAATATATATTATTATGAAATGAATATTTATCATTTTCATTATTACATTTTCTTTGATTTAAAAATAATAACATCACTTTTTTTTGTATGTACTATTGCCATCTTTATGATATGTGATCCTTTTTTTCACCACTCTATATGGATGCTATATAAAATTATTTTTAATAAAAAAAATTTTAGTTATGGTATTATGATCTGTTTATAAATATAAAATATTACATTACTAATTTCTATAATGACAATTGATAAATGGAAACGTTATTCACACATACATTTGACCATCTTTCAATAGGAATGTAAGACACATAACTTCTCAAAACAATCCCTTATTATCAGAATTACGTTTAAAACTTCAAAAGAATATAATAATTATTTAATTATTATTAAAATATAGATATTTCAGTAATGGCCTTATTGAATATTTTAAACATAACAACATCCTTTTGGAAACATAAGTTGAATATCATCAAAACATAACACATGAGCTTAATTGATTATGTAATTATATATTAAATGGAAATAACTAAAATTTAAGGGATAATAAAATTTAAAAAATTGACTAATTAGGTAAATAAATCATGTTTTTTTATTATAAATGACAATAAATAATGTACGTGATGTTTTGGACTCAAGGAAAGGGGTTTCTTCTCAAATTCACTTAATTAATGCATATTATAATATTATTCACCTAATTTATTTTTTATATATTATATACTACCAATTATATATCTAATATCATTATTCATTAATACTTATTGTTATTATATCTTTCAATATGAATTTTATCATCCTATGAAATTACACATGAAAACTAACTAGTTGTAAAAATTGTTTTTGGAAATAAACATATTTCTTTATAGTATATTTTATCTTGAAATAATCACATTATAAATAAATTTTGTCACGGGAAAATAATTTTTTTCAAATTTCCATTATGATGTATGGTTGGAATTATTATTTCATAATAATTATTCCATTAATACAATCAGTGTATAATTTGGAATTTATTTAATTATTTTGGGAAATGATGAACAAATATAAAATAATCTAAATGGTTATATTTTTGAAAAGGATTATTATTAAAAAAATAAATTTACTATTAAATATACAAGGAATCAAATAAACATGAATATATGGGTGGGGGTAAAATTATATATCCACTCAATGTATATGTATGTCTCATCAGACAAATTAGCTGGACAAATTAAATGTCTTTTTACCTATAGTTTTAAATAGAATTGTGGAATGATATTCAAAGTAGAGGTATCATTAATATTGAGATCATAATATATAGTAACTAATAATTTCATTAAAATATTATATATTTATTATAATTATATAAGATATTTTTTCTATGAAATTATCACTTGATGTATTTCATTCATAGGTTACTGATTTAATGGCATGTCTATTGTGATTATTCGTTATATTATCATGATATTAAATTTATTTAAATGGAATGTTTGTTAAATTATTTAAAATTACATTTTTAGTTTCCATATAGATTAATGAGATATTCTATTGAATATTACATTTACTTAGTATTTGATCTCACCCATTTTCCACTTTTTGCGGGATATGTAGATGAATTATTGGAATACATTTTTAATAAAAAATAACATTTATTGTGTATTATATATAATATGATATTAATAGTGTAAAATAGGTATCATGTGTTTATCTGGTTCACCAAAAGTGATAAATTTAATAGTTAATCTGGATTTTACCTTTTATAAATATGGAAATGTAATAAAATATACATCGTCTCTAGGTTACTTTGGTTTGTGTCCCTATAATGTTAATCTAATAAGGTGTGAATATATGTATGAAATTATTTGGAATCATATGTTGGTACAATAGAATGTATTAGTGGTTTTAGAATCTAAACTAAGATAACATTAAGCATAACCGCTTGTATAAGATTATTCATAACAGAATATTGTTATACATGAAATAGAAATGAGAATGGCATTGAAAAAATATATATCACTATCTGGATTGTAGAATGTGGTGTCTTATGTGAAATATATGCACCTAGATGTGACAATATGTAATGGGGAATATTAGGTATTATCATGATAATAATCAGTTCATGATGAGGCATAATAGTACACACCTATTGACACACACATTTATCTAATGATTTAATAAATCCCCATTTTCATTAGTAAACATTATAATATAAATTAATACCTTATGAATTTGATTAATTTGTGTAAAATAAAAGGTTTAATTGGTAAAAAAAATTAGTCATGATATTGACATTAAATAAATGGGCTTAATGATTATTATAGTTTTCAGAATTACTTTTTTACTCATATGAATATATTTTAATCAATTTTATTGGATGATCTAAAATTTAATAGTGTCAATTCCTAATGATAATAAAAGTTATAGAGAAATCGAATTTAATGGGATCTTGAATGTAAACTCAATTTTTTCCTTAAAAAATATTCTCAACTCATGAATCGTGTGGATCATTATAAATTAAATATATATATCCATATAAATGTTCTGATTTATACTTTAGTAGGATATAAAAATCATAATTTTATGGGTCTAATGATCAAACAATTATTGATAAATGAATTTTTACCAATGCGAGGATATTTTGCACTGTCTATTATCTCGAGCATTATACAATTATTTTGGATATTAATCATTTAAATGTATAATAAGATCAATGATTAACATTAAAGAAGAACATTTGGTAAATATAAGAAATTTAATCTCTATATTAGTATGAGTTTGTAAGGATATATTTGATCAATTACATTCATCATATTATTCATAAAAAATTATAAGGAGTTATTAAAAAAATTAATAAGGATAATGAATACATTAGTACTGATGATTAAAAATTTCAAAGACATGCATGTATGGTTTAAACATCTCAAATCAAACCAAAGGGAGAGTGATTGATTCTTTAATTCATCCAAAATTAGTCTCTAATTGTTTTTATTGATATTATAATTCAATGAATTTCAATAAATTAAATGATATACTCTAATGGTATTAATTGATATTTTATTTATCCACAAATATCATAGATTTTTTACAAAATTTTTAATGGAATTGATAAGAAATTTAAAATAAATTTTAATATTCAAAATAATAGTGGGATAATGATGAGTGATTATTTATTATAAAAGTGGAAAATGAAATATAGAAAAAAATTAAAAAAGGAATAGTAAATTAATAACTGTTAGAGAATAATTCCCTATGAAATTATTAAATATAAATAATGGGAATAAGTTATATAATGGCTTGGGTGATGGTAATGTTCCATTGAATAGAACACATATAATCCAGTTTTTTTAATGGAAGGATTATTTTAGTCCTTCTATCCTAATATCAAATAAAATGATTAATGAATATTAACAACATAAGAAACATAATAATAATAGATAAAAAGGTAAGTATAATGAAATTGATAATGTTAATGTTGGGTATGAAATCTTAGTGTTGAATGGTAAAAATATTATCCACTATAGAAGTTCTAATGTCTTTTTTTTTAATATATATAAAATCTTCTGTCAAATAAATTTTGTATTTGAATCACATTTCCCACCCAATTAATTGTTGTTCAATTATATGTGAAAAATTCTAATGGTATGATGTTCACAATCTCATGTTTATTAAGGTTCTCTGATTCATTCATGTACATATATTCCTGTTGGAACACATATAATTATACAACATGTAAAGTTTTTTTTTATTTTTTGAATAGATTTACCTTATTTATATAGATCCCATATCAATCATTTCAGAAAAGAGAAATCTGATTTGAAATTATAATTGAAACTATGATCTGATTTCTATTTCAAGATAAAGATGAACATCCAATATAAATTACATCCATTTTATATGTATTGATTTTTATTTATTCATGATATATATCTTTATTTGATGGATAAAATTCAAAATCCATGAATTTTCTATTATATGTGAGTTTTGTTTATATCATTTGGAATCTTTTATTTTCCTTCCTATGAATCACAATGTTTGTATTTTAATAAATCATATACATAAAGATACAAAAACATCAAATTATTTATATCGAAGGTAAATTATTGGCTTATTATGAGAATAATCTGATACTATGAAAGGTTATTTATAATGGATTAATTCATGAATGTGTGTCACTAAGGGATGAATGTATTATTCTTGTTTGAAATAAATTTCTAAAAACTATAGTGACCATTAATTATAGATTTAATATTAAGATGTCATTCAGAATTGTGTATCCTTTTCCCCATTTTTATTATTTGTTTTATCAATTATGAGATTCTCAATAAATGTCTAATACTGGTCTTAAATATGGATATGATCAATTTCGGTAAAATTTTATATCGTACCTAAGACAACCATCTGTATGAGGTTTGTATAGTAGGAATTTTGGTGATTTCATAACGACATATGAATATGGCCAATATCATCATTGATTTAATGAATCGATCTATTATGTATTACTTAGATATTTGTGGTTTTCTATATAGAAACTTTTCTTATATATTAAATTAGTGAGTGATGAATGAATGCCACATTATGAATTAATGGAGACCCAAAGGAATGAAAAATTAAAAGTATGATTTTTTTATTTGAAGTTTTTCTCTACATATTGTTTTATTTTTTTCTCAGATGACCACACATGAGGTTATATTAGTGTATCCATCTATAGTAGTAGTTATTTGAATCTTTTTATATACCATCAAATTCCATTATGATATTTATTTTCATTATCATTACGTTATCTATTCTTTGTGATGAATTTATGAAATTCATCTATTATGCATACCATGTTAACATAGAAAGGATTCTAGTTACATTCGATTTATGAATGAAATGAATATTTCAGAGATATAATGAAACTGTTGGTACATTATATTGTGATAACACTAACCTATAGAGGATAAATCTCTCTGATTGTCAATGATGCTTCACGGAAGCGTATATGATTTGTTCTTATACCTAATGGTTCATTCAATTCACACTCCTCTTGTCAATAAAATGTTAATGAAATGAATTTAATAACCCATGACCTAGAGTCATTTGTTTTTATCTAATCCTTAATGATAAATAAGAATTGTCCTTATAGAAAAATGATGACATAGATACTAATTATACATTATTAATGTATAAATTATCCTATATGATGTTTAATATATTTCAAATAATATGGTTGGTGTTTTATGAATGATTATGAAAACATAATATATTACAAATCATGGAAAGAAGTTAAGGTGTTAGATGCTTTGAGAAGATAGAATGGGACTATATATTATATGATAAGCATAAAACCATAAACTACATTTATATATTTTATAATTATTGGCAGTGGAATTATTAAAGGAATATATATAATCATGCTCCGATTAGTGTTCAATAATTAAAATATTTGATGATAAAATATGGACATAATGAATATTTAGATTGGTAAAATTATTGGATAACTATTATTGAGTTCAATGATGATTATGATCAATTGAAAAAACTCAAGAACCTGTTATGTGTCTCATTATTAGATTACATTTATAAGTAGATACTATAATTAGATTTTACCCCATCATTCATTTTTCATTAAAACAATATGATGTTATACATACTGAATGAAAATTTTAAATGATTCAATATTGAGAGAGATATTATAGAGTATGTTTCTCAATTTATGGTATGTTATAATGTTTAGCCTTGGGGAGATACTTCTAATGGTAATTTAAAACAACTACCCATAGAAGAATTGAAAAGGGAAACATCACTCGCGGTTTCGTTGTTAAACTTTTGAATAGATTTAAATTTTCATAAGGATATTTTTTTTGTAATTGATATCCTTAAATTCTTATAATGATTCATTATGATCAAAGAAGATTTATTTATCATTCATTTTACCATGATATATTTTATGGATGTGGTATGTCTTCATGATGTACAATACAATATTTTATATGTTTTTTATCACAGATTTACCATAATAGTATGGGTAATTAATAATAATCCCTTTAAATAGTGTTGTGTATATATTCATTCTACACTACTCAAATATATATTTAGTCTCATTTGACCCCTCAATACTTTTCAGATTTTTTGGTACCATGATTTCTGGAATTAAAACGTTATTTTTATGAACTCTTTAGTCATGTCTAATTGTCTTATAGTGAATATTTTTAATGAAGAATTTAAATGGATAATTATGTATTCGTATATAAAAATATGTAGTGAACTCAAATATATTTTGGGTGAATTTATAATAGTAAATATATTGGGACCTCATCTTGTGGGGAAATAGAATATATGGATATAAATATTTATTAGTATATCACATTATCCCATAGTTTAAAAAAGTGATATTAAAACTGTTATATGAAGGATCTACACTTTAAGGTTTTTTGGAAAATATTATTTTGAATTACTCATTAAAAAAGGCAATGAGATTCAAAAATATAGGAAATATGAGAACTAGTAATATTTTCCCCTTATATATTATTGATCATTTATGGTCTATAGATTTTTCCATGGCACCTAACTCGATCCTCTCATGTTCATAGTATGCTCCCTATATCTATTTTGAGGAAGTAAATATCTAATAATTGACATATACATAAATAATGGTATGTATCAATGTATGAGTATATTTCATATGAAGTAAAACCATTAAAAATTTTATATCATATAATTATAGTGAAACGATGAAAGAGGTCCATTTAGATTAATGTTCTCTCAAGGAATACATGGATCACATATATTATCATGTGGATGTGATGATGTAGAAGTAAAAAAAAATTCATCTTATTGTATAGATTTAGAGAGATAAATTCTATTTAAGATTGATTTTATATGACACCGTAAAATTTTATTTTTATTTATGTACTAATAAATAAGATGTCTTTGATAGATTTAATTACACATAACCCTCAATTTAATTCATTTCCTGATATAATACACCATTATTACCTTGAATTTGGAATTACATAGATTAAAACATTATACAGATTATAAAATATATACAAAAATGTTTTCGTAAAAACAAATTTTATTAATAACATCAATAAAATTGATAATTTTATTTTAAATAAACTAAAATAATGAATAAAAATGATCTTTTATAATGAATTTTTTATGTAATGACTTTCCAAATGAGAAATTATATTAATAAATACTAAGAGTATACCGTAATTAAATTTATAGAAAATAAATGAATAATAATCCAAAAAATATTTTTATATATTTTAATAATGAATATAAATTCATGGAATGATAAAAATTGAGCTTTTTCATAAAATTATATTTTAGTTATGAAATATTTGTATATAAAAAAAATGAAACAAAAAATTATTGAATTTTTTGTTTAATTAGAAAAAAATTTTATATACTAAATAATTTTTTTTAATATTCAATTGATATTTATTAGAACTAATTTAATAAATTTGAATTTTAATTTAGTATTGATAATTTCTTTAGAAATACTTATATTTTCATTGGGTTTTAGGTGTTTATATTAAAATTATTTTTCATATATTAAAATTTATTTTGATAATATGGATTAAATATTTTGAATTATAAAATAAATATTAGTTAATGTGTCTATTTTAAATTTATTTCATATTAAATTATAAAAATAGTAAAATTTTGTTACCATGTTTATTGTTGAAACTAGTTCCCCGAAAGGAAAAACTACGCAATAAGTGTGTAAATTCAACGAAAACATGTAGAGATATTATTATAAAAATATATTTTGATGCTATAAATATCTAAAATATAATTAATGTCCATTTGGATAAAATTATATACGAATTTGAGTTTATATTATTATAAACATTTTGGTATCACTATTTTATAAATCTCCCTCACTCTTAAAAGAAAATCACATTTCAATATTTATTCATGAACTAAGAGAATTATAAGATAGTGAATAATTGCAGAAAACCATCCTTGATTCCATAAATTATATTTATATACCCCTTTATATTAACATAATAATTTATCAAGGTATATGATGTAAGACAATTGATATATCCCAAAGAAGATGTATAAATCATAGCAGAGCTCTTTCGGTTTTATTCAATATTATACCTAATATAAACTTATTTTATTCATCATTAAATAATGTATATAATATCATAAATATAATTAGTATTATAAAATTATTAATTAAAATCTTTTCAACATTTCCTATCTACTATTAAATTAATGTATCGCTCAAGTGTACATGTTGTCTACTTCTCCTACATAATGATATGATTCATTTTCCATCATCCAATATTAATTATTCATTTACAAATACATTTAATAAATATATATATGATAATTAAGAGATTAATATAATTAAATATAAAATATTATTTTAATTATTTATTTTCTTTTGTTAGGAAATTAATACAATGTTGATGTGCATGTATGTAAAACCATCTGTAAAAACAATGTAAATTATTTAACTATGAATACCATTTATGGATGGTAATAAATATTAAAATAATAATTATATATGATATATATATGATGATTAATATTTTGAATATGATATAAATTTGATCAAGCGGTAAAGACTATAACAGCAGAATCAAAACATATAAATATATGAGACTGCTATCACCCAAAATAGCGACTTTCATAAAGAATTGATAATTAATCAGTGGTCTTTTTTCATAATAAACCATATTTTGTATTATATTTGTGATATTATTCTATTACATAATTATAAAAATTTAAATTTTTTACACTTTATAATGAGAAATATATTAATTGATTATTGATATATATGTTTTCATGGTCCATTTCAATGGAAATGATTTCATAATATTTTGAAAAAATATATATTTCAAATAAGTGATTTGAATTTGAAATTGGAAATTTCATCATGAAATGACCAAATTATTTTTAAAGGTATTTTAATCTTTTACAACATTATATGATGATAGTTAATAATCACTGGGGAACTCATCCAATGATTCCATAATTATTATTTTAATATATTATTTATAATTATGATAATTAAATATTTATGAAACAAATTTTTTTTTTCCGAAAGATAATTTATGAAAAATGTAATTTTATGTCGTAATATTATGGAATATATATTAATTCATTATTTTTCTATTTTTTTAGTTCCATTTCATAATTCCAACAATTTTGGAAAAAAAATTTTGTTTTATGGGCTCAAAAGGTACATGATAGGTTATCCCATGGCCAATAAGGGCATTTGTGAAGATTTCATGGGCCTAAAGTAGTTATATGGGTTTTAATCCCAAGAATCGCATGTGATTAATGTCTAGGTATGTATCCATGAATAAAAATTATTTTTTATGATTATGAGACAGCTTAGGCCACTTTTTATGACATGTTATTATGCCATTGTTATGATATCAGGGATCAAGTTCATTTAGTACATTTTAATTCATGTATTTTAAATAGATTCTCATTTTTACATGAGTCATTATATATATGTATATAAATTTATTTATTTTATTGATTTATAAATTTATATCATATATTATTATACCTATAAGTTAATTTTATTCTTAAAATAATTATTGATTTATATCTTTCTTATTTTTCCTTTCTATGAATTTGATATCAACCTCTTTTATATTTTTGTTTCCCCATGATTTGAAAAATAGTATGATATATATTATGATATATTATATATCTTAGGTGGGGGTTCATTGAGAAGAACATAATTTGAGATAATATATATATATATTATGTACTAAATGGTTTTACCCTTGTTTCTAAACACAGTAAACCATTATTTTTTTAGAATGGATTGTAATGATTTGGAATGAATATTTTCTATTTACTATAAAAAAAATTATTGAATTGTTGGTTTAACTATATAGAGTTCATGAAACAAATCCAAAATCATATTTTGGGACTCGAAACTCTCTGATGGATGAATTTCAGTTTACCAAGTATTTTCCCTTATGGTCAAACCACACGATATTAAGGGAAATTGAGATCATTTTATGTGGTACCAACTCCATGGATATAGGACCTGAAAAATATATCATATGTGGGTTACCCATAAAACTAATAAAATATATATTATTTGATATTCCATGGTTTCTATAATACGAACCACAGTTAGATAATTTTATTTGAGTTTATGGCAACATATTGTCACACATGATGAAGGATAATGAAATGGTATATACATGTGTCTCTTGAAAACTATATTTAATATGGAGTGAATCTTATGAAATACCACATAATCTTATTATGCAGTTTTGAGAAGCACCCCTATACCAATTCATGAATATAATATATTTTTGGAGAGAAGGTTTCTCTAGAAATTAGATTAATTTTAAATAGTTTTATATTCCAATTTCGTCAATGAAACACATGCTCTACGAAAAATATCTTTATATAGTCGTTTAGTTTGTTACAAACGATTTTATTGGATAGATGAAGAATACAAAAATATCTTATGAAAAAACTATGACTACATGAAATAGGATTTTTATGAGAATTTTTTGATAATGGCTACACCCACGCCATTGTATAGATTCGATACATAACCTAGACTAAGAATTATGCATTTTTATATGAAATCGTCATTTATTTATTGTCTCATTTTAACCTAGCCTCACATTTAATAATATATCAAAATATACCTAAAATGAACAATTCTCAACCACAAACCCTAGGTCAATTATATATAGTGTTCTAAATCATTAATTACATGGACCATATCCAAGAATGTGCTTTACTTTTGTAAACAAGAGTATCAGAATAAGTGTTGTGAGCATGCCATTGTCTTTTGTTGCCTTCCAAAAATAAACTATATAATCACTATTTTAACTACTTACCATTTCATTGATCATACAATGACCATGTTACATATCTTACACCCATGATGAGGATATATAATAAAAGGGAAAAATTTATTCATATTGTTCTCACCACCTACAAGAATAGAGTTATTGTCTAAGGATATCCATCCAAATAATGACATAAAAACAAAAAACACAACCTAAATAATTTTTTAAATATAAATTAATTTCTATTTTTTTAAAGAAAAAATATCAATCCCTTACAAATTTGTGTTTTTAATATGGAATGCCTCACAATTGAATAAAATCCCAGATAGACAGATAACATTGGAACTAATATAACTAGGAAACTGATTTGAATCGATTCCCAATCCATAATGGTATGCTTATTCACCAATTCTCCAAGGAGTCACACCTTAATTTCCATTCAAATAGGCACAGCCTTTGGAGAAACACGAAAATCTCAATGCTATACCTAAAATCCACATTAGTTATGCTTTATACATGGGTTCCCATTCCCACTATCACGATATTTCTATTCATTCCCGCACATCAAGTGATTTTCTAAGGGACATAAACTGAGGTCCTATGAATATTATTACATTCACTCAGGCCCCATATATGGGATCTTAATACTCTATTGTCACATATATAGGTTTCAATTCACCACATTTACATACCTAGATATCAGTTTTCCGTAGTCAACAACATGGGTGGACAATACAATATTCCTAATAAGATCAGAACAAAAAATCCCAACTAGGATTAGTGACATTCTATGTTTGAAGGCTATTGTCTATATCCTTACATTTCAATCATTGATCCCCCATAAAAATTTACACAGTCAGGGAATGAAATTTTTTAATATAAGAAATATTTCATTTTTGGTATCTATGTTTCAAAAATTGACTATAACAATTACATTTATCTTTGGTACCAATATTTGTTACATGAAATTTTTTATTCAGGATCTTCATAATTGTTTCATCATATTCTATGAGTTTATATTTTACTCTTGTATTTTGAATGGTTCATGAGTTTATATTATTCTTTTGGTTCCTAAAATTAATTCATATGATTATTATTTATGAATAATCCAAAAATGAAATATCATTATAAATTGCTAAACAATCCTTTTCATTTCAAATTTTATATAATATCATACAATGTATGACATTATATTACATAGAAACAGACCTTATCACTTGACCCTAATTGGTATAACATGACATTTTCTATAACACTATTATATATCGGATTTTATTTTCACTTATGATGATGAAAATGAATATTATTTTTTGAATATATTTTCTATTATTTTAATATTATTTTTTCTATAAATTATTATATGATAACATTTAACTACTATATCATTGTAGTAGATTAAATTTAAATTGTTTTAAAAATGGGATCATTTTTTATTTTCTTGGATAGTATTGTTTTGAATTATTTTACTGATATCTGTTAAGTTTAATTAAATAATTATTTTTATAATAATATCGGAAATTATATAGAGTATATATATAATATATTACATGTAATGTTCATGATTATATTTTATAGGGGAATGTAGTAAAAATGTAGGTCCCAACATGGAAATACAACAAGGGAAACCCCTCCAACCACATAGTGGAACTGAAGGTCAAACCTGAGATACATGAAACCAAAGATACCTTGCTAGAAATGTATTAGTGATTATGAGAACCTAAATAGGTTAGGAAGAAAACTATTAACATGATTGGAACCTATTTTGATCTCATGGAACTGAAATGAAGGAAAGTGTGTCAGCCATCTCTATATGTGTGTATATGTTTTAAATGTGCCTACCTCAGTGTCAGATCAAATGATCATTTGGAGTGCATTATTAACAACCCACTATTCTAAAGGGCTATATATTGTTTTTTAAAATGTGAACATAAAATGTACATCTCCAATAACTGATGTAGTTATTCAATAAATTTTCTAATGATGTTTATATAATATATCTATTACTTATTTCATTAATCTTATAAATACACATCTATTCAAGATTCATTTATGTATTCTAGTATTATGGTATTGTGAAAGAAGTATTGATGAATAAAATTGAACTGTAAATATATTTTTATGATCAAGAGTTTGATATGATATAATCTCAAAATCATGTTTGTAACTATGATTCTCATGAATGCATTACTAAAAAGAAGAAATTCTCTAAAGAATAATTGTACATGACAATATTTCATCACTAAAATTATCAATTCTAAAACTATAACTATGTCACTATTAAATGTATCCACAAAAGTATGACCCATACTATATTTGATGATTGTAGTAATAGTAGAATTATCATCTTCCATAAATGATATTTTTTATCTTCATTATCTGTAGAAATTGTCCACAATGATAGATCTATTTTCTCTTAATAGTACGCCATTATTTATTGGTATATCTATTTTTTTCAACCATTCATCTCAAAAAAACGTGATCCACTCATCTACTAACTATATATTTCTTCAGTCAATTGAAGATATCATATCCACACACTGATGGTTGTTTTTTGCAACACTAGTGGTAGTTTTTATATAATCGTTGTTTAACTACAAGAATCATATGGATAAACATTGAACCTCACTTATGAAATAAATATCCACCAACGGTAGCACATCTCTTCAATATGGTGGTAACTCACATCGAAAAAAATGATTTTACCCCATTTTTTATGTCATTATTGATATTAGCTATTCATTACTTTGAACAAGTGGTAGTATCACCCACCATTCCAATAAAAATAGATCATTTCTAAAAATAAGGATCACTGCATAAATTGTGAGTGACTATATTTTTTTATGGTAAATCAGCTTATATTTATTTGTTGTGATACTAGAACCAAAATTCTATCAATTGTTATTTATTATTTATCTCAACTATTTAATTCTTCTCTAAATTAAAAAAAATGAAAATATTATAAATACTGTAATTGAAAAAATGAAATTTTCAATTTTATATATTACTTTTCTTCTAATATATAATTACAATTTTTTATAAAATATTTGTAGAGTATTTTATGTAGAAAAATATGAGCATTATTCACCACACTATATTTATGTCTTTTTAAAATTTTATTAAATTTATTGTTTATTAATGTTATTGTGATTATTTTATAAATTATTGTAATATAATTTTTTAAATTCTCATGATGGATGTTTTAATTTTTTTTATATAGAAATAAAATAGGTAAATTATTATTTAAGATTCATCATTGTATTTCCAAAAAAAACTAATCATAATGTAATACATTGTTAAAAAATAATAGGTTGCATACAGTTTTTGGAAGATTAGGAACTCTTAGAATACATTATACATAATGAAGCTACAATAGTATGTTGAAATTTTATCAATGGATTTCAATAATATAATTTAGTTTTTTTATAATAAATATCACAATATACTAAATACAGAGAATTTATTGAACTCATTTGACCAATAATTTCCCCCACTTTTGTTTCCATGATGATATTATAAATTTTTTTATCTATATAATTATAAACTGTTGTAGGATGAATAATAAATTATCATCAATATCATCTTCATAAGATTTATGTTATGAGATTATATTCTTTTAATTTTTCATCACATTATTCATTATATAGTCAGGTTGTAAATTTTCATGTATGGATTATGATTTTCCCTATAAAAACAATGTATTTTATGGTGCTTATTATAAAACAAAATAGGATGTTATGTGTTGTTCCACCTTACGAAATTTAAATTATAAGACACTGTTTAAACTCTTGAAAAATTCCTAGGTTGTGCCTCTCATTATTTTTAATAGGAAGAGTCCTTAATGAAGATATCATACCTCAAAATGCGAGTTTCCAAGATGGTACCAATCTTCTGACTGAGTAGACATGGATGATGAGTGGACTAGGATTTTGGGTAATTGAGCCAATATATAATATCTATGTTTGATTATTTTATTTATAATGCAATACTCATATTGGATAAAGAACACACAGATGACAACACAAATAATAAAACCCATGTTTTTTTTTTCAAGTTACTATTTACAACCTCCAGTCATTTTTCCATTAACTAGGATATAACAATTCATAACACCACAAATCACTAATTATCTTACTTCTTTTTTTTCTTCATTTTAATCCTTAAATACATAGGAATGATTTTTTTTTGTGAGATTACATTGAACTAATCATCATAAAACATAATTTATATGGATGAAAATAAATTTTATGAAATATATTAGGATTTAATTCCAATGATGGATGGATTCCAAAAAAATATTCATTCATTGATGGATGTATATATGTATATTGGTAAAATTAATAAAATCCTACCAGAAATATTTAACTGTAGAAAATTAAATCATCATTGAGAATATATGTTAGCTACCCATTGTCGATCCAAATTCACAAGTATGTAATACTCTATCTATCTTTGTGGTTATTTACAATGTTATGAATATTTTGAATTATGTTATACGAAAAAGTTTATTTATTAATATTTTATCTTTTAATACATCCCATGATATATCGTGAATACATATATTCATTTATAGTGGGACTGATGTATTCAAAAAGACCACGTAAATAATTATCCAAACTTAATACCTAGACATCAAGATAGATGTTGACGTGTTTGGGAACCAGCTGTTTGAATAGTTTACAAGTATTACAAATTGTATAAGTTCTCATGTTGATGTAGTTTACAAAATAGATCAAGTAAAAATGGAACACAGATAATAATAAAAAATAAGGAAGGGGAATAATATTTCCTTTAATGAGAGTATTTACTTTAAATAAAAGAGATTTTATATACTCATAATATCATTCTTGTAGTAATATCTAGAGTAAAAAACATATTGGATGATGTGTTCATAAATAGAAATGGATAAAATTTATTCTTAATTTAAGGAAATCTATAATAATATTGAATCTGAAATTTAGGAAGTTGATAATGTTATGGATCACTTTAGGAACTTGGATTATATGTTTTTGGAAAATGAACAATGTAAGATAATGATAATAAGAATTCTAAAAAAATTTACCTCAAATTTAAATTATAATAATAATAATGATTATTTAGAATTAATCAAATTTTAGTGAAGGATGATATGACATATATGAATGTACTATACCTAAATAAATCATCCAAATAAAAAAAATGAAAAATTAGAAAAAACTCATAATTTTATATAGGTTTGGATTTCTAAGAATGTTCTGACTCAATAAGTGATTCTAGGAATGAATATTGTACATGGAACCATAATTTGAAGGGTAAATAATGTGATGTAATTGAGTTGCATTTCACTCAACTACATACTCCTTAAAATGTATATATTATTTATATATCTAATGACTATTTGAATACTCATTATAATTAATATTATAACTCAAAATGTATAAATTGTAAACTCAAAAAGATTCGAGATGAAAATTAGGATTTGAAAAATAATTATGATTGGATAATTTAAAGGTATATTGATATAAAATTTGAAAATAATAAATATGTTAAAAATAATTAGAAACTTAAAATTGAATCATATAATTTGACTATACATGATTCAAATAATCCGAAAACTAATGAAAATTATGATTATGAAATGATAAAACAAAAATTGGTAAAAGAACAAAATAATTTTTGGCAGTGATTGATAACGAGAATGAAATAATATGTAATTTTTTGAGAGTTTTCACTGATGTTGAGAATGATTCTATAAATCATATATAATATTATATAAAACATTGAAACATAGATTATATATCTAATGTAATGATATATACTTATTTATATAATATTAAAAAGGATATTATTAATTTGAGTAATGGAATTTATAAATCATAATGAAAATTTAACTATATTATTTCATGGTATCAAAAAATATGAAATAATTATGTCTATTATTAAACAAAAATATAATAGGAATGGTTTTGTTTATATAATTTTTACTCAAACGTTAAATACGAATAACATAATGAAAATATCAAAATGATTTATTTATATCATGACGTATATTATTTTAGAATGAATGTGAATTTTCAATAAAATGATGAATAATAATTTAATGATAACTTGGTCCTTTATATTAATTTATTTCAATATATATGGTATTATACATCCCACAATTAAATTATTTAAACAAATTTGTGTTCCAAAATATTACGAAAATTATCTAGTTGGACCCTATTTTATATGGGTACGAAACATTATTCTAGTTTTTTATTTACATAATATTTGAGGTAGAAGTTTAAATTAATGATATTATTTATACTATGGATTCTCCATGAACATAAAATGCGATATTTCAAAAAAATTATTATTAAAATCATTTGGTGGTGGTGAAGTCACATTGGGGGAAAACACCTAAGGTCTCATTTCTGGTATTAGTGAAGCTAGTTTTTCAAAAACTATTATAAGTTCTAAATTATTATTGATTGTAGGTTTAAATCACAATATAATATGTTTATAAAAAACATCTATTGATTTTTTTAATGATATATTGGATAATGATAAATTTATTATTTTGTAAAGTAAATATGTTTTATTTTCAAAATAAATATTTTATCATGTTCATATTACATTAATTTTATAATATAACTGACTAAAATGTTATGTTTTTAAATGATATTGATGAATATGAAATATTGGGGCATAAGCGTCTTGGGAATGAAAATTTCATACAATTGAAAAACTATAAAACAATGAATATGTTTTGAAATTTACAAAATCATGTATATGTATGTTATATGTTATGCCTATTTAAAGATAATGCTTTAAAAACATATATTTAAATCAATAAAATATATCATATCATCTTGATTTGTATAACTTATAGAAATTTAAATATTTAGACCTATTAAACCTATATTTTTTAAAAATATGAAATGATAATTTTATATAGTAGATGCGTATAGTGTATTTTTCTAGATTTTCGTCATGTAATAAAGATATTAAACTCCAACTAAATTTTGATTTTTATGTAAAATTATTCAAATATAAAATAATCACACAATAATATACATTATAATTGATAGTGGTTGTGGTTTTATAATTTATAATTTTATATTTTTTGTCAATAAAATCGTTAAAAAATTATTTATAAACTCATATGTCCCCATGATGGAGTAGTATATTTGAATAAATGAATATATAAATAGAATAAAGGGTTAGATATTATCTTCTAGAATTTCATTTTCCAAGAAATTTATCTGTATAGTTTTTAAATATTACCTTTCATGTTTTGAATAAATTATTTATTAGACATTTTTTTAAATATGACAGCTTATGAACTATATATTGGGATTGAACCTGAATTTGGATATTTTTGGGTCATTATTTGTAATTATTTTATCATAAATACAAAAAATAATTTAGTAATATTTCTTCTCAAAGAGATGAATCAATATTTTTAGAATATTATAATAATATAAAGGTTTATAGATTTCTTACCTAGATACCTTTTTTTGAAGTGTATTTACATGTCACGTTTAATAAACATATAAATAATAAGAAAATATGATTTAATAATAGATGATGAAGATAGTGGGGAAATTAATTTTGGTTATGATAGTGAACATAATATGATAATTCGTTTGATATGAAAGATCATATATATTCCCAAACATATCCCAAATTTTGGAAATAAGATTATGTTGATATTATTGAAAATGAAATTGGAAACATCTAATCTAGCATACAAACCAAAAAATCCATTTACCATAATGTGAAAATTATTCTTCTACTGATGAATTTTATCCAATCAATATCGATAATTTGTAAATTGACTAAAACTTGATAAATTCAATTAATGATGGATTATACCTACATTATATATATAAATTGTGTATTTTTTATTGATTTTCAAAAAGAATAATTAATAATATAAATTAAATTGATTATTATAATATGTGTGATAAATATAGTGTTATATTTAGATATAAAGTAGTCCTTTTAGCTCAAGGTTATTCCAAGGAATATAGAATTAAAATTGATGATTATTTTTCCCTTTATTTTATATTTAAATAATTAGTATTTTATTACCCTTTTCATATTTTAAAAATATAGAACTAGTAAAAAAATTTATACAGAACATATTTTTAAATAGTGTAATTTCTATGGAATCCATATGTTAAGAAAAATCCATTATTTTAAAATTATGAATTTCCCATTCATGATTTTGAACATAATAAAGATTTATATGGTGTAAAAATTATCCTCCTGCTTGTTTTGAATGAAAAACTAAATGTTTAATAAAAATGACTTTTTAATTATATGGTTGATTGACCATTGTTTATAAATATAGTTTCATATGATATACTTGATATAAATATTTATTTTTAAGAAAAAGTATTTCTATCAACAAATGATTTTCTATTTGATTAATTTTTAAAACACATGACATATGAATTTCACATGATCATAATCGGGGAACTAAAAAAATTTCTTATACTAAAAATCAATCAATCAAAATATTTACATTATTTATATCATGATAATTTATCTATGGAAAATTTTAAAAGTATTGTTCTTAGATTATAGTAAAACTATGATAAAACAATGTGTAAAAATTCAAAATTATACTTGTAGGAATTTTTTATGTTAGTTGATATTAACACTATAGGGGAATGACAAGGTACTTTTGGAATCTCCCTGATACTATAATGGATATAATTTTTTCATTATGTTTATATGCTTGATCTCAACCCAACCAATAGTAATTTTATATTAAAGTAGTTAAGAGAGTAATTATATATACTAATATATTTTTATTCACAATTTTCATCATATCTTTATTGTTTTTATTTATTTTGTTATTTCGGTTCTATGTTTTGATTTATAGACTTGACTGGAAAAACATAAACGATATGTTTCATTTTCTATGTAAAACATTAATTTCATCGATATTAATGAAACTAATATTTATATGATTTTCTATAGTTGATACATTTTGTGTTTCTATTACTATTCATTCAATAAGTATGTAGATATAACATAATGTATGTGATTCTAATTATTCTTGTTAAATATCCAATCTTCATTGACAATACATGTGAAATTTATATTACTAAATACACTATAATGAAATCTACATGAAAACAAAATGTGGTTACCTTTAATTTTATTAAGAACACATAAATAAAACTAATATATTTTAATAACATGTTCCCATAGAAAATAAATTGGACGACACATTCACAAAACCATTAGATTATTTCAAATTTGAGGAAATGAAATTTTAATTTGATTTTATTAAATCATTATATTTCTATTTTGAATAATTTATTAATTGAAAAAACTAATATTAATTCTATTTACATGTATCCTAGAATGTATTTTTTATTTTTTTATTACTTATTTTTAATTTTTATGTAACATAATATTTTAAATATTTAATATTCATTTTTATTTTGATTAATTTCCAAATAAGGGAGAAAGTTGTTTTTATTTAATAAAAGATCATTTTTATTTAATAAAAATGGAGGATATTGTTACTGTATAAAAATTTGTTTTAATATTTTTTTAGTTATTTTGATAAATTACTAATTCATGACCATTAATTACTATAACCTCACATTTTATAAAAATTATCAAAGTCTTAATAATGTAATAATAATTTATTTTCATGTATTAATTTTTTTAAAAGATTAGTGATAATATAGGAATATAGATATAAATTTTCATTTTTTTATAATATATTCAAATATATTGTTAGTATATATAATATATATTTTCATTATACAGATGTTTTTTGGTTGGATATATATACAATACAACCAAAACGTAAAATCGCACTTAAGAAATTCATTCAGCATCATAGGGGATCACTTGTTCGATCAAATTACAGATACACCCCATGAGACCCATCCATGTAACAAGGGTGATATTGAGAACCTATATAGGGTCGGAAAGTGAATATTGGAAGACATGTACCTTCTTGGTGCACATGGTGATGTGGTAAGGTAATGCGGGTTCTATACCTAATATATGATTGTGCAAGTGTTTTGGGTTCCAAACCTTATGTTTGATATAATGATAATAAGACTCTCATTATTAATATATTAATGCTCTAAATGGTTATAAATATATGTTCTACTTAGATATGGGTAGGAATTTTTCCTCCACATTAAATGATATATATAGTCTATCATCTCACTAATCCATTTGATGTTATCTGTTCTATTATAAAACATTCATATTCTTCCCCCAGTGATATTTAATTTTCATATGATTAGTCCCATACACTTAAGTTTACATGATAAAATTTAGGGATCAATGAATGTTAGTAATCTAATTCTATGCTCCTGAGTATTATATCAAAAAATATCGACATCATGGAAGAAACCACATATTTCATGCAAGTGGTAATCTGAAGAAGATAATTTGTTCGATAAAAACATTATGCCCATGATTTTATCCCCAAATAATGGATAATCTAAGACAATAAATTTTGGTCTATTTGATCTATCTAATAAAGTAATACATTTCCATTATTCAAATACAGTAGATATATTCAATGATATTACCTTCATCAACGGTATACCATTATCCACAATTGACGTAGAATCCATTCACAACATTAAATCCCAATTCACATAATGTCATATCATATTAAAAAAAAGTATATCATATTAATCTATAAATTATGTCTCTATAAATAGAATATATGCTAAATCATGTATGATAACACATATCATTCTCTATATAGTACCATTTCTACACATTGATGGTAGTATTGTTCTACACCTGTGGTTTTTTTCTATAATGGATGTTTACATAAATAAAAACATGGTCAATAATTTACCATCTAGCATGCAATCATAATCCAAAAATTATAGATCCATCACATTTATATAGTGGTATCATGTCTCCACAAAAACGTTACACCATGATAGTTCCTTGTATCAATGATAATAGTATTGCATTCCATTATATGAATGGTAGTATCATCTACAACTTTACATAATGGATCCTTTCTATATGGGAGATTCCTTATTAAATATTAGATTCTACAATGCGATGGTAATTTGGAAAACTATAGATTAGTGTAAATGGAATATCATTATTCTACCTCTGGTTATTTATTTATTTTATAACAATAAACAATAGTTTTAGAAATTTATAATTTATAAAATTTGAAATTGTAAAATATAAATATTTATTATTAATACTCATTTTTTAAAATTTTTATTATATAAAATTGCATTTTATGTAAAATAAATCATCACATAGTGTTCACATACCCATATCATATATTTGAAATTCTATTTTTATGAATTTTATGTATTTCATTCATCTCCGTGTTTTTTATTTTTTTTAAATAATTAGTATTATATATATATTTATGATGACCATACTCAAATATTTATTTTCATTTTACCAATAAATAAAACAAACTAAACGTTTTATTAAATATAATGAAATATTTAGAAATAAAGAAAATATGAAAATTATGTTTTTTAATGTTCTAAATCAGGGAATGATTTCATTGGTCAGTTGACCGATCTCAAAATATCATTGATTTAATGAATCATGATAAGGTTATTGAAATGTTATCATTGGATTAAAAAACACATTTATATTTATTCAATAATAAAATTAAAAAATTATAAGCGACATTCAATAAATGATTCCTATTTGACCAATAACATTATCATATTCTATTAACTTGCAGATATCACAATTTTATTTTACACATACCATCCACTAATAATATTGTAGGAATGATCATCTAAATTATTCATCCTCATTTTCATAATGATAAAATTTTGATAGTTTCTTATTTAATTTCATATATTTTTATCCACCCCTCCTGTATTTATTAAAATAAATTAGTATCAAATAAAGAAAAAATCATAATGATAATGATCCTAAATCAGAAAAAAATATTTTACACATTAATGGAGCACAATTACAATTTGGATGATATTATATCCAAATGTTCATACTTATATTTAGTTACAAAATATATTGACCATAAACATGGGTCAAATGAGATATAGTATATATCTTATTTTCCATGCATTTAAATTGAATTCTTTTAGTTAAGGAATTTTGTTGGATCTAATAATATTATGAAATTGAAGGACTTATAATCATGTCCTAAATCGATAACCATATCACAAAATAGTAAATAATACCCCTAATGAATTGATCTATTATCCCTTCATCTCAATCGCTAAAATTATTCTTCATCGCCACCATATGTGATATAGAGGTTTCATACATATGGAATTTTGGACAGTCATGTAAGACTGAATATATTTTTTATGTGAACATGATGAATTGAATCCATTTAATGTAGTTTCTAAATGCATCTATCATAAAAAGGATCCATATTTTTTTGGATCAAGGTATTACCTAAACTATTACAAAAATATAAGACTAATACCATGAATGTGAAAGGAGATTCATACTCTATTATGTGTATGTATGACCCGAAACCTATAACCTGTATGTGTACGTTGTGTTACTAACATAGTAAAATATATTAAGGGCCAAAACTATCCAATATATAATTCTCTTAGGGGGATACCTACCATGTCCCAACATTGAACACCTCAAATAAGCCCTATTATAACCATTATGAGACTATGATATAAATAACACTAAAAAATGGACCATAATATTGATGATAACCCTAAATTTATATTCAAAATATAGAAATCCTAATAAAATATTTTACAATTAATGAATTATAATTCTATATTGAGACGTTATCAACGATTCATTAAAAAATGATTGTATATAAAAAATATTTTCACTAAACATGAGATGTTAAAGAAACAAGGTATGATTGGATTGTATGATTATTACTAGACATGAAAATTTATTATATATCTTATTTCAAAATATTTTACATTAAATTTGATGTATGGTAACTATTATGGGGTTAAATCCATATAATCAGTCATATTGACTCATCATACATGAAATGGTCATTAGGTTACAAGACATGTGGGCCTCATTGATTGGAATGGGTGTGTATTACTAAATATCGATTTGTGGATTTATCTAACATTGTGAGTTATCAGTACCTAGAAATAATTATCATCAAATAATGTGATTTGGTCCATACAGTATTGCATTCTACAACATTATCTATTATAGAGAAATAATATATTCTGAAAATCAGAATGTTGTGTGATATTTTGGTAATCCAGACAAGCCATATCCATCAATATATAAATTATATGTAATGTTTTTTGGGAATGATTCTCTATATAGTGGTATTTTTCCTTCTTAAAATCTCATTCTTTTTGAATTTTTTTATTTGTATTTTCAACCATAAATCATTCTAGTTATCAAAATTTAATCCATGGAACCACCCACCACCTTCTACATTACTCGATTCCAGCTCCCCATCTAGACAACCACGATCTATATTATCCACTAACACCTCCCCATCATGAGGACCAGAATAAATTTGTTTCATTAGTTAGATATCAATATAATATCCTCCTCTTAGGTATCATACATGAATCTTCAACTAGTTCATTATATTCATGTAAGAACTAATGTCGTCATATCCATGAAACTAGCTGAGATGTTTCCTGAAACCAACACTACCAAAATACTGGATGATGAGAAGTGAACCAGTGGTCAAACATATCAAATATTAATATAATGGGAGAGATATTTAAAAAATGGGATTTAAAATTAATGTAGTAGAATGAATTCCCTCATGGAAACTACCATTATATTAATATTGTGTCACTAATATATAAGCTGGTGTGAGAAAAAATATGAGAAAATAGTGGTTGATTGGTTTATAATATAACCAACATTTTTCATTTTTACAAATTACTAATCATCACAAAATACCAAATTATAAATTAATCAAAAATAATAACTAGATTTAATTGTTAATATTTTAAAAAAGAATGTAATAATTAGAATTAAAATTAATTATTAACGGATCAATAATAAAAATTGATTATCCTACCATCGTGGTGTAACATTGATTCTCTTAGTTTCATTTAACCATTTTTTTAAAATACATTTAATCCTCCAAAAAATATAATTATAAAATTCTACATTATTTCTTGGGTATCTAATTTCAATTATGGATATCCAATATAAACTTGATTATAGATAACATATAATTATATTTTAATATAATCAAATAATATAATTATGTCTTATATTGGGATTGTCTTAGGGCACAAAACATGAAAATAAATATATCCATCCTATATAAAACTCCTCATCTGAAATCAAACAATGCTATAATTTATTAAAACTAGGGATCCATTTACGATAAATAAATGATTATAAATAGATTCATATGTGGGTGTAAAATATTATATATAAAAAATATTAAACACTTCATAAGGCTATATGATTATATAATAATTATTTCAATAGTAAAATACGTTAATTAAGATCGAACAAAAATATTTTAAATGAATTAATGAAAAATAAATATCAATATAACCTCTCCAACATTATGGGTTACAATATCTTCCCCACATATGAGTAATTTCATCCAGAAAAGAACAACATACAAAAATAAGTGGCACTTATGATCTCAAATATGATTCTTATCTTCCCATGAGCTCTAATGATGTCTCTCAGGCTACCAAGGTAAATGGTATAATTGATCATGCACAACCCACTATATCCATGACTTGTGATATGCAGTATGTGTTTAACCCAACATTGAGGTTACAGAAATTTAAAAGAAAACATTCCAACCATTTATAAGATTTATAAAGGCATGTAGAACATTTGGGATAAAATGACTGTCAAGAAAATACCCTTAAACTATATTATGCTAAATTTTTTAAGAACATACGACTTATTTATATGAATTCAGATGGTCTACAACTTTATTCTAGGTGGTAATTAAAATGGATATATTTTTTCCACATATGACACCATGTCACATGATTTCACATATGTATCTATTACACTAACAATTTCCTACCAGAAAAAAATAACAAAGTTCCATTAAATGAGGTGTCTTATAATTTCTCCCATACTCAGCCTTAGAATGAAATATTCAAACACTATAGTGTAAAATTTAGTTGTATGATAAATCCATTTATTATAAGTGATCATCTGTAATCATAAAGAAAATTTACACACAATTCAAATCAGTTGGGTAATGGTTTTCAACATTCTTCTTATAAAAGGAGAGATACTATGATATAAACATTATAGTACTCTATATTATGAATGTCCTCCAATTTTAGAAAAAAGGTACATGTAAATATATCATAAAATATAATATAAATCCAATGTTTAGGTATAATATTTCCTCAAATTGTCATATTGTAGATAATAAAAAACCCAGTATTCCTTAATAAGATGATGTCCCAATCCACATATTTATTTAACCCCTTAGATACATCAATGGAGTAATCATTTTAATGAATGACCTCACATATAACATAATAAATATATGACACACTATCATTGTCAGTATATGTAGGTTCCACTATTATAAAATGAAATTATGAATTTTCTACTTTCCAAATGTAGGGACAGTTCACGTAAGTGTGGAACATTGTCATGAACACACATCAAGTAAAACATTTTCCAAATTTAATAATAATTTCCTACAATGGAAACCAACCAGTGTTCATCAACTACAATCGTCAAGAAAATTGTTAGGTGAATCCCAGGACACTATAGTGTCAACCATGTATCTGAACACTTCTCCTTTCTATCATTTTTCATTTCCCTATAATTAGTTATCATAATGATGGAGTTTTCAAATAGAGAATATATCATGTAATTAGATCCCTTTTGGAATCTATGGATAAATCATAAAATACTTTGCATGATCATCCACTAAAATAGAATATATGGGGATTTAATATACTTGTATGATATATATTAGTCTATGAAAGGATGTAAATATAGTTCATGATGTCAATTAACATGGAATGTGTATTCACCCGTAAAAATATAATTTCAAGTAGTTCATAGTATCTTCAATGACACATAAAAATATCCAATAGGATGTTATCCCAGTAAATAAAATGTTGATTATGTCAATAGATTGGGTTTAACATTGAGAACCAATTCACTAATTTCATGTGTTTAGAGAGATTATCATTTCAAAAAAGTGGATAAATTTATTTGAATTTGACTTGAATTAAATGATGATAATTATTAAAAAGGATCAAAATTTTTACATATATATTAAAAATATAATTTCAGTCATATAGGGTGACACATATGTCATGATATATAAATTTTTGAAATGAATTATATCAATAATTTTAACATCCTATTCCCTATAAGGTCAATTTGTTAAATTTTTTATATAATTATTGAGTTATTCGATAGTATTAAAATAAATAAATATATATATTATTTAGGATAAATAATTTGTATATTCTATAAAATTTCCATTTCATTCCTCTGTGATTATTAAGATATGGAACTGTATATAATTTATAATAAATAAATCTATAACCAAAAACACGGTACATATTAGCTATAAGTTTTATAGGGTTGTCCATAATTTATTACATGGATGTTACCATTGACCATTGTATGTGATCATCTAATTATACTCTTTATTACATGTGACTTTGTTTCAATAATAATTTTTAAAGACCCAGATTTTCTAAATATTTTTTTTAAATTATATGGGAATTTTACGAGTATGTAAAAATTTACAGTGCGTGATTCTGAGGCCTGGTGTTCCCGAAATTAATTTCTGATCATTTTTTGGGTACATTCTGTAAACATACAAGCGGGTTTTTTTACATTTAAACAAGTTCTTTTAATTGAAATATGAGGGAAACATTGAAATCACAATGCGAGTATTATCGTATAGATACTGTCATCTTGAACACAATAGGTCGAGGGTGAAAGATAGATTTTGTGTTTTTTGTTGAAATGAAAATGAAAATAAAATAAAAATTTATTTTATTTCTAATAAAATATTCCCACATGAATTAAAATCCCCATTTTGATTTCATAAAGATGGGGAACAATTGTACTAGAACCCCCCCCCCCCAAAATTAAATCCTAGCAGTGGGAACCACGCTATCCCCCTTTAATTAGTGATAACTCTTCGACGTTTTGACATAAATTTATTAGAACATCTCCCTATTTAATTTTTGGAGTCAACTAAAAATTAATAAAATGTTTCCCCATTTTAATTATGCCAACCTAATTGATCTTCTTAATTTAAATTACATTTTCACCTTTTTCCATTGCGGTGGACTTGGTTGGCAATGGAGAAGGGGAGAACATGTCATGGAACACTCTCTCCTATGAATAACACCTCCCAATAAAGACTATCTTCAACGAAGAACGTTCCATCTTCTCCAACAAAGAATGTGCCACCTCTAATGTAGGATTTCCTCATGAATGATGAACTGAAATCCTCCCTTCCCTCCTCATCGATGTCAATGAACCTCTGAGGTAGGGGTTTTTTTTCATGTTTTACATTGATTTATCCTCATGATCTTCCTGCTACCAAACTATTGCGGAGGAACATGCCAAAAGAACACAGCCTGATCCCTTCACCGTTCTTCATTATTGGTGTGTTATTCGTGATGGAGGAGGACATCCACTAACAATGGTGGGTAATGTGAATGGTGATGGACACCACGGCCAGCCACAATGATGACGGAAGTGAGACCACACCACTAGAGAAGGGCCGCGACCCTTCAACCGCGACAGAGCAAAGGCGGCGGCCGACCACAAGATGGGGTAGGGGGCGTGTGATTGTGCCGCCCAGTGAAGAAGGGTCGCATATTGTTCCTTTATGACGAAAAAAGGACTTCCGACCAAGCCGGTAGCTGGTGAAGGCGTGGCGGGTGACCACAACATGCAGAGAGGATGGATGGCCATCCAGCCAGCCCCGGCAGACCGCCGCATCACAGACGCCCCACTCTGCTAGCCGCCCAGCACGGGCTGCGCATCGAGGGATGGGCTTCCCGGTGTGGACTGGGCCAGACTCAGTGGGTCGGGCCGCACCATGAGACGGATTGGGCCACATGTCGGGGCGGACCCATCGGGTCGGGCCAGGTCGAACCAAATCAGGCCACCCTGGGTCGGGTTAGGTCGGGTCAGGCTATGCTGGGTTGGGTTGGGTTGGTCTGACCTGGTCTGACTGATCTCAGATGATTTTGGACCCATCTCATTCATTTGACCATAACATGGGCCCTGAGTGTCTGTTTGACAAAAGTTCTGCGGTGCCAAACCCCCTTGATCAAAAAGATCATTTTGGTATAACCCACTTGATATTTCTAAAATGTTAGTGTATGGTCTATTTGGATTGAGCACGAATCCAACTGGGCCATCGGGACTGAAAGGATAATAACTTACAGATCGTGCTTTTGATTGACGCACCGTCTACTGTATTGAGACATCTATTACATGGTGGTCATTTGGAATAATTCCTTTTTGGAATTCATGGAAGTTAGTGTATCGAGCAGTTCCTTGAGTATTGGACTGTCTTGGAGGCAAGAGAGCTTAGTGCAGGAACCTTGTAGCTCTCAATGATGATGTACTAGGATCCTGTGTGGGTCTGACGATGTACTAGGATCCTGTGTGGGTCTGACAAGGTATTGGGATACAGTGTGGGTCTAATGAGGTGCAAGGATCCTCTATGTATGTGATGAGGTACTAGGATCTTGTGTGGGTATGGAGATGTTCTAGGATCTCTTGTGGGTCTGACTATGTACTAGGATCATGTGTGGGTTTGACGATGTACTAGCATCCTCTGTGTGTCTGACGAGGTACTAGGATCCTGTGTGGGTCTGATGATGTACTACGATCCTCTATGGGTCTGATGAAGATTTAGGATCTTCTGTCTGTCTACCATTTAACAGAGTAAGATGAATATGTAGTTAAATATAATCATCTCTTCTACTATACCAAAGTTATACCTTGTGTGATCTTAGTTTGTACCTGTGTGGTACTCTCCTTTTCTTTAATACCATGGGGGTATTCTTCAATGTGTCGTACCTGTCTGGTACATAAATTCTTGGTTTTACTTCCATTGTTGAATAGTTGAGCTTTAGGATTTTCGGTTGGATAATGTGTTTCCTCATGATTGAGATGGGTATACATGATTACTTAGGTATATGTATGGCAATATACCTAAGTAGTGTTTTCCGTTGATTTCATGTATTGTGATTTAGATTTTGTGGATTTTTTACGACATTGAGGGTCTTGGGGTGCCTACAGAGTATCATTATACACACCCTTGAACAGACTATGCCCTCCCCTTGTTGTGTTTGGTGGAGATGATAGACAATGATGATCGAGGCTAAGGGTAATAGAACAGGATTGTGTCTGGAGGCGGACAATACGGTGTGTCAGTACTCAGAGGAGACAAGCGGAGGAGGAGTGATGAGGATGGGATTTGTACCAACATTTTGGGTAGGATCCTTGGATGATGACCTATTAGTTGTATTTTTGTTTATTAAGTTGTATTATTTTTCAGATGAACTTTTCCATTTTCTGTTGGGCTTGTATTCTGGCCCCTCTTGCTTGCATCACTTTTTTGTTTGTTGTACAGTTTATTTGTGTTTGTATCTTGATGTTTGTTTCATTGAGTGTGTTGACAGGATATAAAGGCAAGGCCTTCTCGATTTTATTGGAATAATCTTTCTGTTCTAGTCTCCAAAAAAGGGTATATGGATGGCGGGCATAGGGTAGTCACGACACAGGCCCCGGGGGACGAATCATGACAAATTATTACCAATGGAGTCGGTTCTACTGCAGTAACAAGGAGTCTGATATTTTAATGGGAATTGTGTTAGGTGTTATGAGTGTGGTTATCAGTTTAGGGAATCTAGTGTTGGTGTGGTGGATGATGTATCCATACACATGGGCCCTGACTAATGATTTCCGACTCAGTACATGAAAACATGGATTGCATGTGTTTTTTCAAGATTTTTTATTTGTGATCTATTTGATACATCTAACGAGGAATATGTTTTTGATCGTGGAACACCTATTTATTTTTATGAAGCTTCCACGTAGATAGCCAGCTTGGGTTCTTTGTATAGTACACACTGATTGCCCACCGAGTGATGAGGCCTCATTGTAGGGCCCTCTTCCAGAAGAGGCACTAAACGAAGCACCAGTGGTACCATTACCAGTTGGGAGAAAAATGGAACCAACCACAACAACAGAGTGTGAACCCCACAAGAGAACAATTCACATGTTCTAGAGCCAGAGGCCACCTAGGTTTAGAGGAGATATAGACCCACAGGTGGCTGAGGATTGGCTCGAGGCCGTGGTGAGAGTCTTCTGACATGTATGAACACCAGCTGATCTTATGGTGATCATTACCGTCAATATTCTACTTTCAGTAGTTGGATGATGGTGGAGATAGATGATCTAGGTTCAGGATAAGGTGAATTTATCTGGGAAGACTTTGAGAGCCTGTTTCAAGAAGATTTGTCCATTCAACTATTCACGCAGTGCGCATACATGAGTTTCTTCATCTAAAGCAAGGCAACATAATTATGGATCAGTACTCAGGAAGGTTCACCAAACGCTCACACTACACCACTGATATGTAAAAGGAACCATTCTTCAGGGACTATACATTCGATCCAGGAATTGGGAAAAATAATAGGGCTTCGATGATCTCACTCGACATCCCGACGTAGGAAGGGGTGTTAGAGTGAGCCCTTTTAGTGGAAAGTATTCTTGTTGAGCAATCACCAGTTGTGAGACCCACCACTGGTCGTCACGTAGTAGATTCTTCTTAATTTGGCCGCTGGAAGACCTCACAGAGGTCCAAGAGGACCAGAGCTACATGTAGATGACATCATGACTCAAGATCGGGTGTGAGGGGTACCGGAGAGAGTGCATGTCATGCGGGGAAAGGGAAGTGTTTCACTTGCCGCAAGTAGGTTCACATGGCTCGTGACTATACGACCTATCATACGGATGATTAGAAGACATTCGAAGGACTGCACATGTAAAGATAGTGGTTGGACCGAAAAGGTATGGAGGGAGCTGGCGGAAATGGTAGAGGTGTTGGTCGTGCAAAATATGAACCTATGATTAATATAGTATATCAATTTGAATAGAATAAAAATATTCAAGTGCAAATGAAATGTTATATGTCTAATGAACCATCCTATCCATATCTTATAAATGATTCTTTTGAGTCTTTGGTTTATTAACAGATTATTAGAGCCATAAATAAAAGATACATATATCAAGACAATTATTATAGGTTTCTCGGTATAAAAATGAATATAATTCTCTAAAACAAATTCCCTCAATTTTAATATAAGATATATCACGAAATTTATTTCTCTTTGGGAAATGGATTCTATGATACAACTATATCATCACTTGACCAACCAAGTCAGCAATTTTTACAAATTTAGGTAGATCATGCCACCCCCACCCCACCTATAATAGGATAGGGGTTGGTGAATAAAACTGATAATGAATAACAGAAATGATAGTTCTTAGACTAAGAAAACCATATAAAATATATGTGAACATAATAATAAGTATAATGAAAACCCACTAATAACATATGAATAATAAAATAAATAAATAACAAGAATTCAAAAAACCTCAAAAAATTGTGAAAATTGTCATTAGAAGATTATTAGTTAATGTGATATATTAATAAAGACTCTTAATTTCTGATATATATAATACAATATAACAACTTGTTCCTATATACTAAATTCTTGATTCCTGAGCATGGGAACCACCTAGCCTTTAGTGTGTTTTTTCATTGACTGAATCTATTAAAATTTGGACGTGGGTTAAATAAGATAGTGGTGATTGATGTTTCAATTAATTTCTCTACAATAAATATAATATATGTTTCATATATTCATTATTAATAAATATATTTGAAATAAAAAAGTCTTTATCCCAATTATTATAAAATAAGTAAACAAAGACATTAATTATAATGGCAAGAAAAATGTAATATATCACCAAATAACCTTGACCGAATGAAGAGCTCATATCTCATCCATCTATACTAAATTGTGGCATCGTGTCCCTACACTAATTAATAAAATAATCTTCCCTTTAACTATACCATGTGCCATTGAATATATAATTCTAAAAAATTCACATGTATGGTGAGTTTAAGACATTGTAGGAATTTTCCATTACTTCAATAAATGTTCATGCTGAAGAAATATCATATTACATTCCAAAAAATAATAATAACACAAAAATTATATCAATACCTATGGATTTCATATATCATTTCTCAAATCCAATCATCCCTTCCCAAATAATTTCATAAAAAATTTAATATTTTCTGAAATAAAAATATGATACTAAAAATGAACCTTTTTTTTGAGATTCCAATTTTCATAAATTCTTTGAATTCATGTATTTTAATAAATTGATGAATATTAATTAAATATTTGATAGGAAATATCTATTTGGATTGGGTTTGAAAATATATATGTTATTTTTACAATTAAATGGGTTAAGGTTTCTTAGATTTATACAGGTGAGATCATTCCATTTTTTGTAGGTCATCACTAGTTAGTACCCTCTGTCTAAATTAGTCATCATCGACATATCCAAAATAACATTACTGATAGTGATTCAGTTTTTATATAATAAATCATGAACCCTGGACCACTCTTTATAGATAGATTATTTCATAATACATATATTCTTGTAAATAATTCATTGCTTCCAACTACATTCCCCATATGAAATAATGAACATAAATAGAACTTTTCTTATATTTTTGTAAATTATAATGATTTGTGTGTGTCCCTAAAAACATTGTCATTGAATATGTTTAAATTAATACCTTTTCACAATATAATATATATATATATATAACAAAACTATAATTATCTATTATTAGGAATTTAATTCATTTAGATTCCCTATAAATGAATAAATGGGTCATTTAATCATTAAAAAATTATTATTTTTTAAACAATTCACTATGTATGTTATGATTTTTTATATCAATAAATTTAGTATTTTTTATGATAAACATTGTTTGGAATAATAAAATGCATAAATCTAATATATTCAGTAAATGCTACATAATAATAATAATAATACCAATTAATATTTAAAAATTTTATTTCCTAATAAAAACTATTCTTCATTATGTTATGTAATATAATTCAAAAAATAAGGTACAAATTATATATATTTAATTTAGGAAATTTATTTTTTTAATTGTTGTTTCATATTGGGATATCTTTTTTCTATTTTAATAAAAATATTTTTTTTATGGATAGTGAAAAAATTGATTTTGCCAAAACCTATCACTATATTGATAAAATATTGAAATAAATGTTTCTAAAAACATTTTATATAAAAAATAATTTCACCATGAAATATTTATCATTTTAAAAAATAGAATGTTAAATTTATATAACACAAGGTTCTTATTTATAAAACTCATTTAATATTTCAAAATAAAAACTGTTTTTACATGATTTTTCTAAAAATTATATTCGATATCTTTTAGAAAATAAATTTAACATAGTTTTTTTTAATATTTTCATTTATCATTTTTAATATAGATAAAATTTTAAATTTTTTTCTATAATGATGATATTTTTAAGAGTATATTCACTAAATATGAAAATTCGAAATCTTTTTTTAAGGATATATATTCTTAATATTAATTACTTTTATAATAATCAAATATATTCTTATAATTTAAATGTTGAGACTAGTATTATTTTTAAACCAATACGTAATTATTGAAACACTATTTCAATTGGTAAAAAATAGTAAATATGAATTATATCATGTAATGGTTAAAATTTATTTTTCTACAGAAAACATTTTTATAACTTAAAGATTTTATTATAGTAATTTATTTTATCATATATAGAAATTTATTTATATAAAATATTGTTTTTTATGGTTTCTAATATATTATTTTATTAATATAGGTAGCATTATATTTTCTAAAAAATTATATATCATTTAGTAGGAAACTGTGTACCATGGTAAAAACAATAATGTTAAAATTTAAAAATCTATATTAAATGATTTGAAACAAGTTTATAAAATATATTAGAAATATTGTATTAGTTTTAGTCATTAAAATATCATCCAAACATTCATTATTATGATATTTTGAATTAATTGAGTACATTATATTGCAATTATATCATGGTAGAGTAAACGGTATTCAATAATTTCCCTTCTCATCACATTTAAATTGGAACAATTCCCACATATTACTATTTAATAATATCATTTTAAATTCCAGTGATAATATTCAGAATATAAATTTATTTGAGATTATTTTATCATTTAAAATTATTTTTAATCTATATTTTATCTTAAATCCTTTACATCAAAGGAAATAACTAAGAAAATATCATATATCCATTGTAAGAATTAATTTTTTATTAATTTTTTTCAATATAAATTATATTGGATGTATATTACTAAAAAATATATATAATGAAAAATTTATCAATATTATTGCAATAATTTATTATAATATCGTAATAGACAATATTTATTACTCTCTATCAAATAAAGAAAATAAAAGTTTTATTTATCTGTTACACGAACTATCGACTCCGCAAAGTGACATCATGTATTTTTATTGAACACTAGTCAAATGAGATAAAAAATATGTAATGGATTAAAAAATAATAAATAATATATATATATATATATGATTATTAACTATTAAAATTATGATTTAAATTCTTTCCCAGTAATTTATCATTTAAGGGAATCATTATTCACCTGTACATACAAATAACCACTATTGTGAGGAAAGAGTTTTTTTACTCACCACTCATTATTGATGTATATGATATTATATTTAAAAAATCTATATAACAATATTAATATTCTTAATATTATGAAACTATTTAATAATTAATTTGACTACGGTAAATATACATTAGGATTTATGTATAAATTGAAAAAAAACCATGAGTTTGTGATATAAAGGAAAATAATATAAAAATATATATCAAAAAAAAATTGTACCATATGAAAATAAATATAGATGAATATCATTCATGGGTATATATATATTAATTAAATTTAATTATTCATAATTTTTAAGGGGAAGTGTAATTTGCTTTTCAAACTTAGGTACTGGCTGCATCTCCAAATTTCATTCATTGAGACATGGTTTCTATTATGCATGTAAATTATTTTAGATTGTTTATATATTAAAAATATAAATTTAATAAAAATAATTATAACTATTAATGATATTGTAACAACAATTTTTAATATTATGTCATTGATTTGGATTTAGTACAATGATTGTTAAGTCAAAACATTACAACAATAATTACCATTATTTGGTGTATGTGTTTATATTTTTCACCAATCAAAATGTATATTATTTATCTAAAACCACAATGACTTATAATATATTAATTTTTTTTTGGAAATTTTAATCGTCACTTCCATTCATTATCTTTATTTCTCTGGTAAATAATTTTTCCAATCTCTATAATATATGTGTATTATCAAAACAAAATTAATGAATTCTAATACAATAATGAGATGATGTCAATGATATATTAAAAAATGATTGTATATAACACATAATTTCACTATACACAAGATGTTAAACAAGTAGGGAAATATTAGTTTGTATTATTTTTCCTTGACATGTAAATTAATTATATTTATAATTTTAAAAAAATGTACATAATAGTTTATGTTGGGTAATTATTATTGATGTACATCTATGAAATCAGTAATATTTACACAAAATACATTAAATGTTCATTAGGTTACATGAAATATGGACTTCATTGGATGGAATGGGTGTGTATTACTAAATATCAATTTGTGTATTTATCTAATATGGGGAGTTCTCATTACCTGGAAATAATTATCATCAAATAATGTCACTTAGTCCATACATTGTTTCATCCAACAACTTTTACATATTATAGAGACATAATATTTTTTTGAAATTAGTTTGTTGTGTAATTATTTGGTAATCCATACAAGCCATCTCCATCAATTAATAAAATATATGTAATGTTTTTTGTGAACCAAACTCCATATAATCATATTTTTCTACCATAAATATCATTCTATTTCATTTGTTTTGTAATTTGTTTGTTCGACAACAAAGAATTCTAGTTTTCAAAATTTATTCTATGGATCCACCAACCACATTTTACCTTACACGCTGATACCACCCTATTTTGATAACAACCATCTGAATTATCCTCCAAAACCTCCCCATCTTCTGGACCTCAATTAATTTGTTTCAACCAATAGATACCACCATAAAATAATCCTCTTATGTTTCAAAAACTAATCTTCTACTAATTCACAATCTTCATGTAAGAACTAATGTCATCATATCCACGAAACTAGCTAGAAATTTTCCTTAAACCAACACTACCAAACTACTTGATGTTTATAATTGGAACAATGGCTAGGAATAATAAATATTAATATAAAGGGAAAGATATTTTGAAAATGGGATTTAAAATGAATGGAGTAAAATGAATTTCGTCACGGAAACTACCATTAAATTTCTCTTGAGTCCCTAATATTTAATTTGGTGTCAGAAAGAATATGAGAATACAATAGTTGATTGGTTTATAATTTGACCACACTTTTCATTTTTACAAATTATTAATCAACACAAAACACAAAATTTTAAATTAATCAAAAATAATTACTAGAATTATTTTTTAATAGTACAAAAAATAATGTAATAATTATAATTCAAAGGAATTATTAATGGATCAATAATAAATTTTTAGTTTCCTACCATCGTGGTGTAACCTTGATTCAATTGGTTTCTTTCAACAATTTTTTCAAAATCCGTTGAATCCTCAAAAAAATATAATTATTAAATTATACATTATTTCTTGGGTATCTAATACCAATTGTGGATATCCCATATAAATGGGATTATAGAGAAAATATATTTATATTTTAATATAATTAGATATTATAATTATGTCTTATATTGGGATTGTCTTGGGGCACAAAACATGAAAATAAATATATCCATCATTCAAAAAACCCCTCATCCTAAATCAATCAATTGTGTAATTTTTTTCAAAAAAGGGATCTATTTATTAAATATAAATATTTACAAGAACATTTATATATGGGAGTAAAAAATTATAAATAAAAAATAATCAACAAATTATGAGGCAATATGATTATATAATAATTAATTCAACAGTGAAATCCATCAATAGAGATCAAATAAATATATTTTAAATAAATTAATGAAAAATAAATATCATTATATATTCTCCAAAATTATGGGTTACAATATCTTCCCCACAAAGGGTTATTTTACTCTAGAAAAGAACAACATATATAAAGAAGAGACAATTATGATATCTCATATGATTTTTATCTTCCCATGAGCTCAAATGATGTCTCTCAGTCTACCAATGTAAATGGTATACTTGATCATGGAAAAACCACTATATCCATGACTCGCGACATGCGGTATGTTCTCCACACAACATTGGGGTTCCAAAAATGTCAATGAAAACATTCCCAACATTTATAAAATTTATAAATTCTTGTAGAGATTTTGTGATAAAATGGTAGTATAATAAATCCCATTAAAATTTAGCATGCTATGAATTTTAAGAACATATGACTTCTTTATATGAATTTATATAGTAAATCAATATTCTATGTGGTACATATAATAGATATAAGTTATCCTCATATGGTTCCTTGTCACATGATTCCCCATCATCATTTACTACACTCACAATTTAATATAGGAAATAAATCACCATGTTCCATTAAATGAGGAGTCTTATAGGATCTCCCATACTCTGCCTTAGAATGAAATATGCAAACAAAATAATGTAAAATGTGGTTGTATGATAAATCCATTAATTATAAGTGATCATCCATAATCTTAATGAAAATTTTGACACAATCCCGATCAGTTGGGGTATAATTTTCAATAAAAAAATGAGAGATACTATGATAGAAACATTATAACACTCTACATTATGCATGTCCTCTAATTTTATAAATAATGAACCTGTAAATCTACTATAAAATATTATATAATTCTAATGTGTAGGACAAAAATTTATTCTAATAATCATATTGTAGATAATATGGAAACCAAATATTCCATAATAATATAATGACTCAATCGACACATTTATTTGACCCTTAGATACATCTGTGAAGTAATCTTTTAATGAATGGACTCACATATAACATCATAAATATACAACTACCTATCATTGTGAGTATATGTATGGTCCACTATTATAAAATTAAATTATCAATTTTTTTACTTTGCATATACGGGGGTGTTTAATTTAATCATGCGACATCGTCATGAATACACATCAAGTAAAACATTTTCCAAATAAAATAAAAATTTCTTACAATGGAAACCATCCAAATTTCACCAGCTACATTCATCAAGAAAATTGATTGGTGAATCGCATGACACTAAATTGTTAACCATGTATCTGAACACTTATCATATCTATCCATTGTCATTTCCTTAAAATTAGACATCGTAATCATAGAGTTTTCAAATAGACAATATATCATGTAATTAGTTCACTCTTTGAATCTATGGATAAATCATTCAATACTGAGCATGATCATCCACTAAAATAGAAAATGTGGGTATTTAATCTATGTGTTAGATATTTATTATTCTATTAATGGATGGTAATCTAGTTCATGATGACAATTAACAAATAATGTGTATTCATCAATCCAAATAATATTTGCAGTACCTCACAAAATCATTAATGACGCATGAAAAAAATCCAATAGTATGTTACCCTGATGAATATTATTTTGATTATGTCAATAATTTTGGTTTTAAATTTAGAATCACTTCACTTATTTCAGGTTGCTGGTGAGTTCATCAGTTCACAAATGCGGGTAAATTTCAATGAATTTAACTTGATTTAAATGACGATACTTAATTAAATGGATGAAAAATATTTCATAATTTCAAAAAATAAAATTTGATTCATCTACTATGACACATATTTCTCGATAAATAAATTTTTAAAATGAATTATATCTAGAGTTCCAACTTCCTAATCTCTACAAAGTCAATCTGATAATATTTTTATGAAATTAGTGTCATTTTGGAGAGTCTTAAAATAAAAAATTCAATCTATTATTTAGGATAAATACATTTAATATCCTATAAAATTAAAATTTAAATCCTCCATGATTATTAGGATATTTAACTCTATATAATTTATAAAAATAAATCTATAACCATTAACATGGTACAAATTATATATAACTTCAATAGGGTTGTCCATAATTTTTTATATGGATGTTACCACTGATGAGTGAATGTATAAGGGCACGACCTTAAACATTATATAATATTGAATTAAATGAATAATTCTCATTGAATAACTTTTCTGGTTTAGAGTTTTGGAGAATTAGGACCAAACTATAACATCTCAAAAGATTACGAAGTAGACACTTCTACATAGTTTCAATATTTTTTTTCATAAAACAAAATCTCTTGAAAAAAAGATTCATGTACAGTTCTAGGTTTTAGATAACATGACTTTTCATTGATCCCATCCTTGAACCTATTCATCTTTACGTCCTGTAAAAATATTTCATAACATGGGATGAGCATAAAAAGATCAGTAAGGGTTATAAAACAAATAATGAAAACATATGTTTATATATACATAAAAAACATGAACTCTTTTACTTACCTCATGAAATCATAAGATTTTTGAAATGAAAATAGAAATAATATATCATTAAGGTAACTAGTTACATCCATAACATACTTACATTGTAGTTATCACAACTACATAAGGAGTTACTTTGGAATACCCATCACAGAATATTCCCTAAATCTATTAGGAGAAACTTCGAAGTTTACCTCTTCCACGTTACCCAATGCATTGGAGAGCTATATCAGGATCACCTGCACTGGGTTTATCAAGGAACAACCCGTATATGTAAATAATGACCATTAACCACAACATGATCAAAACAAATAACATAAGCATAAATTAATGATAAATTTTCTACATTGCAATAAAAAAATATCATTTCAATATATTGAATTAATAAATTCATTCTCAAAATAAATATCATTTACAAAATATTTAAAAAGAGTATATGGTGTTTATTTTTCCTTTTAAAAACATTTCATCTTTTTAAGGAAGCCAATGATCAAATAATACTCATGGCGGCGGAAAGTTCATTGTCACCGCATACGTAAAAAAAATTCCATTTTTTTCGATAAGTAAAATTATTAGTATAAAAAGTTTCCCATTGGATGAAATGAAAATTAAAATGGTTTTATACAATGTATAAATTATAGTCATGTATAAAACTAAATATGCCTCGATGAAAGGAAAATGAGACGAAGTCCCTTACCTCGTGTCCGACTTGGCTAGATCGTTTTTTAATCTCTTGAATCATAAACTATTGTTAATTTAAACATTATTGAGAACATTTTTCAAGTTTATTATTCCTTTTATATCACATATTACCATGTTATAACCATTATGTAATCAATTCAAGATAAAAATGGACGTTTTGTCGATATTTGGTACGTGAGAAAAAATGAACACCTTATATTTACAAGTTGTCCATGTGGTCAATAGTCCATTATATCCATAATTATATTCATCAATTAGATATCATATATATCATATATATCTATTATATAAATTTATTATTAATAGTACATAACATTTGGAAGTAAGAAATGAAATGCACCATTCATGGAGACGGTAAGTCGTATGTACGCATGAACGCTTCCTTCATTTCTATTTCTTAATTTTATGGAATATAAACATAATGATACATAGGTATATTTTGATTCCAGTGTAATATTATATATAATATCATTAACTAAATCCTTTATATGTCCCACATATGGCATTAAAGATCCATATCACATTGAGGGGCGGTAGTCCGCACTTCCTCAAATGAAATTACCGCGTGTACCCATAATGTAAACCATAATGATATGACATAAGTGGAAAATAAAAAAGCATAAAGGAAACCAAAACATGATATATATCATATATAAATATAGTTCCATCATAATGTCCACCATGAGAGGCAGTATGAGGTAATCGAACAATAATCGTCTCGTGAGGTGTTAGTTTTCCATCCACAGAAACATTATATTCATCACCCATTAGATGGAGGTATGTGTTAGTGTAGTTCGTATCCTTATTGTAAAAACATACTAGTATATTAAGGATACTAATGTTGTTGTAAAATATAGAAATATAAAGAGTATAGGGGTTGGATAAGTGAAATAAAATAAATGAAGTTAAGAGAAACCATTACCTTTATTTTGGGTAACTTCCATTGGTTTGATCCAAAAAGACTTCGTGAAGTGCCTTATACCTAGGGTAATGATTCTAGGAGGAGTAACAGATGTAGGTATCTTAATTGGGTAGATTCTGGATGAGCGTAATGGCTTGAGATGTCTCGACCTGTCGCCCGGGGCACGTATCGTGACTACCCCAAACCCCACTTCCATCACCCAGGGGTTGGAGACTAGCACCAAAGGCGTAAATCCCTAAAAAGTGAAATCATTGTCTTTATAAACTGATATACACACAACAGAGTTCACAAATGGAAGTAAAAAATTAAGTAAAACTGTATACAAAAGAGAGTGTTGGAAGTAAAGTGGCTTAAAATACAATCCCAACAGTAAAGTACAATACAACTGAAATGATAGTACAACTTATGTAAAGAAGTAAAGTAGCTACTCGGTCGTCATCCAGGGTTCCTACCTGAAGGGTAGTAGAAGATGACCTCCTCAGCACTCCACATCCATCCTCTCGATCTGTGTAGCATCATGCGGAGTGGTCCACCCCTAGGTACCTTCCAGTCCTACTTCTCTTTGCCCCGATCAGCATTGTTCGTCGTCTACAACCAACACAATGAGGTGCGGGCATACCCCGAGTAGCGGAGAGTATTACAATACTCAGTATAGACCCCAAGACCCTCAAGGTCTCACAATATCCAACAAGGATAAAACCCATGTATGAATTCATCAGATAACAATTTCAAAGGTATATGACCTTATATATACCTATGTTATCTAGTAACCCAACTCAATCATAAAGAAAACACTAACTTCATTGACTCAGCTCAAAACCAGGATTTTATTCTAGGGAATGGTAACATGTAACACTCCCTGTCAAATAGTTTATACCTCATATGCTAGTGTAATCCTCCTATATAGAGTATAGTGGGCCTACCGCGTCACACAGACACTCTTCCCACTATCCTGGACTATTGTACTCCTCCTCCTATCGAGTACTGTGGTTCTGCTGTATCACACAGAGGCCCTCCCCACTACAGGTTTGATGCATCACATAGAGGTGCTCCACCTCGTAGCCTACTGAGGTACTCCTTTTATCGAGTACCATGAGTCTGCCGCGTCACACAGAGGCACTCCCCACTCTGGTTCTGCCACTTCACACAGAGGTGCTTCACACTAGTCTAGTCAAAACTGTAACACCCCAAGATTTTATAGTGTGTTATTTCTTCAAAATAATTCAATAACTTTCACTACACGCAACACCAAGTTCAATCGCACCATGATTTTCCAATCAATCTGTTCAAAAGAGGTTATGAATAGTGTTAACTAAATTTTAAACTTTATATAATCCTTATATTTTTAGAATCCATCTTATGAGTTTCTTAGACATAATGTAAGAACAAATTCATTTTCAGTATTGCACTTTTACCAAATTTTAATAGTGAACCCTTTTTAGATACTATATTTTAATCTTTTTGACTAAATGGGGACATCAAAAATTTAAAATGAAACATCCCAAGCTTCCACGGTACGCTAGCGTGTGTTGTACGCAACACCGAGTTCTAACACACCGTAACCAATCAAACTAGCCGTTATGAATAGTAATACCTACTTTTTGAAATTATATATATTTTTTATTTGAAAATGGACTTCATTTTTGGATTCGGAATATCGAATTTAGCCTAAGGTGAAATTTTTGTACTTTTCGGATAACTTTTATATTTTGATGAATAGTGAAAATTACTAAATTTTAATTAAAAACTTTTTTAATCAAAATAAGTAATAGTGAAAAATTGTGTATTTGAGTGGTTTTAAAGTATTTTTAGAATATATTTTTACCATTTAATATAATGTTGGTCATTGGACATAATTTTACAATTAAACCGAACATAAACGAGTGTCAATCTTTTGATAGTTATTATCTCTTAAAAACACGCTTTTTGTTTTGACCGCGAGAATTAATTTTAAATTAATTTCTGCCACTTCTGTGTTTTGAATTTAGGAAAATGGATTCCATATTTGGAATCAGGATGTTCAAATTGTGTAAATAGGTAACTTTTATTTTTAGACATTTTGAATAATTACTGCGGTAAATATTTTATTTACCATGGTTAAGGGTAAATCCGGTAAATAAGGGTTAAAAAAATAATATTATAATAATAAAAAATTACCCTAAAACGTGTCCTAACATTATTGGTGGACACATACCCGACCATGAGTATCCTTGGGTCAATTTGGGGACCCCTTGGAGCCACTTGTATGTGGTAGGGACACTTTATATTAATAAAGTTAAAATAAAAATAAAAATGGCATAAGCTTACATCTTTTAGAAGAACAATTTTTACATAGGGTTATATATGTTTGATTTTAGATTATAAATATTCAATAGAAATCTAAAAATATTTCCTACATAATTGTATTTTATTTATAATTTTTAGAAATTAAATAATGTATTTTATTTATGACACAATGATGATGCAGTAATTACTATAATAGTGAAAAATTAAAATAATTGATATTATAAATACCCAAATAAATATAATATGAAACTTTTAATGAATTAAACTAATTTTATAGGATAATATGATATATTTGGATTGATTTAATGGACTTTTTTCGAATTAATCAATCTGTTATGAGTTTCACAAAAATAAACTATTGAATAGTGTCAAAATTGACATAAAAGAGTTCTTAAAACAAATATTATATTCATAATTGATATTAAATTCCTAAAAATCTAAGGTTCGGCCAAGAGACTTATATCATGATAGGTCCATCATTAATGTACAACTTGGGGGTCTCTTGGATGTATATAGTAAGTTTATTAACCATATTATATAAAAATACAAAGAGACATTGTAAAAGTGAAACTAATTAACTTAGTGTTAATACTTAAAGATAAGGTTAATATAAGTACCCAAACCTGTCTAAATTCTATTGGTTGAGTGGATTTCGACCTATCCCCACCTTAACCTTTGAATAGTCAACTTTGGAGCTATTAGAAACCGAATATGAATTTATTATAAATTAATATTTCTAGCTTTTCCAAAGGTGCCCCTCACCCCTCTTATAAAAGGGCACTCCTCCATCTCATTTCTTCACACCTCTAAATCCTTTTGGTTCGGCCAAACTCTGCCCAAATACTCTTCCAACATCCCTCACTACAGCCTAGAGGCCTTAGTTTGATCATAATGCCAACCTAAGGGGCCCTTTTGATCAAATCAAAAGGAAGAACCCGAAGAAGAGGTAATGATTTCACCACCCTTCTCAAAGTTCATTTCTTCTTCCACTTCTTCTTCGTTTGTTCTTACCATTCTAAAATAATAACTCCAGTATCTCACATATACTGTGATGTTATTATAAATATGGTACAACCATATTCATTATTCTATCCACCCTTTGAATAACATGTCACCATACGTGCGTACGTACGGACTACCGTCTCCACGTCGTGGTGTAATTGTTATTCAATATAATATTATTTGGATGGGTATAATAATGATGTGTAACTCATGTAAATAATAAATATAACATGTTAATGATTCTGTATATATGATATACCATCCATTTATATATTATTTTAATATCAAATGAATGATATTGTCGCTCGTGCGTACGTACGGACTACCTTCTCCACGAACGCGATGAGATTCATTCTCCATCGTATCCATTCAAGTATAATTATCATTTGATGATTTAAAAATGATGTTTAAGGACTAGATATCATTCTGGATATGAATATGATACCACAACCATGGCTTATGTAACAAAACATATAAAAGAAAATGAGTAAGTTAACTCCCGAAACAACGATAATACTAAGATATTATTAACAAATCAATGTTAAAAGATCATATATGATATCATATGAATGCATATGATTCTTGTATAATTTAATAACAATTATTTCACCATTATACAGGATGTTAACCTACCACAACCAAGGAAAAGTACAAGGTAAGGGTTTACTTTACAACCTCTTCATTATCCAAGGTTGTTTATACGTAATAATCTACTGGGATCTCTTTATCATCCACATCCATGTTTCTTAAAAATGCATTTCAAAACATTTTTACTATTTAATAGAATATGAGTTAAAGTCATTTATACCCTTTTTGACTTTTTATAAGAGTTTTATAAAGGAATATTTCCGTCGTTTTCATAACAAGGTCATTTTTAACCTTTTCGAAAGAATTAAGGTAAGAACGTTTTTTTAAACTTATACGGTGGGTGCAGCTAATTTCCACCGTTATAAAATCTTCAAAACTTCCCATACAAGCTTATAAGAATATTTTCAAAGAAAATGTGTTATTTTATATGGATCTTAAATGATTTCAAAATAAAAAGAGATATTTCTTTAAAAAGAATTTTGATTTCATCTATGTCAACATCTTTTGATGGATTTTACGCTTATTTGAATTTGATCTATTGTGATACAAAACTTCTATATTGTATTGAAGGTTTTGTGATATGTTTGACTGTGGATGTGCTATTTTTATACCATTCATAGTTTATGGTGAAATTATTGACATTTCGTATGCTAGTTTTAATACGAATGTTTATGTTATGTTTAAACCTTTGCATATGGGAATGCATTGGACTTAGTAAGTGACGGGTGGAGCCCGCTATAGCCCCTCGATGCATCGGTAGGTCTCATGAGACAAACTAGCGTCTTGGCACAAGGCCTTGACAAAATCTTATTTGTAGTCTTGGCACGAGGCCTTGGCTATGTGTTTATGATAGTCTGGCATTATGCATTCCAACATTATGAAAGTGGTTATTGATTTTTGCATGTGATTATTCTATTAGTAGAATATTCATGTGAATAAGTAAATGGCATTATTTCATTTTATTTATGCCATACCATGTTGAAAGTTCATATTTAAAAGGCTTTTGTTTTAGTTATACATTGCCTTAAATGTTTATTCTTATTTATGAAAGTTTCCGCTATATTGTTATCCTTACTGGGCATTTGAGCTCACCCCTTTTCTATGTTTTATTTTTCCCAGGATGTGAAGAAGTAAGTTATGAATGACCTGCAGGGATTTTATGAGGGGTTAATAGTGTGGATTGTGGAAACATTATTTTGTTGTAGTAGTTTTTCATTTTATGATGTAATGTAAAACTTATGAATATATCTAGTGTTTCCAAGACTACTAAACCAATCGGTCTTTCGAGATTTGATCTTTCTTGTGATCATGCCAATGTTATGTAATAATGCACCGACTCTGGGTAGCTGGGGTCGGGGCGTTACAGTTGGTATCAGAGAATGATTAGTACAAACCTTGGAAGCTAGATTTAGATAAACTCTGATTAGAGCACGTAGACCTAAGATGAACTTTGAGGATTAGTATAGAAGAACTTCCTAGAATTTTGGTATTGTAGAGATTTTGTGAGTTTAGCGAGCAATACATCCCTGTCTGGATACGAGCAGGTAGAGGCGGCTCTGGCACAGATGTACCTAGGGGTAAAACCCGAAAATACCGCTTTGAGCTAGACTCGAACGGGAACTGGTGCACGACAACGGGCCTTGCTGCACTCTTGGTTACGACACTCCCGAGGGATATGCTTAGGATAATTCTCATTTTCTTTACAAACCATTGTGAAGTGTTTATGAGTATATACATCCTCAAATGAGACATTTTTATGATTATGGATTATATCCATAAATAGTTCAATTTATGTTAAGTGTATTATACGTATGGGATTATGTATTTTGATTCATAAACTGATCTAGTGTATTCCATTGTTTAGAAATGGCGCCTAGTAGAAGGTATGAGAACTCCAGAAATGCACATGATCCAAAGAGAAGGAAGGATCATATCTTTCATGGTCTTAAGCTAGAATTTATAAGAGAAATAGTCTCCCATGTATTATCATCATATGAAGAAATAATATCATGTGTTGATAAGATAAGTAAAGAGTTTACTAAGTCCTATGGATTTGAAGGGAAGCAAGAGAAGAAAAGGATAGAAGAGAGAAAGATGGATAAAGGGAAGAGGGAAAAGAAGAATTTTCCCATATGTGGTAACTGTGGAAAGAAACACCCTGGAACTTGCCTGAAACGAATGAGAGTTTGTTATAAGTGTGGAGGAAAAGGGCACAAAGTACGTGACTGCAAGGGTAAGAAAATGGTTTCAAATGTACAATGCTTCATTTGCAAGGAGTTTGGACACTACGCGAACCTATGTCCCAGTCATCAGACTATGCCGCAAATGATGCTATTGGATAATAATCAAGTTATGATACTACCACAGATGAAGAGGAATGATTAGAGTTCTTATGTTGATTATGTCAATTGAGTGTTGTATCAACAATGTACTTGTTATAATAATTATGGAGTACATAAGGATTGTACTGCAGTACTATTTCATTAAGGACTTGAGATTGCGTGGAACAAAGAAATGTGACTCAATAGCAGGATAAATTTTTAGAAAATATATGGTTGAGAGAAAGATAAACCATAATATGGTTCTGATACCGAGGTAGTGATTTTAGAATAATACATGATTGATTTGGATAAATTATATTGGATATTCTTGACTACCTTGAAGCTGATTAATGATTTGTATATTCCATCATTATTGTGGTTTAAAACATTTTTGGATTAATGAAGTATATCCAGTATTCTATATGAAATAAGGGATCATGAATGTAATCAATAAGGAATATGGTAATACATGATGAAGGTATTCATATTCTATTACGAGGTAAAAAGGATCTATATTATGTTTACCTTCCTTATAAATGATGGACTGTGAGTTTGGAAAGAAGTATTTTGGATAGTTCTAGTTTGGATTATTTTGGATTTCCATAAAAGGACAACCCGGAGGTCGGGCGACAACCCGTCGCGTCCGGCAAGGCTACGAGACTTGAACCCGCAACCGAAGGGCGACAAGGGTGTATCACCTACCACTGGCCCACGAGATGTCCTGGATTAAATAATGTAGTTTTTATTAAAAGATCTTTTAGATGAATTATAAATTCGTTTATTTTCGAACCCTATACGAATAGTGTAAATAGAATTTTTTTTACATTCTATTATCTTTTAGAGTGAAAGATGAGTTTGTGGTAGAAATTTATTAATGGATAAAACTCTAATTATAAAGAAATATATCTCCATATGATCTTAGCCAATCTCATAAAAAATTCCTCAATATTTAGAAAAGCAAATTAGAACAAAAATGTTTTCCTAGATGGTACCTTAAATCATCACTAATTTATGGCTTTGGGATTGTTGGCCTTTTCATAGCCATGTTCTCTACCACTCTTCATCAGATAATTGATTGTTAGATTTTTCTTCCATATCCATATTTTCCTACATGGAACCCTAGTATGTGTTATTTTAGGTAATCTTCATACTTTCGACTCTTTATTTTAAATAGAGGCCTCATTAATTCATTTTTCGATGTGGGATTTCAAGTAAGACATTTTGAAACGTCAAAAATGTGTTATCCTAATACCCTATGTTTTGTTGAACTGATGGTATTTCAAATCATCATAGATTGATGAATTTAGGGACCTCAATTTTATACTTTTTTGTGATTGATGACCTCAATCACTACCTATAAATATTTACGTTTTTCCTCCAATTATATGTCTCTAATTGCCACCAATATTCTCCTAATAGAGATCATAATTTGGTGGTGATCCTTTCATTTCTCTTTTCCTCATATTAAGATTAAATTTTAGTAACCCAATTTTCGATGTGGGTTTTCCCACAAAGATATTTTCTATTTTCAACCTTTAATTTTCGAAGAACAATTTCAAATTGCGAGGACACAATTTATTTAAGGAGGGGAGAATGTAACACTCCATGATTTTATAGTGTGTTATTTCTTCAAAATAATTCAATAACTTTCACTACACGCAACACCAAGTTCAATCGCACCATGACTTACCAAACAAGCTGTTCAAAAGAGGTTATGAATAGTGTTAACTAAATTTTAAACTTTATATAATCCTTATAATTTTAGAATCCATATTAGGAGTTTCTTAGACATAATGTAAGAACAAATTCATTTTCAGTATTGCACTTTTACCAAATTTTAATAGTGAACCCTTTTTAGATACTATATTTTAATATTTTTGACTAAATGGGGACATCAAAAATTTAAAATGAAACATCCCAAGCTTCCACGGTATGCTAGCGTGTGTTGTACGCAACACCGAGTTCTAACACACTGTAACCAATCAAACTAGCCGTTATGAATAGTAATACCTACTTTTTGAAATTATATATATTTTATATTTGAAAATGGACTTAATTTTTGGATTCGAAATATCGAATTAACCTAAGGTGAAATTTTGGTACTTTTCGGATAACTTTTAAATTTTGATGAATAGTGAAAATTAGTAAATTTTAATTAAGAACAACTTTTTTAATCAAAATAATTAATAGTGATAAATTGTGAATTTGAGTGGTTTTAAAGTATATTTTGAATATATTTTTACCATTTAATATAATGTTGTTCATTGGACATAATTTTACAATTAAACCGAACATAAACGAGTGTCAATCTTTTGATAGTTATTATCTCTTAAAAACACGGTTTTTGTTTTGACAACGGGAATTAATTTTAAATTAATTTCTGCCACTTCTGTGTTTTGAAAATAGGAAAATGGACTCAATATTTGGAATCAGGATGTTCAAATTGTGTAAATAGGTAACTTTTATTTTTAGACATTTTGAATAATTACTGCGGTAAATATTTTATTTACCATGGTTAAGGGTAAATCCGGTAAATAAGGGTTAAAAAAATAATATTATAATAATAATAAATTACCCTAAAACGTGTCCTAACATTATTGGTGGACACATACCCGACCATGAGCATCCTTGTGTCAATTTGGGGACCCCTTGGAGCCACTTGTATGTGGTAGGGACACTTTATATTAATAAAGTTAAAATAAAAATAAAAATGGCATAAGCTTACATCTTTTAGAAGAACAATTTTTACATAGGGTTATATATGTTGGATTTTAAATTATAAATATTCAATAGAAAGCTAAAAAGATTTCCTACATAATGATACTTTATTTATAATTTTTAGAAATTAAATAATGTATTTTATTTATGACACAATGATGATGCAGTAATTACTATAATAGTGAACAATTAAAATAATTGATATTATAAATACCCAAATAAATATAATATGAAACTTTTAATGAATTAAACTAATTTTCTAGGATAATATGATATATTAGGATTGATTTAATTGACTTTTTTCGAAGTAATAAATCTGTTATGAGTTTCACAAAAATCAACTATTGAATAGTGTCAAAATTGACATAAAAGAGTTCTTAAAACAAATATTATATTCTTAATTGATATTAAATTCCTAAAAATCTAAGGTTCGGACAAGAGTCTTATATCATGATAGGTCCATCATTAAGGTACCACTTGGGGGTCTCTTGGATGTATATAGTAAGTTTATTAACCATATTATATAAAAATACAAAGAGACATTGTAAAAGTGAAACTAATTAACTTAGAGTTAATACTTAAAGATAAGGTTAATATAAGTACCCAAACCTGTCTAAATTCTATTGGTTGAGTGGTTTTCGACCTATAACCACCTTAACCTTTGAATAGTAAACTTTGGAGACATTAGAAACCGAATATGAATTTATTATAAATTAATATTTCTAGATTTTCCAAAGGTGCCCCTCACCCCTCTTATAAAAGGGCACTCCTACTTCTCATTTCTTCACACCTCTAAATCCTTTTGGTTCGGCCAAACTCTGCCCAAATACTCTCCCAAAATCCCTCACTACAACCTAGAGGCCTTAGTTTGATCAGAAAGCCAACCTAAGGAGCCCTTTTGATAAAATCAAAAGGAAGAACCCGAAGAAGAGGTAATGATTTCACCACCCTTCTCCAAGTTCATTTCTTCTTCCACTTCTTCTTCCTTTGTTCTTACCATTCTAAAATAATAACTCCAGTATCTCACATATACTGTGATGTTATTATAAATATGGTACAACCATATTCAGTATTCTATCCACCCTTTCAATAACATGTCACCATACGTGCGTACGTACGGACTACCGTCTCCACGTCGTGGTGTAATTGTTATTCAATATAATATTATTTGGATGGGTATAATAATGATGTGTAACTCATGTAAATAATAAATATAACATGTTAATGATTCTTTATATATGATATACCATCCATTTATATATTATTTTAATATCAAAAGAATGATATTGTCGCTCGTGCGTACGTACGGACTACCGTCTCCACGAACGCGATGAGATTCATTCTCCATCGTATCCATTCAAGTATAATTATCATTTGATGATTTAAAAATGATGTTTAAGGACTAGATATCATTCTGGATATGAATAAGATACAACAACCATGGCTTATGTAACAAAACATATAAAAGAAAATGAGTAAGTTAACTCCCGAAACAACGATAATACTAAGATATTATTAACAAAGAAATGTTAAAAGATCATATATGATATCATATGAATGCATATGATTCTTGTATAATTTAATAACAATTATTTCACCATTATACAGGATGTTAACCTACCACAACCAAGGAAAAGTACAAGGTAAGGGTTTACTTTACAACCTCTTCATTATCCAAGGTTATTTATACGTAATAATCTACTGGGATCTCTTTATCATCCACATCCATGTTTCTTAAAAATGCATTTAAAAACATTTTTACTATTTACTAGAATATGAGTTAAAGTAATTTATACCCTTTTTGACTTTTTATAAGAGGTTTATAAAGGAATCTTTCCGTCGTTTTCAAAACAAGGCCATTTTTAACCTTTTCGACAGAATTAAGGTAAGAACGTTTTTTTAAACTTATACGGCGGGTGCGGCTAATTTCCACCGTTATAAAATCTTCAAAACTTCCCTTACCAGCTTATAAGAATATTTTCAAAGAAAATGTGTTATTTTATATGGATCTTAAATGATTTCAAAATAAAAAGAGATATTTCTTTAAAAAGAATTTTGATTTCATCTATGTCAACATCCTTTGATGGATTTTACGCTTATTTGAATTTGATCTATTGTGATACAAAACTTCTATATTGTATTGAAGGTTTTATGATATGTTTGACTGTGGATGTGCTATTTTTATACCATTCATAGTTTATGGTGAAATTATTGACATTTCGTATGCTATTTTTAATACGAATGTTTATATTATGTTTAAACCTTTTCATATGGGAATGCATTGGACTTAGTAAGTGACGGGTGGAGCCCGCTATAGCTCCTCGATGCATCGGTAGGTCTCATGAGACAAACTAGTGTCTTGGCACAAGGCCTTGACAAAATCTTATTTGTAGTCTTGGCACGAGGCCTTGGCTATGTGTTTATGATAGTCTGTCATTATGCATTCCAACATTATGAAAGTGGTTATTGATTTTTGCATGTGATTATTCGATTAGTAGAATATTCATGTGAATAAGTAAATGGAATTATTTCATTTTATTTATGCCATACCATGTTGAAAGTTCATATTTAAAAGGCTTTTGTTTTAGTTATACATTGCCTTAAATGTTTATTCTTATTTATCAAAGTTTCCGCTATATTGTTATCCTTACTGGGCATTTGAGCTCACCCCTTTTCTATGTTTTATTTTTCCCAGGATGTGAAGAAGTAAGTTATGAATGACCTGCAGGGATTTTATGAGTGGTTAATAGTGTGGATTGTGGAAACAATATGTTGTTGTAGTAGTTTTTCATTTTATGATGTAATGTAAAACTTATGAATATATCTAGTGTTTCCAAGGCTACTAAACCAATCAGTCTTTCGAGATTTGATCTTTCTTGTGATCATGCCAATGTTATGTAATAATGCACCGACTCTGGGTAGCTGGGGTCGGGGCGTTACAAAAACACTCTGAGTTGAAAGGCCAGGAGTCGTCAGGTCTCATCCAGCTACTAGGACTTCGTACTCCGCTCACTCATCTCTACGAGTATCCATTCCATGAGCTAATGGTCAATAATCCAACTGTCACAAATTCCCAAGTAGAAGTATCTCAAAGATCTGCCTCATCATAGGGGTCTCAATGCAACAGACAAAACCTCTGTCGGACATCAGGTCTATGTTTTATTGGCATTTTTTCCCTGGGGGCCCTTTTGGTTTTTTATGTTCAAACCAACCTGACTGTACTTCATCATTGCCCAAACCGAAAGTGGGACATGCCAAAAGATCCATCGTTCTCTTTGATTTCCATCGCTGCAGACGGTTCATCGATCGGACATCCATAGCCCAATATATAGGCCAAACGTGTAAACAAGACATAGAGGGTCCGTGTCCGGTCCGATCCAGTCAAACTTACACGGCCCAACCTCGGTCCGGACCGGGGTCTGTCTCGGTCCGCTGGTACGACCTGGTCTATGGGTCCGACCTGGATTGTAATGACCCAAAATTTTGAATAAATCTTGTTTCGTAATTTTGTGTGTTATTCTATTTTTTTTATATTGAACAAAACTCTTTCATTTGATAACATGAGTATAAATAAAATGAGACCGTTGGGTTTGACTGTTATATGAACATTGGTCAATATGATCGCTGGAAACTAATCGTTTCGATTATTGTCTCTAAATACAAGTAATCTTGGTTAATTATTATAGAAATAAGATTCGATAGCCTCATCCAGTAGTCTTGGACCAATCGAAGCCCATCTAACCGAACTTGGGAAGAAGGTAGCACCACTGGGCTTTGCTCTGGACCAAACTCAAGCCGAACTTCATCGTGTGAAGTTAGAATGGAATCGCCTTTGCGAGAAGTTCAAACTAATAGAAATTACTACTCGTGCGATGTTGGTCGAGCCTCCCTCAGATTCTCTCACCTTAGCACACCATAAACTAAGGTCCTATGCTAGTGTGATAAGGGGTTATGTAAGGAGACCATAACTGCCTTGTGTAATCATTTATTTTAAATAAAAATTGTGATTTCTTATTATGATGATGTTTATGAATTTTTAAATGACCGGATAAATATAGTATGCAGATTTTTGATGAATTTTAGAAAAAGGATATTTTAAAATGATTATGTAAACCTTAAATAATTAAAAATGTGTAATGATTTTCAAAAAATGGTCTTCTACAATTATGTTCAGCAAGAAATTTAGAGTCTAATAAGATCAACTTGATTTTTTATTAATAGTAAATTATTAATAGTGATTTTATGATTAGGATTAGTAATGTGTCCAAATGGATTAGTAATCTCACTTAAAGAAAGTATTAATATATTCTAGGAACCTTGATTTAATTAATGTGATTCAATAAAATGGTTAAATAACGGTTTCATAAATTATTATTCAAGTATTAGTTTTTTTCGAGTGAATATTGTTTTTTAATAAAAAATAAAATTAAAAATATTTAAAAAATTATTTTTATAAAATGGATTTCATTTTTGAACTCAGAGCTTCGATATTATGTTAAGGTAATTTTTGGGGATTTTTTCTGAAAAAAATGAATTTTCAGTGAATAGTGTATTTATTTAAAAATTAAATTAAAAATATTTAGAAAATTATTTTTATAAAATGGAGTTCATTTTTGTAATCAGAGAATCGATATTTGGTAAAGGTGAAATTTTGGGATTTTTCTGAGAATGTTGAATTTTCAGTGAATAGTAATAATACAGTTTTTGGGTTTCGGTATGTTTAATGACATCATAACTGTGTCATGATGGTGTCATGAGATATTTTTAGGGTTGGACGGACAAGGGTGATGAGTTATTTTTTTGGGGACCCCATGTGGCCTAACTCCATGGTAAATGCCAAGGGAGAGCACATGGTTTTGAGAAAAGCATTTGTGAGGTGTCCCTTGGCCATTAATGCCTTGTCCCCTCACTTTCCCTATAAATACCCACCCTTTCCTCCAATAGTTTTCACTCCCAACTCTCCCCAAATGAATTTCTGGTCTCCGTACCTCCCAAGGAGTCATCCCAAGGTGCCCCCAAGCCCTCAAGGTCCAAACCGTTGAGTTTTAAGAGTTACGTTTTAAGGTAAGGGATCCGACCCCTCTCTTTCTTTTCAAGTAATCTCTTTTATGTCATTTCTTTTATGCTCCATGTTATTATGTTAAAGGATGTTCTTTTATACTCCTCTTACATCCCTTTTAATTTTCATATAATTAGTGATCTCCTCTTACTCTAATTATTTCGTTTTATGAAGTTTTAAGTGGCGCGTTAGGCTGCCAAATTTTTTGTAACAGATTCTTTCTCCCTTCTCATTTTTCAAGATCTATTTTCCTGTAAAGTATTTCAAATTTATTTTTATTATGTTGGGGTATGATCTATAAATTTATCATACTGATCTTTTATGACCATATGATGAGAGACCCAATTTGAGCTCTTCAATTCAGTATTTTGATGTTTTAAGTGGCGCCGTTAGGCTGCCGAATTTTTAAGTGGTTCTTCACCCTTCTCGTTTTGAAATTCTACTTTCATGTCAATTCTTTCAAGATACTTTTTGTTATGTTGGGGTATGATATATATATCTATCATAATGATCTTTTATGACCATATGATGAGAGACCCCATTTGATCTCTTTAATTCAGTATTTTGATGTTTTAAGTGGCGCTGTTAGGCTGCCGAATTTTTAATTGGTTCTTCACCCTTCTCGTTTTGAAGTTATACTTTCATGTCAATTCTATCAAGATCCTTTTTTTATGTTGGGGCATGATCTATATATATATCATAATGTTCTATTATAACCATATGATGATAGAACCCATTTGATCTCTTCAATTCAGTATTTTGAAGTTTTAAGTGGCGTCGTTAGGCTGCCGAATTTTTAAGTGGTTTTTCACCCTTCTCGTTTTGAAGTTGTACTTTCATGTCAATTATTTCAAGTTCCTTTTGTTATGTTGGGGTATGATATCTATATCTATCATACTGATATTAATGAACATATTATGAGAGACCCCATTTGATCTCTTCAATTCAGTATTTTGAAGTTTTAAGTGGCGCCATTAGGCTGCAGAATTTTCATAAGAGAAATCTTATTTTTGTCTTCCTTTCATATTCATCATTTCATATGGTATATTTTCAAATTTCATTTCCATGTTCTTAAATCCCTTATATTCTGTCCCTATACTGTTTTATGGGTTATTTATGAATGTTTGACTCATGTCCCCTCTCTTTTCAATGTTTTCTAAAGCCCCGAAACGTAGCCGTTATGCTGGAGAATTTTCATCTCAAAATGCCCCTCTCTTTTCTCAAAATTATTTTATGTTATTATGTGAATAATCAAAGCTCTTATTTCTACAGGGGTATACACATATATATCAAAATTTTCTATTTTAAATTCTAGGATTTACATACATGAAACCCCCATTCCCTTTCCGTGGGTTTAAAGTGACATAAAGATCATGTCTTTAAAGCGGGTTTTAAAACGTTATGATTGTGAAATGAAACCCATTTATTCTATGCTATATGGGTTGTTTATGAAATTATTTATGATGATATATGTGGCTCACATGATTATAACGACATGTCAAGGGTGCGCCCTGATAGTGCTCCAATTCATTGGGTAAAGACTTAATCTCTAGAGATGACTTTTTAGACTGATACCTTGGTGAATAACCTTGGTATGTTTTAATGACACCTTGGGGATGAACCTTGGTGAAACGAAATTATTGTCAATTTTAAATGTTGCAGCCACATCTTTATGTTATGAAAAATGATGTTTTTATTATGATATGCCTCATGATTTCTTTCTCATACCTTAAAGTTCTTTTCATGACATAGTTGATGTATTCCAAGTTCACATGTTAAATGTTTCCTTTGTTTCCCTTACTAGGCCTTCTGCTGACCCTTTCTTTTGATTTATGTCCCCAGGTTATGAGATGCAGTAATGAACCTAGGATGAAAAAGAGGAGAAGACTTTCATGTGTTTAAGAAGAATGTTTTTTTTGTTTCATGTTTTATGTTCTTGGTTTCCAAGACACTAAACCTTAAAGATCCCCGGTTTTGTAAAATGTAATGATTGATTATGTGATAAAAAGGCGGGATGCTATTGTTTGTATCAAAGGATGGTTTAGTTATTTGTGGAAATTATGATTATAAAACTTTAGGAAGAATCCTATAGAAAAGTTTATGTATATGAAATCTTCCTGGTATTTTGGTGAGTATTGAGTATGGGGTTTCCAAGAAAATACATCCCTGTCTGGATACGAGCAGGTAGAGGTGGCTCTGGCACAGATGTACATAGGGGTAAAACCTAAAAACACCGCTTTGAGCTAGACTCAAACTGGAACTAGTACACGACAATGGGCCTTGCTGCACTATTGGTTACAAAACTCCATGGGGATATGCTTTGGTAAATTAATAAGCTTAGTATGAACCATTGTTAATGGAACACAGATAAAATAAAATAAAGATTCACATAAGAATATATGATCATGGATAACCTAGATGGGAACCTAGGGGATCACAAGTTAGGCTATAATTTTCTTCTAGATGTTATCCTTATATGCTTTAAGTTGATTTTCATGATTATTAGCTAAGTATTTAAGCCCCTAATTATAGTTTCTTTTCTTAGTTAATGGTGGGAAATGGAAGAACATGTCCCAAAAACCAATGTGATAGGAAATGCTACGATTGCTGTATTAATATGACGGAGATGATTAGGGGATTAAAAGATGATTATTATTTTGGAAGACGTTCACTATTTTTGGGACCCTATATGATCGAGGAAAATAGATTACTACGGTATTTTAATTGAGGAGTAAGGTTTACTTATATTTTGAAGAATCGATGAATTTATGGTGGACTTATAGTAATTTAGGTTACTTATGGGAATGGATAACCTATCTTGGGTAAAATATGTTTAGGTTAGATACTTTTGTTGTAAGATGATAGTAGTGGTTGATGCTATTTGGACATGAACAATGAAGTTTATTTTGGAAGACTATGTTATCAAATCCTTCTTGTATTTTGGTTTTAATCTTATTTTGGTTTATTTTGGGTAATTTTATGAACAATTGTTTATGGAATGGTCTATGATGAACTTTGGGTATTACCATGGAACTTTGAAGATTTAAAATTAGTTTCCATTCCTAGGGGATTCATCCTTTTTGAAGAGTTTTTTAAACTTACCCTTTCTATTTTTGGGATAATATTTAAAGATAGAAGAAATAGATAGTTAATATTTTGTGGATTACGTGATTCTCTAGAAGATGATTCTTGTGTTTTGATGAGACCAAGTAGTTTTGAATGCTCATTGTTTGGAGAAAAGATTAGTTTTGGTAGAAACTTATTAAAGGATGAAACTCTACATAAAGACAGGTATATTTTCTTATGTTTCTATGAAATGTAGTAAATGAATTCCTCAAAATTATGAAAAGGAACATAAAACAAAAACGTTGTTGGTTTACATTTCCTACTAGGTAATCAAACACCGTTTACACACATCCTATGTTTGGGATTTTCTTATGGTTAACTTGTTCCTAATCATGTTTTCTATCACTCTCCCCCAAAACATGACCCTTTATTTTTTCTTCCATGTCCATGTTTTTCTACATAGAATCCTGGTATGGGTTAACTCGGGTGACCTTTTTTACTTCCCTTTATTTATTTTAAAGTAATAGTTTTATTGAGTCCTTTTCTGGTGTGGGACTTTCAATGAAATTTCAAAACCCAATTTTAAAAATTGCGAAGACGCAATTTCTTAAGGGGGGAAGATTTTAATGACATGAAATTTTGAATAAATCTTGTTTCCTAATTTTTTGTGTTATTCTATTTTTTTTATATTCAACAAAACTCTTTCATTTGATAACATTAGTATAATTAAAATGAGACCGTTGGGTTTTGACTGTTATATGACCATTGGTCAATATGACCGCTGGAAACTGAACGTTTTGATTATTGTCTCTAAATACAAGTAATCATGGTTAATTATTAAAGAAAGAAGATTTGATGGCCTCATCCAGTAGTCTTGGACCGATCGAAGCCCATATAATAGAACATGGGAAGGAGGTAGCACCACTGGGCTTTGGTCTGGACCAAACCCAAGCCGAACATAATCGTGTGATGCTAGAACGGAATATCCTTTGTGAGAAGTTCAAACTAATAGAAATTATTAATTGTGTGATGTTGGCCGAGCCTCCCTCAGATTCTCTCATTTTATCACACCTTACACTAAGGTCCTATGCTGGTGTAATAAGGGGCTATGTAAGGAGACCGTAACTGCCTTGTGTAATCCTTTGTTTTAAATAAAAATTGGGATTTTTTCTTATGATGATGTTTATGAATTTTTAAATGACTGGATAAATATAGTATGCATATTTTTGATGAATTTTAGAAAAAGGATATTTTAAATATGTTTATGTAAACCTTAAATATATAAAAATGTGTAATGATTTTCGAAAAATGGTCTTCTACAATTATGTTCAGCACGAAATTTAGAGTCTAATAAGATCAACATGATTTTTGATGAATAGTAAATTATGAATAGTAATTTTATGATTAGGATTAGTAATGTGTCCAAATGGATTAGTAATCTCATTTAAAGAACGTATTAATATAATCTAGGCATCTCGATTTAATTAATACGATTCAATAAAATGGTTAAATAACGGTTTCATAAATTATTATTCAAGTATTAGTTTTTTTCAAATGAATAGTGTTTTTTAATTAAAAATTAAATTAAAAATGTTTAAAAAATTATTTTTATAAAATGGATTTCATTTTTGAACTCAAAGCATCGATATTTTGTTAAGGTAATTTTTGGGGATTTTTTCTGAAAAAATTGAATTTTTGGGGAATAGTGTATTTATTTAAAAATTAAATTAAAAATATTTAGAATTTTTTTTTCTAAAATGGAGTTAATTTTTGTATTCAGAGAATCGATATTTGGTTAAGGTGAAATTTTGGGATTTTTCTGAGAAAGTTGAATTTTCAGTGAATAGTAAAAATATAGTTTTAGGGTTTCAGTATGTTTAATGACATCATAACTGGGTCATGATGATGTCATGAGATATTTTAAGGGTTGGAAGGCCAAGGGTGATGAATTATTGTTTTGGGGTCCCCATGTGGCCTAACTCCATGGTAAATGCCAAGGGACATCACATGGTTTTGAGAAAAAGCATTTGTGAGGTGTCCCTTGGCCATTAATGCCTTGTCCCCTCACATTCCCTATAAATACCCACCCTTTCCTCCTTTAGTTTTCACTCGCAACTCTCCCCCAACGATGTTCTGGTCTCCTTACCTCCCAAGGAGTCCTCCCAAGGTGCCCACAAGCCCTCATGCTCCAAACCGTTGAGTTTTAAGAGTTCCGTTTTAATGTAAGGGATCCGACCTCTCTCTTTCTTTTCAAGTAATCTCTTTTATGTCATTTCTTTTATGCTCCATGTTCTTATGTTAAAGGATGTTATTTTATACTACTCTTACTTCAATTTTAATGTTCATATAATGATAGATCTACTCTTACTATAATTATTTCGTTTTATGAAGTTTTAAGTGGCACCGTTAGGATGCCAAATTTATTGTAACAGATTCTTTCTCCCTTTTCATTTTTCAAGATCTATTTTCATGTAAAGTATTCGAAGATTCTTTTTATTATTTTTGGGTATGATCTATATATTTATCATACTGATCTTTTAAGACCATATGATGAGATACCCCATTTGATATCTTCAATTCAGTATTTTGATGTTTTAAGTGGCGCTGTTAGGCTGCCAAATTTTTAAGTGGTTTTTCACCCTTCTCGTTTTGAAGTTCTACTTTCATGTCAATTATTTCAAGTTCCTTTTTGTTATGTTGGGTTATGATCTCTATATCTATCATACTGATCTTTTATGACCATATTATGAGAGACCCCATTTGATCTCTTCAATTCATTATTTTGAAGTTTTAAGTGGCGTCGTTAGGCTGCCGAATTTTTAAGTGGTTCATCACCCTTCTCGTTTTGATGTTATACTTTCATGTCAATTCTTTCAAGTTCCTTTTTGTAATGTTGGGTTATGATATCTATATCTATAATACTGATCTATTATGACCATATTATGAGATACCCAATTTTATCTCTTCAATTCAGTATTTTAAATTTTTAAGTGGCGCCGTTAGGCTGCCGAATTTTTAAGTGGTTCTACACCCTTCTCATTTTGAAGTTCAACTTTCATATAAATTATTTAAAGTTCCTTTTTGTTATGTTGGGGTATGATATCTATATATATCATACTGATATTTTATGACCATATGATGAGAGACCCCATTTGATCTCTTCAATTCAGTATTTTGAAGTTTTAAGTGGCGCCATTAGGCTGCCGAATTTTCATAAGAGAAATCTTATTTTTGTCTTCCTTTCAAGTTCTTCATTTCATATGGTATATTTTCAAATTTCATTACCATGTTCATAAATCCATTATATTCTGTCCCTCTACTATTTTATGGGTTATTTATTAATGTTTGACTCATGTCCCCTCTCTTTTCAATGTTTTCGAAAACCTCGAAACGTAGCCGTTATGCTACAGAATTTTTGTCTCAAAATGGCCCTCTCTTTTCTCAAAATTATTTTATGTTATTAAGTGAATACTCAAGCCTCTTATTTATACTGGGTTATTCACATATATATCAAAATTTTCTATTTTAAATTCAAGGATTTACATACATGAAACCCACTTTCCCTTTCCATGGGTTTAAAGTGACATAAAGATCATGTCTTTAAAGCAGTTTTTAAAACGTTATGATTATGAAATGAAACCCATTTATTTTATGCTATATGGGTAGTTTATGAAATGATTTATGATGATATATGTGGATCACATGATAATAAAGACATTTCAAGGGTGCGCCCAAATAGCGCTCCAATTCATTGGGTAAAGACTTAATCTCTAGAGATGACTATTTAGACTGATACCTTGGTGAATAACCTTGGTAATTTTTAATAACACCTTGGGGATAGACCTTGGTGAAACGAAATGATTGTCAATATTAAATGTTGCAACGACATTTTCAAGTTATGAAAAATGTTTTTTTATTATGATATGCCTCATGATTTCTTTCTCATGCCTAAAAGTTCTTTTCATGACACAGTTGATGTATCCCAAGTTCACATGTTAAATGTTTCCTTTGTTTCCCTTACTAGGCCTTCTGCTCACCCTTTCTTTTGATGTATATCCCCAGGTTATAAGATGAAGTAATGAAACTATGGTGAACATGAGGAGAATACTTTCAAGTGTTTAAGAAGAATGTTTTTTTTGTTTCATGTTTTATGTTCCTGGTTTCCAAGTCACTAAACCTTAATGATCCTCAGTTTTGAAAAATGTAATGAATGTTTATGTGATAAAAAGGTGGGATTCTATACGGATCGTGGGTGCGGCCCAGCCTGAGGGGGCTTCCCGCCCTGAGGGGGGTAGCCCGACCCTAGTGGGTGGCAAGACCCGAGGGGTTGGCCCAACCCGAGGGAGGTCAGACCCAAGGGTGACCTAGTGGCCCGCTCGAGGTCTGGTTTGGCGGCCCACACAGGGTCTGGCCTGGAAACCCGTGCTGATTCTGGCACGGCGGCCCGGCGACCCAGTGGCCCGGAGGATCGCGGGTCCGCCTCGCCGCGTCCAGGGGGAAGTTGTGCGCCCCCCTTTCTCCTGAATGGCAGATCCATTTAGGATGGATCCAAAACCGGCGCCACCTGGCACCTATCCAGGTCATGCGGGACACGTTGGGTCCAGCTCCTCCCGGCTAGCTGAGCGGCCAGCCGCTCCATCTCCTCAGCCATGACCCACCTTAGCAACAGTGGCTTTCTCCTCCATGCGGCAAGACAGTGCTGCCCCACCTCCGCCGCGGCCCGTCCTGGCCGCGTTCCCATTCTCATCTACACATCACGAAAATGTCATGCCCTTCCTATGACCCGGTGGCCTGGCCTCACCAGTTTCATTGTGGTCAGACCGAATCTGGCCATCGTTTCTCCACCTCCGTCGTCAACAAACGAGAACAATCAATGGGGGAGGGTCATACCGTGTTCGTGCGGTCCCATCCCTCCACATTATGTTGATATCAATCGACAATTCTCAATCCATAAATTGAATGTCATAGAACAAGAATAAGAAAATGACTCAAAACCCTACCTTAAATTCACTGGTCATCATTCGTCATTCGTCATTCGTTGATTGTGTTGAGGAAATGGCAGACGTTGATTCATCATTCGCTGTGTTCGTCATGCACTCCCAATATCAATCTCATTCATTTTAAAGTGATGATGTCGAAGATGGAATTCTTCGCGTTATTCATTTGAGTGTTCTTCTACATCTTCTCAAATGATCCCCCAAAATAATGCATGCCAACCAAAATGAAATAATATATTTTTCTATTATTTAATTATTCGCATGAATCCAAATGATTTCAAAATTAATTAATTAATGTTCCATTAAATAATTCAGGCGGAGTTGCACATTAATGAGGGGAGTTCACGAGTTACAAACCAGGGTGGTCCCCACCTTAATTATAATCCCACGGGATGTTTGGGTGTGGTGGCCCCCACCACAAACCTCTACTTGGTTATTTTAACCACCAAAAAAAAATAATCATAACACTTTATTTTTATTCAATATATTAAAAACCCAAAATCTAACTTCCATTATCCACCAACAACCCTCGAGATAGAAGTCTTATTAAGTGAATACTGGTGCTGCAAGTTTAACAATTCCCTCATGTTTCAATTCCGATAAATGGATCAAAAGATATAAAATCCATATCGTACGTTTACTGAATGTACCCAAACAAAACATAAAAAATTGATTCTGGAAACATCAGGCCTCAGAATCAAGCACCGTAAATTTTTGTGGACACGTAAAAATATCATGAATTTAAGAAAAAAAATTCTATGGAATTTATGGGTCTTTAAATTCTCCCCACCTCAAGGATTTATGTCCCCATAAGATAAAACTCGAACTAAGGTAACAAATGGGGAAACTGAGCACACATATGAACCTCCCGCTCCCAAAGTGCTCTCCTAGAGGTTCCCATGCTACCAGTGAACGCGCACCAGAGGTATCGACCATCCATGTAGGACCTTCTTTTGTCGATCCTATAATCTACGCATTAACCTCCATGATATTTTCCCCGTCATTGATGTCCTACTCCCCATGGTCGATGATGTGGTATTGGACATGCACGTATCTCCTAAAATGAGATACGTGGAAGATTTCATGCGCACGATGCAATAGAGGTGGTAGAGCTAAGTGGTAAGTCACCCCGCCTACTCTGTTGAGGACCTGGAAAGGTCTGATGAATTTCAGAGATAACTTTCCACCTCAGTCAAATATATGTAGACCTCATCGAGGTGAGACCCGTAAAAAGTCATGGTTGCCATTATCGAACTCCAGAGGCCTTCATATATTGTTGGCATACGACTTCATCCTACTCTGTGGAGTTTTCATCTACACATGGATGATCTGAACCATCTCTGTGGTGGCCTATACCATCTCTGGTCTCACTTGTCCTGACTCCCCTAGGTCTGTCAAGCATAGTGGCGATCTTCTGGGTCGACCAAAGAAGTCCTCAAAAGGTTCCATACTGATGGTGTTGTGATAGTTGTTGTTGTAGGAAAACTACAACAAAGGCCAGTAATCCTCCCAACTGCGGTCAAAGTTGAGTACACAAGCACGGAGCATGTCCTAAAGGGTCTGAATGGTCTGCTCAGTCTGACCATCTGTCTAAAGATGTAAGGCGGTTCTCAGAGGTAGCCACATCCCAAAATCCTCCTCCAACCCTTTCCATAAACATGAATTAAACCGCGTGTCACGGTCGAAGGCAATAGAATTAGGTACTCCATGAAAACACACAATCTCATTCACATAGAGGCGTCCCATACTCTCTACTGAGCTCTACTCTCTGATCGGTAGGAAGTGGGCTGACTTGGTGAGTCAGTCAACGATCACCCACATTGAATCATGACACCTGGGTGTATGTGGAAGACCCGTCACGAAGTCCATGGATATCCCATCCCACTTCAACTCTGGGACCTCTAAGGGATGAACCAAGACTTCTGGTACATGGTGCCCTGCCTTCCCTTTCAAAAAAGTGAGGCATCGTGAGACAAACTAAGCTACTTCCTTCTCCATACCTGGCCACCAGTGCGGTCGTCTGAGTTCCTGATACATATTCTCCACTCCTAGATGTACCACTAAAGGGGATGTGTGGAAGTCCATAAAAAAATCCTCCTGAAGTGAAACTGTTACCAAGGTACATCTTATGAAGAGGACGACATGCTCCCCACATCAAGAAAATATATCAGGTGTCTGCCCTGTGGATATCTGACCATGTCGTGTCTCACAGTTAGCATCCCCACACTGCGCCTCCCTAACTCACTGATGATGTTTAGGAGTAACTGTAAGAGACTGTAAAATGGATGATCCATCTCTATCCTCATTGTATATCTGTAAAGTAGCCACTTGCTCTATCGCCTCTCCTTGCAGTTTTATACCTGATATTCTAATGAGTGCATCCGCCACAACGTTCCCCGTCCCATGAGTGTATACAATCTTGAAGTCATAGTTATTGAGGAACTCAAGACAATTCTTTTGTCTCAATATTAGGACCTTCTAGGAGATGATATACCATAGAATATTATGATCAGTGTAAACTGTGAAAAACTTTTCTATCAGATAGTATGGCCACATCATCAAGGAGAAGAACACTGGTGCTAACTCCATGTCATTGGTAGCATAGTTCTGCTCGTGTTGTCTCATTTGCCGAGAACCATACGTGATCATAGCTTGATCATGTATCAAAACACACCCGAGTCTGGTCCCTGATCAGTCGTAGTAGACTACATATCATATGCCATCTATAGAAGGCTCACGATGGGGGTAGTAGTCAACCTCTGCCTGAGCTCCTGGATGCTCTGTTGGCATCTCTCCAACTACACGATGGGTTTCCCATTCTTTGTCAAGGGTGATAGTTGTGTTGTGCCTATGGAGAAGTCTGAAACAAACCTCCGATAATATCCAGCCAATACTAGGAAACATCATACCTCCTTCATACTATAGTGTGGCTCCCATGCAATTACCGCCTCAATCTTTGCTGGATCCACTACAAGTCTAGCCTCTGAGATGACGTGTCCCATAAAGTGAACCTCTCGAATACAAAACATGCACTTCAAGAGCATACCATAAATATGGTTCTCTCTGAGTGTTTCTAGTACTACCTGGAATTGGTAGGCATGATTCTCCTCAGTATTAGAGTATATCAAAATTTTGACATTGAAGAATATGAAAAAGCGATCAAGGTATGTTTGGATGACCCTGTTCATGAGGCACATGAACACTGCTGGAGAGTTGGTTACACCTAATGGAATTACTAATAACTCATAGTGGCCATACTAACATATGAAGGATATCTTCTTCACATCCTCATCTCAAACTCTGAGGTAGTGATAGCCTGATCTGAGGTCTATCTTCAAGAACCAGCGATCTCCCATTAGACGATCAATGAGGTCATCAATCCTCAGGAGTGGGTACTTGTTTTTCACAATCACCTATTTTAGGAAAAAGTAGTTGACACATAGCCTCATGCTCCCATCCTCCTTCATGGGAATATAATCGTGGCTACCTAGGGAGAAACATTGGTCCAGATGAATCACTTCCCCTGCAAGTCCTTCAGCTCTACCCGCAGCTCACGAAGCTCAGTGGGAGCCATCCGATATGCTGGAGTAGATATTGGTGGCATCCCAGGGTAAAAATAAATATAAAAATCCCCTACTCTATGAGGAGGTATTCTTGGGACATTATTAGGGAAAACATCCACATACTAGTCGACCACTACAAGATAAGTTGGACTCTCCACATCAACTGCTCCGAGGGTAATGAAAGCCAACTGGTGAGTGATCAGCTGCACCATCCTCTGAGTAAGAATCTCTTGTGCGGAAATGGTTCCCTTATCACCGGTTAAAGTAAACCTGGTCTCATCCATGTGGACACAAAACACTTTTCACATAATGCATTTAATCTGAGTAGGAACTATAGATAACCAGTGCAAACCCAACACGACATCGTAAGTCCTTGACGCAGTGACGAATAGATCCCAGGCGAAGCTCTCACGTCCTAGAGTAAGATCACACTACTAGAACCATTGCGTAATCTTCAAGTCTGCCCTCGTAGGAGTCTATATCCTAATGGATCAAGCCAATGACTCCATCAGAATCTCTGAGATCCGAAAGATGGAGTGGAAATGAAAGAGTGATTGGCACTTGTGTCTATAAGAACTGTAGCTAAGGTGGAGTAGACACAGATAATACCTCGATCAACTCTGGAGTGTCATGGTCGCGTGCCTCAGCTGCCTGAAGCTGAGCTCTCCCCTTTCCACCTGCTCCCTGTGGTCAGGGTGGACCTCATGGTGGTGGTGGTGGTAGTACCTCGTAACATCATCCACTGCAAGCTGCACGACCATATCTTCTGCCTTGTCCGCCTATTCCCTGTGTACTTCCTTGATAAAACCTATGCCTATACCTTGATGGTCCTTAAACTGTATGCAGATCATCTGAATGGCGGGTCAAATTGTCACAAGCCATGTCACCCTTCCCACCACATGAGTATCTCTCTATGCTCCTGGCATATAGTTCACTGTCTCAAGTGCCCCGAACGACTGATCTTGATTCATGCGGTTGTCGACCCGTGGATCTTTTCCTCTTGGACCTCTACATCATCTGTCTACTACTAGATGAAGAAGACTCTTTTGCATGTCGACTAGTAGTGGGACTCACTGGTGGAGACTACTCAGCAAGGAAAACCTCCACTAGGAGAGCTCACTTCAACACTCCTTCTTATATCAGAATGCTGAGGGAGATCATCGATGCCATGATCTCTCGCATGATCCCCTGATTGATGGTTCTGGCCCTAAAGAATGTGTCCCACACCATATTCCTTCTACTGCCTGTAGGATACATGAAACAAGGATCTCCATGAGGTCTAATGGTGTCCCTACTAGCATGAAGACTCACACCATAACCTCCAGTCAATCCTCAGATGCATGTGGGTATGTCTCTCCATAGAAAATGGGAGGACTCATGCACTGTAACTCATGAAACATGCTCAAGCAGCATGCATCATCTACTGCTGGGTCTGGAGACCTCGGTTGACCAATAGAAAGTAGTACTACTGGTGCCTCCACTAGTAAAGGGCCTTGCCCCGAGGCCTCGTCGCTCGGTGGGATATCCGAGCGTACGACTCTCAGGGCTCTGTGGGGAGGCATCCTGAAAGAAACTAATGTTACACGGTCAAAAGATTCTACCTGCTGAGATGACCTGGTTGAGATGACTTAAGAAAACATTAAAATAAAATCATGCAATCAGTGTTTTCATGCACTAAGTCAGAAATCATCAATTTGGGTCCTATCATTTGGATATGTCGGCATCTCGGACCAACACTGGACTCCCGGATTAGAAAATGTCACTTTGTACCCTTATCACTATTGTTTCACGGAAAAGAAATAGCAGAGTCCTATGTTCTGTGGATGAACTGACTTCTCTAATACCAATTTGTCATGACCCGTCCCCAGGGGCCCGTATCGTGACTACCCCAAGCCCACCTTCCATAGGCCAGGGGTAGGAGACTAGAACCAAAGGCGTAATTCCATAAACTGGGAAGGAATTGCATTTATAAACTATATCACACACAACAAAGGACTCAAATGGAAGTAAAACACTATGTAAAACTATATACAAAAGAGAGTGCTGGAAGTAAAGGGGTTAGAAATACAAGCCTAAAAGTAATGTACAATACAACTAAAATGGTAATACAACTAAATTAAAAAAGTATAGAATCCATTGGGTCATCCTCCGTGGTTCCAACCTAAAAGGTAGTAAATGATGTGCTCCTCAGCACTCCACGTCTGTCTGCCTGCTCCTTATGCCATCATGTGGAGTAGTCTACCTCTGGGTACCGTCCAGTCATACTTCTCCCTACCCCGAACAACGTTGTCTGTCTTCAACAGCCAAAAAAATGAGATGCGGCCATAACCCGTGCAGGGGTGATTATAACAATACTCAGTAGGGACCTAGAGACCCTCAAGGTCTCACAATATCCAACAAGGTTAAACCAAAAATATGAATTCAACATATAACCATTAATTAGGTATATGACCATACATATAACTATGTTATCTAGTAACCCAACTAAATCAGGAGCATAACACAAATGTCATTGACTCAGCTCAAAACTAGGATTTTATTCTAGGGGGTGGTAACATGTAACACTTCCAATCAGACTGTCGAAACCTCGTCTGTTGGTGTAATTATCTTCTATAAAGTTCTTTGGGATTTCTGCATCACACAGAGGCACTACCAACTATCATGGACTTCTATAGTACTCCTCCGTTCGAGTATCGTGGGTCTGCTGCATCAAAAAGAGACATTCCCCACTGTGGGTCTGCAACGTCACAAAGAGGTGCTCCCCATTGTAGCTTATTGAGGTACTTCTCCTATCGAGTATCATGGGTATGCCATATCACACAGAGGTTCTCCCCATTCTAGGTCTGCCACATCACATAGAGGCGCTTCCCACTGGTCTAGTCTAAAAAATCAGAGTCGAAAGTTTATCAGTCATCATGACACATCGAGATACTTGGTCTCCTTACTCTGCTCTCTTGTCTCTGAGTGGATCCGTTCCACGAGCTACTTCTCAATACTCCAACTCTCACGAAGTCCAATGTAGATGTATCTTAATTAACCACGTCTTCATAGTGGTCTCAACGCAATAGATGGTGGTCAATCGGAAACCCGGTCTTTGAGTTATTGGCATTTCTGTCACAGGGGCCCGAATGGTTTTTTAGGTTCAAATATTCATGACTGTACTCCATATGTGTCCAAAACACTAGCGGGACATGCCAACATAACCGTTTTCTCTATGATTTCTTTCTCCATAGACGGTTCATCGATCAGACACCTATATCCCACAATATGGGTGAAATGGTGTAAACATTCCATAGTGGGTTCGGGTCCGGTCCGACCCTATCGGACCGACCAAGCCCGACCCGGGTCTGGAAAGGGGTCTGACCCAGATCGCGGGTCTGACCCATTATGAGGGCAGCCCGACCTGAGGGCGGCCTGGTGGCCCACGCTGGGTCCGGCCTAGCGGCCCGCCCAGGGTTCGGCCCGATAGCCCGGCGGCTCACGGGCCCACCTCGTGACATCCAGGGGGGAAGCCGTGTGCCCCCCATGGCTGCAGAACGACAGAGCCGTTCGGGTGGGATTCCAAACCGGCGCCACCTAGGATCGGTCCAGGTCACACGAGACCCGTTCGGTCCCGCTCCTCATGGCTGGCCGAGAGGCCAGCCGCTCGTGCTCCTCCGATGTGGCCCGACCTGGCTGCATCATCCTTCTCATCTGTGCGACATGGCGGTGTCGTGCCCTTCAGGTGACCCGGCGGCCCTGTGCCACCATTTGCATTGAGTCCGGCCCGACAATAGTCATCATTGCTCTTCCACCATCATCAAAAAACGAGAACAATCAAATGGGGAGGGTTAGGTCATGTTTTTGCGGTTCGAGCCCTCCATGTAATGTTGATATCAATCGGAAATTCTCAATCCATAAGTTGATCGTTGTATAACATGAACAAAAAAACACAACCCCAACCTTTAATTCACCTGTCGTCGTTCGTCGTTAGTTGAAGTTGATGAAGAATGGGAAGACATCGATTCTTCATTCGCCGCGTTCATCACGCACTCCCAATCTCAAGCTCGTGCATCGGGAAGTGATGAAGTCGAAGATTGTGTTCTTCAAGTTCATAGTTGGAGAGTTCTTCTTCTTCTTCCCAAATGCTCCAACAAAAAATTGATGCCAACCAAAATGAAATAATATATTTTTCTATTAATTAATTGTTGGCATGATTTCAAAAAATTTCAAAAATAATTAATTATTGTTCAATTAATTAATTCAAGTGGAGTTGCACTTTAATTAAGGCAGTTCAAAATTTACAATCCCGGGTGCTCCCCACAAAAATTATCCTCCCAAGGGATGTTAGGGTTTTGGGGCCCCCACCACCAACCTCCACTTGGATATTTTAACCACCAATATAAAAATAAACAACAAACATTATTTTTATTCATTTTATTAAAAGCCCAAAATCTTAATTCCATTCTCGACCAACATCCATCGAGATGGAAGAATTTTTAAGTGAATACTGGTGCTGCAAGATCAATGGTTCCATCAAATTTCAATTCTGATTAATGGTTCAAAAGATATAAAATCCTGCTCGTATGTTTACTGAATGTACCTGAATAAAACATCAGAAATTTATTCCAGGCACACCGGGCCTCAGAATCAAGCACCGTAAACATTCAGGGACTCGTAAAAATCCTATGAATTTATGAAAAAAAATTATACAGATTTTCCTGGTCTTTACATGAGAGGTGTGAGGAATTGGTTAGAAGTGGCATCTTTTTATAAGGGGGAGGAGAGGCTCTTTAGGAAATAGTGAAAATATTATTTTATTGTATAATGATATTTGGTTTCTAAACATCCAAAAATCATTATAGTCAATGATAAGATGACTCATGGTCGAAATAAAATCATCCAATAGGAATTGGATAGGTTTTGGATAATATTTTAATCATTATAATCTTATTTATTTAAATAATTTATTAATGAGGTATATACGACAACATTATTGTGTCATCAATAATTTAATATATTCGATGTCTAAATTTTTTTAAAAAATTATATCATTTAGGAAATATTTTTGGATTTTTAAATAATTTTTATAGTCTAAAATATGACTTATATAACACCATATAAAAATTAATTTACTAAATGTTTTTTGTATTTGGCATTTTTGCCTTTACATTAAATTAATTTATATAAAGTGTAATTATCATTCATAAGTGGCTCCATGGGGTCCTAAAATCGATCCAAAAATGCCCATGATCCTAAATGACTCAACCAATTTGGTTTGGAAAAGAGTTAAGCTAATTTTGAATTATAATAATAATCGTTTTACCTTGAATTACCTTATTTACCTTTAATCGCGGTAAATGAAAGTACAAAGTTACTATTCATAAAAAATTATTTTAATCTTATTGAACCACATTTTACTTACTAATAACAACCATGTTTGTAGAATTTTAGAAATTAAATTTATAGATGCAGTAAAATTTCATTTAAATGAAAATGACGGTTTTTTAACTACCACTAAGTGGTTTCACTACTAAACAAAAATTTAAGTTTCTCAGAAAAATACTGAAAATTTAGCCTAAGCTATATTTGATATTCTGAATTCAAAAATGATGTTTATTTTTAAAATTTCAAAACATAATGTTTTCATTAATTAATTTTAAAATTATTTCCCGCTGTTAAAACAAAGATTGTGTTTTTATGAAACAATAAATATCAAAAGGTTGACACTTGTTTATGTCCAATTTCAAAGTAAAATTAATTCCAATGACCAACATTGGATTAAATGGTAAAAATATATTCTAATTACACTTTAAACCCAAATAAAAAAACCATATAAATAAATGAGATTAATACATTGTTTTGAATTAAAATACAACATATTCACTATTCATTAAAAAATGAATTGTATCTGAAAAATTCCCAAATATTACACAAAGTACATTTCGATATCCCTATTTTAATGAAGAATTTAATTTGGTCACATAGAATATATTAAAGTGACCAAAATTATATTTAATGAGGGTTCTCAGTTAAAAGGCGGTAAATCAGCCTTTTAATGTAAATTATTCTTAAAATTAGATTCATTCACATTTGAAGCCTCTAAAATTTTATTGGATAAATGTAAATACATTTATCAATCATGTATAATCATATTGTAGATAGTTTTGTTCATTCTCTCCAATACAAAGGATATGATTTAAATACCATTTAAAATAATAATATAATATTATTTGTGTGTAGTGTATGATTTCAAAGAAACACGTAGTTGCGTATCAGGTACGCTATCGAACATAGAAACCAATTTAAAGTAAAATTAATATTTAATTCACTAATTTTATTAGATATGAAATATCTCTTATTTTTATTTACTGGGGATGTTACATCCTTCCCCTACTTTGGAAATTGCATCCTCATAATTTTAATAATAAAAATAAGTGGGGTTATTTATCTCTCAAAGCATTTTCAGATTCCCACATTGCCACTTCAACCACATGGTTTTTCCACAAAACCTCTACCTGCTGAATTACCTTATTCCCCTACACATTATATCTACAGTCACGAATCTGGGATGGTTGTTCTTCGTAAGACAGATCCTCTTCCAACTGAACTACCACTGGGATCAAAACATGAGATGGATCTAGCATATACATTCTCAACATAAAAACATTAAAAACATTGTGTACCTAGGATAAACATGGAGGTAAAGACACTCTGTATAGAACTGATCCAACATTATCTAGAATTTCATAAGGTCCAATGAACCTTGGACTCAACTTTGTATTTTTACCAAAACACATCACACTTTTCAATGGAGAAACATTGAGAAAGACATGATCACATACCTAAAAAGAAATATCAATCCTCTGGTTATCTGTATAACTTTTCTGTCTACGCAGAGCTGTTCTAATGTGCTTCTAAATCAACTAAAAATTATTTGCCATCTCTTCTACCAATTATGGTCCCATCATCATCCCTTCACATACATGATCCCAAAATGATGGAGATCTACAATGCTTTCCATATAATTCCTCAAATGGATCCATCTGTATACTGGAATGAAAACTATTATTATATGAAAATTCAACCAAAGAAAAATGTTAGTCCAAACTTCCCTGAAAATAAATCGAGAAAGCACATAACATATCCTCCAATGTCTAAATTTTTTGTTCTGATTGTCTATCTGGTTGTTGGTGGAAAGCTGTACTAAAATTTAATTTAGTAACCAATGAATTATGAAGGCCTTTGCAAAAGTTATAAGTAAACCTAGGTTCACGATCAGATACAATGGAGAGGGGAACACCATGTAACCTGAATATCTCTTAAATATACAACAAGACAAGATGATCTAGAGAGAAATTATCTCGAATTGGAAGAAAATGAACAAATATATTCAATCAATCAACTATAACCCATATTGCATTATTACCTCGATATGTCTTTACTAATCCAACAACAATGTCTGTGGATATATTTTCCCATTTCAACTCTGGCACTAGTAAAGAGTGAGGAATCCCTTTTGGTAACACCCCCTCTGCTTTATCCCATTGACAAGTCAAACACTTCATATTAAAATCTGCAATATTACTTTTTATTCCATCCCACCAGTAATACTGTTGAAGATATATGTACATATTAGTACTACCAGGATGAACTGAAAATAGAGAACTATGAGCTTCATATAACAACTCATTCTTTAGCTGTGAATCACAAGGCACACATAATCTCTTCCCAAACCTCAAAATAGAATCATTATCAACGTTAAAATCATTTAACATACACTTCTGAAAAAACTCTACCTTTTTCTGTAACTGAATGTCTTCTTTCAGTGCTTTCTTTATTTTTTCTGATATAGATGATTTCACTGACACTTTTTTGACTCAAAGCATAATCCACTTTGTTTTCATTTCCCAAATGGTAATGGATTGTGTAATCATAATCTTTGATTAATTCTAGCCATCTCCTCTATCTAATGTTCAATTATTTCTATGTGAATATATACTTTAAACATTGGTGGTCAGTATATATTTCACATTTTACTCCATAGAAATGATTCCTCTAAATTTTTAAATAAAAACCAATAGCAGCTAATTCAAAATCATGTGTAGGGAAATTTACTCACGTGGTTTCAACTGATATGAAGCATAATCAATTACATGATCATTCTCCATAATGACACATCCAAGTCCTTTCAGTGAAGAATCACTGTATATAACAAACTCACCATTTCTGGAAGGCAGTGCCAAAACTGGAGCATTCACTAATATTATTTTTAATTCCTTAAAACAATCATCACATTATTTTATTCAGACAAACATAACACCATTTCGATTTAACATAGTCATTGGATTATATAACCATGAAAAATTCTCAACATACCTCCAGTAATAACCTTCCAATCCAAGAAAACAATTAATCTCAGTTATATTTGTTGGTCTTGGCAATTCTTTAACAACTTTTCTTTTAGCATGATCAACCTCTATGCCATTTTTTTGAATCAATGCGACCAAGGAATGAAATTTGTTGTAACCAAAGCTCACACATGTTGAATTTCCAAAACCGTTTATTTTATTTTATGGTTTTAATGAAAACCCCTAAATGAATTTCATGATCCTCTTTACTAGTATAAAAACTAAAATTTCATCAATAAACACAACCACCATTTATCACCTGATTCAACTGAGCCATCGCTGTAGTAAACTACTCAATTTTGATTCTGACCATCTCATGTTATTGATTCAGAAAGTCATTCTTCTCTGTATGCCTTCCCTGAATAGCTACTCAGTTTCCTTAAAAAAAGAATTCTTAACACAGACATATATTAGGTAAATCAACATGGTAATCTTTAAATGCTATATGATTTCAATATTACCATAAATTAATTTATGAACATTTATTAACAATACCCTAACTCCTACAGTTGTCTAAACTGAACTATGATTCAAACTATAAGGTCATGGCATTACACCTTACATAATATTGATTTAAATGAATAATTCAAATTGAGGATATTTTTAGGTTTATATTTTTAAAGAAATAGGACATAACAATTACATATCTATTGAATTCAAAGTAGAAACATCTACACAATTTACATTTTTTCAAATAATAAACAATCTTGAAAAAAATAGTCAGGTCTAGTTCCAATTTTTAGATAGCATGACTTTTCCATGATCCCATCCTTGACCCTATTAATCTTTAAGTCATGTGAAAACATTTCAAAACAAGGGATGAGTATAAAAATCTCAGTATGGGTTATTAAAAAAAATAATTAAAACATTTTTTTATAAATACATAAAAAACATGAACTCCTTTATTTACGTCATGAAATCATAAGATTTATGAAAGGAACGTAGAAATCATATATCAGAAAGGTAACTTATGGCATCCATAACAATGATACATTATAGTTATCACAACTATATAGAGAGTTACATTATAATACCCATCACAGTATATTCCATAAATATCTTAGGAGAAACATCCATATTTACCCCCCATCACATTACCCAATGCATTAGAGAGCTATCCGAGCTCACCCACCCATGTTTTATCACGAAACCACCCATATATGTAAATAATGCACAAGAACCATAACATGATCATAACGCATTACATAAGCATACTGAAAATATAAAATTTCCACATTGAAAAAACAAAATATCATTTCAATATATTAAAATAATAAATCCATTATCATAATCATTTTCAATACAATAATATGTAAAAAGTTTATATGGTATTTATTTTTCCATTTAAAAACATTTAACACTATTAAGGATTCCAAATATCAAATAATACTCATGGCGATAGAAAGGTCGTTGTCACCGCTTACGTAAACAAACATTCATTTCTTTCATTTACTAAAACTATTCTTATAAAAAGATTAAATTTGAATGAAATGAAAGTACATAGGTGTTTATAAACTAAATATAATAAAATCACGTATAAAACTAAATATTCCTCATTGAATGGAAATGTAGACGAAGTCTCTTACCTCCTATCTGACTTAATATGATAGTTATTTTATCTCCTTAATAATAAACTAAAGTTACTTTTTACTTGTATAAAAACATTTTTCAAGTTTATTATTCCATTTATATCACTTATTACTATGTTATAAACATTATTTAATCATTTAGAGTTAAAAATGGTTGTTTTGTCGATATTTGGTACTTGTGTCAAAAATGATCACCTTACATTTACTAGTTGTCCATGTGGTCAACGTTCCATTATATCCAGAATGATATTCATGAGACAGATATCATATATATCATATATATATCCAGTATATACATGTATTTATAATTGTACATAACATTTGGAGGAAACATGAAATACACTATTCATAGAGACAGTGAGTCGTACGTATGCATGAACGTTTCTTTCATTTCTATATCTTATTTTTATGGAATTATAACATAATGATTCATAATTATATTATAATTCTACTATAATATAATATATTATATTATTAACTATATCCTTTATATGTCCCACATATGTCATGAAAGATTCATATAACTATGTGGGGGAGATAATATGTAATTCCTCAAATGAAATTATCGCATTAACCCATTATTGAAACCATAAATGTATAATATAAATTGAAAATAATTAAACATAAAGAAAACCTAAAAATAATATATATCATATATAAATATTTTTCCATCATAATGGCCACCCTGAGAGGCGGAAGGAGGTAATCGAAGAATCATCATCTCGTGAGGCGTTAGTATCCACCAACAGAAACACTATGTTCTTCACCCATTAGATCGAGGTTTGTGTAAGTTTAATTAAAATCATTATCATAAAAATATTCTAGTATATTGAGAATACTGTCATTGATATAAAATAAAGGAATAAAATGACAATTGGGGTTGGAAAATTAAAATAGAAGAAATGAATTTATGAGAAACTGTTACCTTTCATTTGGGTAACTTTATTTGGTTTGAACCAAAATTACTTCATGATGTGCCTTATTCATAAGGTAAGGCATCAAGTAGGAGTATATTGATGTATGGATATTAATTGGATAGAGTTTTGACGATCTAAAAGGCTTTATAGGTGCGACGAATTGGTTAGAAGTGGTCTTCTTTTATTTGGGGGAGGAGGGGCTCTTTAGGATCGTGTCAAAATATTATTGTATTATATAATGATATTTGGGTTCGAAAGGTCCAAAAATAAATATAGTCGAATATAAGATGACTCGAGTTTGAAATAAAATCATCCAATAGTAATTGGACTTGTTTTGGTTAATATTTTAATAATAATAATCTTATTTATTTAAATCGTTTATTAATTAGGTAAATACTGAATCATTGTTGTGTCATGAATAATTTAATTTATTAGATTTTTTAAAAATATAAAAAAAACTATCATGTATTATATTTTTTTTATATTTCTAAATAATATTTATTGTCAAAAATATATCTTATATAACACCATATAAAAATTAATTTACTAAAAGATGATTGTTTATGTCATTTTTTCCAATACTTTAAATTAATTAATCTAACTTGTCATTATCATTTATAACTGGCTTCATGGGGTCCCAAAATAGACCTAAAGATGTCAATGATCATTAATGACTCAAAAAATATGGTTTGGATAATTTTTAAGGTAATATTGAATTATTATAATATTCTTTTTACCTTGAATTACATTATTTACCTTTAATCGTGGTAAATAAAAGTCAAAAGTTTCTATTCACCAAAAATTATTTTCATCTTATAGAACAACATTTTACATAATATTAATAACCATGTATGTGGTATTTTTGAAATTTAATTCACTGAAATAGTAAAATTTCATTTAAATGAAAAATTCGATATTTTAACTAATACTAAGTGGTTTCAATATTCTTCAAAAATTGAAGTTTTTCAGAAAAATAAAAAAAAATTAGCCTAAGCTATATTTGATAATCCGAATTAAAAAATGATGTTTATTTTTCAAAATTAAAAAAATAAAATTTCCATTAATAAATTTTAAAATTAATTCCAATTGATAAAACAAATATCATGTTTTTAAGAAACAGTAACCGTCAAAAGATTGACACCTGTTTATGTCCAATTTTATATTGAAATTAATTAAAATGAAAAAAATTGGATTAAATGGATAAAATATATTATAATTACAATTTAAAACCAATTAAATAATATAATATAACAATATAAATAAAATATTTTAAAACGTATTTTTGAATTAAAATACAATATTTTCATTATTCATTAAAATGATCATTATCAGAAAAATTCCAAAAAATTACACAAAGAAAATTTTGATGTCCCCATTAAAATATAAGAATTTATTTTTTCATATAGAATGTATTAAAGTGTCCAAAACTATATTTAAAAAGGGTTCCCCATTATAATGTGGTAAATCTTCCATTTAATGTAAATTATGCTTAAAATTAGATTCATTCAGATTTGAAGCCTCCAAAATTTTATTGGATAAATGTAAATACATTTAACAATCATTTATAATCATATCGTAGTTAGTTTTTTTCATTCCCACCAATAAAAAGTCTAAGAGTTAACTAACATTTAAAATAATAATATTATATTATTATTGTGCAACGTAAGATTTCAATGAAAACCGTTGTTGCGTATTGGGTACGCTGTCGAACATAGAAACCCCCTTTAATGTAAAAGAAATATTTAATTCACAAATTTTAATAAATATGAATATTTTCTTAATTTTTATTTACTTGGGATGTTACATTATGTGATCATCAAATCATACTCTTGATTACATGTGATGTTGTTTCAATAACAATTCAACTAATCCATGACTAAAAAATACTTGTACATACCACATCTGATTTTATTTGTTTTTATTTGTGTTATAATGAGAACCTAATGATTCTAATATCTAATATGTTATAGTTTACACTAAGGGATGTTGTGGTTGATAGCATGATCACCTCGTGTTGTATTATCCAAAATATTTTATCAGGGTAGGGGATTTTGAGGTATTATAAATTAATTAATTTGGAAAATAATATCTCAATAATCTATTAAAAAATATTTTAATATTTTAGAATGTATAGAATTCATGACATCAATAATTAATTGCATGTTAAAATTTTTACCTATAGATCATTCATGTTTTACTAGAACTAATCAATTGAACCCTAGTCCTATCATGGATCATATAGTGGAAGAAGCGGTACATGTTTTTCGAATCAAAATTCACCTATTCTTTCTTTGAGTAGACAATATCATAGTAGTACATCATATTCAGTAATGGAAAAAATTTGATAGCAATGTTTCTCTTAACAATGTGGTATAACAATGGTACAACCCCAGTCCCCCATATTATCTCTTAGTAATGTAATCTTTAACCATATTCCCTATAATAAGACAAGTCTACCAATGATTATATACAATGTTTATATCCTTTTTCAGATCACATTATTTTCAATCCTACAGAAAAAGTTTTCCGAAGTGAAAATATTAAATTATGGGGCCTTAAAGACCGTTGTCGGTTGGAAAATTCAAAAGAATACACTATAAAAAGACCAAAACATAATCCTGATCCAATATATTCATATTCTATGAGTATATCAACAACCACTTATCTCTTCAAGTCTCAACTAAATGTGAATTTGTATTGAGGTACATACTGAACATGAATAATTCTATGAAGACCACTCTATAACATCCTATAAATTGAGAATAACATATTCACCATGTATATGGATTACCCCATATATGCTATGTGATTTAATGAAAACTAATTCATGGAAACATTATCCTATCAATGATTCAATATATTTCTGAAAAAGACTATAATAAGATTCTATAAATTATAATCCTCTTTGAATAGAATATGAAACAATAATAATGAAAATGTTTTATTATCATATGAATTCATACAATATTTCTATCAATGACACTTTGTATCATGATATGTTCAAATTTCAACAATCATAATATTTATTAGGTGTATCGACTAGAAATCCTATAAAAAATTAAAACTCTATAAAACCATTTAATATTATTTTATTTGTCTCTGGTAAAAAACTGCAGTCCATGGGCATTGAAACTCATGCAATATACATATATAAAATAATGTCTATAATAACTCTTTGGTAATTACCATTATATTTTATGGAATATAATATAATCTATATATATTGTGTCTTTAATATCCCCTCATCATGATCAGAAGAGGTAAATTCTTATGATAACCATATTTCACATCCACATCACTTAATAAATTGGAAACTAGATCCTATTTCACAAACATTAACTCAAAATAAAACTACAACAAAATCTATAATGGTTTTCAGTGGGATAATTTTCTATAATATAAAATATGAACCAATAATTATTGTAGTAAATATATTTAAATAGAATAAGAATATTAATGGGAAAATGACATTATATATGATCCATGCACTATCCTATTTGTATCATATAAATTATTTTTTTGATTCATGGGTTTATTAACTTATTATAAGTTTCATAAATAAAGAAGAATTAGATCAACACAATTATTATAGGTTTCTCAGTATAAAAAAGGAACTTAATTCTATATAATAACATCCCTCAAATTTATTAGAAGATATATCAAAAAATTTATATCTCTGTGTGAAATGGATGCTCTGATATAACTATATCATTCCTTGACTTACAAAGGCACTAATTTTAACAAATTTAGGTCGAATATGCCACCCACCCCACCTCTAATAGGAAAAGGGTTAATGAATAACATTGATAATTAATATCACAAATGAGAGTGCAAAGACTAAACAAAACATATAAAAGATATGTGAACATAATATTCATTATAGAGAAAACCTCTTATAACTTATTAATGATAAAATAAATAAATAACAATAATTCACAAAACCTCAAACAATTGTGAATATTCTCATTAGAAGACTATATGGATATGTGATATATTAGGAAAGAGTCATAATTTATAGTATATGTAAGACAATATAACAACTTGACCTTATAGACAAAATTCATGATTTCTGAGCATGTGAACCACATAGCCTTATGAGTGTTCCTTGAATGACTGAGTCTATTGAAATGTGGATGGGGATAAAATAAGATAGTGGTGATTGATTTCACCATTAATTTATTTACCTAAAAAAAACTTTATGTTTAAAATATTCATTATTAATAATTCTATATGAAATAAAAGCATTTTGTAAACAAATTATTACTAAATATGGAAACAAGAAAATTAATTTTAATGAAATGAAAATGATAATCTATCACCAAAGATCCTTACACGAATGAAGATCTCATATCTCATCCATCAATACTACAATATGGAATTGTGTTCCTCCACTAAATAATATTATCATCTTCCCTTTAAATATTCCATGTCCCATGAAATCTATAATTCTAATAAAATTCACTTTTAGTGTGAGTATAATATGTAATAGTAATTTCCATTACTTTAATAAATGGTCATGAAGATGAAATATAAAATTCCTTTCCAAAAAACTATAGTAACAAAAACATTATATCAATACCAAGGAATTTCATTTATCAGTTCACAAATCCAATGATCCCTACGCAAATAATTTGATAAGAAATTATATATTTTTTAAAATTAATATTAGATACTAAAAATGATCATTTTATATTTGAGATACAAATTTTACAAAATTCTATGAATTGATGTATTTTAAAAACATAATGAATTTTCCTTAAATATTTGATTGATAATATCAATTTTCATTGGGTCTTAAAATATATGTTCTTTATAAAATTAAATTTTTTATGTTTTCTTAGATTTATTCAAGTTAGAGCTTTCCATTTTCTATAGGCCATCACAAGTTAGTACCCTCAATGTAAATGAGTCGTCATCGACATATCTAATATAACATTACAGAGAGTGATTCCATTTTTTAGATAATAAATCATAATCCCCAGACAACTCTTTATAGATAGATTATTTCAAAATATATCTATTTTTCAAATAATTCAATGTTTCCAACATCATTATCCATAAGATATATTAAAAAAATAGAATCATTCTTATATTTATATAAATTATAATGATTTATATATGCCCCGTAAAAAATTTAATTTGAATATATTGAAATGAATATTTTTCCCAATTTATTAAATTTATATATAATGAAACTATAATTTTCTATTTTTAGGAATTTAAATCATTTAGATTGATTAAAATGACTAAATGTGTCATTTAATCATAACAAAATTATATTTTTAAAAAATTCACTATATTTGTTATGATTTTATATATTAATAAATTATTGATTTTTATGATAAATTATATTTTATATTAAAAAATGGATAAGTCCCATATATTCAGTAAATGGTAAATAATAGTATTACCAGAAAATATTTGAAAATTTCATTTCCAAATTAAAGCAGTTCATCATTATGTTACATAATATTTTTCAAAAAAAATTATTGTACAAAAAAATAATTTTAATTTAAGAAATTGATTTTTTTACTTATGAATAGTTATTTTATACTGGGATATCTTTTTTGGATTTTTATAAAAATTATTTTATGAAGAGAAGTGAAAAAATTGAATTTGCTAAAAAACTACCACTATATTGACAAAATATAGAAATAAATTATTTTGAAACCATTTTATATAAAAAATAACTACACATAGAAATATTAAATATTTTAAAAGAAATTAAGTTAAATTTATATAATACATGGTTCAAATTTAAAAAACTAATTTAATATTTGACACTACAATCAATTTTTACATGATTATGCTAAAAAAAATATTTGATTAATTTGTGAAATTAAATATAATATACTTTGTTTAATATTTTATTTCATCCTGTCAAAATTTGATAAAATTTAAAAAATACATTTTTTGTATCATGTTAATACTTTTAAGATTAAATTCGATTACCATGAAAGTAGGGAACATTTTTATAATAAAATATATTACTAATATGAATTACACTTAAACTAATCTATTATATTGAAATAATTTAAATGATGAGAATAATCATTTTTTTAACATAAAAGTAATTATAAAAACAATATATCAATTTCTAAACTATAGTAATTATGAATAATATCAAATAATGGATAAAATTCATTTTTATACAAAACAACCATTTATAACTTAATGATTTTATTATACTAATTTATTTTTTCAAATATAGAAATTTATTTTTATATAATTATGTTTTTTATGTTTTCTGTTATATTTTATTATTAATCTAGGTAGCCTTATATTTTTTCAAAAAATATATATCATTTACTAGGAAACTAGTTACCATTGTAAAAACCATAATGTTAATATTTAGAAACCTACAGTAAAACATTAGAAACATTTTTAGAAAATACATTGAATGTATTTTATTAGAGTTTGTAATTAAATCCAAAACATCCAATATTACGAAATTTTGGATTTATTGAATCTATTATAGTGCAATGTTATATTGGAAGAGTAAAGTGTATTCCTAAAGTTTCATTCTCATCATAAATAAATTGGGACCATTCCCACATATTCATATTTAATAATATCTTTTTAAAGTTTATTGATAATATTCCAAAAATAAATTTTACAGAAATTAATTTATCATATAAATTTAATTTTTATCTATATTTTATCTTAAATCTCTTAAGTCAATGGTAATAATTAATATATGATCTTGTCTCCAATTTATGAATTATTTTTCTATTTATTTTTTCAAAATTCATTTTATTGAAAGTAATATATTTAGAAAAAAATATTATAACCAATTTATGAATATTATTCTCATAATATATTATAATTATGTAATAACCAATATTTATTACTCTATATCAAATAAGGAATGTAAATTTTCTATTTTTGTGATGCACAGACTATCGACTCCGCAAGGCAACATCATATATTTTTATTAAACACTAGTCAGGTAAGATAAAAAATAAGTAATAGACGAATAAATAGTAAATAATATATATATATATATTATTAAATATAAAAATTATAATTTACCTTCTTTCGCATTAATTTATCATTTAATGGAATCATTATTCACCTATACGTACAAACAAACACTATTTTGAGGGAAGAGTTTTATTTGTAATCACCACTAATCATTGAGGTATATAATATTATATTCAAAAAAAAATCTATAACAATATAAACATTCTTAATATTATGAAACTATTTAATAATTTTTTTGACTATGGTAAATATAAATTATGAGTTATGTATAAATTGACCTAAAAACTTGTGTATATGATATAAAGAAAAATATTATAAAAATATGTAACAAGAAAAAATATTTGGACCATATGAAAATAAATATACTTGAATATGGTTCATGGGTATGAATATAATTAAATTAATTTAACTATTCATAATATTTAAGGGGAAGTGAAATGTGATTTTCCAAATTAGGTATTGTCTGCATATCCAAATTTCATTCATTGAGACATGTTATCTTGTATGCATGAAAATTATTTTACATTTTGTATATATTAAATATTTAAATATTATAAAAATAATTATAACTATTCACAATATTTTAACATGAATTTATAATATTATATCATAGATTTGGATTCAGTACAATGTTTTTTAAGTCAAAAGAGTACAACAATAATTACCATTTATTGTGGCATGTGTTAATATTATCCACCAATCGAAATGAATATAGTTTATCTGATACCACTATAAATTCTAATATGAAAAATTATTTTGGAAATTTTAATCTTCCCTTCCATTCATTATCATCATTTCACTGATAAATAATTTGTTCTCATCATAATAATATAAGTTTATTTTCCAAACACAATGTAAATTCTTTAATTATAATGTTTCTACATGAGTTTCATAATACATTTTTATGTGGAATACAATAAATCTATATTTTGTATTAAATTTTAATTAAAATATAACTTTCTTTAGAGTTATAATCCAATTATGAAATAAAATTATGTTATAAATAGTTTCTATACATTTAATGTATGTGTTCACCAGCTATTTCACAATTACCCTTTCCTCCAATTTGGTCAATTTTAATTTGAAATATATTTAGTTATTTTATAAATTAAAAATGATATTTACCATATCATATTTTAAAAATGATTATTTATTATATAATTTAAGGATTTGATATTTCATAAACGGAGTTTTGGAACATAGAGAGTGAATTTTTTTAACACCTGCATGTCTTTCTCGACACAATTCTCTTTATTTTAACTATTTTATATAATATTCATTACAAGAAATTTTTATAATTTTTAATTATTTATCTTAAATATTTATATATTCTAACATAATTTTCAATTTCATGTTTATACATGTTCATAGATATATTCAACTGATAATTTTTTATATAAACGTGTTAATGATATATTTCTATTTTATTTTTATTAATTATAATCACCCCTTTCAATGTATTAAACAAATAACAGATTTTTTTAAAATAAAATTATTTTCAGGAAAACACTATTTATTCGATAATGTACTTATAAAAAAAATAAGTTGTTTGCATCTATAAAAATATCCTTTTATTATTTCATAATCAATTAGTACATTTATATTCATTATAATCCTTGAAAATTCATAGTTACTCCCAATTCTGGAAATTAGTGAAAATTATGTATGATTAGTATTAAAATATGAACATCCAAAATATCAATTAAATATTCTCATTGTAATCCTTGTGATTTAACCTTTAGTTAATCGTTCATTCAAAATTATTAATCCAACTTCTTTTTCATTGGATTGATCATAGTTATGATATATATATATATATATCTTGAAGTGGAAAAAATATCAATGATATCTATTTCTGTGATGAGTGTTAAAATATATTTATATATCTCTCATGAATTGGTTAATTATATATAACTAATTAGATTAAATGTATCATATTATGGAGGGAGTATAATCCTATAATTGACTGTCTCAAACTTTTGACGAGGTTTATTAGAGATACCCTACACGTATGTTTATGATTTCATCATTTTTATTATTTTCAAATGATAATGATTCCATTATACTATCGACACATTTGATGTCACTACTTTTAAGATCATGGTTTTATGATTTCATGTTATACATGTTGGACCATGTGTAATGCTTTATTTCTTAGTATATTACATTAATAGGGTTCGTAGCTCACATGTTTCTTTATATATTTTCTCCCATGATAATATATGTATTTTGAGATGATCTATGTGAGTTACTACCAATATTTGGAATTTATAATTAGGGTAACATTTATATGATGTACCTGTATAATTAATTTTCAAAAGACTATATATCCATAGATACTTCGATATTAATTGATGATAACGAATTATATGAGTCAACGAATAATAATTAATATGTAAAAATAAAAAATAGTGCGTATCAATAGAAGGATCAGTAATTTATTATATTATGATGGATGAACCATTAAGAAAACTCAATGGAAAATTATAGTGAGTAAAAATGTGTAAATGAGAACTTAAAAAAATGATAAATTAGAGATGTTGTGGGCTTCCATGAAAATATATACAAATCTGTATACTAGAATGTCATTCTGTGATCTATAATTGAGGTATCGTGTTGTATAACACTTAATATGCTTTATTTTTTATTAATTAAATTATTATGTGGTTAATGATAATAGGAAAAAACAAGTCACCTTGATTGACTCGTTGGGGATATATTCTTTAGTTTAATATAGTATTTCTATGAACAATAATGAGGGATTAATTCATTAGTTACATTGATGGAATAGGTTGATAAGTACATGATAGTCAAAATTAATGTAACATAGTTTAAACATATATATAAATAGTTTGAACTAATATAATTCTAAGTTATAAGTTTATATAAAAGGGTAATGATTTGTAAGGATGAATCCATTTTATGTTATTGACTATGATAATACCACTATGATTTTAAATGATAATAAATATTATTAACCCATTTGGATTTTGTGATATTTATAAAAAATAACAACTGAGTATTCCCATGGAGTATGTAATATTGTGATTATAACCTTAATTATTAACAAATTTGAATGCAGGTTTGATTGAAAATTCCTGAGATTATTGAAAACCAGCTATCGTGAAACCATATTAACAATGTATTTATAGTTAAAACCCTATGTGCATCAATGAAGTGATTTATATATGATCATGAAAATTTATGAAATAAATATAAAGGAACATGGTACATTCAATAACCTATTTTTTCTTAAATTATGTTAGAGGAACTAGAGTATTTCACAAAGGTGGGATAAAATTGATTTTATAATATTGTATGGTTACACTAAGAAACAGACTACCATAAAACAGGAATTGGTTTGTTAGCATGATTAGAGTGGATGAAAAACATATAAAGCACCAAAAAATAGTGCAATGATTTATATTGGGTGAAACAGCTAATTATCTATGCTGATGAACTAATCTAAAGGCTCAAATGAATGAAAACAATCCTCAAATTTTTCGTGCAATGCCAAAAGAGAATTTTTATACAATCACAACAATGGAATTGATTTCAAAACATTACATAGCATATGGAACATAGATCACACACTAATTCACATTGAGTGTTAGTAATTTTTATTGTTCAAAACACTCATTTATGAATATTTTTTTATAAATTTAAAATAATATTCTCGATGTCTATATGATTAATTATTACAAAAATATAACTTTAATTATATTATCCCTTTTTTATAATTATAATAATGTTCCTTCTAAAAATATTAACATCCTTCATTAATATTTTTTTATGGTGATTTCAGAAATGATTTGGTTCACTCAATAATGAGGAAAAATATTCTGGAAAAACGATAACACCAATTACATCCACCAATGATTGCTTTTATAAGGACTATTATGAACACCCACGGTACTAAACTTATACAGCGTGAGTATAGATAACAAATAATCATTAACTATTAGATCAAATAGATAGGGAAATTAAATTTTATGTATAACCCTCTAATTATGAAAAAGATGCATATACTATTTTATTTATATATTTTATACCAAATTAGTATTATATTTTCAGCCACATTTATCTATAAGGAAACCATATATATTTTCATTTTTTTGTAATAATTATGATTGTGATGATGTAATTTATTCTTGGTAGAGAATGTAATTTTCTAACATATGAATATTATTTTTCCACTAATTTTTCCAATCTATTTTTATAGATTTCACAACATGAAAGAGAAAAAAATAAATATAAGATCAATATATTTATAGAAAATATAAATATTTAATTATGAATATTAGTCATATCACTTTAATGTATAAGAATAAAAAAGTGTAAACCATTTATAAAATATTTATAGAAATCAAATATACAGAGCAGTTAATATAAATGAAATGAAATTAATTTACCAAAAATGACCATTATGATAAATAATTGTTTATAATTTTTTTTTCAATTAAAAGAATCGTCCTTATGTGATATGATTTTTCATTTATTCATATATAATATAAACCATAAAAAACATTGTTTGATTTAATATCAATGAAAATAAACATTATAAAATGTTATGAAATATGAATAATAATAGTTAATATTTAATAAATTCTTTTAACCATAAATATAATTTGTCAATAAATTTTATAGTTTCATTCCATAATTAAATTTATAAATATAAAAGATTTTATTTGAAAAAATTAACATACTATTTCATTGGAATATTAATATTTTCCGAAGTTTATTTTTTAATATTTTTCACAAATAATAAAATATTTTCATATTATTGTAAATATATATTTTTTTTTGAGAAGCACAGTTTTTATAATATTATATGGTCTAAAAATAATAAATATCTCTTTTGATATAAACAATATATAATTTGAGATTAATATAAATATTTTAAGATAACATGATTGTTTTAAAAAACTGATGTTTAATAATTATGAAAATCATTTAATATTTCACAAGAAAACATTATTTATGGGTTAATATTAATAATTATTCATAATCACCTAAATAAATTAATATAAAAAACATTATTTCAAATTTCCAATCAACAAGGAATAATTTTTTATCATGTTCAATTACATTTTCATTCTCATAAATAATTTTAAAAGACTAAAGCTAATTACTATCGTAATGATAATATGTTTCTAAATATTTTATTTAGTATAATGTAATATTTATTGAATGAAATAAATTTATATAGTTTAAATGATGAATTTAAATGGATTTTAAATCTTATATATATAATTTCTACACTCGTTTTTTTGGTAAAACATACTTAATATGATTAAGAATGCGGAATTTAAAATATTATTTTTCTAGAAAACATTTTTTAATATTTTATGTATTTTAATTAAATTTTTAATATATAAAATTTATATCTTTAATTAGATAAAATTAATATTAATTTTTTTTATAGAAATCAATATTTTCCATCATTTTTTACTTTTTATATCTAAATAACTAATAAATTACTACGTTAAAAACTACTGACCAATATTAAAATTAAAAAGGTAGATTTTAATAACCTGTGGTAAATGGATTGAACCATGATTTAAACATATGTGGATGTTCATGAATTATAATTTCACAAATCCAATACCAACATTCAATTAATTATTTATATTGTTCATAGTCATTAATCATTTAATAGTGTAATAATATTAATGGTGGTTAAATTATATTCTTGAATGTTCCATATTTTTATCTTATAAAAGTGGATGGGAAACACCTTAGCACGATAGTAGTTCCCATTATAATATCCCATGAAACTAAAAACATTACCAATAATAAATTCCATATTTTCATTCTTATGTCACTGGTGTCTATAATTCATCTTAATGGCTTCACTTCCTTGGAAATATTAAAAAAAGATCAATTCTACAATATTAGTATTACCTTATTTGTAACCATGACTCCCTAATATTTATATTAAATATATATAATACTCATAAAATTTTTATGAAAAAATTATTATTTTTTAAAAATCTATCAATATATTTCCTGACTTTTCCCCCAGGGCCCGTGTCGTGACTTCCCAAAGTCCTCCATCCATAAGCTAGGGGCTGGCGAATAGCACCATAGCCGTAAATCCCTAAACTGGGAAGGCATTTCCATTAAAATGTGAAAACTCACACAATATAGTACAAGATGGAAACAAAACACTATGTAAAACTATACACAAAGAGTGATGAAAGTAGAGGGGCCATAATACAAGCCCAAGATGAAATTACAAGTAAAACTAAAAACATGTACAACTGAATATGACAAAATAGCTGAATTCTGTAGAGAAACTATTGGATAATCCACTACAGATCCTACCAGAATTGTAGGTACATATAGCCTCCTCAGTACTTTGCATCTGTTGGTCTCCTCCACGTACTGACATGTCGTACGGTGTACCTCCAGGTACCATCCAATCCAGGTAATATCAGTGTCAGTCATCGTTGTTTGTCGTCTACATCCAACAAAACGAAATAAGGGAATAGCTCGTGTAGGGGTGAGAATAACGATACTCAGTAGAGACCCCAAGGCCCTCAATGTCTCACTAAATATATAAAGGATAAACCAAAATGTATGAAATCAATAGATAACCCCACTTAGGTATAGGACCATAAATATACCTAAGTTATCAAGTAATCCATCTCAATCTTGAGTTACAAAAAATGTTACTAATTTAACTCAAACCATGATTTTTATTATCAAAAGCCCGGCTGATGGAGAACTCCTTCTCAATTGATTATAGTGGGGCTACCACATCACACAGAGGCGCTTCCCTCTAACCATTGATTGACGAGGTACTCCTCCTGTCATATACTGTGGGTCAACCATTCTCACAAAGAGGCACTCCCCACCGTGGGTCTGCCACAGTCTCACAGAGGCACTCCCCACCAGGGGTTTGTCGTGACACCAAGATGCTCCCCACTAGGCGAGTCTAAACACTTTGTGTCAAATCGGCCAGCCGTTGTCAGGTCTCAGCTAGCTACTAGGTCTCCGCACTATGCATGCTCATTTGTTGGAGGATCCACACCACGAGCTACAGGTCGATACTCCAACTATCACGAAGTCTCACGAAGAATTATCTCAATGGTTCGTCACGTCAATGAGGTGTCAATGCAACAGACGGCGCTTCAACCAGACACTCAGTTTGTGAGTTATCAGCCTTTTAGTCCAAGAGGCCCGGTTGGATTCGTGTATGATCCAACATGAACATATCTCAAGTTTATCCCAATCTCTAGTGGGGTATTCTAAAAGGGACCGTTGCGCTCCAAGAAAACCAATGCCGCTAACAGTTTGTCAAATGATCTTCCAGTGCCAAAGATATGGCCAATGAAAGAAAATGGTCGGTAGTGGGCCCGGGTCCAGACCGACCCAATCATGCTCACCCAGTCCGACCCATTCGGGTCGACCTGGTCTTGGTCAACTTGATCTTGGTCAACCCGATCGTACCTATTGGGTTCGGCGCAACCAATTGGGTGGGAATTCCAGTTAGGATCATCCAAGAGCGCCATGCTGGCGCGGCCCTGCTCAGCTCAGCTCGGAGGGCGCGGATTGGAAGGTTCAACCAGGGCGTCGCGAGGGTGGGTCTCGGTCGGTTATAGAGGTCGGTCGATGGCCAGGCAGGGCGCGACCAGGCAGGCGATGGCCGGGAAGGGCTCTAGGGCAAGGATCACAGTGGGTCGGCGGGCAGCTGAGCAGGACGCGGCCTAGACGACAGGCGGGCGGGAGGTCCGGTGGATGGGCCGACATGGTTAGGTGTGGATCGGGCCAGTGTAGGACGATGGGGTTTTGGTCGGGGCACGTGAGAGGCCATCAGTGGTGCGGTCAGGCACACGTGAGGTCGTCAGTGGTTTGGCCCGTAGAGTGAGCTCTGATGAAGAATTGGGATGTCGTGGGGGTGGCGCGGTTCACAGAGGCCACGTGAAGCGTCCCATTTGCCTATGCCTTCGTCGCCTTCAATGCTTCTTCATCGCCATGATGAAAAATAACACAAAAAAGAATTACGAAGGGGTCTGTCCATGTTCTTTTGGCCCGCACCATCTGCGTTTAGGGTGGTAACACTTGGCTCATCAAATATTAATAAAGATGAACAAATATTGTTTTACGAACATGCAATGATTCCATTCCAATCTGATGAAGAGAAAAAGAAAACGGAATTTTAGAAAATAAACCCCCTAATTGTAATTATCGGTCATCGATGTTGATGTCACGGGAAGAAGACGAAGGTGTTTTTCCTTTGTCGCATCCGCCATGCACTCCCAATCTCCAGCAGCATCATCTCGTTGATGACTATGCGGAGGGTAGGTCGTTTGTAGATGCCCCACGTCTGTATGATCAGAGGGAGTATTTCGAAGAAGGTCAGCATTCTTCGTCGGTGGAGCGTTCTTTCTTGGAAGAACATTTCTGTAAGAATATCTTGATCCTAAGATCCACCAAATGAGAAATTCAAAGAAAAAATAATTTTAGACCGAGTTTTTCTATTATTTATTTGCTGACACAAAAATCTAATTGTGTATTAAAAACATGGATCCCCAAATTAATTCATTTGTGATGGCACAAATTAATTAGGGGAGTTGTAACCAATTAAATAAAGAGGAGTCCAAGAGGCTCTACATCATTAATGAGGGAGAGTTTATAGGTTTTACTCTCCTCCATCAATATGGGGTTTAGCCATATGTGGTCCCCACGTCATAACCTCTCGTGGAAGGTTAGGTTTGGGTGGGCCCCACAACCATAACCTCTCTTGGGAGGTTATGGTGTGGTGGTCCCGCTTCCAACGTTCATTTGGAGATTTTAACTATTGAATAAAATTAATCCACACACATTATTTTTATTTAATTCAATCTAAAAAAACCCCAAAAACTATCTTTTAATATCGACTCACTGACGTCGAAGTAAAAGTCTCTTTAAGGGAATACTTGTACAGTGAGTTCAACAGTGCACTCTGATTTCAATTCCGAGCATCGGTTCAAATTTTATAAAAAACACACTCGTACTTTTACTGAAAATTCCTGAAGAAAAATTTAGAAATTTATTCCGGGCATACTGGGCCTCAGAATCATACACCGTCAATTTATGCGGACTCGTAAAATTCCCATGTATTTAAAAGAAAAAAAATTCACGGAAATTTTGGGTCATTACATTCTCCCCAACATAGTGATTTACGTCCCCGTAAGCTACAACTTGAACTATGGAAACATGTGGGGGTACCAAACACGCAACTGAGCCTCCCCCCTCCCATGTGCCCTCCTGGAGTTTCTCGTGCTACCAGTGATTGCACACTAGAGTTATCGAGTGTCCACATAGTACATGCTCCATTCGATCCTCAATCTCCACTAGAACCTCCATAGAAGTTTCTCCATCGTCGAAGTCCAACTATCTATGGTCGATGATGTGAGAAGGGTCGTTCACATATCTCCTCAGATTGGATACATGGAAGACGGTGTGCACCCAGTTCAACTGAGGTGGAAGATTTATGCGGTATGAAACCTCTCCAACTCTACCGAGGACAAGAAAAGGTCCAATGAAACACAAAGATAACTTTCCGCCGTACCAAATATCTATATAACTCATCGAGGTGAGACATGTAAGAAGACATAATAGCCATCCATGAATTATAGAGGTCTCCTTCTTTTGTCAGCATATGACTTCTACCTGCTCTGTGTAGTCTTCTCCTGCTTCTGGATGAACTGCAACTTCTCAGTGGTTTCTCATACCATCTCTGGTGCCACAAGTGCTGAATCCCTAAGGTTAGTCCAACACAAGGGTTATTTTCATGGTTGCTCGTAAAATTCCTTAAAACGTTCCATCTTAATGGTGGGGTGATAACTGTTGTTGTATGAAAACTACACCAATGGTAAGTGGTCCTTCTAGATACGACCGAAGTCAAGGACACATGCAAGGATCATGTCCTCAAGAGTCTGAATGGTCCTCTCAATTTGATCATCCGTCTGAGGATAAATGACAGTGCTCATACAATTTTGTGTCTCGAAAACCTCTTACATCCCCATCCATAGGCGGGAAGTAATCCATGCATCACAATCAGATACAATAGAAGAAGGTACTCCATGTAGCAGCAAAATCTCTTGCACCTAAAGGCATCTCAGGCTCTCTACTAAACCCTTCACTCTGATAGGTAGGAAGTGGGATGACTTGGTGAGTTGGTCAATGATCACCCAAATCGATTCATGACCCCTAGTTGTACTTGGAAGTCCTTTCACGAAGTCCATGGATATCCCATCCCACATCCACACAGGGACATCTAAAGGTTGATCCAATCCTACTGGGACCTTCTGCTCCGCCTTCACTTACTGATAAGTGAGGAATCGAGAGACAAACACTGTTATTGCCTTCTTCATATCTGGACACCAGTGCTGTCATTGAAAGTCACGGTACATCTTTGGCACTTCTGAATGTTTTGCTAAAGGGGATGTGTGTAACTCACAAAAAATTTCTCCATAAGTGACACAGGTACCATAGTACATCCTATGAAGAGGATGACTTGCTCCCCACCTTCAGAAAATCCATTAGGTGCCTGCCTAGTGGATATTTGAGCACAACATGTCTCGCAGTCAGCATATCCACACTATGCCTCCCTGGCACGCTGAAGAAGTGGGGGAGTGACTGTAAGAGACTGTAGAGAGGTTGCTCCATCTCTATCCACAAAGGATATCTGTAAGACAGCTGGGTGCTCTGTCACCTCACCTAGCAACTGTATACCAGATCTCCTACTGAGTGCATCTTCTATAATGTTTTCATTTCTAGAGGTATATACTATCTCGAAGTCATAGACCAAGAGGATCTCAAGCCATTTCCATTGTCTCAGGATCTGTTCCTTCTAATAGAAGATATACCTGAGTCTATTGTGATCAGATTACATGGTAAAACGACCTCCCATCAGATAGTGTCTCCACATCTTCTTGGTGAAGACCTCTACTTCTAACTCTAGGTCATGGGTAGCATAGTTCTTTTCATGTTGTCTCAGTTTTCGGGAACCATACACCATCACCACTTGCTCTAGAATCAGGACATTCCCATGTCTGGTACCTGATGTGTCACAGCAGTCCAGGTAACCCAGGCCTTCCTCTAGAAGCCTCAAAATGGGGGTACTAGTCACCCTCTTCCTCCGCTCATGAAAGCTATGCTGGGATCTCTCTGACCACACAAAGGGTTTACCCTTCTTCGTCAAAGCTGATAGTGGTGCTGCAACTCTGGAAAGTCTGGCACGAACCTTCGGTAGTAATCAATCAAACCCAGGAAACTTCGTACCTCAATCACACTCATGGGTTTCTTCGAAGGAATTACCACCTATATCTTCACTAGATCAGCTACAAATCCAGCCTCCAAGATGACGTGTCACATGATGTGAACACCTTAGATCCAAAAATGGCACTTCAAGAGATTCACATAACGATTTTGCTCTCGGAGTGTGTCCAGTACTACTTGCAAATGGTAGGCATGCTCTGTCTTAGTAGTCGAGTAGATCAGAATATTTTCAATTAAGACTATAAAAATGTGATCATGGTATGGATGGATTCTCTTGTTCATGAGTCCAATGAACCCTGATGGAGACTTGGTTATGAATAATGGCATAACTGGGAACTCGTAGGGGATGTACTGATATCTGATGGCTGCTTTCTTCACATACTAGTCTCGAAATCTGAGCTGGTGATATCCTGGACTAAGATTTATCTTCGAGAACCACAGTGATAACTTCATCTAATGAAAGAGGTCATAAATCCTCAAGAGTGGGTACTTTTTCTTCACGGTGATCTGGTTTAGTCGATGGTAGTTGAAAAAAATCCTCAAACACCCATCCGCGTTCTTGGAGAACAGAATCGGGGCTGCCTAGGGAGTAACACTGGGATGGATGAATCCCTTCTCCTTCAAGTCCTCTAGCTGTACCTATAACTCGCGATGAACCGCGACAACCATCCAATATGCTCGTGTAGATATCTGTGTCATCCCGGGGTACATGTCAATGTATTAGTCAACGTCTCTATGAGGAGGTAGTCCTGAAACATAATCTGGGAAAAACCTCCTTGTACATGTCCTACAATACAGGATAGCGCAGACTCTCTATATCAAATGCTCCAAGGGTAAGGCAGGCCAACTGATGAGAGATCAGCTGCACCCTCCTCTGAGTAAGTCCATCCTCTACTGCAAATGCTCCCTTCTCACCAGTGATGTTAAACTTGGTCCCATCCATGTGAACACAACACACATTGCGCCTAATATAGTCTATCTGAGCATGGATTGTAGATAATTAGTCCATACCCAATATGAATTCGTAAGGCCTCGACGCTGACACTAGGAGATCCTAGATTAATCAATCACCTCCTAGAGTAAACTCAAAGTGCTAGAAGAAGTGTGTAATAATCGAGTCTTCCACTGTAGGAGTCTTGAGATATAAGGATTGAGCCCACCGCTCCGTCGGAAACTACGAGCTCTGAATGGGATATGTGTCAATGAATAAGTGATTGGCACCTGTACCTATAAGAACTGCAGCTATGGTGGAGTAGACACAAATCATACCTTGAATCATCTTCAGAGGTCCATGATTATAAGCCTCAGCTGCCTGGAGCATATCTCTCACATGTCCACATTCTCCTTGCCGTCGGGGTGGACCTCTTGGTGGTGGTGGTGGTAACACCTCAAAACTTTTCCCACCGCTAACTTCTTGACCAGCTTTTATGCCACATTCGCTAGCTCCCTGCAGATCGCCTTGATCGAATTTTTGTATCTGCCTAGGCGGTCCATTGACCGTCTGTTGATCATTCAAATGGTGGGTCAGATAGTCATGTTCCATGGTACCATACCCGCCGCATGAGTAACACTACCCACTCCTGGCATTTGTGTCTCTGCCCTGGGTGCCACATACAACTTATCCAGAGTCATGCGGTCGTCCACCCATGGGTCTGGTCCTCATGGACCTCTACGACATCTATCTACTACCATCTGCAGAAGACACTGCTACATGTCAACTATTTGTCGGTCTCGCTACTGGAGACTTCTCATCATGGAAACTCTCTACTAAGAGGGTTCTCTCCAACACCACTACATGCGTCAGGATGTTGAGGGAAATCACCAATGCTCTGATCTCTCGATTGATCCTCTACTCGAGGGTTTGGGCCCTTATGAATTGGTCGTGCACCATATCATTAGAGTACCACGAGAGGTTGGTGAACCTCAATGAGTACTATTAAAATGCCATTTTCCCATATGCATATGAAGTAGATCCTGTATGGACAACACACGGAGAGAGGATGGGAAAATCTCCACTCGAAACAGGCTCTCTAAGTCTGCCCAGAGTAGCGTTATCACGTCGGGAACCTGGAGCATCATGCTCCACCTTCTACCCGCTGCAGCCTATAGAAGGCCGGCAGCAAGAATCACCATGAAGTTTGCTGGTGTCCCAACAAGTCTGCAAAACACTCAACATAGCCTCTAGAAAAATCCTCATCCGAATGTGGGTCTGTCTCTCCCCTAATCCTGGGTGACCTCTGAAGCTGGAACTTGTGCAACTCACCCATTAATCATGCATCGTCTACTGCTGGGGCCGGTGGCATCGATGGCCCAATGGGTAGTGGTATCACTTTTTCCTCTGCTAGAAAAGGGACCTACACCGATGTGTCATTTATTGGTGGGCTATCAGTGCGTACAACACTCAGGGATCTCGCTTGTAATCTACTGGTAGGCATCCTAATAAAACAGATGCTACACGGTCAAAATATTATGCCTGGTGTGATGCCCTGGTTGAGCTGACATACTAAAAACTTGGGAAAACACACACATAATCTGGGTTTTCATGTACTGAGTCATAAATCAGAAGTAAGGGTCCTTGTGTATGGATATGTCGACTGATTCACCAACACTGGACTCCCTAAACTGAAAAACACACTCAATACCAATTTTTCATGACCCATCCCCCGGGGCCCAAGCCGTGACTACCCCATTCTAGCCTTCTATATTCCAGGGGCTGACGAATAGAACCAAAGGTGTAAATCCCTAAATTGGGTTGGTATGTCCTTTAAAACATAAAAATGAACACAATATAGTATGATCTGAATCAATACATTAAGTAAAACTGTATACAAAGTGTGTTAAATGTAGAGGTGCTAGAATACAAGACCAAATAGAAAATACAAGGACAACTGAAAACAAGTACAACTGAAAAGGAAAAAACAACTGAAATGTGAAGAGAAACCCTTGGATCATCCAAAACGGATCCTAATTGATGAGTATATATAGATAGCCTCTGAAGCACTCCACGTTTGTTGGTCTCCTCCTACTACCGACATATCTTATGGTACACCTCCATAAACCGTCTAGTCTTGGTACTATTAGCCATAGTCAGCGTTTCCCATCATCTGTATCCAACACAACGAGGTGCGGGTATAGCCCATGCAGGGGTGATAATAATGATACTCAGTAGGTACTCTGAGACACTCAAGGTCTCACTAAATATAGAAAGGATAAACAAAAAATTATGAATTAAACAGATAAACCCACTTAGGTATATGCCCATACATATACCTAAGTTCTCAAGTATTCCAACTCCATCACGAGGTAAAAACAAAACGTACTGACTTAGCTCAAACAAGGATTTTTATTATCGAAACCACAACTGCTGGAGAACGCTTTCTCAATCGAGTGTAGTGGGACTACCGCGTCAGACATAGGCACTTCCCACAAACCTTGGACTAGTGAGGTACTCCTTCTATTGAGTACTGTGGGTTTTTCGTGCTCATACAGAGGCTCTCCCCATTTTGGGTCTTCCCCGTTAACAAATAGGTGCTTCCCCTAATAGCCTACTAGAGTACTCTTTTTGAGTATCGTGCATCTTCCATGCTCACATAGAGGCTCTCCCCACCGTGGGTCTGCCACAACACCAAGCCACTCCCCACTAGGCTAGTCGAAACACTCCTAGTCGAATCAGTCAGCAGTCGTCAGGCCTCAGCCAGCTACTAGGTCTCTGCACTATGCACGCTTGAATACGAGAGGATCCACACCAAGGGCTAATGGTAGATACTCAAACTGTCATGATGTCCCATGAAGAAGTATCTCACGGGTCTTCCATGTCATAGAGATCTCAAATCAATAGACAACATGTCAATCGGACGCTCTGTCTAGGAGTTATTAGTCATTTAGTCCCGGGGGCCCTGTGGGATTCGTGTACGATCCAACATGACCATATCTCAACATTAGCCCAAATTCCATTAGGGATTAATCAAAGGGTCCATCTCACTCCAAGAAAACCAGTTCCACTGACGGTTCATCAAACGTTCATCCGGTGCCAAAGATATGACCAAAGAAAGAAAAGGGTCGGTAGTGGGCCCAGGTCTGGTCCGAGCTGGTCATACCAACCCTATCTAGGTTGACCGGTCTGGGTCGACCTGGTCCAACATGTTGGTTATGGACCATCCGATTGGGCGGGACAACCTGTTAGGTTTGGCCCGACCCCCTGAGCGCAGCATTGCGGGCCGTGATGGCGGTTAGGTCAGGGCATGGGGCGGATTTGACCCGGAGCATCGCGAGGGGGCACCGCTCCCGGGCATAGCCCAAATGGCATGGTGGGGGAAATTGATCTAGGGTACTTAAAGGGGGCCGCATGCCAGTTCGGGAGGCCAGGCGTCAGCCGAGCTGGGTGTGGCCAGGCAGGCGGCGGTAGGCCATGGTGCCATGCCGGCCGTCGGGCGGCCGAGCAGGGCACCAGGCAGGCCGACTAGAGGTCGGGCAAGGCATGGTCGAGCCGGTAGGGGTCTGGGAGGCCGAGAGGTCGGTAGGTGGTGGTTTGGCGTGGCTCGGGCTGGCGCGGGCCGATGGGGTTCAACTGGGGTGCGCGAGAGGCCAGCGGCTGTGCAGTAGGGTGCGCGGGAGGCCGGCGATGGTTCAGCCCACAGAGTTAGCTCGGTTGGGTAACCGGGACACCATGGGGGGGGGGTGTGGTTTTCAGAGGCCGCGAGAAGCGCTGACTTATCTTGTGCCTTTTTCTCCTTCAATACTGCTTCGTCTCCATGCCGAGAAACAACACAAACAAGAAAGGTGGATGGGTCGGGGAATGTTGGTTTGGCTCGCACCCCCATGTTTAGGGTGGTAACACATGGCTCATCAAAGAGTATGAAATATGAACAAAAAATGTTTTTCAACCAAGCAAAGCTTCCATTCCAATCCAATGTATAGAAAATGAAAATGAATTTTAGCAAAATAAACCACCTACTTTTGATTGTGGGTCATCGACGATGAAGTAGTGGAATGAAGAAGAATGAGTTCATCATTTGTCACTAAAGCCACACACTCCCAATCCCGAGATACGTTGGCTGGTTGATGATGACGTAGATGGTAGGTTGGTTAAAGATTCCCCACATTGGTAGGATTTGAGGGAGGAATTCAAAGAAGGTTGGTGTTCTTCATCGGTGGAGCGTTCTTCATTAGTAGAGCATTTATCATTGGAATATCTTTTCTCCCAAGATCTTATTTTCCCAAGCTCCACCTAATGAGAAATGGCAAGAAAAAATAATATTAGATTTAGTTTTTCGATTATTTAGTTGCTGACACAAATATCAAATTGGTGAATTTATAACTTGTCTCCCTTAACTAATTCATGAGTGTTGGCACAAATTAATTAGGGTAGTTGGAACCAATTAAATAAAGGGGAGTTCAAGAGACTCTCCCTCATTAATGTGGGAGAGTTTATAGGTTTTACAATTCTTCATAAATAGGAGGTTTAGCCCCTTGTGGTCCCCACATAATAACCTCTCACAAAAGGTTAGGATAGGGTAGGCCCCACCACCATAACCTCTTAGGGGATGTGAAGGTGTGGTGGTCACACATCCAACATCCATGAAGAGATTTTAACTGTCAAATAAAAATAATCCACACACATTATTTTTATTTAATTCAATCTCTAAAAACCCCCAAAACTATCATTTAATCTCGACTCACTGTCGTCGAAGTAAAAGTCTCCTTTTGTAAATACATGCGTTGTGAGTTCAATGGTGCCCTTATATTTCAGTTCTGATCACTGATTTAAAAGTTATAAAAAACTCTCTCGTACGTTTACTAAACGTACTGGAACAAAACTTCTGAAAATGATTCTGGGCACACTGGGCCACAGAATCATGCAACATCAATTTTCACATAATCGTAAAATTCTGATGTATTTATGAAAAAAAAATATACACAAATATTCCAGGACTTTACAATATATTAATTGAATAAACATTATTTACACATATCCATATACTAAGAAAAAGAAATTATGTCATTGGTGTTTTGTGAAGTCTATCCCCTCCATAAAGAGAAATCCTTTTTTATTCATCACCAACATTAATGGAACATAAATAATATGTAAATGATTAATAAATTTGATATATATTTATATAATACTATTACTAAATTTTCAAAACAAAATTACTATATTTCCCTATAATTAATCATGATATTAGAACATTAGTCAAATATAAAAAGAGACTACTAGTTCCATGAGTGATGAAATTTATTTTTCTCCCATAACCATTATAGATGGAATTACAAATATATTAATTATATTAATTTTCTCCTTCAATACTATTATAAAATTGGATATCTTGCATTCATTTTATAATTATATAAACTATGATAATTTTTAATAACGATTTATGAAAAAATTTATCAAACAAACCCAACTAACGGGCACACATAAAAATCATATTAGAAATTTTTACCGAATGATAATTTTTAGATACTAATTAATTAAATACATTTCAATGATGATCTTGGTTATATAACAAATTACCATATTTTAATTATTTTTTATTTCATTAGAAACTGAATTTTTCATTCATTTAAAAGCTAAAAGCATCATGTCAAAATTTTATTCTTTAAGAAATATTTTCTTTTATCCTAAAAATTTAATATAAATCATATAATACTATTTATTTTATTTATAATAAAATTATTTATCTTAATTTATTGGATTGTGACATTAAAATAATGAAATACCTCTTTTAATTTTTTACTTGAATGAATAATAAGTTTAAAATGTACCATATTAATCAGCATTAATTGAAACATGCTTTGATATTATGTACTAATAATCATTTTTATGGTATATATACAAGCCACATGAATTATAATATCATATTTTTAGGTTTAAAATGTAATCATTAAATCAATTCAATCTCTTCTATTACGTAGTCTATGATTTATTTCTTCCGTAAAATATGAGTTTTTATTTATAACTCAATTTTATTTCCTAATTTATTATGATTATACATGAGTTAAAACATTCATTTCATATGCTATATCACGTTTAAAAATTTGGATAATTAGTTTTTATTCAAATCATTATTACTTGTGAGTTCTAATCATTTTCGAAAATGAAACTATGTTAAAAATTAATCTATTCCATTTAAACTTTGTTTTCACCTCCTATCCAATAAATACACTTAATTAATTTGTTTTTTGTTTTAATTGGAAACCACATTAGGATTTATATATTGTGAATATATATTTTCACTGGTATATTTTAAAAAATATGTTCTATTATATTATTTTATGATATGAGATTTCAAAAATTATATTTCCAAAAATATAAATGAATCACTCATAACTCTATTTTATTTTCTCACATTTATTTATATTTTTTATAAAAATCATTTTTTTGATTTCTATATAAAAACATATATTCATTAATAACTAGTAAATTATTGTGGTTATTAGATTTTTTATTTCCCTTCAATATTCCTTCTTCTATATAAACATAGTTTAAGTGAACATTCCTATATCTGTTATCTTATTGAGTATAACAATAATCAGATGTTTCCAAATATTGAATAACTATTTAAATTTAAAATAATATTATATAAAACCCTATAGGATAAAGTTTATTGTTATTTAATATAATATGGTCATCCCTTAATTAAAAATATTCTTTAATTATTTCATTAATCATCAACCAAGTGGTAAATCATTATTCATTATTATCAAAGTTCATTCCCAGGGAATGAATATAGTAGAACTTGATTATTTTGACCTATTATTTAATTTATAATATATAAATAAAAATTATACAAATATTTCATCTCTTTAGAATTGTATTTATTCTTTCATTCATTTATTCAATGATTTTGAATTATGAATCCTAATTCTTTCTCATGGGATCAATCATTCCTATCATTTATATATGTTATATTTTATATTATTAGAATGCATATATATGATTTTAATTTTTTTAATATGTAATAAAAGAATTAAATCACCCTACCACGCATAGAGGGATGATTAAAATATCATGATATTTTATGTAACATATTATATAGGAAACAAATTCAACCTTGGGACATTTTCTAGTTTTTCATGTTTATATTGGGATCACCATTGAATAATGTTAATGATATCATGTTTTTTGTGAAGAGTACATTTTTTTTAGAAAATAATATTATTTAATCCTTTTATTAATCCTTGATTTTGATCTTAAACTTTTGTATGTCATTTTTTTCTCTTGAACAGTTTCTTATGATTTATTTCTTTTTAAATTTCATTTCTATGATTTCTTTATCACCCATTTACTTACATGGTTTCCATAAGGATATCATATATTGTTTTTAAATATCCATGTGATTTAGTATAAAACATGTATTTTTAAATTATGATATCGTTTTTATGATGAAATATCATATATAATAATCCAATCATACTAGAATTCTAGAAACTTTATTTGTATTTACATGAATATAATGCAGATAATCCTAAATGAAATCATGTTGAAGGAATATATCTCTATAATCAAACATATGGATGGAACTTATGTGGTTTTTATATAAAATATTAATGAACTCACACACTCTTGATAAAATAATCTTAGATCCCCATTCAATCCAAGATTCTACCATACAAGACAAATCCACAAGAATATAAAAACGAATCATTTTCCTCAATTTCAAATTAAAAAAATCACATTATAATAACATAATTTAAAATATTACATTCATTTTATAAATTTCTTAAAAAAATCGCAATTTTCATATATAATTTATTTTGTAAATAGATATAAGTAATAGTAAATATATTTAAAAATCAATTTCAAAAATATTATTTTTATTATAAAATATGGACATGTAGACCCCCTTATTATATGATTTTTTTTCATAAACCATCCATTACACACTAATATATAATATTAATAGAAATTTAAAAATATATAACTTAGTTAAAAAATTAGTCAACCACACATATGAATATATCCATTCAATATATGTGATCAAATCCACATATGTTGTCCTATCACTCACAATATTTTCTATAAAAATATACAATATAAATGTTACACCAATGTTATGAATTTTAAAATATATTTCAATGAAATAATAACATTAAAATCCATGAACGTAATTATAATTATCTAATATCCTCACAACCTCATGTATTTTCCTTCTTACCATACAATAATTATAAAATTATATCTTGCAAATATACTAGAACACACAGTCAAATTTTATAGTCTCCATAACCTTATATGTGACAATGATAAATGAGAATACAATTATCAACATTTACCAATATCGTATAATTATATATAACATGGGTTATTGTAATATTTATCAATAAGGATCTATTGATGTTTTCAAAAAAACTCATAATAGGTCACTTATAAAATTGCATATCATCTATGAAATCCAGAAACAATCTTCTTTCCATAAAACCCCAATCCACATAAATGAAATGGAAAAATTATACACATCCCAAAACATGATTAATATAATAAAACCCTCTTTCCAAATATCTATTTCACCTAAAACATATTTGTGATTATTTTTATGTACAATTGGATAAAACATTTTCTATCACATCATAAATTCCCTCTCCAATGTAACTTCATTGATTGTACCATTTTTCCTCATTAACCTCATGAATAGAATACTCCTCCATTGGGGGATCATATATACATGATCCAAAATTTAAATATTCATCATACTATAAAAATAATTAGGTTAGAAATATATTATGAGGAATATAATTAAAATAGAGGGATATATATGATACTTATTTTAATGAAAAATATAGAGAATATTGTATAATGTAACATAATGATGTGGAAAATAAAACCTATTTAGAACATGATAAAATCACATGATGATTTTTGAAGGCCTCCAATTTTAATTTTATATCATTAACTTGATATGAATTTATTTTTCAAAAAACAAAGGAGTTACATTCAATGATATACAATCAGTGACTAAAAATACCGTGGGTTGATGATGATGGTAAATGGAATAATTTTATCAACACTTGGATGAAATAATTTAATTCCCACTTATATTAGTCATATCAATGATCTATTTTATTGAATTAGATCCCTTGATAATAATATCACATGAATATATCTTTTTCAATGGTGGTGGTCATGGGTTACCATATTGCTCCTCAAATATATCCCTGAAAATCGATGAATAATTCATTTGAAATACATGAACCCCACCATTGGAATATGATCCTACCTCTATCTCCTAAAATCATGTATACAATATCAGATTATATATTATATGATATGAATAATAATAATCATTTATTATATTTCTGGGAATGAAATGACATGGTCAACATCAACAATAGTATCATTATATTAGTGATTCCTCATTAGATTTTGACAATAAGAAGGGATATTGATATACAGACTTAAATGTAAAAAAATGTATCCAATAATAACTCGAACACATCTAATATTGACTGTATTGAATTAATTTTTTCCCATATAGGTAATAAATTTTAATAAATTAGTATCTAATATACTCTCACACAAAAAACACTATTATATTTAGTAGTTCAAATAATCTCAATATATAATTATCTATAGAGTATTTACCATATCAACATTGTAACTGATATAGTCTAAAAAAACCCAGTTTGCTATTGAATATTTCTGTTCAATGGATGAAAAATAATTTAATGATTAATTGGGTCAAGAACACCCTTATTCATCTTGGACAACAAAAAACGGTGTTTGTTAACAAGGTATATCATGGTGGATAAATGATATACTACCAAGAATGAGTTGGTAAAGGAACTGAATTCCAACTTCCTATGTTATAAAATATAATCTATCTATCCCCAAAAACACTAAATTGGATCATCTAAAATATTACATTATTATATGACCTCATCATGATACAAGTGGTTTCTTATCCACTTATATAGGTCAATAAATTATTTTACAAACATAACTGGTTACATAAATTCATCAGTACATACAACAATAACCCCTATGAATTATCTACCTCTTCCATGTGATAATATTATAATATTTACATTGTGTTCCAACATTACATAGCTTCTTTTCATATCCAAATATATTTTTTCCTAATAAAATAATTATCAACTACATTCCATTTTCTAGGTATGAATAAGTTCTCAGCATAAAATAAATTAATATATCTAAACCCCCAATGAAAATACTTGTAATGAGAAAATTGATCCACACACTTTTCGATTAGAATCATTGATAATGTTCTCCCTTAGATAAAAAAATTCAATAATGGGAAGAAATGTATCTTCCATCAATGGAGATCATAAAAATTGTATCTTCATATGATTCCCGATTACATAAACATAAACAGTAAACATTACATAGTAATTATTCCCATATTACTAATGTAGTATTGTGAACCACTCAATGCTTGTAGGCCACCTATTTCATCATTTTATTGAAAAATGACAAGTTGAATCCATATAAAACATGTTTCAGGGTATTCAGGGATCCTATTTGAGCTATAAAATTTATAATATTGGGTAAAATAATATAGAATGGTAGAATTAAAATAATAATATTATATTTAATTGATCTATGATGTAATAAAATAATTCATATGAAATGTAATCATTTTTTGAAGATGTAATATTAAGATAGAATATTGTAGATTTCCTTGCCTAGGCCTAGGTCATTGGATGCACTCAACATTCCAAACCCTTCCAAGAATATTATATATTCATGATTCCATGTTCCACATGATATAAATTACACATATTTTTCATTTTTCCTCATGATAATCAAATTTCATGTGTAGGTCCATGCACTGTTTTTTAGAACATAGTAATTATAAACAACAATTTTGTCTTCCTTCTCAAATTGTAATATGGGATTCATCAGTGCTAGTAAATGAATTTATCTATTCTTAAAAAGTGAGGATATTGAGATTGATGTTTAAATAGTGTCTTTAACAACACTAAAAAACATTATTAAAGGCATCCATTAATGTCTCTAAAAAAACTATATATTTGAGGACCTAATTATCAGAACATTATTATGCTATTAAATATTGTCTTTTAAAAGTGATAAAAAGAATATGATAAAAAAATATGAAAATATTCATTTTTCATTGACCCCAACCCACTTTTATAGTGCTATCCACTACCCATCATCCATCCCTCACCCCACATCCCTTTATCAGCAATAGATGGATACACTGAATAATTATGGATTCCTTGATTTGATCCCAGGAACTCTTATATGTGAATGAATTCTTGTTACCACTATTAAATTCACATTTAGTTGTATATTTAATGACATTTATATTTATTTGTATGTATTTCTTATTATACAGTATATGTATAAAAAATTATATTTATTTAAATAAATTATATAATATTAATCATTAATATATATATAAATATTATAACATAAATAAATAAATATAAATATATGTGTATGCATTTTAATTAATTACCACAAATTTATAGATATAAACATTACATATAAATATCAATTCATTTTAATATGGTAAATAAAATGTATAAATTTTTACACTACATAAAATTTAAAAGAAATATTAAATATATACATTTGAAAAAATAATATACTAATATGATGACTTCTAAATTTATACAAGTTACTTATTAAATGTATTATAGACAAATATGTATATATTTTTCGTATAAATAAGACTAAATAGTGATAACTATATAATTCAGAAACTATAATATTAATAGGAATGTAATATATATATATATATATAAAGTCCATCCCAACTAAAAATAGAATAAACCCCCTCATATGAGTCTAAAATTCCATCGAATGTTATAAATTTGGGTTCCCAGATAAAAAAATATTATTGGAGGCCTTGTGGTACTTTTGGGACACTAAAAACAAGAAAGTGTTTGACCTGAATATCTATGGTAGTAGAGCCCATCGTTGGCTTCAATTTGATTTTTGGTACAACCCAATTGGACAAAAATATCAAAAGATGGTTCTGTTTGATGATTGAGATATGTTTTCCACATATTTTTTATCATTTAACAATTTTATGATTTTTTATATTCCAGTATATATTAAATTAATATTAAATGATAACAATTATAAAATTAATAATTAAAAATATGTTGTAATATATTTTATAATCTATTTTCACTGAATATCAATTATATTAACTATATATCCCAATTTACCTAATCTAAAAGTTATTTTAAAAATATATATTTTATTTATATATATTATAATATATTTCTATATTAAAAAATTATATATAATATAATATAAATCATTTCTTGAAGATACCATATATCATCTATATTAAAAAATAACGTATAATTGGTGTCTTTATCAACGCTTTTAAAAAATGTGGACCCCCCATGATAACTTTTTAGAGATATTAAGGACATATTAAGCTGTGATAAAAATAAGTATTAATAGGGGCCCTTGATCATTATTTTTCTGGTGCTAAAAACTGGGTTATTAACATAACTTTTAGTTAGCACTTTTTTCACTACCACTTGATAAACAATGATTTATAGTACTACATAACAAACCTCCACATGAATTCCTATATATAACCATGGATTCATAAATGAATATTTATTAATACATGGTAGTTTCTAGAAAACCTTGGCACCATGGTATGTGTTTTTTAATAAAGATAAACTTTTCTAAACATTTTGAAATCAAAATTAATTTAGTGAACTAGAAAAAAGTATTCATTAATCCAAATTCAATATTATCACACTAATTAATGTTTATGTGGATTTCAATACTAAAAATATACTAGATGAAAGATAGATTCACGGAATAATGACTTAGAGTTGAATCTATTCACCGAATTCCATGCCATAATAGAGATAGATTGTGGGATCCCCCAACATAGTTCTAGAACATGTGATATGCCACCTATGAACCTAAACATGATCACCACCACCTGATCTCCACCACCCAAGGTCCAGAACATATCTTATTCAACTAATTATCTTTAACCATTGCACCCCCACATGTGCTCTGGTACATAAGGACCATTTTTTGAGAACTAAAACATTGTAAACCCCTCCAAGTCACCCAAGATTATTTGGAACCAATTAAAGAAATCATTCATACCTAGTCATCCATTCACAAAAGACATTATAATTGGGTCCTTATATATGAAAATTTTTTATTGATATCCATTTATATCCATCAACAGTATAGTTGAGTTCCACTTATCTCATTTATCCTACAAAAGGGATACCTCAACCTATATATACTATCATGGTTCCCATTCACTATGAAAATAATCTTTGTAGCCATTTCACATGGAATATGTTTCATAGGTGTATTCCTGCACCTATATAATATCCCCCACTCATCTAATTACCAAAATTAATATGGTATACATCCATATATGCACCACATTCTATGGGTAATACCCTACAATAATTTCACTCCCTACGCTTTTACAAATATATATGGCATACCATAATTGGCTTACTCATTTCTATAATCAACATAAATTCTAGTATGTCTCTCTCATTTCATTATAATTGTTAAGGATATTTTATAGATCCATTCATATTATTTCTATTAGGTATAATACCCAACTATATATTACTACAATTCATAAAGACAAATATAGTATGAACCACCAGGTGATTAAAACTAGGATTAAATCCCATCCACAGATTACTGACTTACACCATTAAAAATATAAAAATGAATTACCATTGGACTCAGGCTATGTTTATGACCTTAAAACATTAAAAATTTTCACAAAGACTAGCATGTTGAACAAAAAACTTTTTGGTATCCAAGCTGATTAAATCCGTAATAATACATTTTCATCATTCTATGTTACAATAAAATAGTATGGATCACCATGACCCTATTAATTAATTGAAACTCCCAACACATTATATCTGTTCTTGTAGTATTCACACTTGATGAACTATAAAATAGTAAACCAATATATATTCCCCACCCAATATCATGTGGTATCCCCTTTTAAGACACATGAATAATATATGGGAGTCATACTGGATGTAATCCTAATCCTCTCATGTGAACCATTCCCATCATGTTACTAGTATTCCATAGGTTTAAAAAAATTTATGAACCTACTACTAGATGTATTCCACAGTAATTTTTTATTTCAAAAGATTCTCTTATATGGTTATACATCATTGGGAATCCCAACTTGTAAACCCTGAAAAATCTATTTCTATCACTAATTTCACTAAATAAATATGAATAAAATATTATATTATCATACTTTGATCCATCCCATCACACTATATTAAAAATTTAATCTTTATATCCATTGGACTTTGTTCGTCCACAACATAATACATCTGAAGCATCACACGGGATCAATCACAATTGACCTACAATTTCATTACCCACTCAAGAGGTCATATCTTGAAAATTGGAATTGCTATCTTGTTTAGATGGATATAAGATAAACATTATTATGTGATAAGTATGTCCTACCATATATAATGATAATAGGTTTGTTTATAATTCATTATATAATTATTATCATATTTTCACATAGACTGGAATATGATGGAAAAAATATACTATCACATGGTTTATGCCTAGACCATATCCTTATATATTTAGTTTTGTATTGATATGAATATCTAGAATGTTTTTCCCATTAGTTTTTATAACTAAATCGTTTTTATGATCATTTAACCTAGTTTTCTACTAAACATTGCTTTTAAATTTCAAGGAAGGGGTCGTGGATGTTTGAAAATATAAGTCTTTGAAATCGTTTTGGTACCTATCCATATAATATAGAATGTGCCTCATCATGTATCACTAAAATATGTGGGTTTTTATTCCCTTTATAATGATAAATTGAAATAATCATCCATGTCCATAATTCCATCTAAATATCACCTACTACATACCAATATACATATAAAATACATAGTGATATGCTGTTAGGGGTGTCAATACTGACCCAAACCAATTTACCCAAATAGACTTGATGAGGTTTGTTTAGTTTTTACATGATCTAAATATGGGAAAGGTTAATTTATTTTAGGTCAATATTGGGTTTTCTCATGTCACATCATGGGAAAATAGTGAACCAAACCAACCCATTCAATAATAATTATTCAAATAAGAGTAATTTAATTACATGGATGCTAAAAATATTTATCAGATTTATTTGGATGTAAATTTATTTTATTTTTTAATTATTTATATATTAATATTATTTATAGTCCTTTTGTAATTTATGATTGATTTATATGGATATTACATATGCTTTTTATCTAATAGAAATGGAAAGGAAATTTAATTCATTGTTTTATTTATTTTTATAGAAAAATTTATTATAATATTATAATATAAAATTATTTGGATGGTTGGACTATTTTAATTTATAAATAAATAAAAACTCTATATTTTTTTAAATTTAATTTTATAAATAGGATTTAATTATTTTTCATCACTTACTATTATTTTTATTTACCTATCCTAAAACACCAGGAATAACCCAACCCATTCCACGTGGGGCTAGGGTTTGTATGATTATTATTAATATTGTATATAACACTACCAAAAAGGTAACTAATCACTTTTGATAGGGACTATTGAAATTTTATCAAGAAATACCATTATTTATTGTCTAATTAAAATATATAATACCAATAAAACAAATGAATAAATAAGAACCAATGATATATACAAACTTCCCCATCAACGCATCGATTGGATTGATAACATGCGTGGTTGTAACTAGATTCAAAAAAGGATATTAGAAGGAAAACCTAAAAATCATAGATCTATAATGAAACCATAATGTGAGAAATTATCCTCCTAAAATTTTTATGTGATGATAAAATATAATCCAATAAACAAATTTTCATTACGAGGAATAGTTATTAAAGTCCAATAAAATATCATCATGAGGAATGTAGCTATAAATATACTAAAAAATATGTAGGTTATATGAGTTATAAATATAACTGTGTACAAAATTTGAATACTTATCCCATTAATGATTTATATAGGAAGGAAATATAAAATTTGATGATGAATTAATTGGATTCATGTTTTTTTAAATAATGAACCCACTAAAAACATTTCAATTAATTTCCAATATAACGTATCAATGTCGGATCTAATCTAGACAAAAACATGGATTGAGGGGATTTACTTATTAAAAAAGGATGTCTAGTACAACATTGGATATAAAAAATATTCGGATTGATTTTTACAATCGAAATGATGAAAAATTTCAAACAAAATTGATATGTAATGATGAATAAATATCCCCTAAAAAATATGTAATGGTATTCATATAAAACAAATTTGTTAGATAAAACACAAAATAACTAATACATTCACATCTTAAAAGGGAAACCAAAATATCCAATATACTCTATATATTAATTTTTGGAAACATCCCAATAAATCACCAATATATTCATACACATAGAAAACATTAACTTTTCTACCAGATTACCATGTATTCCTTATCAATTATTCAATTAATTGTGGTCTCAACTCCTCTGATGGACTGTATAGGTTGTGGATTAAACATTCACAGTTGGGTCCCATCTAGGTTCTCTATAATATGTCTAGATTAATAATCCAAATATAGTAAATTTAAAAAAACGGATGACAATAATAATTATGAAATAAAAAATAAGGGAAAAATAGTTTCCCTTTTTGGTTTTTTAAAAAAACCAGATAGCAAAATTTTCGAGAATTTTTCCCATCCATCATAATTATGTCAAATAATGTATAAGATAATATCAAATACAAATATATATAATTCAAGAATTATATATATCTCTGATATAACAACACAGGTTGGGCTATCATGGTAACTCCTACACCAATGACCAACATGACATATGGACACTGATTTCCAAAGATCCATTGAATCTATGATATTTGGAAATTAGAAAAACTCTTAATGTAAACTCATATAATATAACTACACATTTCCAAGAGAATTTGGATTAATTTGTTATTAAAATAGGAAATCCTATGAATATAAAAATCTTATGTAATTAAGAAAAATGGACATTCAGATTACCATCAACCTAAGTATATAAAGGTCCCATGTGATGCAATTTTCAAATATTTTCAAAACAATTATAATAATTTTATATATAATTTAAAAAAAAATCTTAAAATTCATACACCATAAACAAATTAATAAACTATTTCTAGATTCCTCTATAATGGTATTTCTATGAACAAATTTGTTTAAAATATTTAGTTATCGAAAACCAATTTATGAATATATATTCAAAATTAATGAATCATGAATATTATCAGTTAGGAATAAATTTTTAAAACATTAAGAATATTTTGTTTTTAAAATATATAGTAGACCCAAAAAACCTCAAACATTGGTCCCAGAATAGTCACAACTATGTGTAAAAAACAACATAGTAGAATATAATAAATGTTTAAAGGAAACCAATAAATTGATCCAAACGTCCTAGATTCATGTATCCATAATAAAAGGTCATATATGAGAATATATTTTAACACATTTCATAACAGGAATATGTGTCACCCCCATCTGACACTCTATGAATCCATTTTAGATGTACAATTAATTTATATAAATATAATGGAGATTTGGTGTCTAAATGACTGATATATTATACTATCACAACATAGATAAAAAATCCAATTACATTAAGAATATATGAATAAAGTAAAAAAGGGATTTGATAAATAATACAATAATAGATCCAAAAATAATTCAATGACTTGATATTTTAGGAAACAAAGTTGGAAGACCCCAAATTTTTTTTATAGGTCCTCCATGTTCTAATTTAAAAAAATAGGTTTAAAGGAGGTTCTTAGAGTTAAAATGATGGGAATATGGAAATAAATTTAAAAAATAAATGAATTAAATTTCAATAACATGGTTTGTATATATAATTTCCCAAACCATGTCCTAAAAGTTGACCAATTTCTATGATACTATAATAGTTTAAATATTAGTAACTTTGAATTGAAAAAGAGTTCATCATTTTGAATCACCCTACGATCATATTATCTAGGGTTTTATTTGTATATTGTACAATTTCATATAAACATGATCATAATTGTATTACATTCAATTTAACTATATTATAATGGTCATTATTAATTTGGAAGGATATACTATTTTCATTAAACATATACCAATTGTTCATTATCCCAAAAACCATTATTAATCTTCAAGTGTAACCCCAAACAATCTATGAAATGTTCAAAAAAAATATTACTATAATAATTGGATTGATGTTCATATATGTAGGCATTATGCTATTATAATTATCTACTACATGGAATCTATATCCTAATAAATTCATATGTAAGAATAAATCTTTGGTAAGAGGTGACGAAATTTCAACCACAATGATGATTCAATCTCCATTTTTTATTGAATATAATATATATTTATATCATATTTTTAATAATAGAATAAAACTCCCACTCCATACTATATTCAATGAATCAATAATACTAACAATATTAACAAATGTGAAATAAATTCCTCTTTCTCAATCTCCAAAAAACATAGAACATTTGAAAGATTATTATGGTTCTTCTTGAGATAAGATGTGTGTAAAACATCATGAATAACTATTATATGAGATGGTATGTACAAATAATAAGAAACTTTACAAACCATCACCTTGATATCAAATTTTTTCCAATAACATAGTTCTATATTCATTTGTTTCCAAAGTTGTTGGGGATCCATTCAGGGAGAAATAAGTGAGAATACTTCCTCTCCAATTGAAAACATAAAAGTAAAGTCTAAATGATCCCAATATAATTTATACTAACTATGATTAATTACCATGACTTGAAATAAATCTTTAATACTCATAAATTTATCTAAATCAACACTTGCTCCCACAAGGTAGGCATCACACTCATCTGACAAATAAAATGTTAATATGCACATGAGACTCTAGAAACCCTCAAAGGGTATCATTATAATCGATAAATAAAAACAATTTTTATATGAATATATTACGACACAAATATTTGTATACTAAGATCTACAAAATTAAAAATACAAGTCTTGATAATATCTTCCAGGATTAGAATGGAATGATTCATCTAAAAATATATCTATATATTGTATGGTTTCCACTACCAAACTAGAGTTCACATTTCCTCATGGAGTCTTTGACAATATTTAGAGGTAAACAAGGGATCTATATCAACGATAATGGAAGATAAATCCCCCTGAATCATTAAAATCAACTACATTTCAAATATTCTTAGTTCACCATTAGTGTAGATGTCCATAGTTAGAATAATGTGATAACATTTCTTAAGCATATCAATCACCACCAATATTGAATTATTTATTTATAGATCCCATAGTAATCCAACTATGATGTCAATAAACACCCCATCCCTTTTCATTAACAGTACCTAAAGAAGATATAGAAGACTAGAATGTGTTGTGTGATATGAAATAATCTAATTAATGTATTAAAAATGTGTCACATAATCATCAATGATTTGCTTCATACACATCCACTGGTAATAATGTCTCATTGAATCATACAATTTAATAGGGATGGGGTGAGTCACCAACAAAAACTATGAGAATAATGTAATATAGGCGTAATTATAGATCAAATTAAGATAAAACAATTACAATATAAAATAATAATATAATATAGGTAGGATAACTAGAAATGATGCCCCACCATATAAGGATTCCCAAAATCATTTGATATCATCATCTTTATACTAATCCTTTGGGATAGGAAAGATGAGATTTTATGGACTATTATGATTTATTACAATAATATCTAAATCATCCTCATACTAAAATAGACCAAACTATTCAAAATCACTAAAATATTTCACTCACCTAACGATTCCATGATATTATAAGACGGTAAATTCCTAGTGTGATTTCATGTGTTGACATTCCCAATCATCAGGGTAAATGAAATTTTAAAATAAAATAAAATTGATATTTTTAACACATTTCCTAAACCTATGATTCAAGAAATTCATTGAAAAAATATATCACATTAATCAATGTTAAAATATGTACTGATATAATCCCTAAAATGTTATTATCTCCAACACATATGTGGATTATTAACTAAAACATGATCCATTTCAAGATTGGGGATGTTTTTCACGTGTATAAAATCATGTCAACAAATTTAAATCACATAATTTCAAGAATGTATAGCTATTCACAACAAAACTACAAAATAAGAATCATTTTACACCACATACCCCTTACCGGGATCTAGAAATATCATAATTGGAGCCGATGTGAAATGTAATTTCAACTCATTAAAAGAATAATAACAATTAATTCCCAGGTGAATTTCACACCATTCATGGTATTATAAGTTATCTATGATGATACCTTATAAAAATAAATTAAAAATAACCTTCAATTTTAAGATCTACATAGGAATATTAATTTAATAAATTTATTATATGGTTAAATTCTTTCTAAATTAGTAATGGTTTGGATTCTGATCGTGATTGTGACAATACAATTAATGATTCCTGGAATTATATGAACTATAAGAATGATAATTTTTCATGTCTCGTGAAATTAAAATTAAATAAACAAAATAAAAAAACATGGTGTAAATCAACATTTTGAAAAATTGATAATGAAAATGTTTCATAGGAAGGATGTCGTAACAAAATTGATATTGACACAACTTAGTTTTATTTTTCTATTGATCCTCAATAAGAAATTGTTCCCCCAACCCAATATAACTATCTCCTACCCATTGATGATAAATATAAAACCCATACATTTAATAAAAGCATGTGTCCAAGATGGGGACATGAATACATAGTTTTAAAACACTCTTCAATTTATTGAGAAAGCATATAGGCCTCTCACTTTTTATAATTATGGGAGAAACGTTATAGATATTGAGGATGCAATTTCTTGTCATATTATCCCCTATTTTAAAAATATTTTCAATGGGACTAATATCCATAAATGCATTATACTAGATATCATTCTTGTTATTTTCAATAATGAGCATAATTCCTTCCTCACTAGTTTTCCTTTTAATCACGTGATCATGGATAATATCATTAGATTATATCTATATATTTATCCTTGGACTAGTAGTTTCAAAAACGGTTTCATTCTATATTATTTTAATGTTATTCAACATGATTTTTTAGTTGGATAAATCATTATTCTTCAATTTTTTTCTTCCTTATATAATTAATTCAATTTTTTTTTGATCCAAATAGTGGATAATGCCTCTGATATTTTTCTTATAAGACTAATTATTATTACCCATACTTTTTATAAAATCATTTCTATTAGAATTTCAAATATACATTTCACTATTTTTAACAAATTTCTCTCTTGTAATCAATTTGGTTTTGTCATGGGTTGAACCATACAAGATTTTATATTCTTTTCATCTGAATCCACTATCCTCTCATTTTTTTGAAAGCGTTGAAATGATTTCAATTAACCATATCCTTAGAATAGATTTTGACACAAGTTATTGGATCTTTATCTATAAGCTCCATCTATATTTTCATTATAATAATATCATTGTTATCAGAATAAATACTCATTACAAATATTCTCACTTATCCATTTTCATTAATTGTTGTCCTAAGGGATACTTCACCTAATCCAAATTTGTGTGACTAGATGGTCCCATTCCTAATATTCTTTTTAATACTGAAAAGGAAAAATTAAGTGTACCGCTCACCATTATTTTGGATTTATGTAAATATCATCATATTCATTATTATAGGAATCTTCCAGTTCCAACTCACAAACACTTTGTGGTTGATATCATCATTTTTATATTAGGGAGAAAAAGAAATATTAAAAATCGTAGGGCTACTCTATATCATTATAAATATATCTCTACAAAATACATCAACTATAGAAAATACTTTATATTCATTAGAAAAATATTTCTATCTAATAATATAATCGAATAATTAATAACTGGGGCATAAAATATTGTAAAATCCCCCTCACCTATATTTGTGTCCCCATATGTTTGGTTAATACTAAACGTAGATTCACTTCTAAAATTGTTGATCAAATTCAAAATCAAATTTCCCCCTTGGAAACTCAAATCTATATCTATGGAAGGTGGAATTTTCATTATAGAATTATTAATTCCCACTAAAATGGTTTAATCATTGATGGAATAAAAATGGATTATTTTCCCTCTTAAAAACATAAAGTCTTCATTATGTTATTTATTTAATTGGAAGCACTATGAAAATTAAATTAGGTAATTTCACATAGTCAAGAACATTTAAACAATTAGTTAAGGCTGTTCATGGAATGAAAAATAAAAAATTATTCAATGATGCATTATAATATAGAGATACCAATAATTTTTTTCATAACGAGTCCATGCCAGTAATTGTTTCTAAAAAAATAGGTTCCATGAAATGATGAGGAAAGAAAACCAAGATTAAATGGACTCCTCTTTTTGGATATCCACAAAACACCCTTTTTCAAACATTTTTTCAAACTCAATATAGTTGGTTAAAATTATTATTCAATTAATTTTTGTTAGATAACTAAACTGGAATGGTGTTGATTCTTATGGTTAATTTCAATCAATTACATGATCACACCAATGTTTCTATTATATATATTTTTTAATTCTCTTTATTTTCATACATCTGATGTCATATCCATGTAATTGGAAATTACCTCTTTTCAAAATATGATGATAAATTTATTTCAAAAACCTACCTTTAATAACATGTTTGATTGGAATATTTTATCATTCATTATTTAATGAAAATAATTGTAATAACTTTTTTGATAAATATTTGACAAAGAAATTAATACTCACTATTATCTAGATAATTGCTCATAATCAAGTATCCACTGATATTTTTCAATTATTGTTTTGGGATCAAATATGCTCTAAAATCAATATATGCAATCTATATAGAGAAGACACTAACCATATTTATCATTTATATCCTACTTCTAAAACACTTTGGGAATATATTAATGAAATCATTGATTAAAGATGGTTAATTTTGGACTGTAGTTGGGGGTTGGCTTAGTGGAAAGCACCTAGTAATCCTACATGAGAAATGGGGGTGAAAAACCCATTGGGCGCAGGTACTGTAGCAGTATTGGAGCGGCTGCTGTGCACTATAGCAGCTGCAGTACTGTGTGGGTAATGTAGCAGTCAGTTTACTACTCATAGAATAGTAATTGGGCAAAAAAATAGTCATACGGGCTATATAATGGGATAAAATTCCACTTGTCCTTCAGGATATGTAATTGTTCTCCCTCTACCCAGTTAAAATAGTTCTTTGATTTTATTTAATAATAAAATGGCTCTTCGATCCCAACCATTAAAAAATGGTTACTTTTGGACTCAATTAGTTCTCAACATCAGTGATATGCTTCTATTAAAACCTCTCATCTGATTAAATACCAATGTTTTTAATATTTCATAGCTTCATCATGTAGTTTTGAATGATATAATTTCTTATATACCTCAAAATATCTTTTTCATATGACATGAAGGCTGAGTGAGTATTTTCAATACCCTCAATGAAGAATCATCGATCCCACAATGAAATTGAAAACATTATGTAAGAAACATTTTCATCTTGAGATTTATAGGAGTTGAAGGAATTTATAGTTATCCTAGAAGTACTTTTGATGCTTTTGGAAAACTCCACTCTTAGGTTGGATTTAGGTTAATATTGACGGTTCCTCTAATGTTAACCTAGGGCCTTCAGGAAACTGATGGGTGTACATAGACAACATGTAAAAGCTTCTTTTGTTCTTATATAGAAAATTTGGCTTTGACTATTATTTTTTGGAATATATTTTGACTGATATCCATGAAATTAGCATCACATACGAAATGGATGGAATAATAGATACATAAAATTTGGTTCAAACACCATCATTAAAGCTCTCTATAATGGCATGGTTCATAATTATTGAGTTTTTATAACTCAATGGATGGATTTCTTATACTCCATCATGGAGATCCACCATATAGTTAACAATACATTTGGGGAATTGAACATAGCGGCTAATTGGATAAACAATATGAGAGTCAACTATGTCATCCCCTAGTAGGCTGGAATTCTGTTAGATTTAATTCCCCCTCATGAAAAAATTTTAAAAAATTCCATTTTATATAATTTTTTATATTTTCTTATTCTAATAAAATGTGACTTCACTTTTTGACAATTGCACCAACTATTTTTGGAAATTTGAAATATTCCAAATTCTTGTTTCAAATGAATTTCACCACTAAAATACTGAAATTTGACTATGATATCTTACCATATGGGAGGTTATATATGAATTTTTCTAAATGAGTTTCACCACTAATATTGGTTGAATATTGATCAAATTGACATCAATTTCTACTAGAACATTTAACTATAGCTCTAATTAGTTACCATGATTTCTACCACTAGGGAAACAAAAACTAAAAATTCAATAATGTCACCCAGGGATGGAATAGGAAGTGGTGTCCATGTAATTATTAGATTCATTAACCAATAAAATTGATGCAATGAATGGATAATTAATATTACCAAAAAAATAGAAGAATCTATATCACATCCAAATCAAATGGAATCTTCCTTCATTAAAAAATGGGTATCAAATATTCATTAAAACATTATATAATGGGATATAAAAATAAAACCTAATCCCTGTTTCTTCTTATTATATTCCAATATTGGTTACAACAAATAAAAAAATTCATTAAATATTAGATCCCTTGTATAGAGTATAAATGGTCCAATGTTTAATAAATATTATAGTATTACAATAGGGTATGTAGAAATCTGTGAATTACTCTATCAAAAAATCATTTCCCAATTTATCAGTATCTATGAAAAACAACATTACATGACCTCTCCAATTTCAAGAGGAAATGGAATGAGAGAGTTGATAATTTAATTATAAGAATAACGAGACTTAAATTTTCCATGGAGATAATGATATAAATGAATAATTATGGAAAATCAATATTGAGTAACTATCGAATGAGTTTTTATCTATATTTATTCCCCTAAAGTATCATGGTGGTCATTTAGTGTTATTTAATATATTAAATCATCTTGAATATTCTATTAATTTATCCAGGAAAAAAGATGATGATTAGACACCATCATTAACGTGTAACATAGAGAATAATGATGAATGTGTTTTCTCAATCAATCTTCAAAGGTTTAGTTGATGTGACACTGAAAGAAGAAATAATTTTATTTTTTCCTTTTATAATGATAATTTTATCAAGTATTGCATCTCTAAATAATAGTAAAAAAATATTAAAAGACTATAAATTAGGAATCTTTAAGGAGGGAATAATGATTAGTCATATTACTACCCATACCATTAAATATTGGGTCACACATTCTTGAAATTATTCATCTTTAAGGATTGAGGGAAAATTATTTCCATTGATATTCATGTTCCATTACAAAATACCATGGTGAAAATTCATTATGTCCCTAAAATTCACCTTGAATATGAATAAAATTGTTTTGTAAAATACCATATATGGTAATTATAATAAATCTAATGATTAGGTTATTCAAAAATATATGGATCATGCTCATTCCATCATCAGGGAATAAACAGATCAACCATTCCCGACCACAATCATCACTATATCTAGGAATACATTTTTTTAATTGTATTCACAAACTATTCATAAAAATAAATATAAGAAAAATAATGTGAAATTTGGATCCTCAATGATTAAAAAATATTTCCAGATATATGTAAGATTCATTTAATAAATATTGGGATATTGAGTACCATCAAACTGATCAAGGAACACTTCTAATTTTGTGAACAACTTTTCCACATTCAATTTTGTACTAATTATAAATATTTTAACCAATTATGAGGTGTTTACTATAATATGACCTTGTATTTCATTAAATATGGTATTGGTAACATTAGATGAAATTTCAAAATATTTTGATGAGTTATCTCTTGACAAAGATTGTTTCAAACTAACTCCATAGTATGAATATCGATACATTTTACCATTTTGTATACCTACTTTTACTGATGATGATTTTAGTGACACACTATCTTTCTCTATTGTAGTTTATAAAAACCTATTACTACCTCTAAATAATATTTTGATAGATAGTTTTCCCAATTTTAGTGGACGATCCATTAACTGCTATCTAAATTTGGTCTCCCATAATAATCCATCCATTATTCAATTAATAATGGAAATGAAATCATTATGTCTTATATATTTCATCCCAATATGTTAAAAAGGGGATATATATTAATGTAAAAATCACTCAACTATATGAAGAGTTTAAAAATCTTTAAAAATTAATCATTATGTGGATTCATGGGTTTTTACCCATCTTCCAATGATAAATTTCTGCCACATTGTCCCTACTTAAATATATGTACCATATTCCAAAATGATAATGAGAATTCTAAATTTTAACCCCCTCATCACGTGTATTATATAAATAGTGTAACCAATTTTTTCACCCTGGAGTCCTCATGATATAACATTTCCCATGTTTTTCAGTGATGTCATCAATTAATCTATTATTAATTTATTCAACATTTATCTATGAATAATTTGATATTAATAATCCATGATTATGAAACTATGTGTTATTTATATATTTATTTGATATTTATTATAGTGAGTCTTTTTTAGAATCATATTGTTTATGGGATATAGGTAAAATTGTTTGGCAATCATGTAGGAGGGTCAGTCTTAGGAGTGTATTTTTTAGTATGATTACTACAAGGATTGTAAAACCATGCATAATCATTGGATTAATAATGGGATTATGTTTTTTCAAATTTATTTTGGGCCACCCATGTACAATACTATTTAATAAACCATACTATTATGTAATGTGGGTTTCTTAGGATATAAAATTTCATTTTATTTATTTTATAATTCACGTTTGGTTTATTGATATAGTTTACCATGATTTATAAACTATTTGGTGCTTCATGATTTAATAACTTGTACCTTATAATAGAGTAGTTAGGTAACCAACAGCATTCTTCTACTGGGGATAGGGACTTAACATTCACCGATATTAGAATGAATAATAAGGGATTGTGTAATGCCTCCCTACTATATAGAAAATGACTTATCTATAAATAGATAGTACATTATTAGTCATTTGACAGTACTAATAATACTAGTTAAGCTACAAACTATATAGAAAGATCAACTAGGGGACTGTGGCCAGCAATTACCATATGGTAACAAAAATAAAAATAATAACATAATAAAAAAATTATTAAAATCTAATGTACCAAATAAAATAATAATCAACTGAAAGTCCTAATTTATTTATAGTTATTTCATAAAATATACCATTTAAATGTTGTAGTGAAAGGTTAAACATGATCTCCCATGGGAAAATCAAATATATAAATGCACAAAATATCCAAAATAAATCATTTTGTATATACATATGAACCACACCCAATATCTGAGAAATCATGAAAAATAATCCAAACATCATTGCACACCCATATCCACTAAATTCAAAGAGATTATTTGATTATCTTAAATTTTCCATATGTAATGTAGACCACAAATTTTATATAGTAATCATATAATGATGAGTATTAAAACATTATAAAATCACAAATGATGTCCCTATTTAATATAAATTAACATTCTATTATATTCAATAATGTAATAAATAACAATAATATTTTAATAAAATACCCAACTTCCCCCATTACATACCTAAAATTGTGGTCCATTACCTAAACTATTTTTTATTAGTGTGGAATGATACATATATGATTTATCATAATTTAATAAACCTCAAAATTATAATCAAACTGATGTCACTCGAGTTATGCATCATTCATGACCTACCTACGCATCTTAGTTCCATTATAAGGCCACATTGAAATGTCCTCGCTTCATTATATAGTTTTTTTCAAATATATCTATAGATATGGTGAGTATCACTCTCCTATATAGTGGCCTTGATCACATCCAAATGTGGCCTCTATAGTGTGTACCTCATATTGAGATATGGTCTTCAAAATCCATCTATTCTATAAAATCTATTGAGGAGACCACCTAAGATGAGTGCACAAAACAACATTCTGGGACATTAATTACGTAAAAATGTCCCATAAAACCCCTTATTACAACCATGGTGATTAAAAATAAACTAAATCCAATTAATATATATATAATCCTTGTTTAAAACAATTAAAATTATTTTTAATATCTACACCATTCTGGAAAAACTCAACAAAATCATATATGAAAATTATCAATTATTATCACAAATTTCCATTTCAATGAAAACTAAAAACAATAAAACAATTCCATAATATACTAAATGATGCATTTACCACATGAGACAACACATTTTTAACTCTTATGTTCAATTTATTCCTAGAAAAATTCTTTTATCAATCTCACAATAATGAAATAAACAACACATACATACTACAAGACATATACCAAGGTATAACATTTAAATATATGAGAAAAATTTACCATGATTATTTATTAATCCACTATACATGAAACTATTGTTGTTTTAATGTTAATATTATGATTTTAAAAAAAATGAAAAATACATAATTTAATGATTTTCACTTAGTGAATAATAAGTAATTAGAAATCTAAATGATTTTTGTATATTGACAACTTTTCTAACACATATCACACATATTCCTTATATGACATATGATTATGATAAAAATATCATATTTCTCCTTCTAATAATTATATGATATCATGTATGGTATATTGAAATATTTTCATGATGTATACTAGTTTTGTAATGGCCATACATCCCATTCAATAAGTATTATTTATTATTTATTTAATAACTTAATTGTCCTACTATCACTGTTCTTCCAAGACTAAATTTAAAAAATGGAGACATGAAGACATGTATTGAAATATCGTGCAGGATTGTAAACATATCCATATTTCCCATAAAAAGCATTCTAGGAATATATTAACAGGGATGTCCCTACAATGAATAGTTGTCCTAGAACATGTCACAATTATGTATAGTGAATATTTTATATGTTTACCCAATGAAAAGTGGATTCTAAACACATTTCAACTAGGAATAATGATTTTAACACAAGATTATACTATGAATATATATTCCAAATGTATATACTATGATGTGAAATTCTAGTACAAATATCTACTTTATTGAGTTATTCCAGCACATTTCTCAATTATGAATATTCATTATACCATAAGCCTTAACATTGAATAATAAATCCATCACATGTATATACTATTAAATGTGATTCCGAAAGTTACCCATTTTAACATAAATTATATGTAAATTAATTTCTTTTTTTGCCTAATACATCTCATAAATAGTCACACAACTCAATGAATTAACGTTTTAAAATCATGGATACAATCTACATAAACATAATAATTTAATAAAATTTCAAAATCTACTCCACTATACAACTCTTATATACCCCATTAGAAAAGTTTTATGATATAATATTCTTAAAAAATTGTGGGATGTACACATTTAAAAAAGGGGAGATTAAATTATTTTTACAATAAAACATATCACACAGTGTAATATTATAATCAAGATACTGATCATGAAGAAGATATAAATATCCATATAAAATTTAATAAGAACATAGATGAAATTCACAAAACAGGTTAAATAATCAATATATAATAACATGTTCAATATGGGATGAGAAAAGTTATTTTGTGGGTCAATATATATATATATATGATAATAATTATAAATCATTATAAAATAATATAAAATTGTAAAATACTATAAAAATATGGTGTAATCATGTATACATCATATATCATAAAAACGAAAGATAATATAGTAATGTAGATGAACATGAAAAAAAATATGGAATTGTGGAAACCATATGAATATTAAATCAATTCTAGGAAAAGTCATTACTCCTATGACTATGTGAAAAAACTCAATATTTTCTTTCTAGATAATGTTAACAAATATATTTTTTAAAGACTTTGTAATCAAAAACATTATATCCCTAAATATAGAAATGAATATTTTCAAATAATTATATTACTATATTTTTGATGAAAAATCACAACATTACACAAACACATTCCCTTTGATCATAATGTTATAATGCCCATGTAAATATGGGAACCTAAAAACTAGTTCACATGTGAACTACATAATCTCACACTATGTTATTCACAACTATAACTCTTCTTATAAATTTCCAACATAATATATTTCTTCATAAATAGGGAAGTGAATCATAATAACTATTATGCTCGGATTCTATGTAATGATAAAAAATGGTGAAACGTAAGAATAACCTAAACATATTTTCATTATAACATGAGAATAATATATGATAACCATATCGTAAATATAAAAGGTAAAATTCTTGATTCATCTCATAAATATTTTTATTCAAAAGACATGATTCATTATGAAATTAAATAACATGATCCATGTGGGTATAAAACTAGTGTAAGATATGGAATTATAGAATACACATATGCATAGAAAATAATTTCTATTATTATTTTGGCCCATTTATGGTGATATTATAGTATAATGGGTTCAATTACAGAACCAATATAGTAGTCATTTTTAACTCCAATAACTATCATTACAGACAAAGTCTCTTATGAAATAGCGTTCACTCCCCATTCCAATCATATCAGTCTAATAGGATTTAAATCATTACATAATTAATTATAGTTAGATCATGGTCCCACCCATCACATAATGAAAATAATTTTTATGTGTTCCATGAGAACATAAAACATTAATCATATCATTACCAGTGAATTTAAAAAGGATTCATATATATTCCATCACATTATAAAGAATGTAAAATAGGCATATTTCATAATCAATTCACTATTTCATCCTAGAAAAAACTATAAAAATAATTTTATTCCATGAAAATAATTATATAATAAACATAAACCATTATAGAAATGAATAAAAATGTTATACATGAATCATATACCCCGTAAGTAATATATAACATTAAAGGATTCAATTGTAGATGGAAAATGAATTTGAAAAGATAGCTATAAAATATATTGAGTGAAAACAAATGTCGTTGGTAGTATATTTTTTAAAACTATTACTTCATAAGAATTTTTTATTTATTTTTAATTGATAATAACCATTTGGATCAAATTAATGAGTCTTTAAATGTTAATTAAAATATATAGTTTATAAAATATCATTTACGCTAAAAAAATTGGAAAAGTAATTATGTTTAAAAATAGTTTTTAAATATATAATATATGTATAAAATCATATAAAATAAATGATAGGGTATAATATCATTTTTATCATACACATTAAAATGGATATTCAATTAAAATTTTTAGTACAACCAAACAAAGCATTATATGTAAATTTATATGAAGATTCATTTTATTTTTTAAAAAAATACTCAAAAATGGGTAAAAAATTCATTAATAAATCATTTAGGAAATATTATCAATCCATTTGTTAATACAATTAAAAACAATATTTTTAATGGATAAATTTTTCTGATCTAATATTGAAATAACGTAAATTTTTAAACAGATTGATATTAAAATAATGAGTAAATAAATGTATGAAAATAAATGTAATATAATAATTATATTGGAAACAACATTTGATAAGAAAAATCTACAGTTTTTTCATATATAGATTTAATATTTCATCATTTTATGCATAATCATGTGATATTCGGAAAAACAATATTTATGTAACATAAAACACATTATACATAGTTAAATTTCAATCATATTTATCATGAAATAATCACCTATAATTAAATATATAATAGAAATAATATATGGATATTAATGATATAACCTTTCTTGGTATAATATATACACACCCTGAAATGAGAAATATTCATTCCATAATATATGTCTAAAAGAAGGAAAATGAAGATAACAATACCATAGCGAGTTTGTCTATATAGAATAATAAACCACAAAAATAGATTTCATAATATTGATATATAAGTCCCTATAAACCTAAGGATATGAATAATCAAATACATTCATGTATAGTATATACAGTATATAAAAGTAAATCACAGTAAATATGATATTTGTATCATAGAAAATAACATTATAATAAAAATTACTCACCTTATGTTTTGATTCATCTTATTAATGTTCAAAAAAAATTATAATAAATATTTGGTTATTATAAATCTGTGAATGAATCATTAGATTATATATCATAACATAATTTAATTTTGTATGACATATTATTACAAATTTATTATCAATGGCTTATTAAAGACACACTTTAGAAAAAAATTATTCATTTTTAATTTATTGTTTGTTTCTTTATTTTTGATCATCTTACGTTAATAACTGTCACATTGTATCAATAATTGAAATAATGATAAAAATATCATACATATTTATTATATATTTTTATATATAAATCTATAACATTTGATGATAGAAAATTAAATAAATCATTCTTGGAGACTATAGGCCATACATATGATTAAAAATTGATTCAATTTTCCCGATGAATTGAATTAAATTATGATTAATAATAAATTAACATTACAAATTTTTTCCCCTTATAGGTCACATATTTTCAAGAAAGCGATTATTATTATCATTCTTCGAAACCTTGAATGATTAAAATTACATTGTGTGGCGGTATACCTATATTCACATGAGAAACAATATCATATTCACATAGACTATATCATATGACAGTGTATGTGGTATAATATATTCAAAATTATAATAATTTAATAAATATAAGATATAAACATTTAACCTATTATTATATCTGGTCGTGAGAGTCGGTAATGCAATACGTCTAACATCATTTCATGAGGAAATAGAGTATCATACACCCAGATGATGATTTTATATACCATTTGACAAAAACTTATACATGTGTAGGTCATTAAAATTACATAAGAACATATTATTATATTTAATATACTAATATTGTTATATAATTTTGTTTTTTTATGAATTAGTTGTGGAGGATGAAGAAAAAATAAGACTCTTGGTTAGGGTGTTATATATTATTCAGTTGACATCTTTTTGTATAAACCAAAATGGGTTATATGGATGGATTTCATTCCAAAATATGTTACTATTGATGGGGGAGGTAATTGATTATTTTTTCGGTAGTACTTATATAAAAATGGGGGTTTTAGAACTGTGAATATGAGTGTAGAAAGGGTGTCCTTTACATGTGATGTGAGAAGAACACCGATATTTTTTAAACCAAAAATGTTCTCTATAATTTTTCACATTAAAATATATAAAAAAGTTTCCATTATCTATCCTATAAAATATATAGTCATAATATTCCCATCCAATGTATTTAATTAATGTTTTGTTCCATTTTAACCCATATAATTTTATTTTAACTGATAGTAAACCCACTTTTTTCATAATCATGGAAATAATTTTAATTATTTTCACTAGAAAATAATAATAAATATTAATTTTTATTATAATATAATATATCTATTTAATATTGAAAATATGGTATCCAATTTTACAAATTCTATTAATTTAATCAGGAAAATAAAATGTAAATTAAATAATTATGATATAATGAAAAATTGTGTTTTCCAAATGGAATAATTTCACATATTTAAAATTAGAATTATATAAAAATTCATAATAGAATTATTCAGAGGACCAATAATTGTTTAAATTTTATATATTTGATGTAATTTCACTTTTAATACCATTTTAGTAGTTAAATTTTCCTTTAAGATTCTTTAAATGAATGGTTTTTTTCATTATTGAATGAAATAGAAACCATATAATAAAAATATAAGTAATTTACCCTAAGATAATTTAAACATAAAGATATGAAAAAAGATGTTTATTAAACAAAAATAATTTCATAAAATTATACAATTTAATATGAATTATGTAATGGGAAAAAAGAAATTTTTTTATTGAAAATATTTTTTACAAAATTAATGAGTTTAAAAAAAATCCATTAATATTCTATCAAAATATTTTCGATATATAATTCAAATATATATGATATTTAAAAATTATTGTCTCATGGAATGCATGTTATTAAGAAAATTTAATTTATCTTAAATCAATTATAATTAATTCAAACTCATGGTGCCAAATTCAACCCCCATAAAATAAATTGAAATAATCTAATTCAGGAACCTGATACAAAAAATGAGGATACTTTTTCCTCATCACATCCAAAGGTTCCATCATTACTTCTTCATAATGGTGGTTTCATGATAAAACATTAACCTGAGGAGTGGTATTGTTTAATTGAACATTTCATATTCATTCAAAAATAACTACATATTTTTCTTCAGAAGAATTATCATACATAAAATATGTGTTGTATATGTATAGTGTACAAGAAGGATCAAGAATATAATTCTTAAATTTATATACATCGATCACATTATGAACCATAAAATGGTTTTTTTGTATTTCCAACCCATAATCTTTCATCCCGATGTGATCAATAATTTCAAAGGGACCGATAAACATGGGGCTTAGTTTTCCCGCTATTGAAATTATCATTGAATTATTCAATTAATAAATTCATTGAAACACATTGTAAAAAAATCAAATTCTATGTCACATCCATGATTCTCCACAAATCATTTGTGCATATATTGAATTACATTGCTATTTTTTTCAATGGATCTCTCCGTTTATATGATCTAATCATCCATACCTGGTCCTAATATCTTGCTTTCATTATCATCCATCATGTTGGATCTATAAAATTATTTTTATATAGTCATTTATAATGAGTTGTTTGAATCGATGAGTGAATGGTATTATTGTATGAAAATTAAACTATGGGGAGGTGTTGATCCCATACAACATTAATATCCATAAAAAAGTATCTCGGTATATAATTTGATGTTTTAATTGATCACACATACTACACATCACTCTATGGATAATATGTAGTTTTGAAACTCCACTCTATATCAGTTTCTTCCTGAAAACCTTTCCATTTTATAGAGGTAACCCTCATATACCTATCAGATAATATTAATGTTTTTAACCCATGATTCCTTATAAATTTATTAATTAATATACTATAAATATGATTAAGGCATGAGTCAACTCTGATTGAGATTGTGTGTTCTAAATTTTTAAGGAGATCAACTGGAACCCATATTATATTAATCCCATATACATTTTTGGGAGTTTTAAGACAAAATCAACTTTGATGATATCCCATTTCCATTATGATGTTGGTAATGGATGAAAAATCCCACTAAATGTATTCATCTCCACCTTAACATGATGACATATTTTGAATTTGGGAGAAAATTAAAATATCTCTCTCTTCATAACATCACACCCAAAATACTCATTGAAATTTATATACATCTACAAAAATCATTGATAAATAGATAATGAATAAATATGAGCATCCTTTAACAACTATGACAAATTTTTTATCTATTGAAAACATATATAGATTCCAATCCTTACACTTCCACTGATATAAAAGATAAAATAATTGTCATGTTTTTATTCATTTAAACATATATATCTTCTTTCAGTTCCCCTTCAGTCTTCACATATATTGGTACTTGAAATGTAAATGGAGAAAGATAATATTTAACCCATTCCTTATGAATTTAAATATTCATCCTATGAAAAGAAGGAAATATTTGAACTTTTATGGTCCTCAACATTGACAATATTTCATTATCTATTCAATTGAAATTATCATCCACACATTTCTTCTTCCCAATGTTGTAATGTAGTGATCATTCATAATCTATAATCGTCTATAACAATTTTTTCATTCACATATTAAAATATTTCATTGTAAATATATATATTAAAAATTAATTATAGTTATTTTTATCGCACTCATATATATAATGATAATTATTACATATTATTAATGAAATAATTTTCACACCTGACACCAACTTAGGAGTTGGGTAATTTTTCTCATAGAGATTCAATTACCGGGAGTCAGCATATATATCCATGTCATTATGCATAAGAACTATTCTTGATACCTTCTTGGATACATCACTATATATTAAACCACATCTTCACTTCATGTTAATGAAATCACTATTGTGCAGATGATTCTCCTCTTCAGTTCAATGAAATTATCATCAATTTCATTAGTCTATAAGGAAATAACTGACATAGGAGTTATCATGGTCAGTGGACATGATAATTGTAATAAATTATCAAAAAACATCAATAATATCTAGTAATTCCATGAAATATATCGATATTGGTCTCATTGGTTTGTTTGGACCAACAATCAATATAATTTTTCCCTGATGGATCTTCTAACATACAGTCTCTTAAGATTATATAATTAAAAATTAAATCCTACTTTATATGAAATTCATATTTTCAAAAATATTCGTATATATTCCCCTATAATATTTCTATTTTTACAATTAGCAAGTGACCTATGGGATTTTATTTTCCCTCTACATAGCTATGTGTATATTCTATAATGACTACCTCATACTGATTAGGTTAATCTCTAAAGACTATATTAGTTAAATCTATAAAGAAAATGATGGAATTAGTAAGAAAAAATTGGATCAAAATATATCCATAGTCTCCACACAATATAATGAATATTTTTTATTAGTGTGTCCACTTTTATAACACATAATTGATTGTTTCAGTATGTAATGTCAATATTTCAAAATTAGCGAGCTTAATGCAGATTATCAAATAGGTTATCAAATAAGGGGTATATGATAGTTTTTCATTATTTTCATCATGGTATGGTGACAATAATAAAAAATAATGTCTCACTAATCCATCAGTATATTTAATGAATAGAAGGGGTTCATCCAAATGTTACACAAGCATCATAATGAATCCTTTATCATTCTTATAAAAGAGTATAATTAAAAATTCCTATAACTCAATCAGATAAATTAACTTGTGATTATTTGTAATTAGTTCGGCACCATGTATGAGTTCTATTGATATCTCAACGTCATGTTTTGGTGGAAACATATGAAACACATCTAGAAATACCTAAAAAAATCCAGTAGAATAGTGATATCATCAATGTTGTGTTTCTTCACTGCCATATGAGATTAATTCTTCATTGAATAGTTAAAAACATCATAAAATGGGTTTGTATTCAATTATATGTTCATATTAATTAACACATAGATATATGATCATATGTTTTTTTGGGAATATAAAATATGACTTCCCATCATCATCATTGAGTTTTCAATTATGTATAAAAATAAAATCCATTAAAACTATACCATAATATTCAATAATATGTAGAATGAAAATATTTATAGAATATATATTTTCACCAACATCCTTCAGCAAAGAAAAAAATAAATTTTATTTGATCGTCCTACCATCAGTTTTTTTCATTGTTAATTATACACATAAGCATTTGGGTGGAATATTGAAACCAATAGAATTATTTTAGGATATGTATTAATTGGTAGATATATAGTTAAATGAGAGATTAATATTTATATAGTGGATGATATGTGTACACTTAATCATTTTTTTATAACACACATCATCAAAACAAATGATACCATGAAATTTCATATTTTATCTTCTCTTAAGATGTTGTTGACATCAATCATTGTCATTAACCTTAATATTTTGGATCCTTAATTAATAATTCCAATAAATGATTAATTTGAATTATTTTATTTTGGTTGGAGCATTTTGTAGAGATTTCTCTCGATTTACATCATTAATTATATTCTTTCCAACACTTTTTCATTCATTAACATGTTGACCCACCCTCCAACACTTATCTCATTTACTATTACACTTAAAACAAGTTCTACCATTTTTTCAACACATTGATCATATAATAATGGCCATATTCATCTCTTCTTTGTTATTAGATTTTTTTGTTAAATTTTATTTTTCCACTTCATTCCAATACCATGAGATTGATACATTACTACATCCCCTATTAATTATTTGATATGACCTCAAAAAATCCATTAATATTGAATCATTTATAATATGGATAACCTATTTTAGATACATGGTTTTATTACACAAAATAATTGAACAAAATTACCATTATGTTGGATGATAATATGAAATTCATACTTCTCATGTCTAGTAAAATTGTACTGATATGTACAAATGGATTAATAATACGTTTTATTTAAATCATGAAACAACCCAATATTCATATGAAGAATAAAACAATTTTAATTATTTATATTTTATTGTGATCCCATCAGAATCCTTTGATTAAATTTCATTATGTTCCTTTATATTCCCTTTGAGATTCTACTATTCAACTTCTACTCCTTTCAAACCATAGGCATCCAAAAGGACTTTATAATATTCTAAACACTCAAAACTAAAAAACGACTTTTAAAATGAACTAGTACATTTAATAGAAACTATGGAATCATTAGATCCACTAATAAAAGGTTTATTTTTCCTCATTCAGACATTATAGAATTCTTTTTTTCTTTTCTCATTTGGATGTTCAACATGATTCATGGCTTGATAATGTTTTATGACCGTAACATAAATATTTTTCATTCAATATCCTTTATTTTTTTATACTGATGTGTAACATCATATCATTTGACATCATACTCGTCATTAAAATCCTGCCTTCCGGATCGATCCATGGACTAGAACAAGATTGAATTGTATATGCATATATAATATTATTAGGGGACCACATAGTCATGATAAATCACATATGTGATGTATAAATCCATAGAAATTATTTTTAATATATAACACCCATTGTTTGTCATGCATCATTAATTGTAACAATATATTTAAATCTATGATGATTATTTGTAATGATTTTAAGAATATTCAAATCATATCCCTTCAGAGTATCCAAGATGGTATAAAGTAAGGTCCACTATCATGGAACAAGCGATGATCATATCTAGATCAATGTTCCATTTCCTAAGTTCTTACATAATTGGATAATTTCTACAAAGACACATACAATTGTTTTATCCAAAAGGGGATATAATTTATTAGAAACTAATTTCACTATCATTTATCGAAACTCTTATAATTATTCAATATATTTTCTCATCTTTTGACTTATCTTTTGAAATTAAATAAGTATGTCACAATGGATTTATCATCATAGTAACCACATAATAAATAAACATAGACTATTATACCAACTATATAAAACTAGAAACATAATACATAGATATTACATATTAATGTATGAGAATTCATTACATGCAATAAACACATGCATAATGATCAGAAACCTATAGTTTCTTTGGAAACATGTAAACTGATTAAATTATTTCAAATATAATCTAAATAGTCCCCCTAGTATTTTTCATAACTAGAAAAATTCATGTACCAATAATAGATTATACATATCTTCATAAAAATGGGAAATGTAACATAAAAATGATGATCTTTGATACTTAGAATGGGTGCCAAATGGATATACATAAGCACAACATGAAAATAATATTATCAAAACATGGGTGTAATATCTAAAAACCATATATTGAATTTCAATTATTCAAATAATTTTTCTTCGAAGAAATATTCTTTCATTAAAAATACATGAATAATAAGGACATAGAAAACCTGATTCATCAGAGATTAAAATAGAAATAAGGTGGGAATTTCTCTAATACACATAAGCATAGATAATTATTCACATATTGGAAAAGTCCTACTATCATGGATATCATAGTGAAATTGGATCAATCTACAAACCATAATAGTATTCAAGGATTAATCCCCTTGACATCATAAAGTATATAGTTCCTTACTAAAATGGGATTTATATCCATTGAAATCATTTTTATCTCATGAGATAAAACCCATTATCCTATGAGTTAGGGGGGATATAAGTCCTCCAATCACATAATTAAAAGAAATATTTTATATTCCACAAGATCTTAAAAAATTAATTGTATCATAACAAATGAAAATAAAGGGGTTATACACATATTGTATCATATCATAACCTATAGAGGAGAGATTGGGATCATAATGATTTTATCATTTCATCATAGATTATCTTTTAAAATTATGTGGGGTTCATAATCATTGTTCCCTCATAAATATATTCCATTTAGATAATAATAATAATATTCATTGATTAAATATTTATTAAGGTATTGGTAACATATATGGATTTCATCATCGATTAAAAATTATTTTGAAATTGATAAGTGAACATTTCTTTAAGAATCTTATTATTCATTTAAAATAAAAATTTAAAACTAAATATTCATAAATCATTTTTTAAATCATTTAACATAAAAATATTTATAGAAAACATATAATGATACTACTAAAATTACGTTAAAAATATTAATGGGGAAAATGTCCTTAATTATATGAAATCATTTTTCTAAATAATTACTCATTTTGAAAATAATATTATTTAAAAATAATCTAAAAAATAAGAGTAATCAAACAATAAAATAATTATCTATATAATTGGATGTTCTATTCATAAAACACACATTAAAATTATTATCCAGTTTAATGTTTTAACAAAATTGAAATTGAAATTGTTTGGTAAACCAAAATGATGATTTATTTACATTCTTTTGAAAAATACTAAAAATGTGTAAAAATTACCTCATAAGTTATTGTATGAATGATAAAAAAATTGAAAACTCCTTCAAAAAACATTGTTTCAGAAGAAAATGAATATTTTCTAATAGGTAGTAAAAAAATAATAGTTTCTATAAAAAATTCCTTCGAACTATTGAGTAAATAAATATAGGAAAACGAAGGAAAAAATAGTATAATACTAAGAAAAAATTGGGAAAAAAATTAAGGAGTTTTTGGATAGATTGATCTTGTTTTTTCATAATTATAAACATTTTCATGAGAAATCCTGATAAATTATGGCATTGTATCATTAAACACTTACAAATTTAGTAGTATTGAATCATAATATCCATGAAAGTATAAGAATAAATAAAAAATATAATATGTTTGTAATAATTATATTAATTATATAACATGATGAAGGGTAGATATATTTATTATACTATAATATATCTTTATTCAATAACAAATTTTTCATAGAATGATAGTTAAGGAAAATATCCTTTACAAATATTGTATGTTTTCAACTGTTAAAACCACGAAAGAGATATTTGAAAATGAATAGGTGATTACCCATAAATTTTTGAATAATAATGATAATATATATTTATATTTAGAATATAAAAACATAAAATAAACATAGGTTTAATATGACATTTGTCTCAAAGAAAAAAATTATGACATAAATCCATTAATTTACTATTTGACTCCCAAAATACACATTAAAAATTAATTTATAATAATTATATTATTGTTATGCATATATTATTGAACCGTACATATATATATATTATACCATGTATTATTTTCATAAGATATTTTATAAAAATTTTATTAATAGTTCCATGTTAAACTCGTGTTTCTTAAAATAACTCATTGGTTTCCATTACATTTTTTGATTCTATAAACATGGTCCTCTTAAATTTTTCATTATTACATAGAATAATATTTTTAATAATTATTGGAAAATATTATATATTAATTATGATATTTTATATTAATCTATAGGATTTAGAAATAGATAAATAAATACACCATTCACAGAGATGGTGGGGTGTATGTACAGGTGAACACTATTTCCATATTCATGACGGATAGAATAAATTAAAAGTAAATATATTATTATGAATGTGATTTAATATTTATGTATTATATATCACATGTGATCTTTAATCCAATCCTTATAACCTTACTTGTAAAGGTTGAACGAATCACATCGCTTCGAGAGGAGGTTATCTACCACACACATGAGTGATGTTAAAATATTCTAAAAGAATGGAATGTAGGAGGGTTTATGTGATATGATAATTAATAAATTATAATAATATGATGAATATAATATATAAAAATTTAATAAATCATTATATCAATCCATTTAGGTTGTAATGGAAATCTAATAACATCGATTCACAAGGTCATAATCCTTCACACACAGAGATGATGAATTTATATCCAAAATGATGTCAGATGTGATATTTTTAGATAATTAAAATAAAATAAAAAATATTTATATTTATGACACTATATTTATTGTACAATATTTTTTTATATTCAATTTATTTAGTTATAGGAATAAATAAAATAGAACACTCTATATGGAGTGTTACGTCTTATTCTGAGAACTTTTTTGGATTTTCACCAAACTATTTCTTCTATTGGATTTATAATCAAATTATGGATTATAGTATTGGGGAGGGGATTAAGTAATTTTTTTAACTATTGGTGGGAAAAATGTTTTTTATGAGTGATTAATGGTGTAGAAGTGATGGAGTTTTATAACTGAGGTATGTAGAACACATAATTTTTTGAAAGGAAAAAGGTGTACCTCAGTATTTCACATGCCAATATGCCAAAAATGGAACATTATTTTTAATAGAAGGCCATAATATGAAATATTTACATCCGATAGGTTTTGGAATTTTTTGGGTCAATTTTAAACTTTATCATTTTATTTTTTCCCACACCCACGATAAACCTATTTTTTCTTTAATGACATTAAATATTTTACTATTTTTTTCACGATTCACTATGATAAAAAATTCAATTTAAAAAATTATATAATATAAATAGTAATTATTATTAATATGGAATATTGTTTTTAAAATTATATTCTGATCATTTGAATTTAAAATTATTCTGGAAAATTAAATGAAAAAAAGTTTCCAAAAATATTTCTCAAAAGAATATAATAGTTTTGTATAAAAATCCACATTAAAAATAATATAATTAACATAAATTAAATTAATGGATTAATATTTTAATGAATTTTAATTTCTAGCCCATTTTATTAAAAATGTAACCATATAAATTCTTAAAACGAAAAGAGTGTTTTCAATATTAACTGGTATTAATTATTATTCATCAAAAAAATTATCTATTAATAGAAACATCAAAAGCCAACCCATTAATTTTTTTTTGTTGATTTAAAAAATGATGTTTTTTGAATATAAATATAATATATTCAAAATATAGATTTTTTATTATTCAAAAAATGTAAATAAATAAATATTTTTTAAAAAGTATAATAATTTTAAATCATGAAAACATTTTTTTAAAAATTATTTAAATTTTTACCATTATTTTATATTTACGTAAACCATTGAAAAATATATTAAAAATTCCTTATTAATATTAATATAAATATTTATAAAATTAGATTAATAATCGTTACTTTTAAATGATAATATTTATAATATATTAAATTTTTTTAAAGCATAATGTTGCATATAATAGAGGCTAGCAACAAAAATTTATTTATTTGAAAATTAATAATTTTAAATAAAGTAGGGTTTAAAATTCATGACTTTATCTTGTGGTAAATGAAAACATAATTATTATATAGTGAAATAGGACCTCACATGTAATCATACATGCATATACGTGTAACTTAAAATCCATCATAATGATATCTTAATGGACATGGGGAAAAATAATTCGAATAAAACATTTGAAAACTATCAAGTAACATGAAATTATAAAATTTGAATATATTAAAAATATTATTTAAAAAATTAATCATATTATTTTAAAATATAAAGGGTAATCAAACAATTACATCAAGAGAGATTGACCATGGAGGGAATATAGATAAAAATATGAAAAAATGATTTTATCTGTCCTTTAAAAATCCTTAAAGTGATGAAGTGAAAATAAATTTAAAAAAATTATATAGAACTATAAAAAAATTATAACCTTTTTCTAATTATTCTAAATTATGTTATCATTTAAATTGATTAATATTTAATATTATTAATCTTGAGTGGATATATTAATATAATCTATTTATTATTATCTTGATTCAGTAATTAAAAAAAACATAGTAATTAAAATAAATTAATCCTAAGAAAAATTTAAAGGAAAAATTTTAATAATCTCAAATACATTATATACATTTATTGACATAATTAGAAATCTATTATTAAAAAAACATAGATGTGGGTGGTATAAATAATTTTTAAGCGTGTGAGAAATTCATTCATTTGGTGTACTATTATATTCGAAAATAACAAACCAATATATGTTTATTAAATATGATAATTAATTTACTAGGACCTACATAAGAATAAAATATATGATAATATAATGGCACAATAAAATAATAAATTGTGAGAATATGTAAGAAATATTGTAACCCATCAAATCAGAAATAGAATCTGTAAACCTAAACCTTTAATTATTGCATATCTTATCAAATTACATCAACCAATAAAAATAATACTATCTCATTCACTAATTTGAAAACCTTAATCATATACATAACATTTTGTCATAATATAATATATTTCTTCTCTATAAAATAAATTTGAGAGTTATTATCAATTTTCAATATCAATTTTGAGTAAATATGATTACTTTATACAACATTATTAATTACAGGTTTTTTTCAATATTATCCATATGATTATTATTAAAAAAATAAAAATCATAATTGAATTTATGTTTTATTTTTAAAAAATATATTTTATTTATATTTTTGTTTCAGTGAGGTATCTTAAAGATGCACTTTCTAAGAAGAAAATTTTATATATTCTAAAAAATCTATGGGGGTTTCTTATTAAATTTTCTAAATTAGTAGGTTACAATAAAAGATCAAAGAAATTAGATACTTATTATTAGACAATATTATGTTTCTAAATCCATTCTTTATTCAATTTATATCATATTCAATTTATGTGGTTAAACCATCCCTACAAGAAATTGGTAACATCTTTATTTGATTATTGTTTTTGTAGTGAATATATTACTATAAAATAATTATAAAAAAATTATAAAAAAATTAAAATTATCTTAAAATAGTGGTGGAAAATAATTTTAAATAATTATTACAATATATTAAATGAAAAATAATATACACTTATAAACAAACAAATTTTGATCTTAGTCTGATATTTTTAGGTGGATAATTATATAGTAATTTTTATAATATCATATATCGAATAATCCAATTAAATATTAAAAGTACACATTATTTAACAAATAAAATATTTATTCAATAAAATAATTTTTATAACTATTCATAAATGTTGGGGATGAAAAATAAAATTTTACATTAACGAGGCGTCTTGGTCCAAACACACATGAGAGAAACCATTTAATTTTTTCAATTGAAATGGCGGGGAATATATTTCATCTATAAAATAAATATTATAATTATTAAATATAATATTTATAATTATTTAATTATTTTTACATTAATATATTTGATTAAGAGGTTCATGGATGAGAATGATAAAAATTGGATGTAAAAAATGAAATTATTACTAACATCATGAATTTGGGTGTTCTATTGATGTATCCTTAAGAGAGGAATAAAAGGAAGTTATTTATTTATGATAGATGATGAGAAAACATCATGTGAGATCTAGATTATTTAATTTTTTAATCATTAACATTAATTTAAATATGGTGATGTATCTTCAAAAGTGTGTCAGTATACTTATTTATAAGTTTAAAACGAGAGAATGATTATTCGACAATAATTTTAAGGAAAGAGTAAGAGTGGAATTTAATAATATTTATATGTTTAAATATAATTTAATATGTAATTTTGAATTCCAATCCTAAAGAAGATTTTCTTGGAGGTATAAGATTCAAATTTATTTATATAAAAGAAACAATATATTACACTATATTAATATTGGTAATCTTTATAAAAATATGAACATTGTAATTTTTTCAATAGGAAAGTTGGATAAAAATTCTCATGAAATTTTTATGTGATGAACAAATTTTTTACTATATTAAATATATTTTAATTAAAATATAAAATAACATTATATTTTAAATTAAATAATACTATGTGATGACCAACTATTTAATGAATGCTAGTTTCTTTTTATATATTTAAAGATTATTTTACCTTCCAAACTAAATTTTGATCCATTAATTTTTATGAAAATATAAAATATTTATTACAGTATCTATCCTTGAAAAAAATTAATATTTTACTATTATTACTAATATGTAACATGGTAACATATTTTTCACCAAATAAATTTTTTACCAAATTACATAATTTTATGTTGATAATTAAAAAAATTACTTCATCGATATATATTTCTAAAAGTTTGAAATAATTAATTTTATAATAATCTTTTATAACACATTAATTTTATTTTTATTAAATAGGTACATTCAGTGTTCTTCCATTTTTTTATAATATTGTTCTAGTCAATATTAATAAATTATACGGTATAGTTAAAGCGTAATTTTTTTATGTATAAAATATAACTGTAATATGTAATTACATTTTTAATATAATGTGGGTTTTCATTGTAGTTTTGATTTGTGTGAAAAATATGTTAATCATAGTTCATTTAATAGCATAAATTTCAATATAGAATTCATGTGTTGTTACATCCCCCTCATCAAAATAAAGTTGTCTTAAACATTTAATTACATGGTGGAGGGAATGTGGGGGTACTTCCCTCTACTATAGTAATCACTTTTCGTTGTAGCCTCCTCAAATTTATGATTCTAATATTGAACATTTACTTGATGGGTGGTCTTGTTCCCCAGAAACATTTCGCTTTTATATATTATTTAAACATGTTAATATATGAATAATTGGGGGTGTTTTAACTTTAAATTTTTTTATTAAAGTATATTTGAAGGATACAGTTTGTATAAACTCAAAATACATATGTGTAACACATTACGCACAATAGAGAGGATATGAAAGAGTGATAAGAGATTTTCTATCACCCTATAATGATTAGGTATATCAAAGGGGTATATAGATCATGATCTTAAAATCCCATTCATTGAAAATTCCATTACAATAATCCATGGTGATGTTTCACTGGCAACATTTATACAAATTTATGATCCCAGGACCATACGGTAATTTAATTGAAAATAGAAAATTTTTAATGGCGCGGAACCTCTTGGTGGAGTACTTTTCCAAAAACACAGTCACATCAAATGATTCCACCGGAAAATTGGCATCATGATAGTGGCACCAATCACGATGGCACTGTTACTGTGGCACCGTAGCATTCGCACCATCACGGTCACTCACTGAAAAGGTGGCATCACTAATGTTGGAATCATGATAGTGGTAAAGAGAGGGTGGAACTAGGACGGTGGCACCATGAGGGTGGCACTATGATGGTGGCCCTGTGAGGGTGGCAATGTGACCATGGCACCATTACAGTGTCTCGCCAAACAATGTCCCATTATTGTTCCTATTTACAAATTTTCAAATATTTCCACTCTCGCAAAGTATCTTTTAATGTAGAAGTGTTTTAATACAACTTTCCACTCCATTTAAAGGACCATCAATAATATCTAAATCCCCCAAGATCTGGGCAACACATAACTAACCAAAACTTGTGGCATTCCTTTGATATCACACCCTTTTATCTTATATTTGGGTTCCACCCCGACTACGTGTTTTCCATTGATGAAAATAAAACCCTTTTAACACATTGTCGTTATGGACACCTCTCGGATCAGAATAATTAAATAACAATTAATTCCATCTTGTGTAACTGTCCAACCACGTCGTGAAAACATGATACACCTTTAATTTCGTTCAACATTTATTTCCCGTAACTCATGGATCTCACCTTTTATTGCACAAGAATTTTTATTCTTATTGGAAATTATCCTTCTCTTTTCCTTGGTGTGTTTGGATTCCCCATTCTGGATTCTAGTGGTGCGCCTGTAGTGGATCCATTCTTCCTCTCTATTGGAGTTCTCGTAGTTCCTCTCATTCTTGTCATGTATCCCTAGTTCTTGGAGCGCGGTGAAAATCTTCATTCATTGATCATATAGATAGGGTTCTTCCGTTGTCTCTCAGTATGGTGTCTCATTCAGGGTGGGTATGATAATGTTTCCTTCAGTGATGGATGAATGCAAACCATAAAATATATAATAATTTTTTACCAAATAATGGTTTGGTTTGTTTGATGATGCTGATGTACACTTTTATCTTTTCTTTTATATTGTGAATTGTTTGGGCTTATGTCCACTAAAAATTGTGGCCATTGGTGGTAAATTTCATGTTCACTAATGAAATCATATATTCTATGATGATAGAATGGTTGAAACATGGTAATTTGTTAACCACCTAATCTAGGTTGATTAAATGGATTTCTAATGAACAGTAATCATTGTGTGATCACCCTAGATTACCAAACGGAATGAATGAACTTTATGAATGGTGTGTTTGAATAAAAAAACGACCCTTTATCTGTCTTGGTAACATGTATGGTTGTTCGACTTGATGCATGTATGGTGACATGGATAGATATGGGATCCCCTTTTATGGAGAAATAATTTTTTAATTTTGATTTGAGGTCGTGTGGGGCGATATGTTGGGGCTTGGTTTGGTTCTAGTACATCAAGGCATCTAACAGATCCCATTTGGTAGTGGTGACCTTACATGATAACTGGGTGGGAATTCTTAATTTGATTCATGGATGTTTTTCCTTCCTCATCTTGTGGAAATTCATATTAGTTTCTTGGTATTGATGAAATATTTAATTTGAATCACATAAATATGATAACAAAAATGGTTTTTGTGGGGAATTGTTTTCTGAGAAAGATTTTTGCCATAGTTGTGTATGTTGTGAATTATATGAATGAATATTAATGAGGGTGTTTGTGTATGGGATGGTTTTGGAACCCCTATAATAGGATGAGTGTTTTTTCTTATATTTATAATTTAATTCTTATGTTTCATATTCACACCCCATATATGTTGAGCACTTCATGCGGAACACCCCCATTTAAAGGGGGAGGGTGTTTTTTCCAAAACTCATATGAGTGGATGTTTATTATATCCTTTTATGATCTATTTCACGAGTACACCAAGACCCTTAGAGAAGGCTATAAAGGCCTGAGATTAATTATATCCCAAGATTCATCAGACAGGGATGTTGTGGTGTTTTTCCCAGGTGTGTGTCGACCGGTTATTTCTCATGTATTTTCAGGATGTGCCCAAGGTGTCTTTAGGCATGGAAGTAGTTGATCTATCCCATGTGTCTGTGGGTGTGGTTACATGTGCTTATTATGGACCAAGTTTTTGTGTTTGTGATTTGTGGTTTAGGTATACCAGGTTCGTATGGGCTGGGTATGGTAGTTGGACTATTGTGAGAATAGTGGGGGAGGTCTGACAAGGATGTCTTCAATAAATAATAGGAAAGTGGGGTAGTTTAACCAAGCATCGATGTGTTATTATTGTTATTTTTACATTACATGCATTATTTAGGGGAGTGACCCTTTTTGAGGTTGGGTTTATTGCTTCCTTGCATGTTTTTTGTTATCTAATTTTCTCACAGGGCATTAGACATCCTCCCCACATGTGCATGTGAGCTTTTGGTTTTTCTTACTGAGTATACATGTATGATCACCCTAAGTATATAAAACTACTTTTAGGATTCTAATAGGACATCAACGACCATGCCAAACCCTATTCTCTCGGACATCGAGATCGTTTAAGTTGTTTTTCATTCTTTTTCCCTTTGGTGTTTTCTCTATTTTTGTAGGACATACAATAAGAACCAGTATATGGGAATGTGTTGTTTTGGATTTACATTTACTTATAGTTTTGTTTTTTTTGGTATTTACTATCGTATATAATGATCAAAAATAATAAAATGGGTAATTTCATCCATATTACATGTGATTCTATACCCATGGTGCTAGTCACCACTCTAAGGACTTTTGAAGGTGGGTCTCTGGGGTCATTCTCAATCCTTCAACATCAAGAAGGAAGGGTTTGTAAATTTTCAATCCCTTCCCTCATCTTTGTGAAGGTGGGTGGTGATAGAATGGTATCACATGATTTTATGAGAGATAGAATGGAGTTTTGAGCTTAATATAGTGAGGATTGAATGTGATGGTAGGTCAACAGTGTTATGTAATATTGGAATGTAAAATTATCGAGGGAATACCAGCTAGGACTCGAGATTTTAGGGCCCCTAATGATCCATTGCAAGGACTATAGACCTACAAAAAGTCCAAGTGAGGATACACTGATTGTGGGGTAGATACGCTAGGAACAACACATGAATCATAATGAATTGTTTTCATATGTTTATTGGGAATTTTGTGGATTTAAAATAAAAAAATATTAATAAAAATTTAATTTCAATTTTCTACACTACTACAGATTAGGAATTTCATGTTTACAAGGCATCTATGGATCCCGAATGGAGACCACGGTTATTGGGGGTGATCGAGGCCTAGGAGGCCGACATAGATAATCAGAAAAGGGCTGATCTGTATGATCGAAATAATGATGTAGATGCTCAATATACAAGAGGGGGGGGGGGAATTGTATACTTTAAAAAAATTACTTAAACAAGGAAACATCTAAGTTTAACAATGTTAAACAGAAGCAAATACACAACACCTCTAACACTAATGAAAGATTGGGACAAAGTATGAAGTTACAAACTTTGAGTTATATGCACTAGCTTAAATCTGGAATGTGATTCCGAAAAACTTGTTCCAGAAATATGGATCTGGAAATTGAAATTTAACCAACGTTTACAATATGATATTAAACCATAAAGCATATATACTCTAAAATAATCAGAATAAAAGTGTAATGAAATATAAAAAGGTTTCACTTTCTTTCAAATATAAAAATATAAAGGAAAAACAAGTAGTAAAACTTCTAGTAACATACAATGATTGTTTTAACCCAAAGAGAAGGATATCCTACAACCTTGGATAAAGGTACCTTGATTTATAATTTCAAACAAGTCCGTCTTACCAACACTATGGTAAGACCTAAATATAAAGATCAGATTCTATGTCTTGCTATCCCCGCAAGCCCACAACTTCAAGGTAGTTGGAACCTCTGTTTTCCTCAGGAAGAAATCCCTCGAACATCAAGGTAGTCGGCACCTATGTCTTCCTATCCCCGGAAACCCTCAAATGTAATCACCAAAATTCAGAGTCGCATGATGTAATCTGAACGAGTGGTTCTGTACGCACAAATCATGAAAATCTTATTTCTCTAGAAATCAACTTAACATCGTGTGGTCTCTAGAGTGATCAACTTCAGTACGAGCTCTTTCAAATGAGCTCCTATTAATAGGCTCAGTTGGAATGTTGGTTCCCTCCTCCAATGGTCATATTTTCATTGAATTTCTAAGGGATGTGTACACGTGTCACTAAACCAACGGTTAATTAGAAACAGAATGGACGACATCATTTTTTAACAAAACACGTGTAACTGAACGAACGTCATCGATTCATAATGAAACAATTATATGTATATGTAAAACTAGAATTTGGAGTGTTAGAATATAAAAATTTGTAGTGTAACCAAAATGGAATTTGGAGTCTATGTTAATAAATGGTCGGATTCTGTTTTATAGGAATTCAGTACCTGAAATATGTAGAAGTCCAGAGTCTCAATTTCTAAGGAAATTCAGAGTCTAGTTTCACTAAAGTTCAGAATAATAACATACAGGGTTCAAAGATGAACTACTAAAATTTAGGAGTCGAACTCATGAACGTTTGGAGTTGAACATCATAAGAGTTCGAAGTCGAACTCATAAATGTTCGGAGTCGAACATCATAAGAGTTCTGGGTCAAACACATGAATGATCAGAGTCGAACATCATAAGAGTCTGGAGTCAAACTCATGACAGTTCGAAGTCGATCATCATAAGAGTTTGGAGTCCAACTGATGAAAGTTCAGAGTCGACCTTCATAAGAGTTTCCAGTATAACTCATGAATGTTCAGAGTCAAACATCATAAGAATTCGGAGTCAAACTCATGAATGTTCAGAGTCAAACTTCATAAGAGTTCGGATCTAGAATTCATAGTGGAACATCATTATAATTCACATCCAAACTTCAGAGTGGAACTTCATTATAGTTCACATCCAGAATTTGGAATGGAACATTATTACAGTTCACATCCAGAATTCGGAGTGGAACTTCATAACAGTTCACGTACAGAAATTGGATCCTAAAAACAGAATACTCCAATTATTGACAATATATGATTTCGGGGTTTTGGGTATAAATCTGGTTTTTGTACTTAAGACAAATATTTATATGTATAAGAAAATCCTGCTTAGGGTAAATATACTAAATGGAGAAAATTTTCTTTATAGAGGTAAAATATAGATTTTCTTAAGTATAAGGTGTCTGTTATTTTCAATGCAAGAAGGAATAAAAAAGTCATAAGGAAAACCTTATTGACTCAACAACCTCCCATCTTTAGAAAGCACAGACATCCTTATGAAAAATTATATAAGGACTTTGAAAATTTTCATTAGACATTGAAATTAAAACTTATCTACCTTTGTTCATGGATGAAAGTGAATACAACTAACTCCCCCTTAAGCATTGAAACTCTAAGGATTTTATTCTAAATTTCTAGAGTGGATTTTTCTTTGTCATGGGAATAATAAAACATCGTATTGAGCAACTCCCCCTTACATTAAGGATATATTAACTTAGAAATTTTTCTTCTTCATTTTAAATTTTTCTTCTCCTCTTTTTAATGATTCTTTTTACTTATCCCCCTTAGGAGTAGATCTTTTTCCTTCTCCACATTTTTGATTTTCAAAATGAATTGAAGGGAATGGAAATGAAAATATGGTAACTAAAACATTAGTATATAACAAGATACAACCAACAAATTTTTCAATAGAGTTGAGAAAATTTTACAAAGAAAGACAAATACAACAAAATATTAGAGTGGATTTATATGTCTTCATTTTCCCTTAGGATCAGCTTCTTCAACAATGTTTTGAGATTATTCATGTCTCTTTTGTCTTCCACAACATGCCTCTCCAAGGCTTTTGTCTTTTCTGCTTGGGCTTTCAATGATTCTTGCTAATCCTCGATGTCTTATTTCTGCATCTTTATTAATTTATATTTCATTACTAGTGTTTTCTGATGCACAATCCAGAGATTTCTATCTCTTATAAAATTATGAGCCAAAGAGTTGTCTTATCATTTAGTTTCTACACTTGTTGACACCGAGAACGCTGCTCAATAATCAACTCATCTTGAAAATTATTAATCTTTTTATCCTTAGTGTCAAAATCATCATTCACCTCATTCTGAAAATTATCATACACAACCAATTCATATTAAACATTCTTAGACCACAAAGTTATTTTTCTGCAAGACATTATATGCACATCATAATTGATAGGTAAAATTTTGGGGTCAGCCTCAATCTTTATGCACTTATCCATGACCATGGATAAGGAATCAAATATTTGATTCATACTATGTTTCAGCATCTGGAATCTGGAATCTGTAGTTGGAAAAATCAGAATGGTGTCCACCAACTTCTTCATAGATTCAACCACAAAATCATGCCCATGAGCAGATGATTCCGAATCAAATATTTCTCTTAGAGATTGTTCGTCTTCAATTTTCACCAGTTTCCTCATAGAAGAACCACCAACCTCTTTCTTCCTGAAAATATATTTTGTTGGTGTATCCATTATAACAGGCTTCCCATTTTTAGCTTTCGGAATTGGTTCCTGATTAGGATATCCTTCCTCGGATTCAGAAACATGAATAATCTGATCATCATTTTGTTTTTAGTTTTCTAATCCTTCCTCTTGAAAATACTTCTCATAGGATTCATCCTCATCATACAAAACATTTTATTCTTCTTGAAGTTGCTTATCATCATCCTTACTATCATTCTGAACTCCCTCTCCTAGAGTAACTAACATTGTGGATTCTGGCTTATCTTGATTATCCTCTACATTCTTGATCAAATAATACATATCATCACTTCCTTATACTTATTCTTATTCTTGTTATTCTTCTTCTTCTTCTACTTATTACACTTCATCAACAACAACTTTACCCTGATATATTTCCGGAGTGACATAGTTCTTACCTGGAGTATCTGGTAATGATGGTTGGACATAAATGGTTTCTGGAATAAGAATTTTCTTAGATGCTATTTCAGTATCTCATAACAGATATTGAACGAACTCAGCTTCAGAAAACTTCTTTATCAACTTCTTTTCTTTTTCCTGATTTTCTAATTTATCTGCAGCTCTCTCTTTTAAGGCTTTAACCTCCGCAGGGACCAATCTGAACTATGGATCCCCTTCTTTCCTCTTTTCTTTAACTTCCCTCCACTTCGCAACAACTTCATCAGGATACAATTTTTATTTCATCAGTTTGGGGGGGATAAGACTGAGTTTCCTTAGACATGGGATTTTCTTCATCAGCAACCACTTCCTTAAGCGTTCTCTTCTTCCTTTCCTTTTTGGATGGTTCCAGAGTCTCTGTACCTTTATGAACTGCCTCAGCCTCTTCCACAGATAAAGGATATAATTCTTCGGATCCACTAGAAAAATCCATCTTCATTCTCTTCAGAGTATCATCTCTAACCACCATAAGTATACAATTCCGACCTTTTGACTTGCATGAAACATTGAAAGACTCTAAGAACTGAACTATCAGCTTTTATAGTAAAGCAGGGTACATAATGATTTGGGCTCTCACGTTCCCTTCTTTTATATTCTTAATCATAATAAAGACATCCCTCATGAAATTTATATGCCATAGATTTACCAGGAAATCTAGGACATAGATGTCACTTTTCATCAGGTTATCCTTGTCACCCCTTCTTGGTACGATAAATCCTTGGACCCACAACTGTAAAATCTGTTTATTCAGAGTGAGAAGAGAAATCTTGGCAGTCTTGGTATCTTTTTTTCCAATAAATTTCAAATCCTTCACCTTATTGAAACTTCCTTGCTCATTCGGAAGCTTATGTGATAAAAATTAGGCTTCCCCTTCGTAAGGTAAACCCACCAAGCTTGCAGACGTGGTGTATGATAATTTGTAAGTCATTCCACAAGACTTGAAGGAAAAAAGATCTTTTACATATTCCTGCTAGAAGGAAAGAGACTCTTAGAACTCGACATGTAAGTTCATATAAACTGGATCTTGTTTCTCTGACTTATACAAGCAAACATCTTCCCAGCCATTCAATCTAATATTCTTGGATATAATAGAATCAAACTTGTAAAAATCCGAATGCACTAACCTTTCCCTAAAGACTAACCACTATGAGATTGGATTTGTAGTTGACATATCCTTTGATATAGCTTCAACAGACATTCAGATTGGAGAGTTATGGAAGATTCAGAACGAGCTTCAGAATTTTCAGAATGGTCCCTAAGAAGAGGTGAAGGGCTTCGAGACACGAGAGCTTGAAAACCCGATGTGGGAAAACTCTTAGGGTCTCCTTTATATAGGAAATAGAGGAGACCCTTGGTGTTCCAAACAACATCTAACGGTAGAAAATCCTTTTGATTTGATCTGACGGTTGAGAACATTCTCGTAAGGAATAGTTGACTCTGATCTTTTGAGGTTTTAAGAAAAACATTCATATTTAAGGAAAACAAGAATCCGAGTAATTTTAAAAACTCATCAGAAAATACCAGCAAGAAAAATAGGATTACAAAAATTTAATACGGAAATCAAACCTTTCAGATTGGCTAGAAAGATTGTTCATAATTGGTAATATTCTTCTTTAAAAAACTCATTACAAAAAGTCCTCATTACCAAAAACTCATTATGAAATACTTTTTACGAAAAATATCATAACGATAAACTCATTACGAAAAACTCATTACGAATATATCATTAAGAAAAATCCGCATTATGAAAAATCATTAACAAAAATACATTACCCAAATTTTTATTATGGAAAATTTATTTCGAAAACAATGGTTCCGGAAATTTTCATTACGAAAATTTCGGTTCCGAAAATTTCCCTTCCTAAAGTTTTCATTCCGAGAATTTCAGTTCCAAAAATTTCTATTTTGAGAATTTTCCATTCTGATAATTTCCATTCCAAAATTTCTATTCCAAAAATAACCATTATGAGAATTTTTAAAAAAAATTTTAAGAAAAAATTTTAGTTACATAAGTTTGAAAAGAAAATTGTCAAGGACTAACTTTGACTAACATGAAAATGTACTCCCCCTTTGAGAAGGATTTTATTAATGTAAGGAGGATTGTTCAACAAGAAGTTAATGAAGGAGGATTACATCACAATTATCTTTCTTAACTTATATTTAATGTATTCATATCTATTTTAGGGTAATGATTTTGTGAAAATATCAGCAAGTTGATATTACGTTCCGATAAAATGAAGAATGATATCTCCTTTAAGTGTGTGATCCCAATGAACGTGATACCTAATATCTATGTGCTTTCCATGAGAGTGTTGTGCAGGATTTTTAATAAGGGAAATGGAACTTGTGTTATGAAACAAAATTTGAGTCTTAGTAAAACTCAAGACATAGTCTATGAGTGCGTGTTGTATCCACAACACTTGAGCACAACAACTTCAAACATCAACATATTCAGATTCAGTATGGGAGAGTGATACTGAGTGTTGCTTCTTTCATGACCAAGAAACTAATGAATCTCTTAAAAAATGACATGTTCAAGATGTACTCTTTCTATCCATTCAACATCCACCAAAGTCAGCATCTGAAAAGATTTTTAAAACAAAATCATTTCCAGAAGTATAAAATAATCCTAGATCCCTGGTTCCCCTTATGTAGCCAAAAATTCCTTTCACTTCCTTTAAATGAGATTCCATAGGATTGGATTGGTATCTCACACATAAGAATAATGAAAACATCAAGTCTGGATGACTAGATGTCAAGTATAGTATACATCCTATCATACCTCTAAAAGATGTTTTATGTAATAGTTTCCGAGCTTCATCACGATTTATAGAGTTTGAGGTACCGATGAGAGTACTTATACTCTTAGTGTTGTCATATCCATACTTTTTAAGAAGATCTTTAATATACTTATGTTGAGATATACAGGTTCCTTCTTGTATTTGAGAAATTTAAAAACCAAGGAAAAATGTTAACTCACCAATCATACTCATTTCAAACTCATACATCATTAGACTTGAATAAGAATCAGTAAAAGATTACTGAATTGAACCAAATATGATGTCATCAACATAAATTTGAACAATCAAAACATTTTTTCTTATCTTTATTTGTAAAAAGGGTTGGATTTTCATTTCCCTTAACATGGTTATTTTGAAGTAAAAATCCTGTAATTATATTATAACAAGATCATGGGGATAGTTTAAGGCCATACAAAGCTTTGGTAAATCTAAAAACATGATCAAGGTATTTTGTGTCTTCAAAGCCAGGAGGTTTTTCAACAAAAACTTCCATTTGAACATAACCAATAAGGAAATCACATTTCACTTCCATTTTAAAAAGATTCAAATTTAAGAATGCTACAAAGGAATGTAAAACACGAATAGATTCATGTCTGGCTACTAGAGCATAGGTTTCTTTATAGTTTATCCCCTCTTGCTGATTATAGCCTTTAGCAACTAGTCTTTCTCTATTTGATACAATGACTTCATTTTCATCACACTTGTTTCTGAAGACCCACTTTACTCCAATAACAGAAGTTTCCTTAGGTATTTCGACCAATGTCTAGACTTTATTCATTTCAAATTCATTTAGTTCATCTTGCATGGCTTTAATCCAATAATCATCACCTAAATCATCATCAGTGCTTTTTTGTTCTAATTGGGAAACGAATGCTAGATATTATACTTTATTTCCCAAGAAACTTCCAGTCTTTACTGGTTGATTTAAATCACCAATAATACTATCACTGGGATGATTCATAAGGAACACCTGTTTTGGGTTCTGTAAAACCTGTTCATCAACATAGGGTAGAAAGTCTTCTGGGGTAAATGTTTTAGAAGTATCTTCTTGAACATTTTCCTTATCGGAGGGATATTTTAACAAAGGTTGATAATGCGTTTTTATGAGGATGTATATTTTTATGGTTTAAAAACAAAAGGATCAGATTCATCAAATTTTACATGCACTGTTTCTTCAACAGAACAAGTGTTTTTATTGAAAACTCAATTAGCCTTAGAAGTTGTGGATTAGCTGATGAAAATTCCATCATCAGATTTTGGTGAAAGCTTGTGTAGATTATCTTTAGTATTCAGGATGAATACCTTACAACCAAAAACCCTGATGTAGGAAAGTCTATGTTTTCTACCATTCCTTAACTCATAAGGAGTATTATTAAGAAAAGGTCTAATCACAACTAGGTTTATAGTATAACAAGCAGTACATACAACTTCAACCCAAAAATTCCTAGAAATAGAATATTCACTCAACATGGTTATAGTTATATCTTGAAGAATTCTATTTATTATTTCAAATAAACCATTTTTTTTAGGAGTCCTAGGTGCTGAAAAGTTGTGAGTAATGCTTTTTTACTACAAAAATTTTCCAAATCAGAATTATGATATCCTCCTCCATGATAACTATGAATATTTTTTAGTGGAAGGTTTTTCTCATTTTTAATGTGTGCTCTAAAACTTTTGAAATAAAAAAAGCTTTAGACTTCCTTGCTAGAAAACAAACCCATGTAAATATATTGTAATCATCAACTAGAACAAACACATAGTATTTTCCACCAATACATCTAGTTTGTGTTGGCCAAAAAGATCCATGTGCACTAACTGTAATGCATCAATTGTTGAAACTTCACTGATTGATTTAAAACCTGATTTATGTTGCTTTCCATAGTGACAAGGATCACAAACTTTATATGAATCAAATCTAAGCTCGGGTAGATCCCTAACTAGTTTCTTTTTAGATATTTTACATGATTTTGTAAGGTTATAGTGACATAGTCATCTATTCCACAACCAAGAATGATATTCCATTTCTTTAAGGCAAGGTAGGTCTTGCCTCTTAAGGTCTTCTAGGTTCAATGTGAAAACATTCTCTTGGATATTGGCTGAGAGAATAAATTCATCCTTGGAATTGTGAACTAAGCACTTATCATTCATAAAATTCACAAGGTATCCTTCATCACATAACTAACTTATGCTAATGCGGTTGTGCTTAAGACCCTTTACAAATAAAATGTTTGAAATCAAAGTTTTACCAAGAAGGACAATATTACCTATACCAACAATTTCTCCCTGAGCATTATCTGTGAAATTTACTTTTCATCCTTTTGTTTTGATAATATTTTCGAAATAGCTATTGTTACTAGTCATGTCCTGGGAAAATCAATTATCAATGTACTATGTATTGTTGTTGTTACTTTCTTTACCATCATGAAAATAAGAAATGAGTTAGACTTTCAAAATCCAGACTTGTTTGGATCCGGGATTTCCAGAAATCAAAATTTTAGGTACCCAAATCTTCTTATAAATGTAAGCTTTATGAAAACCGAGGGATTGTGTTTTGTTTAAAGAGAAATTATTTTCTCAGGGACCACCACATTGAAACTTGGTACAAACTGGGTCACTTTGTGGAACAAAGTAGTTGTTACTAAAAATTGGGTTTTCATGGGTATAACCAAATCCATGTTTTTTTAAAGGTCGTATTTGTGAATAAATATTATCAAAATTTTCTTTACCATGGTTAATGTTTGACAAACAACTCTTTAAGGAAAAAATTTGGGACTTCAGTTTTATTACAACGTCTTTATCATCAAAATTGTTAGATTTAGAACTAGAGCTATGTTCGAAAACATTTTTCCTAGAAATTACGTTTTCTATCTCTTTAGAATGTTTGTTATTCTCAGAACTTACTTCCTCAAGATTTCTTGAAATACTTATAAAATCATCATTTTTCCAATCAAAATCTTTAGAAATATCTAATACTTCTTTTGTAAGAATATTATTCCTACAGTTTTACTTATCAAGTTTTTTTGGAGTTTAAAATTGTCAATCTTGAGAAGATCAAAAAACCAATAAATTTCATCATTGGTAGGTGAAGTATTTTCTTCATCAGAAGAGGATTTTTCATCAGAAGAGTTATGATATTTACTATCATTAGATTTTAAAGAAACATTTCCCAATGATTCATTATTGTGTAACTTAGCCATAAATTAGTTATTGTTAATCGGTAATCTGGCTGTAAGACCAAGATTCTTCTAACCTAAAGATTCATAATCAGATGATTCATCTGTAGAGTCACCACCACTGGCACTCTAGATGTCATTAGATTTTAGAACTTTATTATCTTTGGCTTTATAATACTTCTTCCTGTTCCTTTCAGAATGCCTTTATTTTCTTTCATTCTTTTTGAGCAAAGGATAATATGGTCTAATATGTCCAACTCTCTTGCATTCATGATAAGTAACTTATCCATCTTTCCAATATTTCATTTCCACAATAAATGCTAACATTTATCACTAAATATCAATGATTACTATTAAAGTCTCATACTGAATGGGAATTATCCTTATCACATATTATCCTATATCAGTTATTAATTTCCATAAGTAACCCAAATCTCCATAAGTCCAAAAAAATATAGATTCATTCAAAATAAAATTCCATCATTACTCATAAATTTAAATCCCAATGTGTTCTATTTTCATTCGGGATATAGTGTTCTTAAAAGAGAAGACATCTTCCAAAATAAATTTTATCGCATAATCATCAAAAAAAATTACTATACTAAGGATATACATTTGATAAAACATAAGATCTCAAATAAACATATTCATGATAAATAAAATCATTTAAAAAATAGAATATCATATACTATCTAGAGACTTCATATTGTCCAGTTGTAGCATATTCGCCCATGTCGCCATCTGATTGTGGGTTCTATTCCCATGTCCTTGCCAAATGTGGCATGTTGTCACCCACTATATGGGTTTTCATTTTTATAAAATCATATAATTCTTAAAAAATTATCAAAAATAATTAAATTTATTAAAAAATATAGATAAAAAATTTTATCCTATAAGTATATCTAGTACATTTCATTTTTCATTCAAAAATTTAATAACCATTTATCACCGAAAATGACCATTTTAACCCATATGGTTATCCAATTTGTCCATACATGAAAATATAATTATTTATTGAATTATTTTTTTAAATATCAATTATTAGGCTTACACAAAATAGAAAAACTCTTTCAATGTATTCCCATCACCAAAATATCTTTAATACTTTTAAACATTTCATCATACTAAATTCTACATTAACTCTTGAATCTCTTATATGTGGAATTTATACTTGTTCAACATTCTTTGTGATCCCTTAACAATTATTTTCCAACTTATTCAGTATTATTAATTTCCTAAAAAGAAAATCATGATTCTTTATTGTAGGATTTAATAATGTAAAAACATCAGCTAAAAAATAATACTTAACAATCATTGGTAATTATCAGTTTCCTTATCAATAATTGGAAGGGAAATAGGAATTTCTAAATATTTATTTATATTGTCCTACAGATCCCAATCCTGAACCATCTCTGTAGGGAATTTATTTTCATAATGACCATGCACACCACATTTATAACATTCAAATGATTCATATGAAATAACTAATTTCTCTTTCCCAGAGTCAACAATATGATTTATTTTTTAATGCAAGGTCCTTTCTTTATGAACATAATTACCACATCAATAGCATCTTCTCATCCCATTGATGCATTAATCATGGTGTTTCTTTCCATATTCTTGACACATAAGTTTTTTTAATATAATTACCATTATGATTATTACATAAACATCTGTAATCATTTATTTCTCACATATACGATGCCTTACAAAAATCAACAAGGTACAGTTGGTCAATCATGAATCCAGAGAGTTGGTTGAGTATAATCATAAGAGTTCTCATTGAATCACCCATTTCAATTATTTTATTATTATAGAAAACCATCAGTTTTTTGTTCACATTTATAGTAACATTGGTGATTTCTAGATACAACTATTTACTAAATCCAAGAAGGTAATTTTGAGTATATTAGTGAAATATTCATATAATATATTATGAGGATGGTATATACTAAGATATACTTATTCATGTTATCATAAACTCTTTCAGTTTATATAAAATAACTTTTAATATTTATAATATGCTTACCATTATGGTTATGTCACTTTTTCTTAAATAACAACCTAACCTCTAATGTTATCTAAAGCTCCCATTGATCGAAACTGTAAGGACCTAGCCTTATACATTACATAATCTAGAATATAGTTAATAATTCACATTGATGATATTTATAGGTTTATAGAATTTGAGAATTAGGTTATAACATATGCATGAAATCATGAATATTACATGTAGGCACTTCCACCCACTATATATTTTTTCATATAACCAAATATCTTAAAAAGGAAACATGTATAGTTCCACGTTTTAGACATCATGACTTTTCCTTGATCAATTCATTGACCGTATTCATCTTTATGTCATGTGAAAAAAAATTCAAAACATGAGAGACATATAAAAAGATCAATAAAGGATAGGTAAAAAATGAAAACTATTAGTTTTATAAACTACATGTAAACCATGAATACTTAAACATAATGAATTACTTTTCACCTTAAAAAATTATAAAAAAACGTCACTAAAAAGAATCCCATTGCGTACACTTTTTGTAACCAAATGATTTCCATAAATCCCATAGAAAACAAAATATACCATATAACGAAAAATGGGACATACAAATACTTTAATGGAATAACCATACGTTTGACATCCACACATATCACAAAATTTAATAGCCAAACAACTGACTTCAATCCCCATTTCAATATATGTTATAACATAACAACATGTCCTTGGTTTATTACTGAACCAATCATCATTTATTTAATATCTTAATAACTCATCATATTTTTATCATGTATCAACTTGTCAAATGTCTAAGTACTATTATATAATCATAAAACAGAAAATATTTTATATATCAATATTTAACTAATAACATTTTACTTTCAATCACATGAACTCATTTCAAGATATTGAAATAATAAATCCATTTAAAGAACCATTTTGAATATAAAAACACTAAAAAATGGAATCTGGTAATCATTTTCATTGAAAAAAAAACAATACCACTTGTTAAATATGCCAAATGCTAAATAATGCATGTGGCAGTGGAAAGTTTGTTATCGCCGCATACGTTAAAAACATTCCATTTGTAGTGTAGTAAAACACATGGTAAAAAAGTATTCCCATGGAATGAATGTAAAATTCAAAGGGTTTTATTAATCACATTATAATATAATGATGTATTATTACCGAAATAAGAATCAATGTTCCAATATTGAGATGAACTCCATCAGAAAAATCATTTTGAAAATATAATAGCACGATTGTTTGAATTCACTATAAGTAAACATATGTAATTTATAAAAACAATATAATGTATAAACATTAAAATCTCACAAAATAATATCATTACATATTCATGATGTATAATATTTACCAAAAGAATTGAAATTAGGTTAAGAAGTTCCTTTACGATGATTCAACATCCTAACAACGACACATAAAAAATTTAGAATGTTAGTTAACGAGAGAGGAAATGGTATCTCACCAAATTGACATAACATTTAAATAGATATTACATATAAGAACATATCCCAACATAAGAAAATGGAAATTAAAAGAAATGACAAAAAATAATTTTTTAACAATAAAGAGGAGGCCAAAAGTTTCCCTTACCACATGTCCAACTTGACTCATTCGTTCTTTAATTTCTTGAATAATAAACATAAGTTAATTTTTACATTATTCAAAACTATTTTCATGTTTATTATTATTTTTATATCACTTATTACAACGTTATAAAATTTATTTAATTATGTAAATTAACATCGATTTTTTGTCTATATAAGGAACTTGAGTCGAAAATGATCTTGTTATATTTAAAAATTTTCTAGGTAGTCAAAACTATATTTTCTCCAAAATATTATTCATACATATATCAGATAAATTTATAATATATTTATTAATATTATTTCATAAAATTTGTGGATAAAAAATTAAATACACCATTCATGTAGACGGTAAGAATTATGTACGCATTAATTCACTTTCGTTTCTACATCGTATTTAATAACTTGAAAACATAATGATACAAGGTATATTATAATTATAGTACAATATAATATATTATATTTATTACATATGTTCATTAATTCTATACATTATAAATTCAATTTATGGCATGAACGTGTCATATCACTTTGAGGGTGTGGTATTATGCTCTTCCTTAAATGAAATTAATGTGTTTACACATATTAAAAATCATAAATATATGTTCTAAATAAAGGAGTAGAAATACAATCTACTAGGCCCCTAGAACATAGTAATATGGACATATTTTGGAAAATTTTACAAAATAGTACAATATGTTATCTGAATTTCATAACATTTATTAATGATTAAACACAAATGACTAATTTCGTGTTTATTAAACATAAATTAGAGGAAACCACTATGTTTAAAAAAATTGATGGAAAGATGAGAATGATATGGGTCTCTTTATCAAGAATGTTAGATCAGAAAATGGTAAAAAATATATATTTGGCGAATTGGAATGTTATATATGATCACATGGAACAAAGAATCAATACAGCACATTGTATACTCCAAAGTAAAATGGAATAGTTGAAAGAAAGAACATATCATAGTTTAAATGGGAATAACTATTTTGGAAGAAGACAAAATCTCTTAATTTTACTGGATAAATGTTTTTTGTACTTCTAGACATATACAAAATAGATGTCTTCTGAGATAAGGGACACAAATGACAGTTTATGAAATTTGGTACAATAAAAAACCCACAGTAAAATAAATAAGTGTTTTTGAAAGTACGAGTATCATTTGATTGAAACCATTAATCTGGGATAATTTCAACCAAAGGCAGAGGAAGGAATATTCACGATCTACCTGCCTGATGGTAATGTAATATATGTTGGAATAAAATAATGAATTTTTTTTTATTGTAGTGATGTGAGAATTATTGAAAACAATATCAAATCTAATATTACTGATAATGATGATTTATAAAATTTGAGATAATGGAATGATTATAGAACAAAAAAAAGACAATTATATATAGATAGAACCAAATAGTTTTGATATCAATTATAAATTTAACAGCGATGACCAAGAAACTAATGAAAACAGAAGGAAATGATAGAAAAAATTAAAAAAACATATTTAGTCGAAAACTTCATTAGTAATATATATTCACCAGTGAAAAATAAGAAGAATATTGAAAATTTAATATCAAACTACACTTATTTCTCAAGTTGAACATCATAATATGGCTGAATCACATGAACATGATGAATGTATACAAGCTGGTCACGAAAAGATTGATCAAATAGAAAAACATTCGTATTGGGATCTTGTATCATGGCCCAAGAATCAAAATGTTATTATAACCACGTGGGTTTTCTGAAATATGATAAATGAGAAACAGAATAGTTCTATAAACAAGGCCTGGCATGTATGCAATAGATATTTACCAATGGAAGGAATTGACTTTGAGAAAACTTATTCACTAGTTTAAAGACTAGAAATCACTAGAATGATCTTGGAAATTGAAGCACACATGAAATACAAGATTCATCAAATGGATGTCAAATATATATTCTTAAATGGAGATATTGACTAGGAGGTATATATTAAACAACTAAATTGTTAAATTTTAGAAAAAGATGGTATCATGGTCCGTAGGTTGTGTAATGGTTTGTATAGTTGAAAATAAGCCGTTAGATCCTAGTACTACATATTTGATGGTTTTCAATGGGATATGAATATTTTCAGGGGTATAGTTGTTATTAACCCTTATGTTAGATAAATGGCCACAGGAACTCTCGTTGTTTTTATATATGTGTATGACATCGTTATGGATGCTGAAAAAGAATGTCTATATTAGGAATTTTTAGAGAAAATAAAGAGACAATTTGAAATGTCCATTCTTGGTCAGATGATATATTTTCTAGGATTTGAGGTTTTCTAAAAACAAAATACAATCTTTCTATGATAGGGGAATAATGAAAGAGAATGTGTGAAATTTTTTGGAATGGATAATTAAAAATATGTTTCGACACTCATTTCAGTTTTAACCAAAATATGAAATTATGAAAAATAAAACAATATTTATCAAAAAGATTTCAGAATAATTATTGGAATCCATATGTATCTCAAAGAATCAAGGCCAGATATAACTTATTCAGTGATTCTATGTTCCATATTTTAGAGTGATCCAAACGAGTCTCAAATATTATCAGATAAAATAATTTTTAGATATGTGAAAGTAACTCTGAACCATGGAATTTTATACAAGTACAGTGCATACATGAAGCTGTTGGGGTTTAAAGATGCTGATTGGGATGGTTATAGTACATAGTAGATATCTACATCTAGTAGAACCATCTTTCTAGTAGAAGGATATGTCTATTTGTATAGTAAGAATCATAGTTTAGTAACATTGAGAACAATTGAGGTATATTATGTAGAAGTTATTCATGCATGTACACAAATGATTTAAATTCATGTGCACCTAGAATATTTGAATGTTGAAAGTAATAATCCACTAAATATTTTATGTCATAATCAACGGGCTATTTCTTTGACTAAAAAACCTATAAAACATTCATGATCCAAGTATGTTGATATCAGAAATCAATTTATCAAATAAAAGGTGGATGGTGGATATATGAAGCTAGAATATATTTATAAGAAACATAATGTTAATGATATTTTGACCAAATAAATTCCAGCAGATAGGTCTGTTGAGCTGAGGTAAAAACATAATTTTTACCCTTATCCACTCACTTGAAGAACAAGAAAGGGTCCCTTGATGGGTATCATTTTTTGTTGATGTTTATGCATGTTTTTTTATTTTTATGGGGATTCTCTTTGTTAACATCCCCTTTTCCTTTTAATTAAAATATGGGGGAGAAAACACATTGGAATGCATATTTACACAATCAGAGTGTGCTTTGGATATATTGGATTCCAAATTAAAAAGGGGAGGTTCTTGAGTCTATTGATTTCATTTGTTTTAATTGACATTTCAATATGTGCTTAATTATTGGATGGATGAAATAATGCTGATTGGAGTGTCCAAAATTGATAATATTGATAAAATGATATTCAAAGAAGAATACATGTGTTAAATGAGAACACATTGTTCATTTAAATGATTCCATGAATATTTTTAATGAATGAGGAATGAAGAAGAATCCAATCATTATCCATGGTTGGATAATAGAGAAATATCGATTTTCTTGGATTAATTATTCAATAAAGAAAATAAGTATGATGATTGAAGATGAAGTAGTTGAAAATAAGAATTCATGGGCATTGAATGAAGAAGGTTTCCGTGCATAAATATTTTAATGGACTATTGGTTTTTAACCATGTATATTTTATTAGGGATTACCTTAAAAAATAGGACAACCATGCAAGAATAGTTGATGCACTCAACTTTAGGCCCATGCAGGACTCAAGGATCAATCGTGCTTGGGGGGAGCCTCAAGTCCACCCCTGTAAGAGGCTCAGGGCATGTGGGCCATGTTTAAGTTGGATGGTGAGTGTACAATGCTAAACACTTGTGGAGAAAGTATAGATTTGTTGAAGAGCATTTCCTCAAGGTGAACACGGTATGGGGGCATACCTTGAGGGGAGACGGTGATTTATGATATGAGGTTTCCACACAATGTATTAGAAAGGAGATGTGTCCAATGAGTTAGATTTGATATGGGATGAAATGGTAACTTGAGGATTCAATCCATGCCATCTATTTAATATCGAATGAGATGTAGGCTGCACATCTCAATACGGATCTGAGCATTTAATCACCACCATTCATCGGATTGTGATTCTCTCTTAATTGAATCGGAGCAATCTGATCTTCAGAAAACAGTTACCTTTAAACTCCATCCACCTAAAGAACTATAGTGCATCATCATCACTACTGGTATACAACGATCAATAATGAATCCATTGTTTATGATGAAAACAAATGAAAAAGGTTCATTTGAAGGACACAATATCATTCATGCATTAAAAGTTTCAGGAATGAATTGAAATAATGAGATTGTACATGGATGAAGAAACAAATGGTATGAGGCCATATCATGATGCTTGAGTGCTCAATGAGAATCCTTTCATGCATTCCCCATCCCATGAAAATGAGGATTACATCTTGAAAATAGAATCTCTCATTGAAATGAAATGAACATATATTTTAAGATATCTCATCCACATTTTAATTATTCAAAGTCAATGATCTAATCTGTTCAATGCTTCCAAAGTTGTGGATCTCATGAGGGATTTGAACGATGAGCAATGTCCATCCTCGCCTCTAAATAAGAGATCCCCCAACCGAGGCTCTATTGTAGAATATCTTGAGAGAGAACACTTATTCAAGAAAGAACATAGCATGATGCTGGCGATTAGAGTGCATCCCATACTTGTGTGAAGAATGAGTACCTCCTCATGATAATCCTACCAGAAGGAGAAGGCATCCATGGGAACTCAACATGTTCTATGCACTCTTGAGTTGTTTTGTGAATAACTAGTATGTGAAGCGTAATAGCTACAGTGCATTTCACCAACCCTGTTTAAGAGAAAACATCCAGAACTAAGAAACCCTTTTGGATCAAGATGTTGTGTTTTAGAAATCCCCTAGACATCCAAATCATGACCATATATAGTTTTCATGAAGAAGAAGAACATGTGATAAGACTATGTTGCACAAAGATAATAATGATATTACATAATAGATTTTGTAAACACACACATCCCATGAAGAAAAAGGAGAAATTAGCACCTAATGATCATATACTCATTCAGGGTTATGTGGACTAAAAGAGATCTTATTTTAAAGCCTATATTCATTCATGTTTGAAGATGATCAGATATAAAATGAATTTTTTTTTGTGTATATGATTATATAAATAAAGAGATGAAAATGGTTGGATAGTTTGTGTTTTGGAAACATAAAATCAAAACTAATATCATATATAAACCTTTCCATTCCCATGAACATGTGGAAAAATAATTGAGTTTGCACCACTTGAACACATAGAAGTGAGTCAATGATATTATTTATAACAAATAATTGTAAGCCTAAAAATTTGATGAATTAAGATAACTGATCACTACTAGTGATCAAGATCATTGATAATGAACGAAATATTACGTCTGAGTTGTTAAAGCTACATTGAATGTACACAAGTAAGTCATATCCTACAAGCTCATAGAGAATGATTGTCATATCATCCAATAGTTGATCAAACCATCTAAATAGATTGAAGATGAGGGGCATAACTGTATTCTAGAGGAATTTAAAGTTTTAGTAATGTTTGGAGGTTTATCCAACTTTTTATATGGGGGTTTAACAAATTATTTCTTATAATCATCTTCTGAGAAAGTGTAAAAACCGTTCAGGGGATAATAACAAACCCCACAAAGAGTAGGTTTTTGTTCCGAACCTTTAAAATAACTGGGTTCTGTACATTTGTTTTATGAAATCATATTATGATTGGATAATGGCACTAACTAGGCACATATATAGAATTGAAAAATAAGAAATTCCTAAAAAGGAAAAAGTAGAGTGTGGAATCACTGATTCAACCCTCCCATCTCAGTGATATTTCATTATTTTAGGTATTTCATGGCCTTTGTCTCATGAATGACTCGATTACATATTAATATTTATATGGGATTGGGGTGTATAGGACTCTAGACTCATATAACTATTAAATAAATGAGTTAACTGAGTAATTATCATGAAAATTTTATGATTCCCGCACACAACGAATTAGGCATCACATTTGAACAATAATCTCACTGATCCTCACATCAGCTGTTTTCCCAAGTTTTCTTATTACTGAAATTTTCCTAGAATAAAAGGAAAGTTAGGGTTATGTATTTTATATAATTAAACATAAAATTGGGAATCCAATTACAAAAAATGATAACGTATAAATACCATTTATTTCATTAACTTATGAATAACTATGTTTGAATCTACTTTATCATTGATCTACATCAAAACATACATTCATTGGAGAAATTTGTAAACCCATAATAATGGTTCATACTATGTTTATGAATTTACCAAATCATATCCCCTAGAAGTGTCACACCAAGAGTGCAAAAAGGCCCGTTTTTTGCACCAGATCCATTTTGAGTCGAGGTCAAAGTAGTGTTTTATGGTTTTACCCATAAAGAAATCTTTCCCAGAGCCACCTCAAAATGTTCGTATACAAAAAAGTATGTATTTTTATGGTTACGAGATTAATCTATTCTCACAAAATTTTTGGGATGTTTTTTATAAACTATGTCTTATCCCTAAGTCTCTCATTAGGGTTTTCTAATCTCAATCCCAAAATTAACTAACCCTATCCTTTGATACAAACTATAAACCCATGATGTTTATTACACACTTAATCATGATTAGTTACATAAAATTAAACATAAAAAAACTCATAGGATCGAGAGGTCTACTGTATTTGGAAAATAGAAACATTATATAACAACTGAAAACATAAAATATTATATCATTCTTTAAAATTTTATTTGCAGGAACAACTTATTACTTCACAAGTAACACTGGAAAGGATAACTTGAAGAATACATAAGAAAGAGGTGTGCTATTAAATCAAATAGGGGAGTAAAAATGTTATAAAATGAAGAATATACTATATTTTTGACAAAAGGAATATCAATGGACCACCAAAAAACATATATATAAAGGCATGACATAACATGATTATCATTACATGGAAATGTGGAAACAATATTCAAGATGATATTCACATGATACAAAGATCATTGCACGTGGATTATAATAATTAAAACCAAATTTAACATGAATTATCTTGAGTAAACCATCATTGAACTTGTCATATCATGACCATATACATTTCCTAATGCTTTGGACCACTATCAGGGTGCACCATTCATATTCATTTTATTATTATTATTGAACAATACAATCAATAGTTTTTATTTTAATTACTATTTCTAGTAAATTATATATGTGAGATCTAAATAATTGATTCTTATATCATAATTGAATGAGAAATACATGTACTTGGATCATAATTTTAAAATCCATAAATTATCTTACTTCATTATTCAAAAAAATTTAACTATATTAAAAGACACCAAAAAATTAACCCTATCTAATTTTTAACATGTGGACATAAAAAACAGAATCAATTTTTAGAATAAGTATTATTTAATTATGAATCATTTAATTTTTTTATTAAATTATCATTTATTTGAAAAATATAGAATTTAATATTATAAATAATTTAACGACTCTTTCTAAAAATAAATACAATATCATAAGATTATTTTATATTTATTATATGAGTTGATATTACATCATGAATAAATTTTATAAGAATATATTTTCATTGAAATCATTATATTAAATACAAATGTATAAATACACATTTACGTATCAGAATAAGCAATCACATAATTTATAAAAATTTAAAATTATTTTAAAATTTCCATGACATAAATATAATGTATTATAAAATATGATAAACGTATGGTTAATTTGTGATTTAATAGGATTAATGGTTATTCTATTAAAAATATTATTCTTCATAATGATCGAATTAATATTCCAATAGTCATGTTACTATAACATTGGTATAGATTACATAATATTCATAAATACCACTTATATCATTATACATTTATAATGAGTTAAAATTTATAATTACTAGGTTTTTGCAATGAAACATCCTTAATAAAAATCCTAAATTGTCTCTTCTACCAATACTAACATAAACCCTACACTATATGCTATATACTGCATTTTGGATCTAATGAAATGATATAAAACAATATTGTTAATCACATAGAGAAAAAAATTGGAACATAAATATGTATTAAACATCTATTAATACTAATGAACATAATCCACATCACAGTGTTATTTAAAAAATAACACCTTCTAAAACATTTATATTATATATATTAGGGAATAAACTCATTTCTATAATAATTATTTGTCAATTCAATGATAGAAATCATCCAGATTGAGAAATACTAATCCCCAATTATATCTAACTTCACTAGATTCAGGACCACTATGTTCAGTTATAAACCATGTATCACCTCCATTTTCACAATACATTTGTGGAAGGATTCTATATAGGGGGAGTGTAATAATTCTCCATATAATCTGTCAAAAACAAAGAAAAAATGTAGAATTTAAAGAAGTTTCCTAAAATCCAATGTTGGAAGGAGAATATATGGATCATAGAAATTCAAATATTCATTATGGTAAGATATCCCACGGATAAATGGAATCCATAATCCTCACATCCCATATCTACTAGTATAACACAATAAATTAAAATCGGAATTCCTAATAAAATTCAATATGATAATTATCCAAATAACCCAATATCCATAACATTCGTTTCAAATATCTAAAATAATTAGATGTGTCTCAAAAATATATGTTTTATTAATATCACCTAATATGTTATTGAGCACTATTGATGACCCACATGATATTGGGGACATGAGAATTTGTCACACACGTTTTTTTTTTTCTGTCTTTGTATTGATCCGGCTCATTCCCAGTTTTAAAAACTGAATTTGTTTCTTTTATAACACTTTTGTTTTTCATCCTTTTTCACCAAATAAAATTCCCACTTGTCGTATACTGATATATTAAAATTTATATATCCTTTTGGACCCATTAGAAATTCATAAGTCGGGTGAATTTGGGTCACTTATTTAGGTATTGGACCATCCCATGAACCCATTTCCTGTTTTAAAAAAAATAATTTGTTTCATTTATATCATTTTTTGTTTTTAATCTTTTTCGGTGATTCCACCTCCCACCCGAAGCCAATATCACTTTCCTCACCCCCAATATCGTTTTTGCCTTTTTGGAGCTCATATGTGTCCCGTAAGAGGGCGAAACTTCTAAGGATACCTCAAATGATTCAGATTTGACAAGGTAAATTGTATCAATCATAAATTAATCAATTCGTACTCTTTTGGACACCAATTTTCTTTCCCTGGTTCTTCAATATCTTAGGAGTATTTTCATGAATTTTCAAGCCATTTCCTTCCCTCTAGGGTTGCAGATCTAATGGTAGACGAAGAGTTTTTTAGGTTGAAAGGTGAGATTCCTTCTCCTTTCTCCTTCCTCTTCCCCCTCCTTTCATTATTTCTTTGATTTATATTGTACCCTAGTCTTGATAGACCTAGGGTTTTGTTATAAAATGTTTTTTTGATGGGTTTTATGTTTTTTTAGGTCTTGTATTTATAGTTTTAGGGTTTATAAACCCGCGGTGGGTGATTTCGGGTGTGCGTTTCAATTACGCCAAAGATTTGAGGTAGGATATCCCTTGCACATGCTTTTATCATAGAAGTTTCATCATTTTAATATTATCCTATACTTATATAAATTTATATTATTGTTTTAAATCCTTTTTATAATTTTCTTGGTGTGCAAAGTCGTTTTTTAATCACTGTTATGTGAAAGGTAGTGTTGTTTTGTCATTAAAGTAATCAACAAGTGTTTGTTTAAATGTTCCATTATCTTTGAAAATATTTTGTGAGGTTTATAATCTGGTTTATGGTATTTTTAACATGTTACAGTATCTTGAATGAAAATATGACATTCAATTGGTGTTTTATTCCTTTTCATGTACATAAAATAAATTGTTTTGTTTAAGAAGGGCATGTCATGTGTTCGGTAAATTGCTCGGTTGGATTTTATGTGTGATGTGTGATTTAAAAGTTATTTGTTTGGATTTATAAAGGAATTGGAATAATGATAAATGGTATTTTTGGGTACTTATATGGATTTCCTATTTGTATTTGTTTTTAAAATCGAGTGAGTTTTGATTTACAACATATTTTGGCCCGAGTTGCCCAAAAATGGACGGTTTCACATCTTTATGAAAATGGTTGTGTTTTGAATATGTAACATGAGTATTATAAGAGATTTATGAATGAGGTTTGCTGCTGTAAATTGTGTTTATACAGATCCTTAATAAAATTAAAATGCATACCTTCATCAAATTTTAGTTTTGAGAAATTTTTTAAAGGCTCGTTTGACATTTCCTAGAAATGAAGGAGTGTTTTACTGGTATATAACAAGTTGTGAAATTGGGATTGTTTTATGGTCGATTAAATGATTTTATTAAATGTTTATTGGGCTTCCAAATATTATTTGTTTTGGTTATGATGTGTTTTTATAATTTAAAGAGTGTTTTTTGAAAGAGTTTTATGTGCAAAGCCTCAATACACTTTATGAAATTGTTTTACCAAAATATTTATTGGTTTGTTGATTAGTGTAAGAAATGTGAAGAAAGATTATGGTCTGTTTGTGTTTTTATGGTTTTGGAATGGAATATGGATATGAAGTGTGTATTTGATAATATGTGTCACTTGATTGAGCACTAATGGGAATCCTGGGTATCTAGGTGGGCAGACGTGTACTAGTATGCTAGTGATTCTGTGGGGGTTGGCCCCTATTTCACGTAGCAAGTTTGACAATGACAACACTAACTAAACTATGATGATGATGATGATGATTTGGGACCACTAAGTTATGAGTATGTTCCCTACTTGTGTCTCGTGCACGAGAATGGATATTTATTATGGTTACTTTCACCGAGATATGAGGTACCTGGGGCTCACAACTAACTAGTGCCTAGGGGTATTCCTGTGAGTAGTGCTCATTGGCTATTTTGTACTCACCGTCGGCATACGGTGTGTTTGGTTGGTAAATTCAGTAGTATGTGTTATTTATTTGAATGTTAAAATTTTTAAAGCAGCCCTGTTGAAAACTATTTTCATTTTGATGTTTCACCTCTTTGAAAATAAATGTTACTTGCATTTTTGTTTATTAAACATGCATGTTTTTGTCTGATAATTATTATAGCGTGGAACCTCATTTGAAAACCATACTTTCAAATCTTGAATTTAAAACTATAAATTGATGTTTCTTTTATTTTAAAGTAATGTGCATTGGGAATAGAATACCGGGATAACCTACTGAGTTTTAATACTCACGCCTATAGTCTTCTTCTTTTTTTTAGCCCTTGTGCAGGTTTCATATTTAGTTTGATCACCTTGGGAGACATTTTATCATTTTGTTGGAGAGTGACCAGAAGAGTCAAATGGAGTTATTTGTTCATCCGTTGTTTGTTTGATTGTTTATATATGGGCGAAATCATTCCCTTTTGTACTCTATTGATGCCCTTGGTGCTTGTCACCATCCCGGGAGGATCGGGAACGCCTCTCAGGACTTGTCGCGGGCTGGCCTGGGTGACCGGTACAGGGTCGACTCGGGCTGGTTCGTGACAAAATGTTATCAAAGGAGGTTGTCTCTTAGCGGACCTTTCTTTTTAGAGTGCCCTTGTTATTTTGGGGATGTCAAGGTAGATGGAGTAGGATTATTGGGACTTGAGGGGTATGTTCATGAAGAGCGTCGCTAACTCTTTCTTATTCTAATCCTCAGGTTTCCAAGGGAGTCCAGTTTTATTAGTGTCCTTTGTTCTGGTTGATTTTTTTTTGTGATTGGATATGACAAGGGGAGTCTGACTAATGGCCTCCGTGAGCTCACAGGGCCTGGCAAGCCATGTGGATCTGGGGAATGGTCCTAATAAGTCTCTCTGTGTTGGTGTTGTGTTTGGCATATGGCCGCCAACCATATGGTCAAGTCACCCACTGACACTAGTTCCCTTTTTTTGGGTCTCTTGATCCTTTCTTGAATTTTGAATTTTTTTTTAAAATCCTTGTGTTAGAATTGTGGAAATGGTTTTTAATGTAAGGATTAGATTTTGAAAACTGAAAAAAGGGGGTTTCAATAATTAAATATTATAATGGTTTTGGAAGTTTGTGTTTTTGTGGAAAAAATTGGGGAAGCAAAAATGATTTAAAGGGATTGGATTATCCATATTATAAAATTGTGGTTTGTTGAAATAAAATGTTTTGAAATTGTGAATAAATTTAAAGTGATTATGAATATTTTTTTAAATGGGATATTTTAGGATGTTAAAAAGTTTTTGAATTGGATAAATTAGTTTTGGCAATTGGTTTTGATCGGTTGTTGTTTTACTACAAACGGTATTGGTCTCAATAGACCTCAGATTATAAAAATATACATTGCTGATTTTTTTTTAAAAAAAATGGGAAGGGGTTGTTTGGAGTGGCTTGGTTATTTAAAAAGTTTTTTTTAAAATGAAAAGGGTTAGGTTTTTAAGCAAATGGTTCTTAATGAAATGTGGTTTTTTTTATGAAATATGAAAAGGGTTTTTCACTTGGTGGTTGGTGTTCCTTTTGAAGGTACATTATTTTTGGAATGATGTTGTTTTGTTTTAGCCTTTGATGTTTTCATGAGTGCTCACATGAATGGTTTTATTTATATCTGGAAGGATGAAATATATGGTATGGTGGATGGGTGACTGGGGTGGCATGGAAATGTGCATGTGGATGAGACTTGATGAAACACCATTGGTGAATGTTGAAACCCACCAAGTTAGTTTGTTTTTCAAAAGTGTTTTGAGTTGAAAAATGTAGCCCTTTTTTTATAATCCAATGGTTATGTGGCCCATTTTTTTATGTTGTAGAAGAGTTTTTTATTTAGTAAGCTTCATTGTGATCTTCAATTCATACTCTTGTTGTATCTTGAGATGATATCTTGTTGGTGTCTTGGTTTTGGAGAAATTTTCATTGGGTTTCTAAAGATGTGTTTGATGTTGTGATGTGGCCAGGGATAGTTCTCCGTTGGAAACCTTTCCTACTGATAAACCTAAGGATTCGTTTCAAATGTTAAATCCACCTCTTTTGATGATGCCTCAACCTGTTTGTTGGAATAGAGAGTAGTTTGGGATCTATTAAATGTGCTTCTAGGTCGGGATAATTCTTTTGGACAGAGCAGTTGTTTTCAGTGATGTTGATGTGTTTCGTCTAATTCCTCATCTATTATGCCCCTCATTTGGAGTGATAAGGAATTTTGATATGTATCTATGAGTTCCTATTTAGATGAAGGTTTTTTGGGTGATCTATTGTGGTTTTTTTTGAGTGGTGTGACCCTTATCACCTGACTACGGTGCAGAAAATGCTTTAAGAATCAGGGCTCCAGCCATAGGCCTCAGAGTGAAGCTTTTCACGCAGTCAGGAAATCAACAGAGGTGTGGAGTGCTAGATTAAGATCCTTACTCCTCTATTTTGGTAAGTTATTTACTATGTCAATGTTTTGGTTCCTCATTTCTATGAATTTCCCTTTGTTGCAACAAGCATGGTGGACTTAACCCCTCACACAGTGTCTATGGTTATTCCTTCATGGATGTGGGTTTTCAATCAATGTCCCTGTGTGGACCGCCTGTAAAAATAAGGAGTAGTATTGGTGTTACCTATTCATAGGTGGAGAGTTTTGGGTGGTTTAATTGTTTCTTTTGTGGTTTCAGTGGCCAAATTATTGGGTCCCCTTCTATCCCATCCCCAAGTGACGGGGGTCCAGAATTGTGTTGAATGTGTCGACCAAGTTATTGTCCCATCCATTTGGGAGTGGGTGGTTTATATGTTCATGTTGTAACTCTATTAACTTGGTATAGTAGGTTTTTGTAGGAGGGTTTTTTGGGCTTGTGTGAGTGAGTCCCAACTCTTTCTCATGTTCAATTCTTGTCAATTCATTGCTAGTTGGTTTCTAATAGTGGGGAGACCCACCATGGGTCTCTTGGATTTTCATCCTAAGAAAATTTCTAGGGATAGTTGATTCTTAATGGTGGGGAGTACATTCTGTAATCCTTATGTGTTGTTTTTTTTCAGCTGGAAAGTGTTACGGCTTTCCGGGGGCGGATAGTTTTAATGGTGGGGAGAATTGTCACACACGGTTTTTTTTCTCTCTTTGTATTGATCCGGCCCATTCCCAGTTTTAAAAACTGAATTTTTTTCTTTTATAACTCTTTTGTTTTTAATCCTTTTTCACCCAATAAACTTCCCACTAGTCCTATACTGATATATTAAAATTTATTTATCCTTTTGGACCCATTATAAATTCATAAGTCGGGTGAATTTGGGTCACTTATTTAGGTATTGGGCCAGCCCATGGGCCCATTTCCTGTTTAAAAAAATAATAATTTGTTTCATTTATATCTTTTTATGTTTTTAATATTTTTTGGTGATTCCACCTCCCACCCGAAGCCAATATCCCTATCCTCACCCCCAATATCGTTCTTTCCTTTTTTGAGCTCATATGGGTCGCGTAATGGGTTAAACTTCTCAGGATACCTCAAATCGTCCAGATTTGACAAGGTAAATTGTATCAATCATAAATTAATCAATTCGTACTCTTTTGGCCACCAATTTTCTTTCCCTGGTTCTTCAAGATATTAGGAGTATCTACATTAATTTTCAAGTCATTCCCTTCTCTCTAGGGTTGCAGAGATAATGGAAGATGAAGAGTTTTCTAGGGTGAATGGTGAGATTCCTTCTTCTTTCTCCTTCCTCTTCCCCCTCCTTTAATTATTTATTTGATTTATATTGTACCCTAGTATTGATAGACATAGGGTTTTGTTATACAATGTTTTTTTGATGGGTTATATGTTTGTTTAGGTCTGGTATTTATAGTTTTAGGGTTTATAAACCCGCGGCGGGTGATTTCGGGTGTGCGTTTCAATTACGACAAAGATTTGAGGTAGGATATCCCTTGCACATGATTTTATCATAGAAGTTTCATCATTTTAATATTATCCTATACTGATATAAATGTATATTATTGTTTTAAATCATTTTTATAATTTTCTTGGGGTGCAAAGTCGTTGTTTAATCACTGTTATGTGAAAGGTAGTGTTGTTTTGTCATGAAAGTAATCAACAAGTGTTTGTTTAAATGTTCCATTATCTTTGAAAATATTTTGTGAGGTTTATAATCTGGTTTATGGTATTTTTAACATGTTACAGTATCTTGAATGAAAATATGACATTAAATTGGTGTTTTATTCCTTTTCATGTACATAAAATAAATTGTTTTGTTTAAGAAGGGCATGGCATGTGTTCGGTAAATTGCCCGGTTGGCTTTTATGTGTGATGTGTGATTTAAAAGTTATTTGTTTGGATTTATAAAGGAATTGGAATAATTATAAATGGTATTTTGGGGTACTTATATGGATTTCCTATTTGTATTTGTTTTTACAATCGGGTGAGTTTTGATTTACAACATAATTTGGCCCGAGTTTCCCAAATATTGACGGTTTCACATCATTATGAAAATGGTTGTGTTTTGAATATGTAACATGAGTATTATAAGAGATTTATGAATGAGGTTTGCTGCTGTAAATGATGTTCATACAGATCCATAATAAAATTAAAATGCATACCTTCATCAAAGGTTAGTTTTGAAAAAATGTTTAAAGGCCCGTTTGGCATTTCCTAGAAATGAAGTAGTGTTTTACTTGTATATAACAAGTTGTGAAATTGGGATTGTTTTATGGTCCATTAAATGATTTTATTAAATGTTTATTGGAATGACAAATATGATTTTTTTTGTTATGATGTGTTTTTATAATTTAAAGATTGTTTTTGCAAGATTTTTATGTGCAAAGCCTCAATACACTTCATGATTTTTTTTTACCAAAATATTTAGTGGTTTGTTGATTAGTGTAAGAAATGTGAAGAAAGATTATAGGATGTTTGTGTTTTTATGGTTTTGGAATGGAATATGGATATGAATTGTGTATTTGATAATATGTGTAACTTGATTGAGCACTAAAGGGAATCCCGGGTATCTAGGTGGGCGGACGTGTACAAGTATGCTAGTGATTCTGTGGGGGTTGGCCCCTATTTCACATAGAAAGTTTGACGATGACCACACTAACTAAACTATGATGATAATGATGATGATTTGGGACCACTATGTTATGAGAATGTTCCATACTAGTGGCTCGTTCACGAGAATGGATATTTATTATGGCTACTTTCACCGAGACACGAGGTACCTGGGGCTCACAACTAACTAGTTCCTAGGGGTATTCCTGTGACTTGTGCTCATTGGCTATTTTGTACTCACCGTCGGCATACAGTGTGTTTGGTTGGTAAATTCAGTAGTATGTGTTATTTATTTGAATGTTAAAATTTTTAAAGCAGCCCTGTTGAAATCTATTTTCATTTTAAAGTTTCACCTCTTTGAAAATAATTGTTACTTGCATTTTTTTATTAAACATGCATGTTTTTGTATGATAATTATTATAGCGTGGAACCTCATTTGAAAACCATACTTTCAGATCTTGAATTTAAAACTATAAATTGATTTTTATTTTATTTTAAAGTAATGTGCATTGGGAATAGAATACCGGGCTAACCTACTGAGTTTTAATACTCACGCCTATAGTCTTCTTCTTTTTTTAGCCCTTGTGCAGGTTTCATCTTTAGTTTGATCACCTTGGGCGACATTTTATCATTGGGTTGGAGAGTGACCAGAAGATTCACATGGAGTTATTTGTTCATCAGGTTTGTTTAGTTGAGTTGTTGGTTTTGTTCTAATTTTAGTTTCTTGTACAAATAATATTTAGTTCAATTTTTATATAAATTCATTTTGGGCTGTCCGTTTAGTTCTGTTGTTTGTTTGATTGTTTATATATGGGCGAAATCGTTCCCTTTTGTACTCTATTGATGCCCTTGGTGCTTGTCACCATCCCGGGAGGATCGAGAACGCCTCTCGGGACTTGTCGCGGGCTGGCCTAGGTGACCGGTTCAGGGTCGACTCGGACTGGTTCGTGATAGAATTAATTAAGTTAGTTTTTATTCATTATAATGATATATCATTCCCCATATCATATGGTGGTATATATCATAATTAGATATTTTGGTAACCAATTCCTTTTACAGTTTATGAGGGTACTGAATCTAAAAATATAATGAAAAAGAAAGAAGAATTAAATAAATATATGGGAATACAAAATACATGATGGTTATAACGGAACCAATGTTTTCTACTAATAATTTTTTAGCCATAAAAATATGTGTCAAATATAATATACAAACACAAACTTATATTGTTATGTCACCAAGGGAAAAAACATTGTCCCTATAGTGAATACATATTCTAAACCATATCATCATAGCACAAATTATAAGATAACGACAATGAAAAAGCAATTACAAATAGTCTCTCATAGTTAATATAATCTTATTATTAATCATTAAATAGAATAATACATGGAAAGACTATTCAATTTTTTAATTTTGATATAATGGTTAAAAAATATGGATGATTCCAATAAAATATAGTATATGAAATATAAAAATAAAATATTTAATGTGTGAAACATTAATTGGGAATTAGGAATAAAAGGATATCATGTAATCATTAAATTTTATTTTAAATAGATTTTTATATTTTTTATCATAGAAACTGATATTTGAGTAAAAGTTTGAACATACTTATATTACATGACTCATTATGTGTAAATATATATATTTTATTATCTTAGTCAAAAATGAAGTCGGTCCTGTGAAATTCCCATGGTGTGTACCTTTAAATATCAATATAGATATTTTATATAATATAGTTTTTTCTCATTATTTATAATCTATGAGGATCAGATTTGGGGAAATGATATATAATTTTATATATCAATAGTTATTTATAGGATAGATATAAATGAGATTTTTGTTAAAGATGTTTTCTAGATGACATTTAAATAAACTCAAACTACTCAATCTAAAGATAAAAATTGCACAACACATTTGATTTTGAATATAAGAATCATGAAATTGTTTATTCATGATTAAAAACCCATAGAAATGAAATTTTAAGATAAATATGTGGATTCTGAAGATATTCGAAACCAACACCATACCATCACCATTAAATCCAATCGATGATATTTTTATTTTCCACCAATATAATCCAATAAAAATGATTGAAATTTATCGGTTTACTCTATATGAAATCTCTATACAATTCCAAATTTTATTTTCATTCCTAAAACCATTAACCCATCACTATTTTATGCAAAATCATTTTTATTATTTCCCTTTCAAAACCCAGCACATACCTATGGGTTACCTCTATCAAACAACCCTCAATCATAAACGATTAATGTTTAATTTATCATATTATATATAATATTTAAAATAGATCCAATAAAAGGATTTTTATAGATGGGTTGGTCCTGACACACATTGTGAGAACAACGACCATCCAAAATAGGAATCACCAAGCTCAACTAAGAAACAAACCAAGACAAGTGAATGGAGATGGTTGTTAATGAATAATAAAAAATGCTATTATTTTGAATTATTTTTATAATGAACATATTCTTATCAATATTGTGAGGGTATAGTAAAAATTTCAGGATTTCAATAATATAATGATGATGATAAAAATGAATAAAACACCTGATAAAAAAGATTCAATATTTATTTCTGAAATTTAATGGTATATCATTTTTAGAAAACATACATTCATCCATATCATTGATCCTAGAAAAAATTTAAAAATAATAATTCCCTACTTCTATAATACTCTTATGGTTTCCAATATTATTGGTGAATAACAATATTATGATAAATAATGGAATTTTATGTTATACTAGGTTTTCTAAATCTTGTACATTATTATTTCGATGGATGGTCTTTGTACGAGAGTCATAAACCAAACATAAATATACTACTATAGGATAAAATATGTAATATTGAATTAATTCATTTGTAATAATTTTAAATTCTGAAATATATTTAAGATATATTAAATATTCAACTAATTTTCATGTTTGTTGGTTAAAAATTGTATTTTAAAAATAATAAAAATAGTTTAGCGACCGTAAATCTATAAGAATAAATCCCTTCATCTGATATCTTTATTAAATATCATTACAAAAATATGTTGGGGATTAATGAAAATAATGGATCCTACATATAATTCATTGTCTCCCCATTAATTTTTTTCTACTAGTATAATGACATGGGATCTTCATAAATTGATTATTTATTAGTATTAATTGTGTATGATAATCTATGTCCATCATAAAAATGATAAAGATTCATCATTGATTTTGATGGGGAAAATATTTATGATAAATTTATTTTAACATCATATTTGTTTTGGTTGAACTCTAATATATTTAAACCTTCCATTGTAGATCTATATCACTATTCTATGCCTCTATAAACATAACATGGATAAATTGATGAGTATTCATTTGGAAGTGATAGGATATCAACCCTTCCATTATTATTTCACTAATAACTCCGTAAATATTCCTATATTATAGGTGTCATTAAATCCGTATAATGGATAAGGTGACATGATCCTTTCTATGCATCACATAATCCTTTTTGTTGCATTCATGTCATGAATATGTTTTTGGATATCATAATATTTGATCAACTCTAACTATCACCATAGGAAAATGTTCAACTAAATCATGGAGGATATATAATTTATTTTTATTGTGATTATAATGTATATATCACTTTTACCATATAGATAAATCTTCAAAAAAATCAATACAAAAAATTCCCCTACTATCAGAAGATCTCTCACTGAGTAATTTTTCACATTATTAAATAAATGATGAGATACATAAACTATAAAAATTGATTTTTAATGATTTAATAACCCAATTCCATTTTAATAAAATATTATATATCAAAACCCCCATTTGAGTTGAGGTTTAGTTTTGAATCTCTCTATATACTCCTTAATTTTGACTTCACATTCTCCTACCTAATGAAATTTTATTCCCTTTTATGTTAACATGTCTAGAGATGTTTATAATAATAAAAAATATCATAGAAACCATTGATAATGTTTAAATAACCCAAGAAGACTACAATGATATGATAGAAATGGTGGTCTCATGTAATTTTTAATCACATATTTAATTGAATTATCCCATGATCCACTAATTAATATGAATGAATGATCTATGAAAGATAATTTCCATATCTTATATAATTTATTTCTTAATTTTTAAGAAATGATACAATTATAATGGTCATCATAAAAATCCCTCAAATATAATTTTTGTACATTAATAACATTGCAATAGATAAGAACGACATTTATAATTACTATCAACAATTTATAGGGGTAATATGAAATTAATACATTCATTATATTCATGAATATATCATAAATATATAGACATCCCAAAAGGATCAATATGAATTTATTGTAACTTTACATTGTATGGAAGGTCAACAATGTATATTATTCATATTCACACTTATTTTATAATATTTTTGTTGAATATTCCTCATTGTGAATTATGGGGTCATATGATGTTTATAAAACATGTTAGTAATATAGGTTGAAAAAATTATTTTTTAAAATTTTTATTTTATTAACAACATAATAATACATTCAATAATGGGATGACTAAAAAAATTAATATTAATGGAATTTATTAAATTCTATTAATTTTAATTTCATCTATATCTTTTCATATATGAAAATAGAAGTATACATGAACTTTGATATTTTATTGTTTTACAAGAATTTTGTTAAATTTTAAGAGTGAAATGTATTAAAAATATTTTTTTAAAATGCGTATAATGGTTTTTTATAAAATTAACTATTATTTATAAAAACAGTAATAAATTTTTAAAAATTTCATTATTTTCTTCAAAAATATATATTCCTATAAAATAAATTTTGTTCAATTTTTTGAGTTAATAATAAAATAATTTTTTGAAATATGTGAAAATGTTTTATAAAAAATTAACATCATTTATTATTTCATCATGTCAAAATTTAATTAGATTAAATATTTTAAAAAATTTAAAAAAAATTTAGATTTCAATGAATTATTAAATATTATTATTTGTATTTAAATTTTAAATTCTATATGAATAAAATAATAAGAATCATTTTGTTTTTAAAAAATTAAAATTAAAATTTTTTCATTTATCTTTTCACTAATAGAAAACAAATATTTTATATAATTATATATTATATCATAGTATTTTATATTTTAATACATTTGAAAACACTTTTTTTCTAAAAAACGACTATCCACATTATTTATTCAAATCTAATATAAACTAAATTATGATAATTCATTTAATTTAATCATTATTTTTTTCTATATTTCATATAATGGGGTAAAAATATATTAAATATGTCGCTTTTTTGGGTTATTATGAGTATTACTATGGTAATTATCTTTCACCATATTAGGAGTAAAATGGGTAAAAAAATGGTTAAAACCATGAGATTGGTTCTGAAAATGAACCTAACAATTTATTTTTTTTACTATGATGATATATATTAATTGACACACATTGACAATTATAATATGATAACTTTTTCTACCATTTCACCATGATATTTTATTTTATATATTCTATGTAATAAAAATTACAAAATTTCAGAATCTTGACATTACTATCAATAGATTTTCTATATGTGGATAAATAGTGGAAAAGTTAATTTATCATTTTCTTTTTTAAAATTTATCTTAATTTTGTTTCATGGAAAATTATTTTAAATTTTTATTGATAAAATAATAACCTCCAATGACTACGTAACACTATCACAATATTTTACCAATTAACAGGATAATCAAATAAATTATTTTTAAATTATTGAATGTAATAAATTTTAAATGAATTATTTTGTTAATAAAAATAAAAATATCTTGGTAGGAATGATGGAAATTATATTTTCTGATCCATAGATATTTGGATGAATTTAATGTCAATGTTAATGAATAGGGATAAAAAGGAATTAATGATATATAATGAAAGTTAATATGCAATTGAATTATTTAAAAAACCTTAATGGGATCCTTTTTTATGATACAATATCAAATATTTCATCAATTTGATATTTTTTAACCAATTAATAACTTATAAATATTTTTTCAACATGTTTTGATAAAAAAATCTCCTACCGTATTTAATGATATAACTGGTTAATGAAGTGGTTTAACAAAAATATATAGTTTATAATTACAAAAAACCAATATAAATTTTATTTGATGATGCAATATCAAAAAAATATACATTTTAAAAAAAATTATGTTTAATTGGAACATAATATTTAATAAATATATAAATTATATTCAAATATTTAATTTATTCGGAAATTTTTCATTTCTTATCCTTATAAAAGGACACACCATCCCTCATTTCTATACACATCTATTATCAATCTTGATCTACCATATCCTTCTCATTTAAAATCTATAATACATATCCATGATGTAGAGTTTCTGGTATTCATAGTTGACTAGTACAAGTATTCATAATAAGAGAAATAATGGTGGCATATAAAAGAAGTGGTAATCATCTTTCCGACCTTCGTTCAAATTATTTCCACTTCTACCTATTATAAATTGATGGTAGTTATGATAATATAATAATTTAATTATAAAAAATATGAAAAAAATGTTATTATGATTATGTAACCATCATTAACCACTATAAATTTCATTAAATTATATCTGAATGTATCACTACTGCGTACGTGTGGGCCACCCCATCCATGTAGAAATATAATTCATTTTGCAAGGATATATTAGATGGATGATAATTTTGATGCATTAAATTTTTATATATCATATATATTCTATAATTATTAATATTATTAGTAATATCATATGGTTCTAATTACGATCCAATCTATTGGAAAATATTAATATCGTTATTGTGTATATGTCAGACTACCGCCTCCATGAAGCTATGTGATATGTTTTTTGTTCATTTTTATATTATATAATTACAAATAATGATATATATGTATATATATAATAAATATATAGTATATATATGATATCATAATAATTTTTAATGGTGAATTATTGTTTACCTTTCATTCATCTCATCCATTGAAAAGTGAAAACAGTGTTCATGCATAAGTATGATCTACCATCCCCATGTATAGTGTAATTCATTTTTTATTATATAACTTTTGTGGAGTAATATATATATATATATATATAACATGTGAAAATTATATAATTTAATTTTTTTATAGATAATGGAACCATTATAAAAAGAAAATGTTATGGACTGCTAATCTGAAGGATTAATGAAAAGCAAAGATGTTACGAATTGAAAAGTGGATTTAACAAATAATAAAAAGGTCATAAGATTTTATATGTAAATCATATATTTTACAATATATATATTTTATCATAAAAAATTTAAAAAAAATATATATTTATTATATATTAGGGTTGAAAATTTTCAATTTATGGCAAGACAAGAGGATTCAGATTTAGGTTTCCATTCCATTTTAATTATTATATTTATTCCATAGATTTCAATTGAAGATATTATTATAACCTTAATTTATAAATACCTTTAAATTTATTCTTCTATGGATAATTTTATGATATTGAGGTACTATAAATAGTTTTCACTATTTTTTAGAAAATTTACAATGAAAATGTTTTTGAAAAAACAAAATATCATTTAGCGATTGGTAAGGAAAATCTTGATTTCATGTACAATATATCATTAACATTTGTTCAGGAATATTTTACAATTATCATATAAATAATTAATTAAATTTATATCCATATTTTAATTTTAATAAAATGTTTTAGTATAATCTCCAATTCATTTTCAGAGCCTTATAATTATAAATTTGTTAAAACAATTTTGAAAGGAATATGCAATTAATTTTTTTTACTAAATTTATCGTTTCCATAAACATAGAAATTATTGATACATCCCTTACTTGTTTCAATGGTCCTTAACATATAATTGTTTTATATTTTTATTTTATATTTTTATATTTTAATGAAATCATTTCAAAATTGAATTGTTATTTTTAACACAAAATATTCCAAGGATATTTTAATTGAATTTTCATCTAAAATAATATAATATGATGATAATTTTTTGTTATAAAGGATATGATTATATAATTCATGTCATATTATGACTTTAGATATTTTTTGACTATAAATATTTTAATTTTATGAATCCCATTTATTTAACAAGTGATATTCGATTATGAAATGATTAAATACTTATGTTAGTTGTTTACATTGCATTTATTTTTTTATAATAATATAATGAAGATTTATCAAATTTTACACACATGAATGGTTTTCATTATATGATGTGGTTCAAAAAATATATATCCCTAAGCTAATTTTGGAAAATATTTATATATATTGATATAATTACATGAAAGGAGTTGATGTTATCAATATTACTCGGGAAACATGTAGGAATTTTTGATACACTGTGGAAAGTATGTTGTGATTCCTAATTTATTTAATTATAGGAATAATGTGTTGATTCCTAAAACAATAGGATTTAATGGTATTATTAATTAATGTGGGCGTATTAAATGGTACATATACTTGTAATAGGTCCCCACTTTTATGTCATTGTCTTATTCTTATGATTTGAACTCATGGTTCAAGATCGATTTTTGACAATTTTTCACTCAGGAATATCAAGTATTTTGAGTAATAATAATTTATTTCATGATTTGGGACTATGAACCATTATATATTTTTAATAAATATTATATTATGGACATCATCTCATACCCTAATGCTTATAAAATAATCATCTATTTATATATTCATAATTTAGGCTTTCTGAGAAGCTGAGATCATCCTTTATTATGCTCCCTTTCCCTATGTTATAAACAATGAACATAAGTTAGGATTTCCAATAAGAGTAAAAATTGTGCAGAACAATATGAGAGGGGTTAATGAATTAACCTAAAAATATGTTTAGGTATCTAGTCAATAAATAAACTATTAATACATAGTTATTATATTTATCATGGTTTTCTGTACTAAAAATTCTTCTTAAATTGTGTAATAATTATTCATAGAATGATTAGGTCTCCATAGTCAGTATCATGATAATATTTTGCTAAAAATTGTATATTAAGGATTGATGAAATAGGTAGTTAATATTTTTTTAAGTTTATATATGATAACAGATTTTTTTAAATAAATATATATAACCTAGGTTAATAAAAATATTTTATAGATTGAGAAAAATGTTATATGATATAACAATATTAAGAATGTTAGTTTAGAAATATTTATACCTTAATTTTTAAATTATATATTTATTCCTACATATGTTTTTTTGGTTCTAATCAATAGTAGGAATCAAAATACATCATTAAAAATTAATGAAAAATTAATTTTTTTCCCACCATATCGTTTAAATGATATATTGGTGAGTAGATAAAACATATTTTTTTACTCCCAGATCATTATATAGAAACGATTTATATTGATATTTAAAGTTAATAAATAAAAATATAATGTAATGTTGAGTCTTTTATGATGAAATATCCACCATCTTTTAGTGTGTCTTCTTATCCACTAGTGGGTGACCGAAGAATCAACGAAATTGTGAATATATTAACTACTCTATAGTGCTCCGAATAAGAAAACTTATTTCATACCATATAATTCGTTGAAGGGGAAGAAGATAGTTGGTGGAACAATATTTTGAATTTGAGAAAATATGATGAAATTGACATTATGAAATGTGTTGAGTTTATAGGTTGTTATTGAGTTCATACTTCCCTAATATTATATAGTAAAATAGAAAAGTAATTACTTCATTATTAAAAGAAGTATTTTCAATCTATTGTAACCAATTTGGAATATTTTCACTGATTTTCATGTTTTGATAATGTTCTTATCATCACAAATAAAATAATAATTGTAATTTTTTTTAGTGGAATTAAACTAAGAAATAAAAACACCATATCTATATGACTATTTAGTAATTATTAAGAAATAGTTTGATGTGATAGCAATTTATAAATGGAATTTCATGATTTCTATAATTTATATGGTTATGATATTAAATTGACGATAGAGTCTCATGAAATCCAGAATAAATCACATTTTGTAATAAACTTATTTTAATGAATTTTCCATGAATGGATGAAGAAGAGTCCATTTAATATCATGAATGTAATAGGGAGTATATTTAAATGTGATATTGTTGAACATAAATCTTGTGAATATAAATTAAAAATTTAGATATTGTATGTTACATTGTTGTAAATAATGATTCCCCTAATTAACTTCCAAGACTAAAATTTGTTATGTAAATGGAAAACATGATGTAAACCAATGAATCCAAGACTCTAAATTTTTATGATTGTGGATGATGTTAAAAATATCATAATACTAAATAATAAGGTTAGTATAATTTGATAATGACTCAGGAAGTGGGTTACAAGAATGTTATGTTTATTGGTACACTTATTATCCACTGTAAGATAAATAATGTCTTATATTTTTTATTCTACCCACACTTTTATATCTAATTTAAACTCAATGTTCTTCGAATTACTACATCCAAAAATATTTCTAGATATCACTAATTACTATAAGTGGTATTATAATTAATTACCTTGTATATAGTTTCTATTTAATTCATTTTCATTGGTAATTTGATTCTTTCATCTCATTTGGTACTCCCTTTAGTAGATTTTTTCAAATTCGTAGAGAGAATAAAATTTCCATATTTCGCACCCATATCAATTAATAAGAAATGGTAGTATCATTTCATATTATTAATGAAACTATAATAAGACATATGTGTGAAAATGAGTAAGAACATGCAATGGAAATTACTTCTATTTTGTGTGTTTTAATTCCAATCCAAATGGATATCTATGTCATATGTTTTGGGATAACCTAAAAAGATAGGAAATTCCTATCAAATGAGTGTTTTTATGACATTCCTGAAGATATTACTAATTTATCTATTATTTTGTAAAGTTGATATTTAATTGATCTTATTTCTGGTTCTATACGTATTTCAGATAATATTTATAATATGGACCTATTAGAGTTGGGAAATTGAAAATGAAGCTATAATTGAATCTTAAAAATGGTTTATTATGAATTTGTCTATAGAAATGGGGTGAAAATATTATATTTCTTCTATGAATTATGAGTCATGGATTCATTTAAATTATTATTGGGAACATAACAAGATCAAAATTGAGATAATGTATCATCTTCACAATATTTATAACATCATGACATGTTAGGATGAGGTGAATACATTCCCAGGATTGAACTATATTTTTCATATCATCTATTAAGGTTCTTTAATGTGGATATATCAATGATTTATTTTCATTAGAAGTATGTGTATTCTAAATTCTTAGTTATTCTATTTAGACATACTAACTCTTATTCCATATAAATTTATTTAAGGAATAGAGACATTAAAAAAATACCATTATTAGTTTTATGTAGTCATTATTGGTAATATTATTATAAATTCAAATAGAAAGAAAGAGCATTAAGATAATATAATAATTTTTCAAAATACCCACAGGAAGGATATGTTTTATAATTGATTTACCAAGTGTTATTTTTGGTACATCTAATTTTACTTTGGGATCATACAATATAATTTATTGGTATATTAGTGGATACTTCAGAGAGAGGAGTTATTGAGAAATTACGTAGACCAACAATGATAGCAGAAATAATTATTTTTCTTTGGTTCGACTGATGACACAAATATTTTATGAGAAACCTATGAATAAAATAAAATACCACCAAAATTTTGAGTTAGATGGTGGTTATGTTTTTATAATAAAATTAATATGAGGGTAATTTCATGGAGCCAAAGATAAAGTTGTACATCACATATATACTTATATATCATAGTAGTGATGAAGATTTTTTAAGCTATAATTATTCATAAATGAATGGATAAGGATGTTTTTCTCATGCAGAATTATATTTTGATATAGTATTCCCTATTAAGATAAAATATAACTGAGTATAATTAAACAAATCTGGATTCCATGATGAGAGAAGTTTTTTTAATTATATTGACTAATTATATTTACGGTCAAATTTGTAACATATATAGGAATTTTAATTGATTGAGGCATATTTTTGAACTAATATAGTAAAATATAATATTCATAATAATGTTAGTATTGATTTAATATTATAAGATCTCAATATATTACCATATAGAGAAGGATAACGAGGTGGTTGATGCTATGACTCAAAATGGCCATTCCTGTTTTTCATTGATGATTATTAAGATATATCAAATGCTTATGGATTTTAAAAAATGGATTCTTAAATTTTTATGATAGGGGAATGATCTTATAACTTTTAGATATATTTTAAACCATAAATTAATGTGATGATTAAATATGTGATCCAGAATGATATGGAAGTGAAGATGAATTTCATTCATGTTCATCAGTTGAACCATAATTATTATGTAAGGATAGTATTTTATAGTTTAGTACATGTCCAATCAGCACAAAACATAATGTAGTACCTATTAAATAAATATTATTTTTTATAATTATGTATTCAATGTATAAGTATAACAAATTATATAGATATGATTGAGTATTTCTTGTTTGATAATAGTAAATTGTGTATTAAAGAGTATGTACTCGATTCATGTAATATTATCATGTTATTTTAGATATATTTAAATATAATTGTGTATTTAAATAATTAACTGTAATATTATGTAAAAATAAAAGAATCAATATATATTTCATCATCTGATACCCCAAAAATATTATTGTAAAATGATAAATAGGTTATATTCGATCATGAATTGAAATAAGTATTTTTCATAAGAAATATATTTGGTTATTTTCATGATGATATTTTAATTTTTTATATTATGAATTTAGTGTTATTGAAAAATATCATATGTCAACTTTATCTGATCTGGATATGAGGCCTACCAAGATTTTTTAGAGATTTCATTAGAAATATCTAGATAAAAAGACTATGCTTAGTACTATATATCTTCATAATACAAATTGTTTATATAAATGGATCATTAAAACAAAAAATGATATGTTGAGATCGTAATAAATTTATTTTAATGGTTATTTGGATTAATAACATTCTATCGACAATTATTCTTCTAATAACATCTTTCACGGATCCATTCTGATTACTTCCAACAATTCCAAATATGGTAAAAGGGTATAACTCTAACATGATAGGATTTTTATAAATGAATTCAATTATTGGGGGCTTATATTGATGTGTATATGATTTAGAAGGTACGATATATTCAGAAAAATATAATGGCTTCTTAGATTCAACAAAATAATTATACCAAAAATCATTATTATGATTTAGAGTTCAAATACAGAGAAATTGTATTCGTATAAATTTTTCCTCGGGTTAATGTTTCAAGATTTAAAATGAATGGAATTATTATACATAGATATATCAGACCCATTTGGTATAATTATTGAATCAAGTGTGTTGATATCTATTGAATCTTCCATGAAATCTCGCTTGAGTTCTTAATGTGTAATATATCTCTCTCCCGGGGAAGTGCATAACTAATCCTTAAGATGTATTAAACTCTATGTTCACACTGATGGAGAAAAAAATCCATTATGATGAAAATCATATATATATTATTAATATTATAAACATATTTCATCAAAATATGTCTTCTATCCTAGTCAATGTTTTGTAGTGAAACCGTAAATTAGAATAAGCTACATGGGAAATAAAGTTTTTTATGGAACATATATATCCAAATATTGTGATATTTTAATTTATATGTAAAAACATTTTATGTGTTGTATAATTCATCCCCTCAATATTTTATTTTATGTTTCTCGTTAAATTACTATAATTTCATTAATATATTATTATACAAGAACACTTAACTCGGAATGAATCATAATATATTATGATGTTATATCATATACATTAAATTGGTAGATTTATTTAATGAATTCCATTTCAAAAAATATTTTTATGGTTTTAGAAACCTAAAAATATTTATAAACTTGAACTTCATTTTCAGATAAACCGTTATATGCTTCAAAAGTAAATTTAACCTCCAAAATTTTACTAGTTTCCTTTTTTGAAATAATTATACAATAAATGTTTCTATTATATTAAAAATCTATTTTAAATAACTATATTTTTTTAATAAATCATCACCATAAAAGTATCAAAGTGATATTTTTAGAATTTTTTAAAAGATAGATTCTTAATTGAATATTGAGAAAAACTATATTTTATTGAAAATTATTCATTACTTTTTTGACCTGTAATAAGATCCATTGTTATTATAAATGGTTATAAAAGTAACATTTAATAATATATGTTACTAAAAATCCAATGAATTTCATTGTAATTTATTTTATTTTTCGATTTTTGTATAATTTTTGTTTTATAATTTTCAATAATTTTTTTCAAAGTATCTGATTTTTATCCCATTTTAGTAGTATGATTTCAAAATAAAATCTACAAGTTTTGAAAATTTGATTTCTGAATTAATTATTCTATATTTGGAATTAGTTTGTTGATATTTGTAAAATGGATATATTTAATTATTTATTTAGAACTATATCCATGTTTGATTTTTGTCCCCTAGGTATGTGTAAAATGGGTAAATTAGTGCTTCAAATTGATGTATGAAGTAAAATTTATGCTAACAATTCCTTATTTTCATTTAATGGGATATATTAGACCATACATATGCATAATATGAATATATGATATTTTGGTTCCATTTTCCTTTTTAATTACACTAATATTATAATAGGTAATGAAAATTTAAAAATATAACTCCATTAAAATTAATATCCCAAAGACTTGTAAATGTAGAAATAATTTTTATAAGTATTATTATAATAGTTTATTTTAATGATTAATAAATATATATGTCATTGTAATTTATTTTTAATATTTAGATATTGAAATTTTACATTCAATTCCAACATAACATCAAGAGAATATTTCTTATATTGATAAAAAATATTTATATAAAAATATTTTTTAATAAAATTGTGATTAATTTTATTACCCCTATTTATCATAATAAGAACTTATTAGGGATGTGTAATATTTTATTATTGTAATTACAGAGTTATATTGAATAGTATAAACTAAAATTAAATGAATATTGTCACAAATAAGATTAAATATATTCAAAGAAAAATAATTATTTAAAAAAATATAAAAAATAACATAACTCATTAAATATGTCAATTATGATCATAATTAATTTAAAATTTCATCCATTATCAATTTTTGGGACATTTGTTTCTTGAAAGTAAAATTACAAACCATTAAGATAAAAAATTATAGTACCAATTTTGTTTTAAAGATTATTTATCAATGGGAATAAACCAATTGATATTGTTTAAAAATATTACAAACCCTAGATAAATTTAATTTTTTGATGATATTTCCACCAAAATAGTTTTTTTTTCTATAATTAAATTACTAATTATATGTATTATTATTCATAAATACAGTAATGATATTTAAATTATATATGTAATTCCATGTATGTTGATAATTTTCCCTTATAAAATAGAATGCATTATCTCTTTTATTTATTTATACATGGTCCATATATATCAAATAACACATGATATATTATTTTATGAACAACCCAATTAATTAATTATAGTTTTTGATATTCTAAAATGATTTGTCAATGGATCATTGGGAAGGGATCAAAAGGAGTCCTAACGGAGATGATTTACTTGTCTTACCAAACCTATTTCAAATTTTTTATTCTTATATGAAATCTAATCCATTAGTATTAGATAATAAATAATAAATTAATTTACCAAGACATACATAAATACAAAAAAAAAATTAAATAACATTATTAAGCCTTTATTCTATCAAATGGGTTGTTAAAATATCACTCATACATAAAATTGGGGAAACAATTATATAGTGATGAAACTCATTTTACATCCACATAATTAATGAATGGTTACTATGATTAAATTAAATTTCATATATTATATTTAATATAAAATTATCTTTGATTAATAATAACATTATATATACCTTCTTCCATTTTCATCCATTGGAAAATGATAACGTCATATGTTTGTACCTGTCGACATCAACCTCCATAATGTTTTGTGATTTTGTTTCACTTTTCCCCATTATATTATTGTTAATAATGATATATTTAATGAATAATTATGATATATGTGATGTAGTAATTATTTTTCAAGGGGAATTATTATTTATCATTATTTATTTCAATATATGAAACTGTGGAAATATCATTCATAAGTAACAGTAGCTTACCATATCCACGAACAATTTGATTCATTTTTTAATAACATTTATGAATTAATATATATATGTATATATATATATATATATCTTATATCATTATTAACACAGTGTATATTATGGAATCATTATGAAATTATAAAAATGGGAATGGTAAACCAAATCAATATTTTCAAACAATGATGTTATTAGCATTAATAGTGATTTCAGGAACTAAAATTATCAAAAAAGGGGGGATAATATGTTACAATTAAATCATATAATCTATGACATAAATATCATTCTTTAATGAATTTATAATTAATTTAAAATAACTTATTATTAAATATATATTTTTTAGAAATTATTAGGAATGAAAATATTGCATGAGGTTAAGGATCTTGGTTTTAATTCCATTTTAATTTTATTCATCTTCACGTTAGATTACATTTGGGAAATTAATTGATACTTAAATGATAAATCACATTAAATTTTTTATCTGTTAGATAACAATAATATTTCATAGTAATAGTACTATATTGCAATCTATTGTTCTTAAAATTATAGAAAAACCATTTCATAGAAAATCATACATCAATAATTATTTGGATTGGAATGTATTTCTTCCATGTCAATGTTTTATATCAAATTATTTTGAGTGTGGTTTTTTTATACCCCTTTGAACATTGAAATCATTTTTTTAGAAACAAATCAATGGAATATTCATCCCATTTTCGTATTAATGAATTGTAGTCTTTTTAAATTTTTTTTTAATTAAATCATTGTACATACATATATGAAAGGGGAATAATTTATCTCCATTATAACTACTCAAGAAATTGAATATTCTTTTAGTTGTTTAAATTATTATATTTACGGTAAATATTTCCCTTTGTTTTTTGAAAATATTGTAATTTTGAAAAATATATTTCAAAATAAAAATTTTATTTTTCATAAAAAATATTATAGATATATTTTAATTTAATTTTATATTTGATATCCTCCTATGATATTGTTTATTAAATACTCTGGATAAGATATAATTTATGCATCATTATTTTATCTTATGACAGTTAATTATTTTGATATTCAGATAATATAAAACCCATTTTTACATGGGTTATATAAGGATAAAATATGTCTTAATAATTTTTTCCTTTCCATAAAATTTGTTTCAATGATATATTGAATGATTTATGATCTTATGGGATACATTATTTTCATTATACGATGTGTAGACCCAAGATCACACTCCCCGCCATTGAAATTTTAAATGAATTATATCTCATGAGATAAATATTTGAATTGAGTTGATGTGAATGATCCACAATGAGAAATTAGCAGGGATTTCTAATCCAAAACACGATATATGTGGAAATTCATAATGAATTATTATATGGTAATATATTTTTAAAGAATGATCCACTATTATTTGATTCTATCAATACATCACAATTACATATGACATTATTTCATTTCATAATGTTGTGAAAAATGTTTATAAAATGGTTTTCAATTTTTTTTTCTAAGGGTTGATGATTGATTCAGGATGAATTATCACTCATATAAATCATGTATTTATGATGATAAAACATTATGTTTTGATTCATGATTACGATAAATTATAAATTTTGTATGATCAATGAATTTTATTATCATCATATCAAAGCACAGTTTATAGACTATTATCATATGCTACTTACATTTATGTTTATCATTATTAACAAAGTAATATATCACATTTTGATGATTCTTTTTAAAATTTAATAAATAGAATTTTTATGTAGGGTATACCTATAAGATTATAGAGTGACCATAAAATTAATTTATATCATAATTTATATACATAAATTATATGTTTATTTATCAATTATTCAATGAAAAGAAACATTCATATTTCTACAAGGGATCATAATTTAATTTATTGAATTATAATATATGAAGAAGTAGTATTTTTGTATGAAAATATTGGGTCTCCTCATTTAAATATCAATATTTTCTAAAAAAATTATACTGTAGAACAGTATGGTGATTAATATCAATTTATAGAACCAATTTTTAAATTATTTTCAATTTTTTTACATTTCCTTTAGTTTAGTGTGTATTATTATATATTGTATCCTTACTAATTGAATAACATAAAATATTTATTAAATTTTATATTCAAAATCATTACATAGAGTTTCAGATTGATGATCTTATTTAAATACATTATTTTATTCCCATATTATCATAATAACTTCATTATCATATTCCCCCTAAAATACTTGATCCATATATCCCTCATTATTGAATTTCCATTATAATATTTAGGATTTAGTTTCCCAAAATATGCTAATCATAATATTTTATCAACATATAATGATGGTATGATCCTTAATATGACATGATATTTTCTAATGTTTATAATTTATATGTTATATCTATAAAGAGAGTTAATGCCTCCCTAATATCACAAAAAAATCATGAAAAGGAAGTGTACGCATTTTTTAAGATGTAACATTTTAACAACCTATATCGTAAAAGATGTAAACACTTGGGATAAAATTACAAAATCATTAGTTGTGCCATCTAAAAACTCGTTGTATAATAATTGAGGTTTTAAATAAATAATCATACAAAACAATCGTCAAATAATTGAATGAATGGATATAGAATCAATAATTCATTTATTGATCACTAGTTTATAATAATTATTACTTCAACACTTAATATTCTTAATTCACAGTGACATTAGTTATATTATAATCTCATCAATGTTTCCTCACTATTGGAGTTTATTAAAAATGATTCACTATATTAACCCATAGATTATTACATGTCTCTACAACATGCCAAATATTTACATATTTGAAACATTAAACTACTAAATGTGGATTAGGTTGAAATATATTATCCTCAAATGTGTTAACAAATATCTCAAGAAATTATTGATACTACAAGAAATAAAGAGTAATTCTATAACATGTGAAAAAATATAAAATTACTTAGAGAACCTTTATGAGAATATTCCTCTAATATGTCATATATCTTAGATGTGTAATTTTTCTTTTCTCGGTGAGATTTATCATTTATGATTTTTGGGTAATCCTATTTTCTTTTTTTTTTCAAAATAATTAATGATAATATTGATATTCTACATTTTATTTTTCAAATTTAAGATTCCATTATAAAATATTTCTTAAGATAATAAATTCTACGAAATTAAACTCATAGATAATATTTTGTTAAAAAATACTACTGGTATTATAAATATTTATTTTTAAAAATATTAATAAATAAAATTTTTACCATTTATTTTCCCAAACTTTGATCTCATAAAAACCAATATATACATCCTATTATTCTTTAACATCATGTAATTCACAAAAACTTTTACAGGATGTTATTATGGAAAATATTTTCGAATAAATATTTATCATAAAATCACTACATTAAATGAAGTAGATTTAATTTATTTTAATTGTGTTAATGATCACTGTTTATTATTAATCAAGATCACCATAAAATCATAAAAATAATACCATACTTCTCCTTCATTAATAATTGAATTATAAGAACTATATTTTTTATTTTTTGATCTAATACTAAATAAATAGTGTTTATTAATATGAACTAATCAATTGTGGTCATTGTTTCTTGAAATAATATATAAAATTATTGTTACTTATTTTTTCATACTGACGTGGTTTGGATTATTAATCATAACAAAAGATATAATAACCAATATTTTTACCACAAATCTTCCAATCACTTTGGTAATTTATTGGGATAATGATTGTATTTTACTCAAAATTAATTTTCTACTTTTTTCCTCCAAAATCATGTCAATTACTAATTTCAAAATGTATAATGTTATTAATATAATATAATATTCCAAGAAAATCAATGAAAAAAGTCATAATAATATTAAAAATCATATATATTATATCTTAATCTAAATGATCATTTTATCCTATGACACATTTTTCATGTTGTGTAACATAATATATTATCTTATAAATAACCATAATCTTATCCAAAGGATAAATACCCCTCTTATACAACATGTAATTTCACAATCATTAAATAAAAATATATTTCATCATTTTACATGTTTATTTATAACTTCTAAATGAATCACAAATAGGGAACTGAAAGGTATATAGTGTTAATAGAATATCTACATAACCATGATAAAACATGATTCTAAAACAATTTCAATAAAAATATTCCCTACAAATGTATCATTTATAGTCAAATAATATATATTTTTTTCATATTTACATAGGTAAAAAATAAAAAATATGCTGAAGGGTGATAATAAATTTTTAGTAAGGGGGAAATCATATTAGTGAATCATATAAAATTTATTATTACATCATAAACCTAAGAGGAACTAAAAAAGAGGATATGTGGAATCATTAATGGATTAAAATACTGAAATCATATTAAAATTATAATATTATATTATAACATAATAATAATTGAAAATATAGATCAAGGAAACATAAAATGTCTTCAAGAAAACATAACATATAAAATATCATAAAAATGATAAAACATAATACAATTTCAAGGATCCATAAATAAATTTCATTACAAAATGGAAAAACATTATAACATAATATTATATAAAATTTCAAGTTTAAAAATAAATTTATTCACATAATAGTAGGTAAGGGTAAACAAATATTCCTAAAAAATGTATTCTGATTCCTAACTCTATCTAATAACTTATTCGTCCATACATACCAACTATTATTCATAGTAATCTCAAATAATATAATTTATTAACCAATTATTTGGAGGGGTCTATAAATATATCACATCCATAACTTAAAAATATTTCATCACATATTTTTTCATATAAATCCTATCATTCTCCATTTCTTCAACAACGTTTGGAAATAAAAAGGATTAGATCACATTAGGTATCCCATAAAAAGTAATCATGAATTGGATTAGATGTAACCCAAAAGGGAAATCACCAAAATTAAATATAATGTAAAAATATTTTCTCTTTGTAATGTATGTGATATTAAATTATAATAGATAATTATTATTCATTATAATGATTGTAAAATTGGAGATAAATAATATAAAATATTTCATTATGTTTTAGGGATAATTTTGAGAACAATGTTTAATGTTACATTAATATTTATTTCTATATGGTAGGATTTAACCATTCAAAAAAAATTAAAATGAATTTTATTACAATGTGTAATTTTAAATAAATAAATTTTATTTTTAGAATCATTATGATAAATATATAAAAATATAGAAATTATTAATGAAATATTTTATTATAATTATTATTATTTTAATATATTTAAAAATGATACAACAACTAAAAAATTATTTAAATAGAGATAAATATAAATTTTAAAATTAAAAAATATTATAAACATTTATATTAAATAAATAGAATATTTTTTTTATAAGAAGTAATATAATCATTGATGTGATTTACTCAAAAGCGGGTGTGAATGTTTTCTATTAATACAATAACCCATATAGATTAAGAACAAACCAGAACAAATGTTTTTTTAATGAAACAAAATTTTACAATGGTGAAAGAGAAAATTCAATATGAGTTATAGAATTGTTAAAATATTTCATGTTTATAATACCAAAATAATAAAATATATATTACTAGTTTTTAGAAGGATCATAAGTAATTAATGATCATACATTTGATTCCACTATGCTTGAATTTTCTTTAAATATATCCATACTCAACATAGGTTTATTATTAATCCATATAATACAATTATTTATATTTATTTACTTTAAAAAATGAATTAATATTTGGTACTATATATTTACTAGTCATTCCTGATCAATATTAATCATACCTGGTCAATTATTCCATTCATTCAAAAAAATTGGTATAATTGTTTTTTTAATTTTTAATAACTAATCCTATTGCAATTTTTTTTTAAAAATATAATATATATGTTTTCATGATTGTTTTATTGTTTCCCATGATGAATTTATTGATGATATTGTAATCCTTCATAATGAAATGATAGTGATTCTAATTTTTTTAATATTATACTAAAAAACTAATTGTATTACTCATTAAATATAAGTATATATTAAAATTATATAATTATAGAGTAAATTTATATTCCTCAATATTACAACATATTATTTTAACATATATTTCTATAATCATATATTGTGATAATAATACAGAATCATTCATATATTTGGTTGAATAGAACCAAATAAGAAATCATTATAAATAAATATATTGGAATGAACATATTTTTTTCAGTATCCAAAATCATTAATGATATTTTTTTCTATACTATATATAAAAGATAAATAATATATAATTAATCATGTAATATGAATGTAAAAGAAGAATTGAAAAATTATTGTGTTACTTTGTGAAAATGGGAACACCTTTGAAAACACAATTTGATTTTATGTATTTTTGGTTTTTTATGTTCACTGATCGATACCAAACATTAGAGGAACATTATAAAAAATTAATATTAAAAAATCTTATATTTAATTCTAAATAATTTTTTTTCAATGTAGAAATATAATGGTCACATTTGTCAATGTCTTTGAGTAGAATACAAAAAAAATTATCATTCTATAATATTTAAAAAATGTAATATTATTATGAAACTGCAAATATAGAGGAAACATAATGGATATTGGTGAAGACATTCCTCATAAAAAATTAAATTTACTAAATATTATTTTATAAATTCTTATAAATGGAGGGTACTGATATCTGCTAGTGGAAAAATAAAAGGCATCTTGAGGAGGATTTATTTGTCCCTATACATTTATAAGGGTGTTAGACTAGGGTTGAGATGAGGGATATGTTTTAATTTTATTTTCATTTTTATTATTTTTTAATATTTATTATGGAAGAATTTTTATTATTTTGATTTGTCGTGTAATTTTCATTTTATTTTATATTATCTTTTACTCTGATTTAACAGAGAAATCATCCCCATGATATTTATACGATTCAATAAAACTTGATTCCACTGTATGGTGTTTGGAAAAAATACTCTGGGTTTTCATGGGAGGGGTCCTATGTCCGATGGATTGAAATCAGGGGCCAGTTCAAAACAATACTCATATATGTTATTTTTCCAAAAATAATGATCACGTGAAAGGGTTATCACGAAATTAAAATAAATAACAAGCATGCTTTCATATATCTATATTCATGTGTGTAGATACAACATCATATGTATTTATAGAATAATACATTATCATATCTATAAATATTTATGAATATTATATTAATTTTATATTAAATGGGATCCTTTTTTTGTTATCATACTCGACATGCAACAATGGGTTTCTTTGGAATCTTTCGTTGCACACAACATTGAATTATACCCAAAAGTAATATGATATTATTATTATTATTTTAAAGTCTAGATAATATGAAGCCATTTTATTGGTATAAATTAATATAACTAACTTGAATATGATTATAGATCTTGTTTTAATTTTTTAGAATTATTTAATAATTTTTAGATGCTAAATTTGGTATTAATCGAATTTTATGAATAAAATACTGTAAATTTTTTAAAAAACTAGTTCTAAAACCTTTTGATGATGAACAACTTTTAAACATTTATTTTTTAATTTTTTATTATTTTATATGATTATATAAACCTATTGTTTATGTTTTAAAAATTAAAATTTACATTGGTTTATATTTTGGTATTTTTTTGATAAAATCCATATTTTACTGAATATTGAAACTACGATATTATAATTCAAAACTGCATTTTCATCATATTTTTTTATATAGTAAGATTTTCCATTTTAGTTTATATTAAATGTATATATAATAATGATTATATAATTTAATCCAATGTTGGTCATGAAAAGTAATTTCACATTTAAATTTGAGATAAACACTTATCAATCTTTTGATAGGATTAACTTCTTAGAAACGCTTTCTGGTTTTGACAGTGAAAATTTATATTAAAATAAATACTATAATTTATCTTTTATGAAATTTTAAAAAATTCTTCCATATTTGGAATACTATGTTTCATATTTCAGAAATATTTATCATTTATTTTAGTAAATTATGAATAGTAACAACTGAAATTATTTTTATTTAAAATTGTTTACAAGTAAATTTGTTAAATAAGGGTAAAAATAAAATTATAATAATATAAAAATACCGTAACACATCTAGTAACATTATTAAATGTGTCTTGGTAGACCAAAATAAACATTATATAAAACAATTGAATTGGGGATCCAATTGGGTATGAAAATGACATGTTATAATAATAAATTTATTGAAATGAAAAATATAACTCAAACAGATATCTTTTTACAAAATCAATTTTAAGTGGGGAAAATATAATTTATATACTTGACTATAAATATTAATTAAAAATCTGAAATTATTTCCTACATAGTGGTATTTTAGTAATGATTTTTATACATTTAATAAATTAGTGTATTTATGACACAATAATGATTGAATGATTACCTTATTAATCAAGATTCTAATAAATGATATTATAAAGATTAAAAAAAGTAATATGAATATTTTTATGCCATAAAATAATTTTTTGGATGCATTGACATGTTTAATATGACCTAATTCCTTTTTTTGAAGGAATCAAGTTGTTATGTCTTATAAAAATCAATTATTAAATAGATTTAAAATTGATATTAATGATTTTTTAAAAAATAATATTTATTTAAATATACAAATATTATTTGAAATATATTATTCATCCACCTAAGTTATATAGTTTTAAAAATTTCATTAATTATCCACTTGTGGTTCGATTGGTGTTTTATTGTAACTATTGTAAACATTTATTTTGAAAATATAGGAAGCCATAGTAAGAGTTAATGTTTTCATCTAATGGCTAATGATAAATGATAAGGTTAAATTTTGGATCTAAACATGTCTAAAAAAATTCTTATAGAGGATTTAGACCTATAATAATCATATCTTCATAATAAATCTCTTTAGAGGAATTATATTTTGAAAATAAATTTACAATAAAATAATATTTGAAATTTTTTTTAAAGTGCCCATCCTCCACTTATAAAAGGTCACCACATATACAAACATACTCACATAGCTCAATACACTTGGATCATAAAAATTATTTTCAAATAATTTCCCCAAATAAATCCCTTCCTTCAATAAGCATTAACATTTGTATGAGGCATTTCAAGAAAAACGTATGGCTCAAAGAAAATGAAGTTACCTTATATAGAGGCAATGTTTATTCTTATGGTAATTTCCATTATCATTCTTATACACTACAAATGATATTTTTATTATATGATTTCCGAACCAAACCTGTATCCTCAATAAAATATTATTTTTTATGGTACTTCTTTGAACTAAACCTACACACACCTCCTTAAAATTGACAATAAAATATTGTTTCAGTGAAATAAGAATTAATACCTCACAAAACTGTGAATGTTTTATTTTCACATACAACTTCTCAGGGTGGCCATTATGATATTACTATATATATATGATATAAATTATATTTATATTGTCAATATTTTTCTATAATTTTTTTTTACAAGATACTTTTATTCTTCTGTATTGTGTAAATATTAAAACATTATATATGGAATTTCCAACTACTGCCCCCTCAAATTGAGATGACTCATTCATTCCATAAAAGGAATGTGAAAATGTTGTATTTAATGATCTTATAAAATAATTATAACATAAATATTATAATGGAATTACAGTATATCTATATAACATTAATATTTCATTCCTTTAATATTACAATGAAATGAAAGTTGGGTTCATGCATACGTATGACATACAATGTAAATGAATGGTGCTTTTCATTCCTTATATCAAAATATTATGGACACAATAAATACATATATAATCGATATATATGATATCATAAACATGAATAATGATATTTTGAAGATTATGGACTTTGGACTAGGTGGTCACGTTATATAAAAACAAGTTAATTTTTTATGAAAGTACAGAACATCAACAAATCATCTCATATTAACTGAAATAATTTACTAATTTTTATAATATGATAATAATTTATGTAAAATGAATCATAAAATTTAAAAATTAATGATGAAAATAAAAATATAAAATTGTTTATTATTCATAAAACTAAAGAATAAATCAGAAATGTCGGACTCTAGGTAAGGGAATTATTAACTCAATCTATATTCATTGAGATTAATATCCATGTCATTGGTTTAGGATTTCAAATTATATGTGTGAATGACCTATTATTGTTTAAAACTGAATATCCAATTATAATGGGTGTATTTATATATTTCTAACATAATTTTATCATTGATCTGTCCCTAATCTATGGATATGACCATTATAGAGGACTTCGTCTCCACCTCCATTCATTGAGGAATATTTTAATGTATAAAAGAACAAATATTATTAGTTGTATAATAAAAACAATTTAATTTTAATTTCATTCAATGTGAATCTTTTTCGATGAAGTATTTACTAAATGAACAGAAGGAAATTTTTTAATGCATGGGTTGAAAACGAGTCCTCCGCCACTGTAACCGTTAATTGACATTTGGATTCCACTATAAGTAGTAATGTTTTAAAAGGAAAATAAATCCCATATTCTATTTTTTAGTGTTTTGGTATTTAAAATGGGTTTTAATGTGGATTTACTATTTTAATATCTTGGAATGATCAATTTTGTTTGCACATGAAATTTTATGACTGAATAATTATATTTATAATAATTTATATGCTATGATTATATAAAGGTATGGTAAAATTTGATGGGTGGTTATATGATTATCCATTTTTGGAAGGTTATGTGGTTATCCAAAGATGGCTACTTTTGTGATAAACCATGGATGGGTGGTTAAATTATAACCTTCAATTCGTTGGTATAGATGTCGGGCTTTTGGATATTCAATTTAGTGATAGGTGTGGAAGGGGCTCATATGGTTATTAAATTTATGTATGTGTTTTCCCCATGGTACCATTATATGATATATCATTATTTCTATGGCAATTATTGTAATCTTTTGGTTAATAAAAATGGTATTAAATGATATTATATTCAGTAATGTATTCTTTCCCCTTCATAATAGTAAAATTATTAATTAATGATAAAGTATTAATGGTTTTCATGTTTTTGAAGACATTTATTTTTCCTTATTTGTGTGTCACATAATGTGATTTTTATTCTCATTCCAATGTTTCAATTGATTTTTACTAGATTCTATGATGAATAGAATCAAGGACTAGATCTTGGAAATGGTATGAGGTAAAAAAATAAAATGATGCCATGTTTTTTAATGAGATTTTATTTTCTGAAAAAAATAGATAGTGATTTGAAGTGTATAATTGAAATATTTATTATTAAATGTATTAGATCTAGAATAATTAACTAAATGGTAAACCTAAAAAGATCATCGAAGTGAATTAAATTCAATTGTTGACTTATCTCAATATTTTGTAACGTTTAAGGTTCCTTCATATAGTTTGTATCAAAGGTCGGTATAAATAATGATAGAGGTAACAATATTATTTAATCATTAGTGACATGTTTTATATAACCACAATTGTTTGAATATTGGAAATATTCAATGTTAATTTAGATAAATTGAATGAGTTTTAGCTAACATTAATAGGTACATATTAGTGTTTATCATTATCATATAAAGGTTTATGATGATTTTATTGAGACAATCAGATTGAAACAATTTGGTTTCAGTAAATGGATATACATAGTAGGAACTAACGTAACTATAGATGTGAAGGAATCTATGATGGTTTTTTATATAAGAAAAATGATGAAATTGGAGCTGTAATGAGAACTCTTCTGGTTATTCTAAACCAACTTTCTAGAGTCATGATTGACCACTTGAAACTGGATTATTTTTTATGGAATCAAATATTCGAGAAATGAATCCATATATATGTTCTGTTAATAATCATACAGAAACGTCTATTTAACAACATATGTGTTAGGGATGGTGATAGAAACAAATACGAAATTTTTTCAAAGGGATAAAAAGATGTCAATGATGTGGTAATGAAGTTTAGAAATCAATAACCTACAATGGAAAAAAGCAAGCGTTCTGATGACTATAGGATGGGGAAAGAAGTTCAATCCAAGGGATCAAATAAATGATTTAAATGTGGTGTTCATGGTCATTATTTAAATACATATCCAATTAAATGGATTTAGGAATGGGAACATACGTAACATACTAATAAATGTATTCTAATACCTATTTCTATTCCAATTGAAGATGAGGAAACTAAAAATGACCTACCAATGGTATGGATTATTTCATAGCACTTGTTCTGAAATTGTTTAATATTAATACATTAGGCATGAGTTTTTAAATTGGATATAAGTATTAATTAATAATATTGAAAAACATGGATAAAGGATAATGTATAATTTTTTATTATTAAGTTTCTATAAATTAGGAATTGAATATTTATTTTGTATATATTTATGATGATATTTTTAAATGACTTAATTTTGGGATTACATGGAAAAAAATCTTGTATGTGCAACCCTTTTTAAAAAAAATACAGGAATATTTATCTATTGTACTATGTATATAGTTATAAAGAACCTTTATGGGTTATATGATCCTTGATTTTAAGGAAAATAAGGGTTATTACATTTTTGAAATGAAAAAATAAAGGAATGAGATAAACTTGAGGTCAAATTATTTTATGGTTATTTTGATGATTTTATCATGTTATTGGGTTTTTATTAGAATTATAGAGTTAAAAAAAGGACATCCTGCAGGATGGGTGACAACTTGTCGCATCTGGAAACACCCCAAGAACCAAACCTACAATTTAAGGGAGACAAGGGTGCATCACTAACCACTGGACTAAATGAATTCCAAAGTTAGTATGACATATTTTATTATTTAAATAATTTTATGGACTTATAATAAGTTTATTTTGTTAACATGTGTTTTATAAAATGGGTATCCTTAGTATATGTAAATGATTTTGTGATTATGTGGTAAATTCTATTTTTGAAGATGTTCACTCTTTTGGGAACATTATATACCAAAAGAAAATAGAATACTAAGGAATTTAATTTTATGAGTAATGGCTAAATTTAATTTTATAATCATCTCTGTATTTTTGTTCAACATATAGGAATTCGGTTTATTTTTTAATATGACTAACCCACCAAGGCGAAAATGGGATTAGGTTAATTAATTTTTTTGGGCACAATGTAGCCAAATGCTGTGAAAAAATTAATAATGTATTTGATGGAAAAAACATCAATTTAAATAATAATACATAGTTTTATGACATAAATGTGTAGAAGTTAGATATTATCAAACACGATTCCCAATTTCAAGGGTGGAGAAGCATGGTGAGAATCAATAATCTCCCTGATCACAGGAGCACTAAAGGTCCTATTCAATGTTGGATAATGTGGAATAAATTACATGGAACCACTAATTCAATGTAGTGTATGTCATAATTTATATTAATTCATTTTTAAGTAGTATATCATTCATTTTTTCTTAGAATATTGAGTCCCCGCATGACATGATATTATATCATTAGTGGGGACTTCTATGATTATTGTGTCGAATGTTGATGATTATGGGAATGTTTTTATTGAAAATATTATAAGCCTCCATTTGGTATAATATGAAGAAACATGGAAAAAAGATATCCTACACCTCAAGGAATCTAAAAACCCATGAGAAAAATTGTCTAATGCATGATCTCGATTTTGCGATATTGATTACAGCATTAAAAATATAGTGACATTATCTCTATGGGGAGAAGTCTGAGATATATACAAATCACAAGTGTCTAAAATATATATTCAACAAAAATGAGATTTTTAGGTGCCAACTATGATGGATAGATCTAATCAAGGATTACAATTTCAAAATCCATAACCATCACAGTGATGAGAATAATGTGGGGGATGCTCTAATTAGAATGTATCTTGCATCTATATCAATGATGAGAATGGAAAAGTATCTGATCTTCATAGATTTTATAAGGATGGACATGTGAATCATTAAGGTTGGATCATCATCAATAATTTCTCAAATGGTTTCTCAACAATCTCTCATAGACAGTATAGAGGATTCTCAATGAAAGGATGTGGAAATTCAAGAATGGGTTGAAGCTATTAGAAATATGGAATCCTGCGATTTTAAAATTTATGAGGAAGGATTAATAATATTTGGGTAAAGATTTTTTGTACAATCTGATCCAGAGATAAAGATGGACCTTTTTTATCACGCACATAGCTCAACCATCCCTATCCACCCAGGGAGCATAATGATGTATTGTGATATCTGAGAAAACATTTGGTGGGACAATATAAAAAGGTAGATTTGTGAATATACATCAATTTTCCAGGTGTGTCAGCAAGTGAAGGAAGAGAGGTAAACATTTAAGAGGATGATGCAACCTCATCCCAAACCAACATGGAAGTGGGAGATCATTACCATGGTCTATGATAATTGACATACAATGTCATCTAAATGGAACAATGCTATATGGGTCATTGTGGATGGTATTACAATGATATCTCACTTTATGGAAATTATAGAAGACTTCTCGTTGCATCAAATTACCCAAATATATATCCAAGAAGTTGTATGTCTACAAGGATTACCACTATTTGTTGTATATGATTGTGATTTGAGGTTATCCTTGATATTTGGAAGACTCCAATATGATCTAAGCACTGAATTTATCTTTTGTACATCCTTTCATCCTCAAACTGATGTATAATCTGAGTAGAATATTATACACTTGAAGACATGTTGAGAGTATGTTTTATGGAATTCAAAGGAGGATGGGACCCAAATCATCCACTGGTTGAATTATCTTAATAAAACATTTTCCACTCAAGCATCCAAATTTCACTATATGGATCCCTTTATTGGAAATGGTGCAGAACACCGGTGTGTTGGGGTGAATTTAGTGATTTAATGCTTCTAGAACCTAATAAGGTAAAATAAATGGTGGTAAAGGTGAAAACCATTCAGCATTATATAGTGGAAACCCAAAGTCGGTAGAAGAATTATGTAGATAACCATCAACGAGTACATGACTTCAAAGAGAGATACATGGTATTTATAAACATATCTTCATAAATGAATGTCTAAATATTTTGGGAAGAAACGAAAAAATTCTCCCATGTACATTGGCCCCTTAGAGATCCTTAAACGATTTCATGTTGTGGACGATCAAATAGCACATCCACCTACCATGTCGAAAGAGCATGAGGTCTTATATGTATCCATATTAAGATAATACATACCTAAACCATCACATGTACTCTTTTAAGATGTGGTATAGATGGAGGAGGATCGTTCCTATGAGAAGTAGTCATTGAAGATTTAGATCATAGAGATAAGTTTCTACATAATAAGACTACTCACATAGTGAAGGTACTATGGTGAAACCATAAGTAGGAATAGACATCATGGGAACTATAGGAAGCAATAAAGGAAAATTACTCCGACATATAAATGGCAACAAATGAAAAACAATATTTTGAGGGAAAAATTTCATAAGTGGGGAAAAATTTAATGACCCAATGATTTATAAATATAAATTTATTTCTTATAAATATGTATTAAAATCAAATGAAAACACAACATAATGAACTACTATGTGCTTTTTGACCATTGAACATGTGTTTATCAGTTCAATTTTTGGAATTTTTAAAATCCGACATAGAATGTTTTGATCTGTAAGTTATTTGTAGTACGATAGGAAAAAATTATTTTTGGGGAATAGTAACCAACCCTTATGAATAGTAACATACACTTATGAATAGTGATATTCCCTAATGATTAGTATCCTTAATTATTATTGTATTAAAAAAATATTCAATTGAATGTATGATGTACCTATATTTTAGAATAAGTTAATTAATGTTTTAAACTATTCCTTAATAATAAATTATGATTATAATTAAATATAAAATTATACATATTTAGAAATATATTTTTATAATATAGATTTCATTTTTGGATTAGACATTTTGAAAAAGATTATTGGCTGAATTTTTGGGATTTTTCTGAAATACGTGAATTTTTAGTGAATAGTGAAAGACGATGATTTATGATAAATGATAAATAATAGAATTATTGAGTCATTGATGATGATCTAATTATGAAATCCTAATTGGATCAATATAAAATGCATTTATTACTATTCTTGTTCAGGTATACATCACTTTTTCTGTTCTTGAGGAATAATAATAAACTAATGATTAAAAAATAATGAAAACCCTCCGCTCTACTATAAAACCCCCTCACTCCCTCTTCTCTTAATTCCTCTAAAGCCTTGGGCCTTTCCAAAATTCTACCCAAATTTTTCCACAAGCTCTTCTACCACGTCCAAAGGCCCTTAGTCTCTTGAAAATACTAAATCCTCTCCCCATTACTGATTCTCAAAGGAGGTAGACTGAAGAGATAAATTCCTCTTTCCAACTCTTATGATTGTTTTATGTTTCTTCCATTTATGGTTTCTTTCCACAACTCCTCTCACCCAAATGGTATTATACTTCTAGTTATATACATGTATTTTAATTCTATTTGGAAACTGGGATACTTCATTATCACCTCTCTTTTACACACATGTTATTTGAATGAAATTAAAACATCGTTTGAGATGTGTTAATTTATCACATCCATGGACAACAGTTAATCAATTTATATTATCATATATAATTACATTAATGAAATCATTTTTTATGGTGGAACCAAATTATTATATATTTAATATATACTAGTAAAGGATCTTCAATCCTTTTTTTCAAATGGAATTTTGTTATAAATAAAAACAAGTTCCTTATAATCAAGCCCCCCGATTAACCAAACTGGTTAATTGTAAGGTTTTATAAAATAAATCATCTTCACTACCAATAAGGAAATATATTGTTATATCCATGAATCCTCATGGATGTTCAATAATAACATGAAATTTATATTCTGGACAACCAATTTTCAGCATACATGATTATCTAAATTAGAACCGATGATTAAAACCCAAGTAAGAAAACGTACCTGAAAAAGGAAATTGACCCATATAACCAATAAAAATATACTTTAATGAACTAAAAATGGTTAAAATAAATAAATTAAATGTATAATAAGTTGTTTAATTTTTAATTAATGATAATAATTTTATATTTCAGGTCATAATTTCAAAAAATGATCACCATAATATTTAAGGTAATGGATCCTCTTCATATCACAATTAATCAAGATGCCTTATACGCTATGCCATTTTATGAGTAATACCAAAAATATGGGGTATGATTAAACACCACCTAAATAATTACCTCATGATATATAATTTATGCTAAACCTCTGTTCTCTCACATCAATCCTCTTAGGTACACCTTACGCTATGCCGATAAACCGTAATGAATTCTACCCTATCCTTATCTATTCTTTTAGGTTTCCTTGTAATTGTTTATATCAAAATGGATTTATATTATCTATTTATTATAATAATATAAATTATATGTAGTTTAAAAAATTCATTTATTCATTCCCTTTCATCACTCGGTTTTTTTCATATTCATGTTTTTATAAGATTTTATCTGTTGAATTATTTGATAAGCTAACTTATTTTAAGGGAACATCTCTATTTTTTACCAAATATCAAGTGAAATATATCCATTGTTTTAATCCACCATTATCTTTATGAATTTTTTTTTTCAAGAAATCAATTTTGGTTAAATTATGGTTATATAAAAATTTTTATTCAATTTTCTATTTTAAAAGCTCTATAGAGTTTTCCATAAAACAACACAAATTTTTTTTAATTCTAATGTTTTTCAAATACATATCATATATGTTATCACTTATGTTTGACATCACATACCATGTTATATTCATATATTAAATTATGAAATTTCATGTTGGTTTTAATCCCTCACTTTCATGGACATTTAATGATACACTGATTGGTTCAACTTTATGTCATGATTGTGGTACCCGATATTTTCCACAGGTACCCTTTTGTTTATATATGAATATTTATATTTGATTATTTATGTCGAAAAATATTCATGAAAATGATGAGATGTGTGGAACCATATATATCTCTAATACAATGTGGAATGATACGTCTCATGAGAGGAGATGTGAAATGGGAATGGCGGTAAGCCTTAAACCATTCAAAAAATTTGAAACGGGATGGGCAGTTAGCTATGAACCATAATAAAATGGGTAATGGGATTGGAGGTTGGCCTTGAACCTCAATAAATACACGTTTTATGATTATTCCACATGTATATGATTATAGGTTTATATGATCCGATGTTTATATGATATGATTTATTTTTTTACAGAATTATGATAGCATTATGGCATGACTTGTAACCCATGTGATTAAGATGTATTCATAGGTTCTCTCCCTTATTGGGATTCTTAAGTTAGCCATTTTTTCATCCGTTCCCTAGGGTACCATATGAATTTGTAAGATGTCAATGTATTTTAAGAGCTATTAATGGAATATAAATAAATATGTGTTTTTTAGTCCCATATTTGGGGTTGTATTTACCTAGTCTTCAATGGAACTTTAATTTATGTTCCATGGAGATTACTCTGATGTATAATTATGCTTAATATTATATAATGCTATAGGTAAAAGTCTATAGTAACAATATTAACTTTTTCATAATCATGTTTTATATCACCATCCTTCCGAACAAGATGGTTAGTTTTTCTTCCATATCCATGTTTCCCTACATGTAATCATAGTACGTGTTATCATGAGTGACCTTTTTACATATCTTTCATTATTTTATTATAGTAGTTTTATTGAATCATTTTTCAATGTGGGATTTTAAATGATGTTACTGAGCCAAATATTAAAATTTCATGGATTCAATTTACAAATGGGGGGAATGATGTAACATCCCAGATAATTATAGAATAACATTTTTTCATATCTATTAATATTAATAAATAAGATTATATTTTTATGTAAAAGATAATTCTTTTCCTAATATCATACTAAACACGAAAAAATGTGTTTATCCTAAATCAGACATTTTCACACAACATTGAGTTATACTAAAAAATAATACATTAATATTAATATTATTTTAAATGGTATTTAATGTCCAGTTTTCGTATTGACTAGAATGAATAGAACTAAAAAAATATTATTAGACATTTTTGGTCAATGATTTTAAATTTGTTTAATAAATTATAGAGGCATAAAATGATAATGATTCTATGTTTTTCCTAAAATTTTGTAATATTTATTAAAATCATGTCTTAATACCTTTTGATGGAGAAATTTTTTTAAATATATATTTTATCCACTTTTTATTAGTTCACTGGGAAAAAATAAACTTCTGATTTAGAATAGTGATATAAAAATGTTAATTTGGTTAATAGTTTTGTATTTTTCGGATAATATCTATATTTTAATGAATAGTGAAAAATAATACATTTAATTTGAAAACTACATTTTCATATAATTAATTTATATAGTGATATTTTCTATTTAATTGGTTTAAAATTGAAATTGGATTATGTTTTTTTATTTAATCCAATGTTATTCATTGGATGAAATTTCTCATTTAAATTGGACATAAACAAATGACAATATTTTGACTGTTTTATCTTCTTTAACTCGCTTTCCAGTTTTTACATAGGTAATTATCTTTATATTAATTAACACTATTTACATGTTCTGAATTTTGAAAAATGGATTCCATATTTGGAATCAGAAGACATTTTATTAAAAAAAATTTATTTTATTTTTTTCACATTATGAATTGTAACATTGATTAGGATTTTATTTACCATGGTTAATGGGTAAATTTGGTAAACAAGAGGAAAAAATAATATTTTAATAATACAAAATGACCCTATAACATGTCCTAGTCTTATTGGATGATTAATGGGTGACAAAAACAATTCTTAGGCCAAAATTGTTTCATTTCGGACCCATTTGGATATGAACATGGAATGTTATAATAATTAATTTAATGTAAAGAGAAATACTACAAAAAATATATCTCATTACTAAAAAAAATAAATGTGGGTTATGTAATTGATATCTTTGACTATAAATATTCATAATAAATAAAATATTATATCCAATATCCTGTAAATTTCATTATAAATTTTTTTTCATTAAATAATGAATGTTATTTATAAACCAATGATTATATTGTGATTATCCTATTAATGATGATTCAATTAAATGGTATTATAAACATTAAACTAAATGTAATTTCAAATTATAAATGAAATAATTTTTTTGGGAATACATTAACATGTGTGGGATGAGTTAATTCTATTTTTTTGATAGGATATAGTTGGTATGAGTTAAAAAAATCATTTACTAAATAGTGTTAAAGATGACATAAATGAGTTTTAAACCAATAATCGTTTATTAAATGATATAATAGTCTTAAATATATATTATTATGAAAAATAAAATATATAATGTTACCAATTTCATTAATTATCCACTTGTGGTTCGATTGGTATTTTTTAGTTGTTATAGTAACCATATATTGTGAAGATATAAGATGACATATTAATAGTTAAGTTTGTTATCTAAGGGATAAAGCAAAAAAGATAAGGTTAATATTGTGACCTAAACATGTCTAAAAAATATTGGTTAAGATTATTTAGACCCATATTTATTTTAAACCTGATTTATATAAATTATGTGGAATTATAATTCTAAAATAAATTTATAATAAAATAATATTTCAAGACATTCTAAAGTGTCACTTCTCCCTCCTATAAGAGGCCACCATATGTACCCACATAATGACACCACTCAAAGCCCTCATATCATTGAAATTAATCTCAAATAATGTCCCAAAATCCCAATCGTCTTCATAGAATCCATAACATTGGAATAATGAAAATCATGACCACCTTTTTGCTCAAATAAAAAGGAGTTACTTGATTTAGAGGTAGCGTCTTCTCTCAAGATATTTTCCATTATTTTCCTTATCCACTCTCTATGATCATCATATTATAGTATTACATTACAATAACAGTATCTTAAACATTTTAGTAATTTTGTTTTGAGAATGATTAGAAATACACTTAGAAATACCTGCGTCAAATAGATATCAACATACTGTTTCTGCGTGTGATGAACAACAACATCCCAAAATGATGATTATTAAATTTTCTCCTACCATCACTCATGTTGTCCATTATGATGGTTTAGTATTTATATATAGTATTTTATATTTTTACATTGTCTCTATCATTATTTAATTTTTATTTACAATATTCCCTTATGCTTTCCACAATTTGTAAATAAATAATTTTAGTTGAGAAAGTGTGGACTACCACCCCTCAAAGTGATATGACACGTTCATTACATACATGGAACATATATAGGATGGTTTTAATGAACATATGAGGCATATATATCATATATATTATATTTAAATTAAAATATACCTACATATCATTATTTTTCATTTGTTTAAAATAAAAAAGAAATTAATGTACTATTTATGCGTATGTGCATCCTACCGTCTCCATGAACAGTGCATTTAATTTAGTAACTACAAATATTATACACAAAATAAATACATATATACTATATATATATAATATTGGAAACATGAATAATAAAATTCTAGAGATGAATGATTTTTTACTACATGGACAAGTTACATCAAAACAAATTCATTTTTGACAATAGTACCGAACATCGACAAAACATATGATATAGACTCAAATAATTGACTAATTTTTATAATATGGTAATAAGTGATATAAAATGTAATATTATCATGAAAAAGGTTCTAAATTAAGTATAAATTAAATTATGTTTGTTATTCAGGATATTAATGAATGGATGAGACAGTTTGAACTCATGGTAATAGAAATCATCACTCAATCATCATTAATTGAATTAAATATCCATATCAATTGTTTTGTTTTTTGATATATATGTGTGAATTACCTTTGATTGTTTCAATCTAAATATCCACTTATATTGATTTCTTTTCTATTTTTCACACATAATTATTCCATGAATGTATCCTTAATCTACAAATACAGTCATTATATGGGACTTCATATCAATATTCTTTCATTGAGCCATATATTAATTTATACATGACCTAATTTTATACGGTGTATAATAAAACCCTTGGAAATTTAATTTCATTCAATGGAAATATTTTTCCATTGAATCATTTTATAAAATGATAGAAAGGAATTCTTTTAACGTATGTAGTTACAATGAATCATCTGCTTCCCTAATTGTTATTTGATATTAGGATTCCTCTATAACAATTAATGTTTTTAAAAGTAAAATAAATCCATTATTCCTTTTTTGGATGTTTGTATTGAAAATGGTTTTGAATTTTGAATTACTATTTAAATATCGTGAAATGATCTATTATTTATGATAATGATATTTGATGAGGGAAATGTTGATAATTTTAATCCTTTATGTGTAATAATTATATAATGTAACATAGGAATTTGATGGGTGGTAACATGATAAACCAAATATGGGTGGTTATGTGATAAACCAAAGACGGGTTTTTCGGTATGGATATTCTATTTAGTGATATATGTGGAATTCGATAATATGGATTTTCTATTTTAGTATGTTTTTGCCTCAAGTCACCATTATTTGTTATATGTTGCATTCTATGGGAATTATGGTAATCTTTTGGATATAAAAATGGTATTCAATTAGTTTATATTATCTGTAGTGTATTTTCTAATTCAAAAATGTGCAATATATTACATTTTGATAATGTATTCATGGTTTTCATGTTTTCCTAGACTAACTACTTACCTTCTGTATGTATCCCAAACTCAACTTTTATGCTTATCCTATGTTATGTAATTATTCTTCATATGACATAAGGAATAAAAGAGTCATGGATTGGATTAAGAAAAAGTTATAATGTGAAATTATGGAACGATACCATGTTTCCTTTTTATGAGTTTCTGTTTTATGAAAAAAAATTGGCAGTTACTATAAGTGTCTATTTGTGATATTTAAGTATCTATGTATGAGCTATGGCCTAATTCTATAAAAAAATAATAATGAAAATAACCTCGAACTGAATTAAATTCAATTTTTGATATATATTAATATCATGTAACATTTAAGACAATATCCTTATTTTTTGTATCAGATATCAGTATAGATCAATTTAGAGGTTATGGTGTTATTTATGCATAAGTGACATATTTTATATAATCTCAACGGTAACCATATTATCAATAGACATATTTATTTTAAAAAATTTGAATAAGGTTTAGATAACATGAATAAGTATATAATACTATTTTTCCTCCTCATATGATAATATATTATGATTATATTAATATACTCACACTAACCATTTTTTGTTATAGTAAATGGTGGGATCTATCAGTCACCAAAGATAAAACAGATGTGGAGGAAAATGTGGTGGTTTATGAATAATAAACCGAATGAAACGGGTTCATAAATGAAAACTCTTGTTGTAATTCAGAAAAAACTATCTGGAGTCATTATTGACAATTTAACATTACTTATTTTTTATGCACCACATATGATAGTAACAAATCCCTTTATATGTTAACATATAATAAAAATGGTATGTATAGTAAATAACCTTTTTATCATGGATGTGGCATGAACCACCTTGAAAAAATCATTCAAAGGGACATGAAAATTTTATAGTTTTGTTAATGATGGCTATAGAGTACTAACATTCCATGGAAAAAGAAATTTTTCAGCAGATTATAGGATTGGGAAAGAAGTTATTTTTTAGGAAAAATTTGAATATCATAAATGTTTTGTGCTTGATTCTTATTAAAATAGATTTCATAAAATGTATTTTTGGGAATGTGATTAGAAATGACATAAAAATATATGTTTACCAATACCTAATTCCATTACAACTAATAATTAGGAAACTAACTTTGACTTATGAATGATATTGATAAATTATTTTCTCATGTTTTGAAATTATTTAATCTTAATAAATTATGATTGATTTTGTTCGTAGAATATAAGTATTAAAAAAAATGGAAAAAAATAGATAAATGATTATGAATAATTATCAACAATTAATATTTCCACATTTTAGTAATTGAAGAGTTATGTTGGATCTATGGAGGATGGTATTTTTAAATGTAGTTAGATTAGATTACATGTGAAAACATATAGTATGTATAACCCTTCAGTTTTTTTTGAAAAAATGAGGAATAATTATTTTTTCTATTGTAGATATAGTTATAAAATACCCTTATAGTTTTTATGATCCCTAAATTTCAGGGACTTACAGTTATTTACATTTTTATATGCAAAATTAAAGTCATGAGATAAACGTGAGGTCAAATTATGTTATAGTTTTCTGTAAGATTTTATCTCATGTAGTGATTCTTATAATAATTATAAAATTTTATAAATAGGATAACCTGTAGAATGTATGACAACCCATCACATTTGATATGGTTACAGGAATCAGACCCAAAATTTCGGGGAAACATTTGTGCATCACCTACCACTGTCGTATGTGAAGTCCCCGGTGAGTATGAACTATTATCATTAGTAAAATGATTTTAAGTAATAATAATAAGTTGATTTTGGGACCTTATGTTTTATCAAATTGATATCCTTGGAATAGGAAAATGATTTGGTGATTATTTAATAAATGTTATTTTGGAATATGTTCTCCCTTTTGGGTACACAATATGCCTAAAAACTTGAATACTATGTGATTTTATTTGCGAAGAATTGTTTGAATTTTATTTTTGAAGAATAAATGTATTTATTATGTACATATGGAAATTTAGGTTATTATTTGAAATTATTATAATATCATGGAGAAAATTTTCGTTGGTTAATTAATGTTTTGGTATGAGACATTATTAGTGGTTAGTGTTATTTAAAGACATGAGTTAAAATTTATCTTGGAAAACTATGTGTTGAAATTCTTCAATGTTTGTAGTTTAAATATTAGTTTGATTATTTTGAGTAATTTTAATGTCTTTTGTTTGTTGAATGGAATATGATGATCATGGGTATTAATGAGGAATTTTTGAGATAAAAAGTAGTCCTCCTCTTTATAAAAGAGTATTATTTTTTGACGATTATCAGATCATGTTTTAATAATTTCGGTTTTGGCAAATTTATAAAGATGTGGAAAATATATAGTTCATATATTGTGGATTGTGTTATTCCCTAAGAGTTTATACTATTAATACAAGTATGAACATGTCTTCTGGAATTTTTAATTATTTGGGGAAAAGATAAGTGTGTGGTAGAAACTTATTAAATGATGAATACATACATGTCAATTAATTATTTTTCTTTATGTTCTTAGTTAATCTCAAAAATAAATTCCTAAATACTATAAAAAGGATCATAAAATAAAATAGATTTCTATTTACTTTTCATACTATGATATCAATGTCTTTCTAACAAATCAAAAGCTAGTGGTTTTATAGTTGTTAGGTTTCTCCAGGTCATGATTTCTATCACTTTTTATTAGAACAAGATGATTAGTTCTACTTCCATATCCATGTTTTATTAAATGGAATCCAATTATGTTTTATTTTGGGAGGCCTCTTTACATCACATTCAATTATTTTAAAGTGGTAGTTCAAATGATACTTTTTCTCATGTGGTATTCTCAATGATGTTACCTAATATACTAATAAAATTATGATGATGCAATTTCCAAAATGGGGGACTGATGTGATCTTTCAAGGATTCACTGTTTTATTTCACCATTATACAAATGTATTGAACTAGTATTGTATTGAAATTTACATTTATAATAACAAACATCAATCAATATTTGATTAAATTATTTTATGTTTAACACTATTAAAATAAAAAATGTTACTTTTTTTATTATATTTTATGTGGAGGTGATTTGGAGGACCCTTGAGGAATTCCAAGAGAAATGGGTCAATATGCACATGATCCAAGCACACCAGTGGACTAAAACACATTCTTCTACTAAAATGTTTATTCTAATAAGCATAAATTTTGAGGGATGGTCCAATATGTAATGGGATACATTACATATTAATGGGACCAAGACCAATTCATTATGTAAAAGTCCCTTAAAACCTGATCTTTCTAGGGAGTCATATCTGCTATAGTCAAAAGTATTGTCCAATATTTTATCAATATCACCAGTTGTGATTTTCCAAATGGATCTAGACATTCATTAGAGACAGTCATAGTGTGGGGATAAATATTTATAGTTTTTTCCAAAAGTAGATTTTGAATTCTAGTGTCTGATAACTATGATCCAAGTTGTTTTACACAATATGTGTGCTCAAATTCACCTTCCAATTTGACTATAAAAAAAACCATGGGAACCCTGTTTTCGATTTTGAACCAGAAGAAATGTGATTCCATTTTGGAGTCCCAAAGGATTACGACCACCAAATATTTTATGTTCTGGAGATAATTTTATATTTTTCTTTAACCCTTTTGACTTCCTCCCCTCCCATGGGTTTATAAACCCCTTGTGATCTCTTGGGGATGAACATGTTGAAAATCATGAGCATAATGTTGCAATATTTGAATGATATTTTTAATTATTGTTTTGTAGTATTATTTCTTCATCCTATATTTTTGATTTATTGAGTTAGGTTTTGGAACTTCTTTCTCAACTCATATGATCATACTTAGGGGTAACCATTTATGTGATGTTTTACACACCACTCGTCACATCTTCTTACCCCTTTCAATTGTAGTGTTTGTGTGGTTAATATTGTTCAATTTAAATAGCCTAAACACATTCATTGACATGCACATTAAAATCATGGTTACACAATGAAATAGAATACATAGCTGGATAGTTCATCGAGCTCGTTATGTGTTTCCTTGGTGAGTTTCGGTTATGAAGTCGAACAGAAATCACCCAATCATCGGTCGTATACATTTAATCATTGTGTGTTTTTGATTGAACCCTAAGAGGTACCCTATTATAAATTCAGAAAAATACTAGTTATAGTTGTTATAATATAGGCATTAAAATATCATAACCAAATATATTGAAGCAATGATGGATGAGCATCATGATATTTCACTAGGTTGATCCCGTTTATTTAATTTTGTTCAATTTTACGTAGTTTTATCACATCCATTTTTCTATTGTAATATTTCATCATCAAACCCCAAGTTGTAGAAAATCCCATCCCCATTCTAGATTCATAACCATAAGCCTATTTTTCAATTTATGATCTATGGATTAATCAAGAGACAACCTAGTGTTGCTGCTATACTGCAGAAATTATAGTAAAAACTAAACAACTAATTTGATGCATTTGACGCATTTCTCATCGCAATAAGATTTTGGCACCGTTACCTAGGATCGAAGATCATTTTTTTCATTTTTTATTTTAATTTATTTATTTTAATTCATAATTATTACTCCATTCATACCACACACCCTTTTGATTGTTTTTATTTAGTTTTTTTTTTAATTTTTGGTGGTTTTGTTGGTTATTTTTTTATCTCTATCTTTCTTCTTCATTTCCATCTCTCTCTCTAATTTTATATTATAAATATATTTTTTCATTCCTTCAATAATTTAATATATTTTATTATTTCATTCATATTCCATTAATTAAATGTTTAAATAAATAAATAAAAACAATAATTAATTAATTAATCAAACTTGATATCATTGTTGCATGAAAATATCTTGTAAAGAAACAAAACTTGAATTTGACCCTAAAATTAGAAAATCATCCAATTCAAAAATAATGATTTCTAGAAATTTCCACAAAGTAACTTTAAGGAACACATTTTTTTACCTCAAGTGGACATAAACCAATAAAAAAATGAATCCCATAGAACCCAAGAAATCATGGTGCAAATAATTGAACCTTAAAAAATCTAACCACCCTAAATGTGGAGTTCCAACCTGAATACATTTAATATCCTGAGGAAGCAGCCACCATTGAGTTGAGATCAAGCCTCACACACCTTCTTCATAAATTCCATGGTCTTCCTAGTGAGGACCCACATTAACAACTTATGGTGTTTCACCTTGTGTGCTCTACCATAAAACCCCAAAATGAATCTGAGTACGTAATTATGTTTAGGGAAATCCATTTCTCCCTTTAAGGTGTAGCCAAATAGTGGTTATACTATCTCCCTACCAAAATTTTTAGATTGAATGACCTAAGGAGACTCTTTTTAGATAATTTCATCCCTGCCTTTTGAACAACATCGATTAGGAATGAAATTTATGGAATTAGGTGATCACAAGGAGATATACAAAATCATTTCCTCAAGATGCCCCCCACTAAATTAGTGAACAACTGTTAATCCAATACGTCTATGAGGGACTTACTCTAAATGATCATGGAATGATAGATGTGTATGAAGTTGGTTCCCTTGTTGATAAAACTCTACCCACCGCTCATGACTAAATAGCCAAAATGGATAAAAAAGAACAACAATTTTGTACATGAGCAATTTCACCAACCCAACGAGTTCATGAGGTAAGTCATTAAGCACTAGAAAAAATGGTGGATAGAAAACATGATGATATTCATACCCTTCTATGTCAATTATATAAAGAACATGGAAACTAAAACTCATCATAAGTTCCATTATATTGTGGTATTTTTTCTGACAATAATCATTTTTTTAACCAGTGCCCACAATATCAATATTTATCCGAGTCTTTTGTTGTAGTTTTTTCATGGTGTCTATTCTAACATAAACCCCCTTTCAATAAAGAACCATTTAGGCCAAATCCAAACACTTTGAGGTAAACACAACCCAAATACCGATAGGGAGAAAACTGAATCTACCCCAAACATAATTAGTATCAACATGGGGAAGGTATGGAACCTTTTTATCCTTATCCTTTTAAAAAATAATCCCCTCTTCCAAAATATGAACCAAGAATTGAGGATATGGTGATGTAAAAGGAAACCCATAATATAAAAATCTAACAAATGACAAAATCATTTATTCAAGACCTGTGAACTAAATTGGGGAAATTGAAAAACACCATCAGTGAGGTTAAAGTGCATCGTTCTGGAAAAATATCATCACAAACCAGTTCCAATTTGATGGAAAAGGGTAATGTATGTGCAGTTACACATTGTAGTGGTAATGAAGTTATTCCTTCAACTGATTCTACACAAAAGGTATGTTCCCCTCTTGAAAAAACTCTTTATCCACACATTAAAGATTCCAATAAATAAAAACATAATGAAATGGTTCAACATATTATCATTAATGAATCAAATGAAGAATCCATTCATCTTCCATTTAACCCAAAGAATATCTAAATTTACTAAAAATTATTATAATGAGATTGATACTGAAATAATTTATACATTAAAAAATGTTCTAGTCAATATTCCCTTATTGGATGTATTCAAGAAAAATCCTCATTAGGCCAAATTTGATAAATAAATTTTCACCCATAGATGAAGGGTGAAGCAGAATGAGAGTGTCATCATGGGAGGAATGTCATGTCCTTGTGTAATCCAAAAATTACAACTAAGTTCATGGGTCTGGGAAAATTCACGAAACATTGTACCATAGGGGATACATTATTTTCACATGTTATGTCAGACTTAGGTGCTTATATTAATGTAATTACTCACTCCTTGTATAATTATCTACATTTTCATGAGCTTCAACCAATAGGATTTGTCGTGCAACATTCAAACTTGAGTAAAATGCATCCAATAAGAGTGATTGAGGACATGACCATCTTATACCTGGGAGTCCATTCCCCAAAATAGAAAATAAGATCATCAATGATCACAATGGAACTCTTTACATGATGTTTGGTGGAGAAATTGTATTTTTTTAACATCCTTGAGGCTGTGAATCACCCTAGTGAAGAGAACACCACACTTCTAATCTATTCAATCGAAGTTCTCTCAAACGATGCACACACACACACAATTAATTCCTCAACACGTACTCTGATTCATTTTCCACTTCATCACCCTTGATTTATTTGAGTTTTGATTCATGTTTTGAGTATTGTGTGGTTTCTAAAAGTGTAAATTTAGTGCATTAATTTATTAATGTGTTCATTATGAGGTACCCATGACGATCAAGGATTCTGAAAATCCCATTTCAATAGATTCTCTATCCTTAGACAATAATCATTAGTAGTTAGCCAGTTTCATGGACCTAACTCCCCTTAATCAACCTCCCTCAATCCAAAAACCAATAGTGTTGGAACATAATCCACATCATTATAATTTAAAATATTTGCATCTTGAGGGTATTAATCAATTTCACTTCATTATTACCAATAAACTCTCTCTGTAGATTGAATCCAAGCTCTTTGACCTTGTGAGCGAATGAAAAAAGGCGATATGATAGACATTGACAGATATTCCTAGGATTAGTCCGTAAATTTTTATGCACTATATACTTTGATATGAGGATGTTAAGGCTATAATAAAATATCATTTTTAATTTAATCCCACTCTCCAAGATGTGGAAAAAATTGTGTGGCTCTAAATTACTTACTATAGGGATCATTTATCCTATAACTGATAGTAGATGGGTTAGCTCAGTGAAAAATATTCCAAAATATTTGGAATAAAAATTGTGTCTAATGAGAGGAATTAATTTGTACCAATACATGTGAAAAATAGTTGGCAAGTATATATTGACTACCATCGACTAAATAAACCCACATGGAAGAACCATTTTCCTCTAACTTTCATTGAGCAAATGTATGATCATTTGGGTGGTAAGTTCCATTATATTTACTGTGATTGATATTCAGGTTATTTTAAATTCTATATATCACATAAGGATAAATAAAATAAAAATTTTTCTTTTCCATTTGGAAAATTATCATATAGAAGGATTCCTTTGGGTCTTTGAAATTATCCTTGTACATTTCAGCATTGTATGTTTAGTATCTTTTCAGAGTTCCATGAGAAAGGCATGGAAATTTTATATGGATGATTTCATGGTATATTGTTCATATTTTGATGACTGTTTTGAAGACATAGGTTTTTTCCTCTGTTTCTTCATTGAAAATGAGATTGTTTTAAATTGTGAGAAATTCCATTTAATGATTGACGGGTGGATTGTTCTTGGGAATATAATTTAAAATAAGGGAATCAAAGTTGATAAATAATAAATTTAACTAATTTTAACCATTAAATTTCTAAAATTTCTCCATTAGGGGCGATATTTCTTGGATCATGTTGGTGTTTTGCATCAATTAATTAATGAATTATGTATGATCACACTTCCCTTGTCCAAGTAATTAAAGAAGTATTCTGAGATTTTTTGATAAAAATTGTGTGGATGCTTTCAACTCACTAAAAATGATCCTTACATCACCTCTTATAATCCAACCTTCATGGCGGGATCTTCTATTTGATCTTATATTTGATGCATCTAACATTGCAGTTGGAGAAGTTTTATCACAAAGTGTTGAGAAGGCTCCCCATATAATTGTGTGTTCCTCATGTATCGATGACCCGGCCTAGAAAAACTACACAACCATTGAAAATGTACTTATTTCTATTTTGTATTCCATTAAAATTTTCATTCATATCCTATCATGGTTAAAAATCACGTTCTTATTTGATCATGATTCCCTTCGTATCCTCCTAAATAAGCCTAAATCCAAGATGCTCCTAATTACATCGAGGTTCCTCCTCCAAGAGATTGACCTTTAAAATCATGACAAGGGAGGGGAGGAAAATTTTGTAGCTAACCACATTAGTTCGATCCCCCCAATGGACCATCATGTTGACTCACCCCTCCCCATTGGCGAATTTTTCCCTTATGATAACCTTTGCGATGTTGTGGGCCATAACCCCTAGTATGAAGACATTGTGAAATTTATAGAAACATATTCGGTCCCCATTGATTTATGCACTCCACAATCTATGAGACTTCAGAATTATTGTAGATGTTACCGTTGGGATTACCCATGCTTGCGGGGAATTTTTAGTGACCATGTGGTTCTTCAGTGTGTCCCTGACCATGAGTTCACCTCTTTTTAGACCTTCTTCCACACGTTAGCCCGTGGGGGGAACATTGGTTCTCAACGTACATTTTCAAATTTTTTGGAGTCATGACTTTATTGGAAAAAATATTATAGGGATGACCATGGATTTTTCACGTCGTGTAATAGTTTTCCATTCATATGGAATATTTCCAGGAGGAATGAAAATTCCAAAATCCCATGTTATTCTGTGAAATTTTTTATGCATTGGGAATTTATATCATTGGGCCTTTCCAAATTCAGATGCCTTTTTTAACATATTATTATATATTGACTCTGTATATAAATAGGTGGAAGAAAATCCTACCAAGACCGATGACTCTTGAGTGGATATTGATTATGTGTGGTCTCAAATTGTTCGTATCTTTGGATTGTTGAGATTCATAATTAGTGATCAAGGTTCACATATTTTCAATCAAAACTGGAAATATTTACTTTCTAAGTATGGGTATGATCATAATGATTCAACTACATATCACCCCCAAACTAACAGACATGAAAAAATTATGAATAGAGAAATTAATATAATCATGGAAAAACCGGTACAACCAGACATGAATGATTAGAGTTTGTGCTTGGATGATGCACTTTGGGCATACTGTATAGCTTTGAAAACATTTATAGGAATATCAACATATAAGATTGTTTTTAGAATGGCTTATCACATCTAGTAGAGGTAGAGAAAAATGCATATTGGGATGTTAAACAATGTAATAGGGAAATTTCAGATGTAGGTGAGCATAGGAAGAAGAAGATTCAATAATTAGAAGAAATTTGATTTGATGCATATGCAAACTCTCAGATATATAAAGTGAGGTCAAAGCATATCTAGGATAGCATGATTATTCTGTGGTAGTACCATATTGGTGAGAAGGTCCTCATGTACAATTTCAGGCTAATGATCTACCCAGGTAAGATTCATTCTAGATGGCTTGGTCCTTATATTGATATAGATGTTTACACATTTGGTGGTATAAAGTTTTTTCAGGAGAAGAGTTGAAAATATATTACTATCAATGTGATGGGAATGGAAAATATCTATAATGAGTTTTATAAGTATCTTCTATAAGAAATACAATAGATAAATTCCACATATAACACCAATTAATAGGCTGCCTCTTCTCCCTTCCATTATTTGTTTTTTATTTATTTGAAATAAATTCATTGAGGACAATGTACTTTTTAGCCCTAGGGGAGGGGGACATGCCATAGTTATAATAAACTATTTTAAAGAAACACAAAAATTTATTTTCATTTTTTATTTATTTTTCCATTTTTTTGTGTTTGTAGATAAAAAATGATCTTAAAATGAATGTCCACAATCATTTCTGAATCTGGTGCCTCATTAGCACTTACCAATATTTAAATCCCTTACCCGAGAGACATTATGAACCCTTTATTTCGCATTCAACTATTTAATCACTTTCCTGAGATTCTCATGTCATGTAGGGAAATTTTAACTTGCCTTGATTATATTTGAAGCAATAAAATTCATGTATGGTCATTCATGATAGATTCAATTGTTCATTGAAAATCACTTTGTACAATTATCCTCGATTTTTTTCCTCCTTTACATTTTAACATTATTAATCCTTATAGGCCAAGAAATTCCTATTAGGTAGCCACATTACCATTTAATTTATCACTACCTACCCTTCACTTGTGTATATTTTTGTTTTATATTTAGAAAGTGTGTGAGATAGGGTGATTCCATGGGAATTATGGGATTATAATCATTGTCAGGGGTATATATAAAGGGTGACAACATTTTTCATTGTATATGGGTTGACAATCCGTATTAAATCATTTTTTTATACATGTTTCCCTCTTTATATCCAAAAAAATATACATTATGAAAAATATAGTTATGTACATTTTAAAAAATTAGAACAAACTGAAAAAATGGAGAAAAGAAGATGTTTACTCATTATTATTCAATTCTTGGTTGTGACCAACAGAAATGGACCATTGATAGTGTGATTTGGAGGTGATACACTTTGTGATGGGTTTAGTGTCTATATTCATTGTCAAAATTTAATGATTTTTGACATGTTTTATACATAAGATATTAAATAATCCTCTTATGCGTCATATTTTTAAACATTAAATCATTGAAACCATTGAACCTAAGAAAAAACTATATGAAGTCCTATTAAGTACCACAATAGTTTCTGCATGTAGAGAACTTATAATCTAGTAAAGCATATTGTAAGATCACATGAAATATCAAAAACGAGAAAAACTCCACATTCATATTTTCCTTCTATGAATAGGAATAATTTATATGTGAGGTACGGTGGGACATGTTGCATGGGTGAACAAATGAAAATTAACATATTTCAATGTGAGAAAAGAAAAATGATAGGAAAAGCGATTCCAAAAACGAGACACGATGAATTTAATTTTAAATGAATCCTATATATTTTCACACCTTTTATTTAGTAATGGGACAAGATTATGATATTATACTTCTCCCAATAGTGCAAATGTTTAGTTGTGGGGTGTGATCCTTCTACAATTCACTGTTTTATTTTAAACATATACAAATGAATTAAACTGGTTTTGTATAGAAAATCACAAGTACCATAAATAACCTCACTCCATGTTTGATTCAATAATTTTGAGTTTACAACTTTTAGAAAAAGAAATTTATCTTTTTTTATAATTATATTTTAGGTGGAGGTGATTGGGGGGACCCATGATGATGTCCGAACAAATGGTCCAATCATCACATGATATAAGCACACCAGTTAACTAAAACGCATGTTGCTACAAAACCATGTATTCCAATGGGCGGATATTTGGTGAGATGGTCCAAAATTTAATCAGTTACATTTCATATGAAGGACTCCAAGCTCCATTAATCCTATAAAATTCACATACAAACTGATCTGTCCAGAGAATTAAATCTACACAAGTTAAAAGTGTTGTTCTATATTTTATCAATATCTCTTTCTGTGAGTGTAAAAATGGATCCATGATTTCTGTATATATAGTACTTCAATAGGGATATATCATTATAGTATTTTCAAATGGGGGATTATACTTTACAGTGTCTGAAAACTACTATACAGGTGTTTTTACACAATCTCAGTACTCAAAACCACAGTCTGATTTTCCCATTAAAGAACACATTGGGCACCCTTTTTTAGATTTCGAACCATAGGAATGGTGCTACCATTTTGGAGTCCCATAGGAGTTTACAAACCAATATTTTATGTTCTATAGTCCATTGGTTGTTCTACATCCACCTATTTTTCTTTCTCTCCTACCATGGGTTTCTAAACCCCTTGTGATCACCAGGGGAGGAAAATGTTAGAAATATCGCGCCCAATGTTGCAATATTTTAATGGTATTTTTAATTACTGGTTTGTATGTTTTTGTTTTATTATAATATATTTTTATTTAATTGAGTTATGTACTCTTCTATAATTCTTTACATATATGATCATGCTTGGTTTACCCATTCATTCATTGTTTTACACACCATTCAATAATTTTTTCCCACTTTCAATTGTAGTGTTTGTGTGGTTCATATTGTTCAACTGAACTCACATAAAAACTGTCATGGAAATTTAATTTAAATTCATGATAACATATTAAAATAAAATACTAACATGGACAACGCATCGGGTTCTTCATGTGTTTCATTGGCGAGTTTTAGTTATGAAGTCGAACACAAATCACCCAATCATCGGTGGTATCCAGTGAAATATTTTGTTTTTTCAACCAAACTAAAGAAGGTATCATAGTATAGACTCAATTAAATCATAGTTATAGGGTATAAAAATCAGGTATTAAATGATCATAACACTATCTCTTGAAGCGATGAAGGATGAGCATCATGATATTTCCCTAGGCTGGTCACATTTAATTAATTTTGTTCATTTCTACTTGGTTTTGCTGCTTATAATTTTCTACTGTATTCTTTAATAATCATACAACATGTATTACTAAATACCATTACCATTATATTTTTATAATCAGAACCCGCTTTTTTAATTTGTGATTTTAGGCTCAGTCAAGAGATGACCTAGTTTTTCTACTATAGTCCAGAAATTCTTGGAAAAACTAAACAACAAATTTGATGCACTCGACAACGCGATCATGATGTAAAATCCTAGTTATTTATAGAACAATATATTTAGATATTTTTTAATATTTTTGAATAATATTTTAATTTTACATTAAAGGGTACAATTTTTCTAATAGCGTACTCGAAACGCAACAATGATTTTCTCTGAAATATTATGTGGCACAGAACATTGAATTATACTTATAAATAATACAATAATATTATTTATATTATAAATGGTAATTAACTCTCAGTAATTTTTTTAATGAGAATGAAAAAAACTAATTAAAATATGAATAGATATTTTTTTTATATTTTATTACATTTATCCAAAATAATTTTATGGCTTAAAATTAGAATGAATCCAATTTTATGCATTAAATACTCTAATATATTTAAAAATATTTTTACAACCTTTTAATAGGGAAACCTTTTAAATTATAATTGTTTTAACTTTTATATGATATATTTAAAAAAAATATTATTTAGTGTATAGATTAAAAAATTTATTTTTGTTGATATTTTTTACTTTTTCTATAAACTTCATTATTTTAATTAATAGAAAAAAAATTCAGTTTTTTTAATAAAAAATAATTTTAATCTAATTAATTTATATCATTAGATTATAATTTTAATTGGTTTTAATGTGAGATTAGTTTAGGTTTCTATCATTTAATCCCATATTGAAATTGGATGTAATTTCACATTTCAATTGTATATGTACACATATCAATTTTTTGATAGATTTTACTTTTTAATATCGGCATTTTGTTTTTGACAATAGGTATTAATTTTTTATTAATTACTACAATTTATGTGTTTTTAGTTATTAATAATTTATTATATATTTGAAATCATAATGTCCAAACATTGTAAATTGGAACATTTTAATTTTGAAACTATTAATAGTAACATTGAATATTATTTTTATTAACCACGGTTAAAGAGTGAATTTCGTAAATGAGGGTCAAAATAATATTACAATAATGTAAAAAACACTAACACATGTCATAATCATAATGGATGAGTCATGGGTGACCATAAAAATCAATAGTCCAAATATATCTCATTTTGGAGCCACATGGTAATAAAAATTTTATTTTATAATAATTATTTTAATGTAAAGTGAAATATAACACAAACATGTCTCTTTTTAATTTAAAAATTTATGGATGTGTTTTATAATTGATATATTTTCAAATAAATATTAATTAGAAATATAAAATTATTTCCTACATCATGGTAATTTGTTTATAATTTTTCTAAATTAAAAAAATAAATTTATCTATGACACAATGATGATGTAGTGATTATCAAATTAATTATGATTCAAAAATATGATATCACTGAATACTGTCAAAATTAACATAAATTTTTTTAAAAAATAAATAATATTTTATTAAATGATATAATAGTCTTAACAGTATATTATTTGGAAAATAAAATTATGTACTGTTACAAATGTTATTAACGATCAACTTTTTTTCTATAGTCCATTTATATAAATTAGTAAACATATATTGTGAAAATACATGTTGACATTGTAAAAGTTAATGTTTTCAACTGTGGGTCAATGGTAAAGAATAAGTTTAATTTTGTCACCTAAAATTTTCAAAAAAATATTTTTTGAGAGGATTGAGACTCATCCCGATCATACCCTCGAAATATTTCACTTTGGAGTAGTTATAATTCAATAATCAATTTATTAGAAATACAATTTCATGAATTTCTAAAATGGCCCCTCCACCCTCTTATAAAATTCCACCACCTCTACCCATATACTCACCAACCTAAATCCCATTGGCTTATCAAATTTTATTAAAATAATATCCCAATATCCCTAACATCCTTCCAAAATCCGTAACTTTTTCATAAGGAAATCCATGTAGTTACTTTGGCTCAAATCAAAAAGAGTTACCTGATTTAGAGTTAGCATCTTCTCCCAAGCTCCTTTCTATGATTTTTCTTCTCCACTAACAATGCTATTATTATTAATTGATTACACTACAAAACCAGTATCATCAATATACTATGGTGTTGTTTTGATAAATATCTTAACTAAACTTACACACAACACCGTCTAATTGATACAAACATAGTGTTTCTATATACAGCGAACTACTTCCTCACAAAACGATGATTATTTTTATTTTATCCTACCACCTATAATGGTTGAAATTGTAATGGAACTATATTTATATATGATTTATAATATATTTATATTTCTTCAAATCTTATTTAATTTTTAATTACAATAATCCATTACGCTTCCCATAATGTCTAAAAATGATAATTTCATATGAGAAAATGTGGACTACCGCCCCCTCAATGTTATATGACAAGTTCATTCCAAACATGGAACATATAAAGGATGTTGTTAATGAAATTATGTAACATATATAAAATATATATTACGTGGTAATTAAAATATACATGTATATCTTTTAGTTTTCATTCCCTTAATATAAAAATTATATGAAAGTAGAATTCATGCATATGTACGACCTACCGTATCCATGAATAGTGTGTTTCATTTATTATCTACAGGTAATATAGACATATTAAATACATATATTAAATATATATATTATATTTAAAATCATGAATTATAATATTATCTAGATGATGTGTTTTTGACTACCTGTACAAGTTACATCAAAACAAATTCATTTTTTGACTCATGTACCAAGCATCGGAAAAACGTCTAATATATACTCTAATAAATAACTAGTTTTATAATATGGTAATAATTGATATAGAATAAATGATAAAATTAACAAAGGTTCCAATTAAAGTATAAATTAACTGATGTAAATTATTTAGGAAATTAAATAACCAATGAGACAAGCTAGGATCAAGGTATGTGAAATCATAACATAAACTCCATTGATTGAGTTATATATCCTTCTCATTTGTTTTTTTATAAGAATATGTGTGAATGACCTCTGATTGTTTGACACTAAATATCCATTTATATTGAGTGTATTAAGATATTTCACACATAATTATGTCATTGATTTATCCTTAACAAATTATATGATCTTTATAATGGGTTCATCTCAATATCCATTCATTGAGGTATATTTTAATGTATACACAACATTATTTTATACAATGTAACTTAAACCCATTAGAAATTTAATTTCTTTAAAAGAAAAAAATTTTTACTATGTTTTTAAATGAATGATAAAACATGAATGTTTTTAATTTATACGACAACAACAAATCATCTATCAATGTAACCATTATAGGATATATTGCTTCCTATATAATCCATAATGTTTTTAAAATGAAATAAATACCTTATTATATTTTTACCTTTTTTGGTTTAGAAAATGGTTTTGAATGTGGACATTATATTTCAAAATATTAAAATGATCTATTATGTTGGAAAATGATATTTTATGAGTGAAATTTTTATAATTGCAATATTTTATCTGTTGTGATTATATAATGGTACGTGGACATTTGACTCGTGGTAACATGATAATCCAAAGTTGGGTGGTTACATGATAAACCAAAAAGGGTTGGTTAGATGATAAACTAAGGATGAGTGGTTATGTTATAACATCCAATTCATTTGTTATGGAAGCCATCCATATAGCTTTTCCATTTGATGATATATGTAGAATTAAACCATATAGTAATTCCATATATGTATTTTTATGTCCCATGTTACCTTTGTATATTATACATTTCATTTTATGAAATTTATTGTATTATTTTTGTTACATAAAGTGTATGAAAAGATATTATATTCAGTGAAGGGATTTTTCTACATCTTAATGGTGAAATTTATTATGTTATGACAATGTAGTCATGGTTTTCATGTTATCCAAGACTAATAGTTTACCTACGTTGTCTGTGAATTACATATATTTTTATGCTCATACCACATTTTGGAGAGTTTTTTAAATTACTTAAAGGAGAAAAGAATCAATGATGGGCCAAAGAATAAAATATTCTGAAAAAAATGAAACAATACGATGTTTATTTTTAAATATTTTTTGTTTAATGATAAAATTGATAGTGATTAGATGTGTCTACATGTAATATTATTTTTATATGTATGTGTTATGGCTTAATTATCCAAAACTCTAAACCTAATAAAGATCCTCGAAGTGAATTAATATCAATTGTTACCATATCTCCTGATTATGTAAATTTTAAGGATTGGGCATGAAAGTAAACTTATATCACCTTGGAAGATCAATTGTAATGGATATTAAAATATTTGACTTGATGATTTTAGAAGGTTATTAGGAAATTTGGTTATCACGCACATGCCTGGGTTACTCTTTTTCAAAACACTATATCATATGGAAGAATAAAATTTGATTTGACATAAATTAAAATAATAAAAAACTATAATGGAATTATGTTTACCAATAGACAAATAGATTTATTACTTAAAATTTATATTATGTGACACCATGTTTATGTAGCGAGGAATCGTCAATTTAATGGTGTGGTTATGTGGAGAAATAAGATCATTAAAAACATGGCTAGATGATTCTTACCTAAAAGACCGTACATGTAAAAAAAATTATGGCATTAAAACATTCATCAACCAATATTACTAATATTTAATTTTTCTATCTATGTGTTGTAAAGAAACTATATGTTCAATAGAGAGGAATTAATCCAACATTTATGTTCTTTCAAATCATTGGATGCTAGATTTATATTAACAATAAGGATAATACAAGTTTTTTTCAATATCAAAGACATGAATTATTATTTTAGGGCTACATATAAAAAGTAATAGAAAAAATATTTATAAGCTGGGTATAAAGTTATATTGATAGAAATGATGTCAATACAGTCAAGATATAGAAAATTCGATATAAAACCATTTATAAGTATTATAAGCACACTTATTATGAGTTGAGTAGGTTAGGGTCAGTTCTTGTTCTTCAGGAATATTCAAATTCTAATACAAATGATGAATATGATAAATTTATACATCTACATTTAAAAAACCCATTCATCTGAATTTAAATGAAATAATATAATAACTATCATATAACAGCACTACAGATAAATATAATAACAACTTTAAAAAAATATTTCATATCATAGGTGTATAAATGATGATAAAATTTTTTGAAATAAAATAATTTCATATAAAAATAAAGAACAATGATAAAAGGGTGATTCATTTTTGGATTATAGAATGTAATGTCCTTATGACCAAAGGGGAAATCCATAAAAAGTTTAATGAATGAAATGGGATGATTTAAAATAATTAATGAACAGTATGCCTATGAAAATACATAAACAATGGAATTTATAATGATGAATCATTTAACCAATTGAAATTTTAAAGGCAATTCAATTATTATTGGAAACAACTTTAAAAAGGAAATTCAATGGTCTCCAAATAATAGACATGAAGGTATTTAAAAATATAGTAATGGAATAATACATTTACATATTAACACTAATAGTTTTCTTATCCATGAAAAAAAATTGTTTATAGGTTAATAAAATATGTTTATGTGTTTAATAAGGTACCAGATGTATTGTATTGTTGTCTTGATAAATACTTGAGGAAGCTCAAAATCCAACATAGAGGGGTTGATTAATGTCTCTATAACAAACATTGTGAGTCATTAATGTATAATGGTGCTAGTTTATATTTATGAAAAAAATTATAGTGGATAAAATGTATAGTCGTGAGAAAAATTTTCAAAGCCTGTGTTGGGATTGTTCAAAATGAAAATAAATAAAAAGATGATGTTTTAATTATTTTTTATGAGAAAAAATAATGACAAAGAATTCATATATCTCAATATATATATTTCAAAAAGGGTTTTAGTATATTTCATATGGATGATTACATGGAAATGAAAATCATTTTTATTATCAAAATTAAATTATAAATGGATGATTAATGATAATATGTCGATGAAATAATATATTAAAAAATCATTGGTATTTTATTAAACCTAATAAATAAAAAATATTTATTTTAATATTTTAAAAATTACATGTGGTATTATATCAATGTAATTACAATAATATCTATATTCTTTTAATGAATATAATATTATTAAATATCATCAACATAATGAATTTTGCATGTTGTAAAAGGATATATCTGAATATGAATTATTGAACTAAATAGGAATTTATTGATATGTATTATTATATGATATGAATTAAATATCATATGGTTATTTATGTCATAGTACAATATGAATTTCATGAATTTTAATGAAAAAATAATATATTTCACTGAGTAATACAAAAGTCAAAAATATATAAGTAACGATTTCTTGAACAAAATTAATGTGGATAAATCATCATATTGAAGAAATTAGTGGTGAAATTAAATATATAATTCGATTTAATTTTGAAATATCATAAATCATAAAACATATAAAAATTTCTATACATTTCTCATGGATGGATAATAATGAATTAATATCAATTTTTCAAGGAAAATTCATTCATATGATAATGATACTAGTGTATGTTCCCATTAAACATAAAGTCAAAGAAATATAAGGTGTAACCCAAATAATAATTTTATTGATATTAACTAGATCGAACTACCTAATTGAAACCCTAAGAATAAGATGTGTGGATGCGGAACCCCCACTCCCCATGGTATATTGGGGATTCTTAATTTGTTGATATAGGTTCTTCCACCTATGTCAAATTGAAACAAGTGATATTTTGGTTTAATAAAAAGAGGGGACATATATAGGATGATTTTTATTAAATGGATAATGATATCCCAAGAAGATCCTAGGGGTTCATAGAAACATGTGGGGTTCTATAAGTCACTGAAATACAAAATATATAATGTTCTAGAAAACGTATCATTATAGGATAATTTTTGGGTTTACGATGCCCTATGTTTAAAATGTGTTGTTTATTATATGGTATTTCCATGTGTTATAAACATATAAATTAAATTATATATATATTAAAAAATTTGAATTGGATTTCAAGAATAATTAGTTTAGTGGATACTTCATCTACTGGTTTTGATAATGAAGTGACACATCAATGAAATTTTCATTATTACCTTGTTTCTCACACTATGAATGACTCAGTTTGTCCTAGAGTACATGTTGTGTATGTATATGATCAATATAATGAGTAAAAATGATAGATTTTTTTTCAGTACACAGATTATGATTATTTTTATAACATCAAAGGAATTTATTTGAATTATTTTGTTAATTAATGAAACCCAAATGGTGTTATTTATGGTAATTATTCCCTATAGATATTGTTCCTCAATCTTTTTTAGTGATTATTAATAAAAAAAATGTTGATTAAATATTTTGGAAGGTGATTTTATTTGGATGTAATTAACATGTTTGGGGTGGAATTATTATCTAGTAAACATTCATAAAATTGTAAATTCATGGAATCTTAATGTATGTTCATAAATGGTGGAAAATGAGATCAATTATACAGTTATAATGTTATGTCTAGAAGGCCACAAATATAGTATTTCACTACAAGGAAAAATATATTATTCTCTCATAAGGGGGATACATTACATATTAATTTGATTGATATTTTTATCTATCTTGAAGGAGAACATTTATATCATGATTCTTTTAGATTCATTATGTTATCTACTTTTTGTAATGAGATTCAATAATTAAGAAGATGAATTTATGTATATGGAATTACATTAATCATAATTTGATTAATTATATTATATATTTTTACATAAAATGGATCGATATTAACTTATTTATTATAAAATAAAATATCATTGTATAAGATCATCATCAAATACGTTCATGTATGTATAAATCTTTCCATGATGTAAAATCAGGGAATGTGGGTTTTCAAGAAGTAAATAATCTATGTGGAAGATTAGTTATGAACATTTTCAAATTAGGAACCCATGAGGTTGAATCACATAGTGTATCTTGTGACATCTATGTTGAGTCATATATTTGGATTATGATCACTATGTGTTGTTTTCTAAAATCTTTGAGTGTGCATATAATCTTAGATTTTGAAACAAATCATCCTAGGATGATTATTTTCAATGTTTGTTTTTACAAAACAATGTTCATGAAGTACTTTTTTTATGAAGAATGAGTTTTAAATAATATGAAATTATTGTTAATTTGGATTTCAATTCACGTGTAAAATAATAAACCTTTAGAAAACATTGATATATATATTATCCTAGTCTTGATTTTTCATAGTAATGGATGATTATTCTATTGGAGGATCGTGATCACATTAGTTGAGGGAGAAACGAGTTATAATATGATAATAGTATTATAATAAGGGGTATATTAAATTTTGTCTAAAAATTACACCAATTAAAATCTAATATGAATTTGATATATTGTATCATTGATTATTTTTTCTCTATAGAATAACGCAATTATTGTCAATCAAATAAATTTTTTTTCTCATTCATATATCCATTTTTATATGTCTATATATATTATCAAAAAAATATTAGAGAATATATTTTTACTAAATAATTACTATGATAAAATTTGGGAAATTTATAAATATATTATTTTAATTTACCACTCTCTTTGGTTATTAGTTAATTTTGCGCCAATAACACACCTGTCCTAGACAATTCTGAGAAACTCACTAGAAAATATTCAAATAATAGAACAAAATACAAACATGATGATGATGAAATAATATTTTGTGCTTTATAATTTTATCTAAATTTTATTGTAGTTCACAACAATATCATTTCTAAATTTGATATATGTGTAAATAATCATGTTGTTAAAGCTACCATTAATTATATATAGTCTCTATTAAAAAAATTTACTTACACTAAAAGTTAATTTTAAGTGTATTTTACCATATCTATTTAATAGAATATCATAGCCAATTGATTAGTCTTCATTATAATCCTAGATTCATAGTCAAACAACCATTTGATCAACCTTTAAACTATATCCTACAACAACTCAGAGCTTTAAAATTGTAGACTCTATATATCTCTACATATAGTCACTAGATTTTTTTATAACCCATCATCTATTTAGTCCAGACCATTTTTATAAAAATATAGATAATCACAGTTTTCTAGAAAACATACATATATGCTAAATTCCTCAACATCACCATCAAAACATTTCAAATTTATCTACATGATATTACACTTTTAATAATCATAACCAGGAAATTTGAATAGAGGATAAAATATCAAAACACTCTAACATATTACAAAATTTCAATTAAATACTTGGGTCTTTGGAACATAAATCCAAAAGTCAATATTCTTACTCTTGCATTAATTTCTATCCCCCATTATTCATTCACCCATGTCCTATTCAGGAATTGATATAACACATTCATTAATGATCTATAATTATCATGGAAATGTAAATAATGTTTTTTTTCACAGCTATAGTTTATAACTATAGAATCATTTCACTACGTGAATTCTAGATGATAAAATATTTTATGTTAGTGTATTTTGTACCTACATGACTAATAACATCCCAATAATGGGGAATGGAACATTGATTGTCACTGAATAACATTCCTTCCTTATTGACTATTATTAGCTACATAACCATTCCCACTAACTAAAGTATCTCATTTTTTACATTACTAATTACAATATAATTTACTTCCTCCTTAGACAAGGTAACCACATTATATATTGAACGTAAACAATTTACCATTATTCTGCTAATTCCACATTAAAATCTTATCTTTCTCTATTATGTATTTAAATACCATATACAATTATCTTCTATGAATCATTGAAATGTGTTTTCGTCCATAAATTTACTGTTTCCACATTTGTTCCCTTCATTTATCGAATGATCCACTATATAGTATCTCAATGATACCATTTACAGTTTTACAAAAATTGGATTACTAATCCTACCATAATTGTTATGTATATATATGGAAAAAATTCATTAAAAATTAAATATTTGTAAAACTAAAAAATTTAGGGAATTAGAATCATAATATGCCTTATCCACTGATAGTCCATCATGTTCCGTGGATAACATTATGTTTCTTATAATTTGTTTATAAATAGGATTAAAAGTGGTCATTCTAGATATTTTTTCTGATATTTGGGTTATTTGAATTTATAGGGTTATAGTAACATATCTTATTTTGAATGAAAATTAATTTATTTCGTTAAATAAAACCCATTTTAGGGTATAGGGGGAATTCAAATATAGAAATTTGGGTATAACCTTGAAAGAGTCACATAGACAAGGAAGAAAATTACATATAAATCCCAAGCCTAGAGACTTGACGATGCGATCTGCCCCTCACCCCGAAGTCCTGACCACCCCACCACCAACGGTGGTGCTAGGGGGAACCAAAATATACTTTAAAGACATTATAAAAATTAGGATCTAGTGATATAAATTCCCAAGATCAGAACAACACACACTACATGAGGAAATTCACTCCCTATATCAATTAAATTATATCCATCTTCAACTTTTCATCGCTGCTCAACTAATTATATCATGAAAATATGTATGGGCCTAGAACCAATGAAATAAACCAAAAACCTTAATTTATCCAATTATAAATAGCAATGGTATAGTGAAAACTCTTTTCCTGAACCTCATATGGGATAAATATTCTTTCTATTTATTGGATCTGATTCCACAGAATTCATGAGTTTATCCTCTTTTTCCATAAATGTTATCCTTCAATCAGAAAACCCAATTCATCATTGTTGATTATATATATATATATAGTCAACTCTAATGATTCTTTTAACATTATATATTTTATTCAAACCATCATTATTGAACCACCAAATTTTGATTCCCTTTGTATATTTTCCTATTTATAATATTAAAGCTCCCCTAAATCATTGTTTAGAATGATGATTAAATAAAATCCATATATCTGTACTAGATGACTAACTCTAAAATATCTATACTCTGATTGAGATAAATTACATTCTATCTTTTCTATTACATATTCTCTAATATAATTTTTTTTAATTTTTTAATTTATCAGTCGATATTTGTTAGAAAATAATAATTTTTTTCATATCTGAAACTCAATACACATTCATTAATATGAGATGAAATCTAGTGTCATGTGAACATAAAATATATCATAACATTCACCATTATCCACTCAATCATTATAATTTGTCTACCTTCACTGCATTTTTTACGTATATATGATTTGGTGCTTTTATTGGATTTTCTCAATGATGATATCCTTTTTAATTTTAATGACTTTATTTCTATTATCATCCAATTTTCAAAAGAACATTCCATAATTTATATATCCCATAAGGAAAAATTCATTGGTAATTTTCTCCAAAATTTCTCAATCATTTACATTAAAAATATGGTAAAATAATACTTAAAACACATTTAGGTTCTAATCCCCCAAATTTATAGTAGACCTACCCGCTTATAGTCGACATTATCCTAATGCATCTAATAGAATTTTGTTGGATATGAATGAAGTAGTGTGGATTTCATCCACCCAAATGTCCATGAAATTTTTTGACCCCTCACACTTTCATATATAAATCATAGTTAATGTAAACATAACTTCATTTTATATATCATTTAACAATGGTTCTATAGGAACTATTCATTCATGCATTATCCATTTCTTTTAGAAAAAAAGTTCAAGAATATTATATTGATGTACTGAAAATATATTATGATATTAGGTACATATAATCTCGATGAATTTATAATAATACCATGTATTTCTATTTCAAATATTTAATTACAAATTTCATACATATGTGTAATGAAATACACCCCTATCCTCCCCATTGTATCATTGATGGAGAAGGAAATAAAAAGCAATAATCAACATGATAATTTTATGAATCCCACCATTTATATATATTTATAGATATCTATAGTTACTCTTTTTCATTATTTTCAATAAAATCATTTTTGGGTTTTATATTTTGTGGGATTGGGTGAAATTTTGAAATTTTTAATGGGATTTTTGATAGTTCATGGTTGGGACACTGTTCTCCCAAACCCTATTCCATTCGCCAAAAATCCATGAAACCCATGAAAGAGAGGGATTTCATTATAGGCTCAAGGTTTTTCAAATATTTATACCTATTAATAGTATCCATGAAACCACTGCTATATTGGATCATGGTTAGGGTGAAAGATTCAAAAAATATTCTTCCATTTGCAAGGAAACTGTTCGCATATGAGTTTATCCTTCAAAAATTAGAATAAAATTTCGCAAACCCCATTACTTTATCCTAATTCAATAATTTTTTACACTAAAATTTTTACCACATTTTATTAGGGTACAATAAATATTTCATGGAAATAGAACCTCCATTCATTATGAATCAAATCCTAGATTAAACATGTACACCTACCCTGATAATATATTATAACCTCATATGATTTAAATTCTTTATCTTTTTGATCTCATAGAATTTTAAGGGATTTCATCCATTATTGATGAATGTTCTATATATATGTCTTATAGATATTGATTCAATGATATATTTGTTGGATATATATCTCATTATTTTATGTTATATTGGTTATTCATCTTTAAATGTTGATTTATATAGGCAAACATCCATCAACGATCTTAATATATATTGTCTATGTTCAATTTTGATAGTCATGGATTCCTATTTCATGTATGATGTGTAAAATTTGAATTTTAAAATTTCAAAATTGAATCTTATTGTTGATTAAATTAATTCAATAAATAATATATAGATTCATTTAATTGATTTATTGATTTATCTTATCATTTAAAAATAAGTTGAATTTTAGAAAATTAATATTTAATAATTTTTTATTATTTAATTAATTAGACTAGATTATGTAATTGGTAAATTACATAATGGAATGTTATGATTATAGAATTTATGTTAAATAGGGATTGAATAACAGGTCAGTTAATTTTATTATGAATTAATTAATAAAGATAATTATGAGATTGTTGACTTAACCTTAATGGGAAAATCTACATTATTAAATAAATAATTAAAATGGTATAATAACTATTTAAACAAATTATTCCATGTGATTAATGTATTGTAACATGATTTATTCTGACTATTCAAATGTTATGTCCTGACGTGATGTTGTCATAAAATGATTAATATTGATTTATCATGAATGATGCGATATATGTGATATATGTATGATTCATTGATATACGATTGTGAGATAGGGACTGAGGTTCAAAATACCCAAAAGAGATAGTGTTTAGAGGCATTGGAAGAAGGATCCAAATACCCTTAAGAGACAGTGAATATCAAATAAAGTCCTGAAATCCAAATATAGATGTTTATTTGATGTGTGGGATAAGGATAGAGTATCCCAATACCCGCAATCTTTTTGAAACAACAGTATATTCCAATGAGATTCACATTATACTACAATTCCAAATGATCATAATGTGAAATAGAATGAAACATATAATTAATCCCATTTGTTATAGTTATTTTTTATTACCTATGTGATATAGCGGATAATTAAAAATTAATATAAGTAGATATTTAGTGTTATTGTGTCCTTAGAAGCAAGGAGTTAATGTGGTAAAATAATGAATTATGTAATTTGATAACTATTTAGTTAATGCATCACATATTATTAATTATACAACATGATACAAAATTATGGTTTACATTTTTTTAGTCATCGATGGTGGTTGTATAACGAGTTGTACTCACACATTACATGGGTTGCCTGATTGGTTCCTTTATAGACTTATTAATTTTTGGAAAATATTACAGAAAGGGTCATATGTAATATGTATGATATGGGATAGAGAATAGAGCATGTATGAGGGTACTAGACCTGATTCTGGACCCTCAAGAGATTTTTCAATGTATATAATTTTTTTTGAGTCTTGTATATTGACATTGAACATGTATTTGGCCTGACAAGTATACTATTAGTATTACATATAATACATACTGTTTTCCTAATCATATGATACTATTATTATGGTCATAATTTTATCATTTTGGAATTGTTTATTTATATTCATTGTTGTGATACATTATAAAATAGGTTATAGTCTCCCCATATTGATATATTATACCCTCTTATCTAATTAGCTACGTCTATCATATGGGGTGGTGTTATTGAGGTCATGTAATTGATAGGTTTTAGACCATGGTGTGTAGAACCTAGGTCATGATGTTATAAAGTTCCCTCAGTGGTGTATATTCTTTTGTATTTCTATTTGGGAATGAAAAATAGTATGCTAGGAAGATTCAGGCCATGAACATGATCATGTTCATAGGATTATCATCCCCATGTATATGGGGAAAAGAAACTACCTAGGGTTTTATTTCTATTTTTTATGTTTGTTTTTATTGTTGGATTTCATTTCACATTGGATTATGAACATGTTGTCTCATGTTATTTCATTCTATGAATTAATGAGATTTTACTTCTGGAATAATATACAATGATATTTTAGTATTCTTATATCATTATAGGAACTCATGATTATTATGTTGCATGGATCAAATTAGTGATGCATAAGGAAAAATGTTTTGAGTGTGGTGTTAAAATTGAAATGTTTTTACTTTCTTGTATAATTTATCTAAAAATGGTAAAAAAATAGAATTTAAATATTCTAAAATGATGAAAAATGTGATTAATTTTTTTACTAATTAAAAGCAGGAAAATAAAAATTTGTATACCCTAGTAAACCATGAACTATATTTAGAATTTTTAAGTGTAGAGGTGGTGTCTATGTATTGATTTTGTGGAAGAGAAGGGGTAGTGACTTGTTATTATGTTATGTAAATCCATGTTGTTATATGTTTTAATGTTGTGTGAAACTTCTTGAGATTTATGATTAATATTAAAGATATATTCCACCGTGAAGTATATTATTAGTAGAATGAAATGAAGATTGGGATTGAAATGATCCTCTGATAGTAGATCCCGAGGCACCAATAGTATAAGGTATATGATTTGGTGATTAGTTCTATGAGAACATTTCCTACTTTGTATTGTTTATAGAGAAATACCAAAAATATTTTTTGAAGAGGTTGTATATCCTATATTTGGAGTATCAGTTATAGTGCCCTCTATTATTCACCAGATAAGGTGTACTAGTGGTAGATGATCATTCGATTGACCCCATCCTGATTTTACATTAAAATTTACGGAATATATCTAATAAGTTGGTCATGTTGGCTACTAATATGTCATATGGATCAATGGATCACTTGTGGGATATCCAATATTATACTGGGAAAGAAGATGGTATGGTATGGTTTTACATTTTAGATAAGTTCATGTAACTCATTCATCTAAAGACACTATGATATGACAAAGAATTAGAGTTTATGTGGTTGAATTAGGGAGAATCTCGGTGATAGAGAATCTTTTCATATTAGTAACTTCCAGTACATTGCTCTAAAAATATAAGGGGATGATAAATATAAGGAATTTTGTTTCTAATACTATATTAAATGTGATATTTTGTCTCAATTTAGTATCATTAATTTGAATTTTTTTCTAAAGTGACGGATTATCCTATCATATCTGAGGGGAACCTAATTGAGGCTTCCAAGGGAGGATATTTGGATATTTTAGGAAAATTATGAGTTATGTCTTTTTGGGTAGGAATATTCAATATGATAATGTTGACCAATGATGGATAATGAATAGATTCCATGGACAAGGATTTTTTATTTATGACCATACTAGGGTTATTTTCCTCTAGTGTTGTAGTTTAGGCCCCATTAATAGTCATTATCTGAGACCACCTATATAGTGTCTATCATTCCATATGATGAGTCATATATATAGGTTCTCTAGGAAGTCACCGAATATTGGTAGAGACGAAGTAGCTTTGTAGAACTAGAATTTGTGAAGGGGATCATCTTCAATGTAATAGACAGATAGTTAATGTTCTACTGGCATGATGATTGCGGTAGTGAACATGGTTCATTGAGAGAAAAGTTCATATTATAGCAGTGTGGTGGAGCTCAGGGGACTCAGACAACATCATTCGGAAAAGAGGTAATATATTTCCTTGTATTTTAAACCACACATGAGGATATCAGGGATTGACCATAAAAAAGTAACATTCAATATTATTATAGATTTTATGTTATCCATCTCTTTATTTTATACTAGTTCCCCTAATTATTTTTTTCATAAATTTTTAATGGGATTATTTTGACAGTGCAGTTTGTGAGTGTTTTTTTGAGGAATGATACACAATTTGGGGTTCTATCAAGGGAAATCTATTTATGTCAGGTGTGTTCACAAGAGGATGGGAGTATCAATTTTATGTATTCTTTTCGTCCTTGATATTACATTCTTTAATGTAATTTTCGGTATGGATTTTTAGTAGCATACTAAGACCATGTAGAAGTTTACCACCTGGGAGGGACATTTACTTCTCTTAAGTGTGGTAATTAAATCTATATTGGATAGTGTGATATCCATGTTGGCCATATAGATAATGTTCTTTAATCGGTGGATCTCACTACTATGGGTTATTTTCTATTTCACTATGGTTATGATGTTAAGTATGGTGTTTTCCATCCCATTGTGTATAGATCTTGGGAGATGTTTATAATAGACTTATTAGGGATTCCACATGATAGAGTTGTTAAATTTACTAATAAGCTCATGCTGGGGGATGATCTATATTATATTCCAATATAAAGAATTGATACAATAGATAATTATGTGCATAAGACATATCTAGAATAGTTAATAGATAACAGGTTTATATGTTTGAATATATATCCTTGGGGTTCTCCAGTCCTATTGAAAAATAAGGATAAAAGTACATTATTATTGTGTGTTTACTACTGGAAGTTGAATGAAAGGACTATGATGAACTGATATACTATTTCATGTACCAACAATATATATAACCTGTTGATGGTGGAATTTGTTTTCTACATGTACAACTTGAGATCGTGGTACCATTAGTTGATAGTCCAAATATTTGACAAATAATGGATACGATTTTGAAGAAGATTTTCCCTTTTTAGTTGATCATGATTCCATTTTGGTTTAGGAATTCTCATGTAGTGTTTATATTCTTTACAAAAAGAATAATCTACACATACCTATATTAATTTGTGTTATTATTTATGTAGTCATATATTAATAAACCACGAATCAGGATGATCATTTCCAAAAACATAACATTTTCTAGATTATAATAAGATAGAATTTGTAATATGCCAGGATATTTATGTGTAAATTTTGGATTAATCAGTTGAATTTCGTGGTCCAATAATGTCAATGGAAGGTCTGTCTATAGACTGGAAGAAGGTTCACGAATTTTTTTATTGGGAGCATCCCAATAATGTATTTTTATCATTAGTTTTTTTAATTTTAGTATGGTTTTATTAGGGGTTCTTCCATAACATTTTTATGTGTTTTAGAAGTAAAAGTTTTTCACAAGGTTTTCAAGATTATTTTATATGTTTAAAAGGGAAATAGTTTTCATAATTCTTTTATTATTATATTAATTTCATTAAAGGAATACATTTTCAAAAAAAAATAAAGCCACATTTATATATTTTAATGGTATATTTTTTCCAATATTTTTTGAACCTTCTATTATATTTTTTTAATGAAATGTTTTTCAAGAAACCCATATATATTTCGATGTTTATATTATTTTAAAATTATTTGAAAAAAATACTCTACTTATAATATGAATTTTTATATATGAATGTATGTTTTCATTAGTAAATGGAATTTAAATTTATTTCAAAATTATTTTCCATCTATTATGACAACTATTGGAGTAATTCCTACCTTTCTTAAGAAGAATCCAAATGTTCTATTAATATTATATATATTAAAGGGGTATGTTTTTTTGGAATGATGTTTATGAAATAGATTTATCATTTTTCAGTTATTTAATTAAATAATACATTTCTCATTCACAGGTCAAATGTTTATGATATATGTTTTTCTTTTGTTATATGTATATGAGTCTATTTATCATTCATGTGTTATATGATTACTATCCCCACTTCATTTCACAGGATATTCAATGATGAAATTATTATGAAAAATGTCTCTTCTCCACAAGTTATTATATTTTAACATGTTTTTTATACAAATATTAATTCATGGGTTGTGATATAATGGTTTATGATCATGTTACACATGTATATATGATTTAATTGTGAGATCAATGGGACATATATCTCTATCCATCGTATTGGGTAATGATTTATATCTACTGATATATACTAATTTGTTATTGGTAGTGACCATTGAGTACTATAATGTCCTTGGGTGTGTACCATGATTACCAAGATGGTATGAGGATTGAAATAATACCACTAAAGTAGACATGGATGAAATTCATTAAATATTAATGGAGTAATTTTAAATTATTATGTTTCTTCTATATTTCCATTTATTATTAATATGTTACGCTTTCAAGGATTTTTTTTTTCATTATGATTCATGACTTGTGACCATATAATAAGTATTCTATGATACAATTTTACGATCTTATGAAATGTATTCAATGATATTATAATTTCATCATATTGTCATCCTACCGATATGTGCATGTTTATGCTTACATACCTTTCTTGTTTACCCATACTATGAATCTATTTTCATCCATTTTTATGTTAACTCAACTAGGTTATGAGGATATAAATTATATATGAGGTGTCTAATAATGGTTATAGTCATCAAGAACCTAGTGGGAGATAATTTATTTCAATTGTGATCCAGTGATTATATTCCTTTATATACAAAGGCATTATACTAATATTTCCATTTCTGAATTTTTTGTTTATTATATTAATTACATAAAAAAATTTTTTTGACAAAATTTATGTTCAGAATAGTTTGTATTAGAGAAATGTTTTACTTAACCTTTGGAATCTAGGATGTGAAAATTTAACTGATAACGATATAAAATGTCTATTGATTAGTATCAGGTCAATGAAATGTATACAAAAATGTATTTTAATCATTTTAAAAAATAGTGAGATCGGCTTCCATGAAATATATCCCAATCTAGATAATACATGTGGAGGTGTCTTTTGCACAGATGTATCGTGGAGTGACAACTCTGTCAAAGGGAATTGGGCCTGACTCAGCATAACCATGTACATGACAACGGGCCTTGAATAACTACTATTTGGAAACTATGGGGTGATATTATTTGGGAATTCAACAACTCTTTATGAACCATCATGAAGTATTTATAAATAATATTGATATAAATAACCAATGATAAACATAATTTTTCATATATTAATAAATGTGCCATAATTTAGACATCTTAAGTGGTTTATCATGATTATGTTGTTCTTCACTATGATAATTATTTATTACTAAATTATCATTGGTTTAAGTCAACTGTATTATCTAGAATGACCTCAGTTAACCTTGAATGTTATGCACAATTATTTTATGAGCATACAAATGGGATTATCATTGGATAGAATTATATTGTGATCATACCTAGTAATTTTTCATGGAACATGGCCATCAATTTGTACCATAGACAATATTTATACTCACTAATGAAGATATGGAAGTATTTATTTGAGATTTGGGGAAATGGAGACCATTTAAGTGATAATATTTAGTTACCTTTGTGTCAATTATGTGGAATGAATCACTAAATTATATTTCATAGAGTAACAAAAGGATGTTTTGACAGTGGAAAATATGTAAACAATGCTAGTAACTAAAAATTAAAAATTTAATGTTTCAGTTAATGAAATTGATTAAATTAATGGCCTCCCTAATACATCATCAAAAAATATCCAATAAATAAAATTTTGATTTCATGTACAATATATCATTAACATTTTTTCATTAATATTTTACAATTTTCATATAAACAATTAATTTAATTTGTATCCATATTTTAATTTTAATAATACGATTTAGTATAATCTTCAATTCATTTTCAAAGCCTCATAATTAAAAAAAATTAATTTTTTTTGAAAGGAATTTGAATTTTAACAAACAGTAAATGTACTAAATTAATTTTTTCCTTCAACACACAAATAATTGATTCATCCCTTACTTGTTTCCATGGTTCTTACCATATAATTCTTTTTAATTTTTAATTTTATATTTTTATATTTTAAGGAAATAAATTCAAAATTGAATTCTTATTTTTATCAAAAAATATTCCAATGAAATTTTAATTGAATTTTCATATAAAATAATACAATATGATGTTAATTTTTTTTATAAGGTATATGATTATATAATTCAAGTCATATTATAAATTTCGATATTTTATGAATATTAGGATTTTAATTTTATGAATCACATTTATTTAACAAAGGATATTCAATTATGAAATGATTAAATGCTTATGTTAGTTGTTTTCATTCCATGTATTTTGTTATAATAATATAATGAAGATTTATCAAATTTTACACACATGAATTATTTTTATTATATGAAGGTGGTGCCAGTAATATATATCCATATGATAATTTTGGAAAATATTTATATCTATTAATATAATTACATGAAAGGAGTTGATGTTATCAAAATTACTTGGGAAACATGAGGGAATTTGTGATACAATGTGGAAATTAATTTGTGATTCATAATTTATTTAAATATAGATATAATGTGTTGATTCTTAAAACAATAGGATTTAATGGTATTAGTAATTAATGTGGATGTATTAAATGGTATATATCCTTGTAATTGTTACCTACTTTTATGACATGTTCTTACTCATATGATTTGAAATCATGGTTCATGATCAAATTTTGACAATTTCTCACTCAGGAATTTCATGTATTTTGAGTAATAATAATTTATTTCATGATTTTGGACTATTAACCATTATATATATTTAATAAATATTATATTAGGACCATCATCTCATACCCTAATGCATATACAATAATTATCGATTAATATTTCTCTAATTTAGGATTTCTGAGAAGTCGAGCTCATCCTTTATTATGCTCTCTTTCCCTATGTTATAAATAATGAATATAAGATAGGATTTCTAATAAGAGTAAAAATTATGCAGAACAATATGAGAGGGGTTAATGAATTAACCTAAACAAGATGTTTAGGTATATAGTTTATAAATTAACTAATAATATATGGTTAATAATTTGATCACAGTTTTCTGTAATAAATATTCCTCTTAAATGATGTAATAATTATTTATAGAAAGCATAGGTCTCTACAGTTAATATCATGATAATATTTGGATAAAAATTTTATATTAAGGATTGATGAAATATATAGTAAATATATGTATATTTTTATATATGATAACTTTTTTTTTTGAAATTACTATATATAACCTAGGTTAATAAAAATAATTTGTAGATTGAGAAAAATGTTATATGATTTAACAATATTATGAATGTTATTTAAGAAATGTTGATACCTTAATTTTTAAATTATATATTTATTCCTACAAATGATTTTTCAGTTCTAATCAAAAGTTGGAATCAAAATACATCATTAAAAAAATTAATGAAAAATTTATTTTTTTCCCACCAGATAATTAAAATGATATAGGGGTGAATAAATGGGACATAGTTTTTACTCGCAAATCATTATATTGAAAAGATTTGTATTGAGATTTAAAATTTCATAAATAAAATTATAATGTAAAGTTCATTCTTTTATGTTGAAATATCCACCATCTTTTACTGTGTCTTGTTATCCACTAGTGGGTGAGCGATGAATCAATGCAATTATGAATATATTAACTACTTTATAGTGCTCTGAATAGGAAAACTTATTCCATACCATATAATTTGTGGAAGGGGAATGAGAAATTTAGTGGAAGAATATTTGTAATTTGTGAAAATATGATGAAATTGAATATGGAATGTGTTGAGTTTATAGTTTGTTATTGAGTTCATACTTCCCTAATATTATATAGTAAAAATGGAAAAGTAATCACTGCAATATTAAAAGAATGATTTTAAATCTATTTAAACCAATGTGGAATGTTTTAGCTGATTTTAATGTTTTGATAAGGGTTTTATCATCACATATAAAAAAAAAATTTAATATTTTTTATTGGAATGAAACTAAGAAATAAAAAAACCTTATCTATATGAGTATTTAGTAAATATTAAGAAATAGTTTGATGCGATATCAATGTATAAATTGAATTTCATGATTTCTATCATTTATATGGTTATTATATTAAATGGATGATAAAGACTCATGAAATCCAGAATAAATCACATTGTGTAATAAATTTATTTCAATGCATTTTCTATGAATAGGTGAAGAAGATTCCATTTAATATCACGAATTTAATAGGGAGTATATTTAAAGAGAAATTGTTGAACATAAATCTCGTGAATTTAAATTAAAAATTTAGTTATTATATGTTACATTGATATAAATAATGATTCCACCAAATTAACTTCCAATACTAATTTTTTTTAAATAAAAGGATAACATGATGTAAACAAATTAATCCAAGAATCAGAATTTTTTTTATTGTGGATGATGTTAAAAATAACATAATACTATATAAAAAGGTTAATCTAATGTTATAATGACTCCAGAAGTGGGTTAAAAGAATGTTATGTTTAGTGGTACACTTATTATCCATTGTAAGACAAATAATATCTTATTTTTTTATTCCACCCACACTTTTATATCTATGTTACACTCAATGTTCTTCGAATTACAACATCCGAAAATATTTCTAGTTACCACTAATTACTCATAGTGGTATTATAATTAATTTATTTGTATATGGATTCTCTTTAATTAATTTTTTTGGGAATGTGATTCTCTCATCTCATTTGATACTCCCATTAGAAGAATTTTTTCAAATTCTTGGAGAGAATAAAATTTCCATATTTTGTACCCATATCAATTACTAAGGAATGGTATTATCATTTCATATTATTAATGAAATTATAATAAGACATCTGTATGATAATGAGTAATAACATGCAATGGAAATTACTTATATTGTGTGAGTTTTAATTCCAATCCAAGATGGATATCTATGTTATACATTTTGGAATAACCTAAAAAGATAGAAAATTCCTATCAAATGAGTATTTTTATGACATTCCTGAAGCTATTACTAGTCTATCTGCTATTTTGTGAAGTTGATATTTAATAGATCTTATTCCTCGTCCTATACATATTTAAGATAATATTTATAATATGGACCTATTAGAGTGGGTAAATTGAAATTGAAACTATAATTGAATCTTAAAAAAGGTTTATTATGATTTTGTCTTTAGAATTGGGGTGAACATATTAATTTTATGTATGAATTTTGAGTCATTGTTTCATTTAATTAATTATTAGGAACTTACCATGATCAATATTGGGAAAATGTATCATCTTCACAATATTTATATCTTCATGAGTAGTTAAGATGAGGTAAATACATTCCCAATATTGAACTTTATTTTTGATATCATCTATTGAGGTTCTTGAATGAGTATATATCAATGATTTATTTTCATATGAAGTTTGTGTATTCTAAATTCTTAGTTATTCTATTTGTACTTTCTAACTCATATTCCACCTACATTTATTTAAGGAATAGAGTCATTATAAAAAACCATTATTAGTTTTTTGTAGTCATTATAGGTAATATTATTATAAATTCAAATATAAAGAATGAGCATTACGATAATATGGTCATTTTTCAAAATACCCCTAGGAAGGATATGTTGTATAATTGATTTACCAAGTGTTATTTTTGGTACAAATATCATCACTCTAGGTCATAAAATATAATTTAATGGTATATTTGTGGATACTTTAGAGAGAGGAGATATTGAGAAATTACATAGGCCAATAATGATAACTGAAATAATTATTTTTCTTATGTTCGATTGATGACACAAATATTTTATGAGAAATATCTAAAGACAATAAAATACTAGCACCATGTTGAGTTAGATGGTGGTTATGTTGTTATAATAAAATTAATATGAGGGTAATTTCATGGAACCAAAAATAATGTTGTTCAACACATATATACTTATATATCCTAGTTGTGATGAATATTTTTTAATCTATAATTATACATCAATGAACGAATGAGGATGTATTTCTCATACAGAATTATATTTTGATAGAGTATTCCCTATTAAAATATAATATTACTGATATAATTAAACAAATAAGGATTATATGTTGAGAGAAGTTTTTTTATTATATTGACTAATTATATATATGGTCAAATTTGTGACATATATAATAATTTTAATTGATTGTTGTACAATTTTTAACTAATATAGTAAAATATACTCTTGATAATAATGTCATAATTGATTAAATATTATAACTTCTCAATATATTACAATATAAAGAAGGAGAACAAGGTGGCTGATGCTATGATTCAAAAAGGTAATTCTTTTTTTTCATTGATGATTATTAAGAGATATCAAATGCTTAAGGATATTTGGAAATAGATATTTTAATATTTATGATAGTGGAATGATCTTATGACTTTTAGATAAATTATAATCCATAAATTTATGTGATTATTAAATATGTCTTCAAGAATTATATTGAATTGAAGACGAATTTCATTCATTTTCATAAGTTGAACCATAATTATTATGTAAGGATACTATTTTATAATTGAGTACATGTCTAATCAGAAAAAAACAAAAAGCAGTAACTACTAAATAAATATTATTTTTTATAATTATTTATTCAGTGTATATGTATAACAAATTATATAGATATGAGAGAGTATTTCTTGTTTAATAATATGAAATCATATATTAAATATTATATAATCGATTCATATAATATTATGATTTTATTTTTGATATATTTAAATAAAATTGGGTATTATAATAATTACCTATAATATGATGGATAGGTAAAAGAATCAATATATATATCATCATCTGATACCCCAAAAATATTATTGTAAAATGATTAATGGGTTATATTCGATCACGAATTGAAATATGTAAATTTCATTAGAAATATATTTGATTATTTTCATGATAATCTTTTAATGTTTTACATTATGAATTTTGTGATATTGAAAAAGTTCATCTGTCAATGTTACCTGATCTAGATATGAAGCCTACCTAGATGTATTAGAGAGTTCATTAGTAATATCTAGATAAGAAGTTCATGCTTATTAATATATATCATCATAATTCAAATGTTTTATATCAATGGATAATTAAAAAAAATGATATTATGATATCATTTTAAATTTATTTTAATGGTCATTTCGATTAATACAATTCTATAGACAATTATTCTTCTAATAGCATCTTTCAATGATGCATTATGATTAGTTCCAACAATTCCATATATGGTAAAAGTGTAGAAGTAAAACATGATGGGATATTTATAAATAAATTCATTTATTGGGACCTTATATTGAGGTGTATATTATTCAAAAGGTAATATCTATTCATAAAATTATAATGGCTTCTTAGATTAAAAAAAATAGTTATACCAAAAATCATCATTATTATTTATAGTTCAATGATGGAGAAATTGTATTCATATAAATTTTTCCTCAGGTTAAGGTTTTAAGATTTAAAATGAATGGAAATATTAGACCTAGATATATCATACCCATTTGATATAATGTTTTCATCAAGTGTGTTGATATCTATTGAATCTTCCATGAAATCATGCTTGTGTTCTTAATGTGTAATATATCTCTCTCTCAGGGAAGTGCATAACTAATCCTTATCATGTATTAAACTCTAAGGTCATATTGATGGAGAAAAAAAATCTATTATGATAAAAATCATATGTATATTATTAATATTATAAATATTTTTCGTCAAAACATGTCTTCTATCTTAGTTAATGTTTTGTAGTGAAACCGGAATTTAGAGGAGGATACATGAGAAATAAATTTTTTGATGGAACATATATATCCTAATTTGGAAATATTATAAATTTAGATGGAAAATCATTTTAAGTGTTGTATAATTAAACCCCTCAATATTTTATTATATGTTTCTATTTAAATTAATATAATTCTTTTAATATATTATTATACAAGAAAACAGAACTCAAAATGAAGCATAATATAGTATGTTGTTATATCATATACATTAAATTGTTAGATTTATTTAATGAATTCCATTTTTAAAAATATTTTTAATGGTTTTAGACACCTAATATTATTTATAAACATGAACTTCATTTTCAGATACACCTTTATTATGTTTCAAAAATAAATTTAACCTTCAAAATTTCAATAGTTTTCATTTGTAGAAAAATTATACAATAAATTTTTCTATTATATATAAAATTTATTTGAAATACTGAATTTTGTTTATGAAATCATCATCTTAAAATTATCAATGTGTTATTTTTAGAATTTTATAAAAGATAGCATTTTCATTGAATATTGAAAAAAACTAAATTTTATTGAAAATTATTCATTACTTTCTAACCTTTAAAAAGATCCATTATTATTATAAATGGTTATAAAAGTAAAATTACATAATATTTGATATTAAATATTCAATGAATTTCATTGTAATTTATTTTTTTTTATATTTTTGTATAATTTTTTCTTTATAATTTTGAATAATTTTTTTTCAAATAATCTAGTATTTATCTGATTTTAGTTGTATGATTTCAAAATAAATTCAACAAATTTTATAATTTTGATTCGTGAATAAATTATTCTATATTTGGAATTAGTTTTTTGATATTTGAAAAATGGGTATATTTTATTGGTCATTGAGAATTATATCCTTGTTGAATTTTTTTCCCCTAGGTATGTGTAAAATGGTTAAATGAGTTTTACAAATTTGATGTATGATGTAAATGTAATGCCAATAATTACTTATTTTCATTTAATGAGATATATTAAACCATACATATCCATAATATGAATATATGATATGTTGGTTCCATTTTCCCTTTATAATTAAACACATATTATCATAAGTAATGACAATTGAAGAATATCACTCCCTTTAAATTAATATCCCAAAAATTTGTAAATGTAGAAATAATGTTTATAAGTATTATTATAATAGTTAATTTTAAATATTAACATATATATATATATTTCTTTTTTATTTTATAATTTATATTTAGAGATTTAAATTTTACATTCAATTCCAACAGAACATCGATTGAATATTTATTATATTGATATAAAAATATTTATTAAAAAATATTTTTTAATAAAATTGTGAGGAAATTTTTTACCCCTATTTATCATAATTTGAACATATATGGGATGTGTGATATTTTTTTATTTTAATTAAATAGTTATATTGAAGAGTATAAACTAAAATTAAAAGAACATTGTCATAAATAAAATTAAATATATTCAATGAAAATTATTTATTTCAAAAAATATAAAAAATCACATAACTCATTAAGTATGTCAATTATGATCATAATTAATTCAAAATTTCATCCATTAATAATTTATGGGACATATGTTTCTTAAAAGTAAAATTACAAACCATTACGATACAAAATTATTGTACCCAACTTTTTTACAAATTTATTTATCAATGGGATTGAACAAAATGATATTGTTTAAAAATCATACGAACCCCATAGAAATTTAATTTTGTGATGATATTTCCACCAAAACCATTTTTTATATAATTTTATTACTATTTATATGTATTATAATCCATAAAAATAGTAATGTTATTTAAATTATATATGTAATTCCATGTTTGTTGCTTTTTTACCTTATAAAATGGGATGCATTATCTATTTTATTTATTTATACATGGTCCATATATATCAACTGACACATGATATATTATATTATGGACAAACCAATTAATTAATTATTGTTTTTGATATTCTAAAATGATTAGTCAATGGTTCATTGGGAAGGGATCTAAAGGATTCCTAAAGAAGACGATTTAATTGTATTACCTATACTAATCCAAATTATTTATTATTATATGACATATAATCCATTAGTATTATATATAAAATAATAAATTAATTAACCAAGACATACATAATGAATAGAATATTTTTTAAATACCATTATTAAGCTTATATTCTATCAAATGTGATGTGAAAATATCACTCATGCGTACAAGTGGGGAGAACAATTATATATGGATGAAACTCATTTTCCATCCCCATATTTAATGAATGGTTACTATGATTAAATTAAATTTTATATATTATATTGAATATATAATTATCGTTGAGTAATAATAACATTATATCCACCTTCTTCCATTATCATCCATTGGAAAATGATAACATCATATGTTTGTACCTGTCGACATCAACCTCCATAATGTTATTTGATTTTCTTTCACTTTTCATAATTAAATTATTATTAATAATGATATATTTAATGAATAATTATGATATATATGATCTACTAATTATTTTTCAAGGGGAATTATTATTTATCATTCGTAATTTCAATTCATTGAAATGTGGAAATGTCATTCATAAGTAACAGTAGCTTACCTTATCCATGAACAGTTTGATTCATTTTTTCTTTTAATAAAATTTATGAATGAATATATATATATATATATATAATATCATTATTAACACTGTGTATATTATGGAATCATTATAAAATAATAATAATTGGAATGGTAAATCAAATCAATCATGTCAAACAATGATGTTATTGGCAAGAATAGTGATTTCATAAACTAAAATTATCAATAAAAGGGGGGATAATATGTTATAAATAAATCATATAATCTATGCCATAAATATTATTCCTGAATGAATTTATAATTAATTTAAAATAATTTATTATTAAATATACATTTTGAAGAAATGATTATGAATGAAAATATTACATGAGGTTAAGGATTTTGGATTAAATTCCATTTAATTTGATTTATATTCACATTAGATTACATTTGGGATATTATTTGTTCCTTAAATGATAAATCACATTAATTTTTTTATCCTTTAGATAATCCTGATATTCCATTGTAATAGTACTATATTTCAATCTATTGTTCTTAATATGATAGGGAGACTATTTCTTATAAAATAATATATCTCTTATTAATTGGATATGAATGTTTTTCATCCATGTCAAATTTTTATATCAAATTATTTTGAGTGTGGTTTGTTATTCCTCTTGGAACATCAAAATCAATTTAAATTATTATATTTACGGTAAATATTTTCCATTAATTTTTGAAAATATTTTAATTTTGAAAAATATATTTAAAAAAAAATTATTTTTCATAACAAATATTATAGATATATTTTAATTTAAATTTATATTTGATAACATCCTATGATATTGTTTATGATATACTCTCTCTTGGATATAATTTATGCATCCTTTTTTACGGTTATGATGGTTAATTATTTTGATATTGAGATATTATAAAACCCATTTTTTACATGGGTTATATGAGGATAAAATATTTGTTAATATTTTTCTTTTCTATAAATTTTGTTTCAATGATATGATGAATGATTTATGATCTTGTGGGACACATTATTTTCATTATACGTTGTGTGGAAGCAAGATCATTTACCCCTCCATTGAAAATTTAAATGCCTTATATCTCATCAGATAATTATTGGAATTGGGTTGATGTGAATGATCCACAACGGGAAATTAACAGGGATTTCTAATCCACAATAGGATATAGGAGGCAATTCATAATGATTTATGATATGGTAATATATTTTTGAATCATGATCCACTATGATTTTATTCTATTAATACATCACAATGACATATGAAATGTTTTCATTTCCAAATACTGTGAAAAACATTTCTGACCTGGTTTTGATTTTTTTCTTTTTTTCAAAGTGTTCATGATTGATTCTGGATGAATTATCACTCATATGAATCATTTATTTATAATTATTAAACATTATATCATGGTTCATGATGAAGATAAATTATAAATTTTTTATGATCATTGAATTTTATTATCATCATATCAAAGCATAATTCATAGACAATTATTATATGCTACTTAAATTTAAGTTTATCCTTATACAGAATATAATCTATCACATTTTTATGATTCCTCTTAAAAGGTAATAAATAGTATTTTCATATAGGGTATCCCTATAAGAGTATAGAGTGACCATAAAATTGATATATATCATAATTAATATACCTAAAAAATATATTTATTTAACAACAATCCAATGAAACTAAACATTCATATTTATATAAGAGATCATAATGTAATTTATTGAATTACAATATATGAAGAAGTAGTATTTATGTATGAAAATATTGGCTCTCCTCAATTAAATATCAATATTTTAAAAAAAATTATATTGAAGAACAGTATGGGGATGAATCTCAAATTATAGAACCCATTTTTAAATTATTTTAATTTTTTTACATTTCCTTTATTTTACTGCGTACTATTATATAATGTATCGTTACCAATAGAATAACATCAAATATGTGTTGAATTTTATAATCAACGTCATTATATAGAGTTTGAGATGGATGATCTCATTGAAATATATTATTATATTCTCATACAATCATAATAACTTCATCTTCATATTCCGCATAAAATATTTGATCTAGATATCCCTCATTAATGAATTTCTATTCTTATATTTAGGATTTAGATTCCCAAAAGATACTAATGATAATCTTTTATCAACATATAACGATGGTATAATCCTTAATATGACATGATATTTTCTAATTTTTATAATTTATATGTGATATCTATAAAGAGAGTTAATGCCTCCATAATATCACTAAAAATTCTACAAAAGCAATAGTACAAATTTTTTAAGATGTACCATTTTAACAACCTATATCGCAAAATATGAATTCAATTGGGAGAAAATTACAACATCATTAGGTGTGCCATCTAAAAACTCATTGTCTAATAATTGAGGTTTTAAATCAACAATTATACAAAACAATCATAAAATAAATGAATGAGTGGATATATAATCAATAAATCATTCACTGATCAGTAGTTTATAATAATTATTACATCAAAACTTTATATTCTTAATTCACATTGATAGTAGTTATATTATAATCTCATCAATGTTTCCTCATTATTTGAGTTTATTAAAAAGGATTCACCTTATTAACCCATAGATTATTACATGTCTCCACAACATGCCCTATATTTACACATTTGAAACATTAAACTACTAAATTTGGATTAGGTTGAAATATATTATCCTCAAATGTGTTAATAAACATCTAAAAAAATTATCGATAATACAATGAATAAAGAGTAATTATATAACATGTGAAAAAATATATAATTATTTATAGTAAATGTATGATAAAATTATTCTAATATGTCATGTATCCTAGATGTTTAATTTTTCTTTTCTCCATGAGATTTATCATCTATGATTTTTGGATAATCCATTTTCCTTTTTTTTCAAAATAATTAATGATAATAATGATATTCTACAATTTAAATTTCAAATTTAAGATTCCATTATAGAATATTTCATAAACTAATAAATTCTATGGAATTAAACTCATAGATAATATTTGGTTAAAAAATACTACTGAAATTATAAATATTTATTTTTAAAAATATTATTATATAACCTTTTTACGAATTATTTTCCCAGACTATGACATCATAAAAACCAATATATTCATATTAATTTTCTTTAACATCATGTAATTCACAATAAATTTTATGTCATGTTGTTATGGAAAATCATTTCAAATACATATTTATCATAAAATCCTTTTATTCAATGAAGTAGATTTAATTTATTTTCGTTGTGTTAATGATCATTGTTTACTATTAATCCAGATCACCATAAAAATATAAATATAATACCAAAATTTTCATGCATTAATAATTGAATTATAGAAACTATATTTTATATTTTTTGATCCAATACAATATAAATAATGTTTATTAATATGGACGAATCTATTTTGGTCATTGTTTCTTCAATAAATATATAAAATTATTATTACTTATTTTTTCATATTGACATGGTTTGGATTATTAATCATCACAATATATATATTAACAACAAATTTTATCACAAATATTCCAATCTATTTTGGTAATTAATTAGGATAATGATTGTATTTTACTCAAAATTCATTTTCTACTTTGTTCCTCCAAAATCATGTCAATTAATAATTTTAAAATGTAAAATATTATGAATATAATATAATATCCCAAGATAATCAACGTAAATAGTCATAATAATATTAAAAATCATATATATTATATCTTAATCCAAATGATCAGTTTAATCTATGACACTTTTTTCATGTTGTGTAACAATATATATTATCTTATAAATAACCATAATTTAATCCTAATGATAAAAACCCTTATTTTACAATATGGAATTTCACAACCATTAAATAAAAATATATTTCATCATTTTACATGTTCATTTATAACTTATAAATAAATCACAATTAGGGAATTGAAAGGTATAAATTGTCAGTAGAATATCTACATAACCATGTTAGTACATGATTCTGCAGAAATTTCAATAAAAATATTCTCTAAAAATGTATCATTTACAGTCAAATAATATATATATGTTTACAAATTTACATAGTTAATAAATGAAAAATATGTCAAAGGGTGATAATCAATTATTAGTAAGGGGGAAATCATCTTAGTGAATCGTATAAAATTTATTATTAGATCATAAACCTATGAGGAACATAAAAAAATGGGATATGTGGAAGCATTAATGGATTAATATACTGAAATCATATTTAAATTATAATATTATATAACAAAATAATAATAATTGAAAAAATAGATCATGGAAACATAAAATGTATTCAAGAAAAAATAACATATAAAAGATCATAAAAATGATAAAAAATAATACAATTTTATCGATCCATAAAGAAATTACATTAAAAAATGGAAAAAAATTATAACATAATATTATATAACATATAAAGATTAAAAAAATTTTATTCTAAAAATAGTAAGTAAGGGTATACAAATATTCTGGAAAAATGGATTAGGACATGTAACTCTATCTAATAACGTATTTGACCTTATATACCACCTATTCTTCATAATAATCTCAAAAAATATATTTTATTAACCAATTATTTGAAGGGGTGTATAAATATATCACAACCCTAACTTAAAAATATTTCATCACATACTTTTTCATATAAATTCTATCATTCTCCATTTTTCAATAACGTATGGAAATAAAAAGGATTAGATCACATTAGGTATCCCAAAAAAAGTAATCAAGAATTGGAATAGATGTAACCCAAAGGGAAATCACAAAAATTAAGTCTAATTTAAAAATATTTTCTGGTTGTAATGTGTGTGATATTAAATAAAAATAGATAATAAATATTAATTATAATTAATGGAAAATGAGAGATAAATAATATAAAATATTTCATTATGTTTTAGTGATATTTTTGAGAAAAATGTTAAATGTTACATAAATATTTATTTCTATATGGTAGGAATCAACCATTCATAAAAAATTTAAAATGAATTTTATTATATTGTGTCATTTTAAATAAATAAATTTAATTTTTATGAATCGTTATGTTAAATATATAAAAATTTATAAATGATTAATGAAATATTTTATAATATTTTTTTTATTCTAATATAATCAAAAATGATACAACAACTAAAAAATTATTTAAATAGAGACAAATATAAACATAAAAATTATAAAATATTATATACATTTATATTAAATAAAAATAAGATATTCTTTTATAAGAAGTAATATTATCATTGATGTTATTTACTCAAAATCAGGTGTGAATGTTTTATATTAAAACCATATCCCGTATAAATTATGAATAAATCAGAAAGAATTTTTTTTAATTAAACGAAATTTTTCAATGGTGAAAGAGAATATTCATTATGAGTTATGAAAGTGGTCAAATATTTCATGTTTATAATACTGAAATAATAAAATACATATTACCTCGTCTTAAAAGGATCTTAAGTAATTAATGCGGATACATTTGATTCCATTCTGCTTGAATTTTATTTAAATCCATCCATAATCAACATAAAATTCGTATTAATCCATATAATACCATAATGTAAATTTATTAACTTTAAAAAATGAATTTATATTAGTTATTATATGTTTACTAGTCATTCATGGTCAATATTAATCATAGCTTATTAATAATTAAATTCATTAAAAATAAATTGGTATAGTTGATTTATTAATTTTTAATAAGTCGTCCTATTTCCAAATGTTTAAAAAAAATAATATATATGTTATAATGATAGTGTTATTGTGTTCCATGATGAATTTGTTGATGATATTGTAATATTTCATAAAAAAAAGACAAAGATTCTCATTTACTTAATATTGTATTAAAAAAGTAAATGTATTACTCATTAAATATAAATATATATTAAAATTATATAATTATAGAGTAAATTTATATTCATCAATATTACAACATATATGTTTAACATATATTTCTATAATCATATATTTTGAAAATAATACAGAATCATTCATATATTTGGTTAAATCGAACCAAATAAGAAATCCTTATATATATTGGTTGAACATATTTTTTTTTCAATATCCAAATTAATTAATGATATTTTTTCAATACTATATACAATAGGTAAATAATATATAATAAATCATGTTATATGAATGTAAAAATGAAAATTGAAAAAATTATTGTGTAATTTACTTTGCGAAAATGGGAACACCTTTGAAAACACCGTTTTTATGGATTTTTTGTTTTTTATATTCACTGATCAATACCAAACATGAGAGGAACATTATAAAAAATAAATATAAAAATATATTAAAGATAATGAAAAATATTATTTTTCAATGTTGAAATTTTTGGGTTACATTTGTCTATGGATTTGAGTAGAATACAAGAAAATTATAATTCTTTAATATTTTAAAAATGTAATATCATTATGAATGTGGAAATATAGATGAAAAATAATGGATATTGTTTAGGATAATCCTCATAAAAAATTAAATTTACTAAATATTATTTTATAACTTCTAATAGATGGAGGGTACTGATATCTGCTAGTGGAAAAATAAAAGGCATCTTGAGGAGGATTTATTTGTGCCTATATATTTATAAGGGGGTTTGACTAGGGCTGAGATAAGGGATTTGTTTTAATTTTATTTAAATTTTTATTATTTCTGAATATTTGATTATGAATTAATTTTTATTATTTTGATTTGTCTTTTAATTTTCATTATATTTTTATTTTAACTTTTACTCTGATATAACGGAGAAATCATCCCCATGATATTTATATGATTCTATAAAACTTGTTTCCACCCTATGGTGTTTTGAAAAAATACTCGTGGCCTTCCTGGGAGGGGTCCTATGTCCGATGTATTGAAATCATGGGCCAGTTCATAACAATACTCATATATGTTATTTTTTCCAAAAATAATTATCGTGTGAAAGGGTTATCATGAAATAAAAAAAAATTACAAGCGTGCTTTCGTATAAGTATATTCATGTGTATAGATGTAACATTATAGGTATTTATAGAATAATACTTTATCGTATCTATAAATATTAATGAATAGTATATTAATTTTATATTAAATGGGATTCTTTTTCTGTTATCTTACTCAACAGGAAACAATAGGTTTCTTTGAAATTTTACATTGCACACAACATTGAATTATACCGAAAAGTAATATGATATTATTATTATTAACTTAAAGACTAGATAATACAGAGACATTGTTTTAAAAGAAATTAATATAACTAACTAAATTATGATTACACATCTTGGATAATTTTTTTTAATTTATCTAATAATTTTTAGATGCGAAAATTGGTATTAATTGAATTTTATGCATAAAATACTCTAATATTTTTAAAAAAATTATTTTACAACATTTTGATGAAGAACGGATTTTTAAATATTGATTTTTTCATTTTTATTATTTTATATGATTAAATAAACTTATTCTTTATATTTTAAATATTTAAATATACATTGGTTTATATTTTGGTATTTTTTTGATAAAATCCATATATTAATGAATATTGAAACTACTATATTATAATTCATGACGTCATTTTCATCAAATTTATTTATATAATTAGATTTTCCATTATAATTTATTTTAAATATATATATAATATTGATTATATCATTTAATCCAATGTTGTTCATTATAAGTAATTTTACATTTAAATTCGAGATAAACACTTATCAATCATTCGATAGTTTTTACTTCTTAGAAATGCTTTCTAGTTTTGACTGTGAAAATTTATATTAAAATAAATAATACAATTTATGTTTTATGAAATTGGAAATAATTATTCCATATTTGGAATACTATGTTTCATATTTCAGAAATAGTTATCTTTTACATTAATAAATTCCTAATAGTAACAATTGTAATTATTTTTATTTAAAAAGGTTAACAAGTAAATTTAGTAAATAAGATTAAAAATAAAATTATAATAATATAAAAACACCCTAACACATTTCATAACATTATTGGATTAGTATTGGTAGAACAAAATAATCTTTAGGTCAAACTATTGAATTTTGGATCCACATGGGTATGCAAATGGCATGTTATAATAATTAATTTGTTGTAAAGAAAAATATAACTCAAACATATATCTTTTTACAAAAACAATTTTAAGGTGGGAAATATAATTTATATCTTTGAATATAAATATTAATTAGAAATCTAAAATGATTTCCTATATCTTGGTATTTTAGTTATGATTTTTATACATTTAATAAATTAGTGTATTTATGACAAAATAATGATGCAATGATTACCTTATTAATGATGAATCTAATAAATGATATTATAAACATTAAAATAAAAGTAATACGAATATTATTATTACTTTAAAGAATTTATTTGATGCATTGACATGCTGAATATGACTTAATTCCTTTTTTTGAAGGAATCAAGTTGTTATGTCTTAAAAAATCAATTGTTAAACAGATTTAAAATTGACATTAATGATTTTATAAAAAATTAATCTTTAATTAAATGTAAAATTTTAATTAAAAATATATGATTCATCCACCCGAGTTATATAATTTTCAAAAATTTCATTAAATATCATCTTTTGGTCAGATTGGTGTTTTATAGTAACTATTGTAAACATTTATTTTGAAAATATAGGAAGGCATAGTAAGAGTTGATGTTTTTATATTATGGTTAAAGATAAATGATAAGGTTAAATTTGGGATATAATCATGTCTAAAAACAATTCTTAGAGAGGATTTAGACCCCTAATAATTATATCTTCATAATAATTCCCTTTAGATGAACTATAATTTGAACATAATTTAATAATAAAATAATATTTGAAGAATTTATTAAAGTTCCCCTCCCCCTCTAATAAAAGGTCACCACATATACCCACATACTCACACCTTTCAATCCACTTGGATCATAAAAATTATTCTGAAATAATCTCCCCAAATAAATCCATTCCTCCAATAAACATTTACATTGGTATAAGGCATTTCAAGAAAGCATTTGGCTCAAATAAAATAGAGTTACCTTATATAGAGGTAGTGTTTATTCTTATGGTAATTTCCAAATTTTTTTCATATACACTACCTATGATATTTTTATTATATTATTACAGAACCAAACTGGTATCCATAAAAAATATTAATTTTATGGTTATTCTTTGAACTAAACTTACCCACACCTCCTTAAAATTGATAAGAAAATATTGTTTCTGCGAAATAAGAATTAATACCTCACGAAACAATGATTGTTCTATTTTAACTTACAATGTATCAGGGTGGAAGTTATGATATTAATATATATATATATGATATATATGATATTTATATTGTCAATATTTTCCTACAATTTTTATGTACATGAAACTTTTATTATTTATGTAATGTGTAAATATGAAAATTTCATAGAAGGAATTTTCGACTACTTCCCCCTCAAATTGAGATGACTTGTTATTTCCATAAAATAATGTACAAAATATGGAGTTAATGATCTTATAAAATATATATAACATAGATATTATAATGTAATTACAGTATATCTATAATCATTAATATTTCATTCCTATAATATTACAATGAAATGAAAGTTGGGTTCATGAGTACATACGACATACAATGTAAATGAACGGTGCTTTTCATTTCTTATCTCCAAATATTTTGGAAATAATAAATACATATATAACCAATATAAATGGGATTTTAGACATGAATAAATATATTTTGGTGATTATGGACATTGGACTACATGGTAAAGTTATATAAAAACAAGTTAATTTTTACGAAAGTACCGAACATCAATAAAACATCTGATATTAACTCAAATAACTAATTAATTTTCATAATATATTAAAATTTTATGTATAATGAATGATAAAATTTAAAATTTTAATGATGAAAATGAAAAATAAAAAATGTTTACTATTCAAAAAATTAAAGAATAAACTACACAAGTCGGACACTTGGTATGGGAATTATTAACTCAATCTCTATTCATTGAGATTAATATCCAAGTCATTGATTTATGATTTCTAGTTATATGTGTGAATGACCTCTGTTTGTTTGAAACTGAATATCCAATTATAATGAGTGTATTTATATATTTTTAACATAAATTTATCATTGATTTGTCCCTCATCTAAGTATATGATCATTGTAAAGGACTTCGTCTCAATATCCTTTCATTGAGGAATATTTTAATGTATAAAAGAACAAAATTTATTAGTTGTTTAATAAAAACCAATTAATTTTAATTTCATTCAATGTGAATCTTTTTCTATGAAGCATTTACTAAATGAACCGAAGGAAATATTTTAATGTATTCGGTGACAACGAGTCCTCTGACACCGTAACTGTTAACAGACATTTGGATTCCATTATAAGCAGTATTGTTTTAAAAGGAAAAGAAATCCCATATTATATTTTTTTAGTGTTTTGGTATTTAAAATGGTTTTTATTGCATATTTTCTATTTTATTATCTTGGAATGATCACTTCTGTTTTCACATGAAATTTTTTGACTGAATATTGATATTTATAATAATTTATATGCTATGATTATATAATGGTATGGTGAAATTTGATGGGTGGTTATATGATAATCCATTTATGGGTGGTTATGTGGTTAACAAGTATGGCTAGTTTTGTGATAAACCATCAATCAGTGGTTACATTATAACCTTCAATCCATTGGTATGGATGTCGGGCTTCTGGATATTCCATTTAGTGAAATGTATGTATGGGGCTCGTATGGTTGTTAAATTTAGGTATTTTTATGCCCCATGTTACCATTATATGATATATCATTCTTTCTATGGTCATTATTGTAATCTTTCGGTTAAACAATTATAAGGAATGATATTATATTCAGAAATGTATTCTTTATCTTTCATAATGGAAATAAGTATTAATTAATGATAATGTATTAATGGTTTTTATATTTTGATGAAATTTATTTTTTCTTTATTTGTGTGTCACATAATGATATTTTTATTCTCATTCCAATGTTTGAAATGTTTTTACTAGATTTTATGATGAATAGAGTCAAGGACTATATCATGGAAAAGTTATGTGGTAAAAAAACGAAACGATGTCATGTTATTTTAATGATATTTTATTTTATGAAAAAAATATATAGTGATTTGAATGTATAATTGAAATATTTATGTTTAAATTTATTAGTTCTAGCCTAATTATCTAAAATGGTAAACCTAAAAAGATCATCAGAGTGAATTAAATTCAATTGTTGACTTATCTCAATATTTTGTAACGTTTACGGTTTGGCCATATAGTTTGTATCAGAGGTTGGTATAAAAAATGATATAGGTAATAATATTATTTAATCATTAATGACATGTTTTATATAACCACAATTGTTTTAATATTGAAAATATTCAATGTTAATTTAGATAAATTGAATTAGTTTTAGTTAATATTAATAAATACATCTTAGTGTTTATCATCCTCCTATGAATGATTATGATGATTTTATTTAGACAGTCACATTGATACATTTTGGTTTTAGAAAATTGATGGACATAATTCGAACCAATGTAAATACAGATGTGAATGAATCTAGGATGGTTTTAAGAATGAGAAAACTAATGAAATGGGAGCTGTAATGAGAACTCTTCTTATTATTCTAAAACAACATTCTAGAGTCATTATGGACCACATTAAAATTGATTATTTTTTAAGGAATTAGATATTCGGGAAACGAATACATATATATGTTCTAGTAACAATCATACAAAAACGTATATTTAACAATGTATGTGTTAGGGATGTTGATAGAAACAGCTATTAAAATGTTTCAAAGGGATATGAAGATGTTAAAGATGTGGTAATGATGGTAAAAAATAAATAACATACAATGGAAAAAAGGAAGTCTTCTGAAGACTCTAGGATGGGGAAAAAAATTCTCTCCAAGGGATCAAATGAATGTTTTAAATCTGGTGAGCATGGCCATTATGCAAATAGATATCCAACGAAAATGATTTATGAATGGGACTAGAAGTATCGTACTAATAAATGTTTATTAATACGTAATTCTATTCCAATTGAATTTGATGATAATTAAAATGACCTACGAATGGTATGGATTATTTCATAACTCTTATTCTGAAATTATTTAATATTGATACATTATACATGAGTTTTTTTGTTGGATATAAGTATTAATTAATAATATGGAAAAAATGGATAAAGGATCATGAAGAATTTTTGAGTATTATGATGTCTAAAATTTAGGAATTGAATATTTATTTTGTATATATGGATGATGATATTATTAAATGTCTTAATTATGGGATTTCATGGATAAAAATCTTGTATGTGAAACCCTTATTTTTTTTTAAAAAAAAATTAGGAATAATTATCAATTATATTATGTATATAGTTATAACGAACCTTTATTGGTTATATGATCCATGATTTTAATGAAATTAAAGGTTATTACATTTTTTATATGGAAAATGAAAGGCATGTGATAAACTTGAGGTTAAATTATTTTATTTTTCTTTTGATTATTTTATCTCATATTGGGGTTTTTATTAGAATTATAGAGTTAAAAAAAGGACATCCTGCAGGATGGGTGACAACATGTCGAATCTGGAAACACCCTAAGAACCAAACTTACAATTTATTGGAGACAAGGGTTCATCACCAACCACTGGACTACATGATTTCCAAATTTATTTTGACATATTTTATTTAGTTAAATAGTTTTATGGATTTATAATAAGTTTATTTTTTTAACTTGTGTTTTATAAAATGGATATTCTTAGTGTTTGGAAATGATTTTGTGATTATGTGGTAAATGTTATTTTGGAAGATTTTAACTCTTTTGGGAACATTATATGCTTAAGGAAAATATAATACTAAGGAATTTTATTTTATGATTAATGGCTAAATTTTATTTTTGAATCATCTATGTATTTATGTTTAACATATTTGAATTCGATTTATTTTTTAATATGATTAACCCACCAAGGAGAAAATGGGATTAAGTTAATTACATATTTTGGTATGAGACATGTAGAGAGGTTGATGTTTTTTTGAAATAAATTTTAAAGTCTATCATGGAAAACAATGTGACAAAATACTTTTGAGTTTTTAGTTTCAATATTATTTGGATTATTGTGATTAATTTTTAGGACTATTTTTTATAGAATGGTCTATATAGAACTTGGGTATTACTGTTGAATTTTGGAGATTAGATGTAGTCCTACTTATAATGGATTGTTAATTTTGGAGGATTATCTGATCTTTTACAAAACATTTTTGTATTTTATTATTTATAATTATGGAATAAATATATAGGTAATCTTTTGTGGATTATGAGTGTTTCTACAAGTTGATTCTATTAATTCATGTGTGAGAAGTAATCTTGAATTCTAATTGTTTTAAGAATAAATGTGTGTATGTGTTTGAAATGTTTTAAAGGATATAACTCTACATGTCAAGTAATTATGTTTCTTTATGTTCTTATTCAGTCTCGTAAATAAATTCGAATACATTATAAAATTATATTAAAATATAAACATTATTCATTTTCTATTCCTACTAAAACAACAATGACTATTTAACTCATCCCATGTTTGTGGTAATCTAGTTAGTAACTGTAACGACCCAGTGTTTTATAAGTGGAAATTCCATTATTATAAATATGTCGTAATATTACATCAAAACACAACATAATGAACAAATATGTTCTATGGTACCATTAAATATACGTTTCCCACTTATGGGATTGAATTTTAAATATCTGATATACACGGTTGCGATCAGTAAGTTATTTAGAGTCCGATAAGAAACACATAAATTTTATAATAGTAACCTACCCATAGAAATAGTTACATAACCTTATGAATAGTGATGTAGCATAATGAATAGTAGCCTTACCTATGATAGTGAAAAAATAATATTCAATTGAAATTAAGATGTACATACTATTTAGAATAAGTAAATAAATGTTTGATTTTTTTAATAATAAATTATGATTTTAATAAAATATTAAAATAATATTATTAATAAAATTATTTTTGAGAAATTAGTTTCATCTTGAAATTCTACACGTTGAAAAATCGTTAGGGTGATATTTTCGGATTTTTCTAATATACATAAATTTTTGGTGAATAGTAAAATACGGTTATTTACGATAATTGCTAAATAAGGGAATTATTGAGTCATTGATGACGATATGATGATGTAATCAAAATTTTTTCAAAATAACATGCATTTATTGATATTATTGGTAATGGAATCATCGCTATTGTTTTTCTTGAGGGAAAATAATAATCTAATTATTAAACAAATGTGAAAACCCTCATCTCCTCCAATATATAAATCCCCCTCACTCCCTCTTCACTTAAGTCAAATCAAGCCTTTTCCCATGCCAAAATTCTACCCAAATCACTCTAGAAGATATTATCCCACCTAAAATGTCCCCTATTTTCTTTTAAATTCAAAAACCTCTCCCATTATGAGGTTCTCAATGGATGTACAGTAAAGAGGTAAATTCCTCATTCAAGATCTTTCATTTCTTTATAGTTCTTATTTTATTGTTTCTTTCCAAAACTTCGTTCACAAAAATGGTTTTATAAGTCTAGTAAGATATATATATTTTAATTATATTACTCTAATGGGATACATTATTATCCACTCTCATTTCCCCACCTTTTATTTGAAATAAATGAAAACATTGTTTGTGATGTGTTAGTTTAGCACATTCAAGGATAACATTTTATAAATTTACATTGTTATCTCATATTATGATCATTAAACCATTTTTGTAATAGTTTAACCAGATTATTATATATGTAATGTATCATATTTTGGGTTTAATAATTATTTTGTATAAATGTTATTATTTTATAAAGAAAACCATGTTCATTTTAATTAAACCCACTGATAAACCAAAACCTTTTTAACTATGGTTTTATATAATAACTCATATTCATTCCAAATAAACTAATGAATTATTAAAGCCGTTTAAACTATTTGATGTTCAATTATATCATAAAACTTAAATTCTTGACTACCACTTTCATTATACTTTTTTATCCAAACATAAAGCAATCATTAAAATTCAAGCAACAAAATATACCTCAACAATATAATTGGACCATACAACCAAAAAAAAGAATTGAATGAACTAAAAAATGATATAATAAATAAATTAAATAATGAAGCTGTTTGGGAATTTGTAATTAATTAAACTAATTAGATTTTTTTGGTCATTAAGTTCAAGGAAAGATCTACATCTGATTTATGGTAAAAAATACTCCCCATTTCAGTCTTAATAAAGATGTGCTCTTTTCATTGCCATTTTATATGTAATACTTTATAATGGTGTATGGTTTCACAAGTATCCCATATATCCCAAATGATTTATAAGTTATTATATTCCCAATTTATTTTTTATCAAGCCCTCATTGGTACACTTAACACTATGCTGATAAAATGTAATGAATTCCACCTTAACCTTCTATATTTTATTTGTTTTCCTTATCTTTATTTATATCAAAATAGAGTTATCTTATCTATTTATGTGAGAATTATAATTTATATATAGTTTTAAAAAATTATGAATACCCTTTCATCGCTTTGTTTTGGTGATATAGATGATTTTAACATATTCCCACTTTATAAAATCCCATTAAGGAAACATGTTTTAAGGGAATTTCCTGAAGATATTACACAATTTCATGTGAACTCTACCCTCAGTTTTAGGCTACAATTGTCTTTATAATATCAGTATTTTAATTATTAAAATTGTCTTCGTACAATTCTGGTTATATATAATATATTTTCCTCTTATCTATTTTAAAACCTCAATAGAGTTTTCCAGAACACCACACAAAAATGTTTTAATTCTAAATTTTTTCAAATAATATTCCTTCTATGTTATCACTTATGTTGACATCAATTACCATGTTATATTCCAATTTTTCAATATGATTGTCCTTTTATGTTCTAATCTATTTCATTCATGGACACTTTCATTATACACCCATTGGTTAAGAATTATGTCAGGATTGTGGTATCCAATTCATTCCATGGGTACCCATACATTTATTTATGGATGATTATGTAAGATTATTTATGTGGAAAGAATATTCATGAAAATTTTGGGATGTGTGTCACCTAGATAGTTCTCAAATGCATTGGGAAAATTTATGTCTGAGGAGATGTGATATAAAATGGTTTTAGCGGTATGCCATGACCCATACTAAAATGGGAAATGGGAATGACAATTAGTTGTAACCCATACTAAAATGGGAAACATGATTATAATTTATCCTTGACCTATAAAAGAGACCAGTTTTATAAATCATCCACATTTATATGATTCCATGTTTATATTATGGAATGTTTATATGATATGATTTCTTATATTTCACAATTTTAATATCATTATGTCATCACTTCTACCCCATGTTCTTAAACTGTAATCTTATTTTATCTACCTTACTGGGATTTTTAGCTCATCCCATTGTTCAAGTGTTCCCATGGGTACCCTATGATGATGTAAGGGATCAAAGGAATTTAAAATCTTTTTATTGAGATTAAATAAAGAACCTGTTTATAGCCCCATGGTTTATGTTTTAGGTACCAAGTCATAAAATACACTAGGATTCATTATCCTTGGATTGTAATCTGATGTATAATTATTATTAAAATCATTTAATGTTATATGTAAAAGTCTCAGGTCTCTATTTTTTGTATCAGAGGATGGACTTGTTATTTTAGAATATTATGAATAGATCAATTTAGTAATAACCTTATGGATGTGACAAAGAATACATAAAATCTTTAACAAATTTTAACAATGGACTAAGAGGATTATAATGAAAATAAATCTTTTTCTAGATAAAAATATTTAGACGTGAATCTGGAACTAATGTACATAGAAGTTAAAAATCAGACAAGGAGTTTTGGGTTGACCTGGGGTATCCTGGTAAATGAAAATGGGCCTTAATCCTCTCTTGTTTTGACACTCCTGAGGGATATGCTTTGGCAAATTCATAAGAATATTACGAACACTTTTTATTGAAAAAAAGGATCCCATTAGAATATATGTTAGGAGATAGATCATGAATAACATCGATTCGGCCTAAAAACACATATGTTAAGGAGATATGTGTATCTTGTAAGTTATCCAATTAATGTCACTATTTTTACCCTAATGTAATACTCATCCCCAAATTTTATTTTATTTTATATAATGTATACTAATAGGATGAATCATGTTAACAACCGATGTGAAGGGAAATGTGATGATGACCAAAATGAGATCTCTGACCAGATGGGAGATCAAGAAGGACATACCAAGATTATGCCAAACCAAAAATAAAAAATAAAAATTGGCAGTTGGTAATGGGATTAATTACTAATGGATTAAATGAAAAAGAATATGATTTCTCATGAAGGATCATCTGATAAAGGTGATAATGGAAAGAAGTCCCAATTTCCATTTTGAAGCAATTTATCAAAGAGGCCCGAAGGGGAACGTCACAAAGGGATTTAGAGATAATTTAAGTGTTGAATTATTGGGAACAATGTAGCCAAATACTGTGAAAAAATGAATAATGTATTCAATGGAAATAAATATTAATTTAAATAATTATACATAGTTTTATGGAATAAATGTGTAGAAGTTAGATATTATCAAAACTGGTGCCCAATTGAAATGGTGGAGAAACATGATGAGAATCAATAATCTCCCTAATCAAGGGAGCATTAAAGGTCCTATTCTATGTTGGATAATGCTAAATAAATTACATGAAACCACAACATCAATGTAGTGAATGTCATAAATTATATTAATTCATGTTTTATTAGTGTATCATTCATTTTTTCATTAAATATTGAGTCACCACATGACAAGATATTATATAATTAGTGAAGACTTCTATGAGTATTGTATCAAATGTTGATGTTTATGGGAATGTTTTTATGTAAAATATTATAAGCCTCCATTTTCTATAATATGAGGAAACATGAAAAAAAGATATCCTACACATCAATTAATCTAAAAACCCATGAGCAAAATTGTCTTACGCATGATCTCAATTTGGTGATATTGATTATTGCATTAAAAATATATTGACATTATCCTTATGGGGAGAAGTGTGAGATATATACTAACCACAAGAGTCTAAAATATATATTCACCCAAAATGAGCTTTTTATGCACCAACTATGATGGATATATCTAATCAAGGATTATGATTGCAAAATACACTACCAACACAGTAATGAGAATAAGGTGGCAGATGCTCTAATTAGAATGGATCTTGCATCTATATCAACGATGAGAATGGAAAAGGATCTGATCTTCATAGGTTTTCTGAGGATGGACAAGTGAATCACAAAGGGTGGATCATCATCAATCATTTCTCAAATGGTTTCTCAACCATCTCCATTGGATGGTATAAAAGATTCTCAATGAAAGGATGTGGAAATTCAAAAATGGGTTGATGATATTAGAAATATTAAATCCTATAATTTCAAAATTGATGAGATAGTAGTTAAATGATTTGGGTAATGATTATGTGTACCATCTGATCCAGAGATAAAAAATGTCTTTTTTATGATTCACAAGTTTGACCATCCCTATCCACCTAGGGAGAATAAAGATGTATTGTGATCTCTGAGAATGTATTTGGTGGGACAATATAAAAATAGATATTTGTGAATATACATCAATGTTCCTCGTGTGTCAACAATTGAAGTCTGAGAGGTAAAAATTTAAGGGGATGAGGAAACCTCTACCAAAACCAACATGGAAGCGGGATATCATTGCCATGGACTTTGCTAATTGACATACAAGGGCATCCAAATGAAACAATGCTATATGGGTCATTGAGGATCGTATTACAATGATAGCTCACTTTATGGAAATTAGAGAAGACATCTCATTGGATAAAATTACACAGATATATATCAAAGAAGTTGTATGTCTACATGGAGTACCACTATTTATTGTAACTGATTGTTATATGAGAATATCATTGATATTTAGAAAAGACTCTAACATGATCTAAGCACTGAACTGAACTTCAGTACAGCCTTTCAACCTCAAACTGATGGCTAATATGAGTAGACTATTATACACTTGAAGACATGTTGAGAGTATGTTTTATTGAATTAAAAGGAGGATGAGACCCAAATCATATACCAGTTGAATTATCTTAATAAAACAGTTTCCATTATATCATCCAAATTGCACTATATGAATCCCATTATAGAAAATGTTGCCGAACACCGACATGTCGTGGTGAATTTAGTGATTGTATTCTACTAGAACCTAATAAGGTCAAATAAATGGTAGGAATGGTGAAAACCATTCATCATTATATCATGGATACCCAAAGTCAGAAGAAGAATTATCTAGATAACCATCGATGAGAACAAGACTACAAATAGAGAGACATGGTATTTATACGTATATCTTCATGAATGAAGGTCCAAATATTTCTGGAAGAAAGGAAAACAACCTCCCATATACATCATCCCCTTCGAGATCCTTGATTGATTTTATGTTGTGGCAGATTGAATAGAATATACACCTACCATGTCGAAATCACATGAGGTCTTCCATGCATCCCTCTTAAATAAATACATACCTAAACCTACAGATGTACTCTTTTCAGAGGTGGTATAGTTGGAGGAGGATCTTTCCTATGAGCAGTAGCCATTGATGATCTTGGATCATAAAGATAAGGTTCTACATAACAAGACTACTCACATGGTGAAGGTACTATGGTGAAACCATAACTATGAAGAGACAACATGGGAACTATAGGAATCAATGAAGAAAAATTATTTGGACATGTAAACGACAAAAATTGTAAAACAAAATTTTGAGGGAAAAATTTCATAAGGGGGGAAGAATTTAATCATCCAAATATTTATAAATATAAATTCATTTCTTATAAATATGTATTAAAATTAAATGAAAACACAACATAATGAACTACTAAGTTTTTTGTGACCTTTAAACCTATGTTTATCACTTCTATTTTTAGAATTTTGAAAATCTGACCACATAGTTGTGATCTGTATGATATTTGTATTCTGATAGGAAGAAATTATTTTTGGGGAATAGTAACATACCCTTATGAATAGCAACATACAATTATGAATAGTGATATTCCCTAATGAATAGTATCCTAAAATATTATAGTATTAAAATAAATTCAATTGAATGTTTGATGTACCTATATTTTAGAATAAGTTAATTAATGTTTTAAAACAATTTTTTTAATAATAAATTATGATTATAATTAAAAATTAAATTAATGATATTTTGAAGATTATTTTTATAACATAGATATCATTTTTTGGATTAGACATGTTGATAATGATTTCGTGTGAATTTTTGGGTTTTGTCTAAAATTCGTGAATTTTAATTAAATAGTAAAATACGATGATTTATGATAAATACTAAATAATAGAATTATTGAGTCATTGATGATTATATAATTATTAAATCCCAATTGGATCAACACAAAATGCATTTATTACTATTCTTGGGCAGGTATACATCACTTTTTCTAGTCTTGAGAAAAAAATAATAAACTAATGATTAAAAAATAATGAAAACCCTCTGCTCTTCTATAAAACCCACCTCACTCCATATTCTCTTCACTCATCTCAAGCCTTGGGCCTTTCCAATATTCTACCCAAATCTCTCCCCAAGCTCCTCTCCCATGTCCAATGTCCCATAGTCTCTTAAAAATACCAAATCCTCTCCCCTTAAGTGATTCTCAAAGGAGGTTGACTCAAGAGGTAAATTCCACTTTCCAAATCTTATGTTTGTTTTATGTTCTTTCCTTTTATTGTATGTTTACTCACCTCCTCTCACCAATATGGTATGATAACTCCAGTTATATACATGTATTGTAATTATATTATGAAAATGGGATACTTCATTATTACCTATCCATTCCACACTTGTTATTTGAATGAAATAAAAACAACGTTTGAGATGTGTTCATTTAGAAAATCCAAGGACAACAGTTAATCAACTTCTATTATCATATATAATTATGTTGATAAACCATTTTTGTTATGGTGGAACCTGATTATTATATATGGAATATATACTATAAAATGATCTTCAAACTTTTTTTTCAAACGGAATTTTGTAATAAAGAAAAACATGTTCATTGTAATGAAACCCCCCCCCCCCCCCCGATTAACCAAAATGGTTATTTGTAATGTTTTATAAAATAACTCATCTTCGTTCACAATAAGGAAATATATTATTATATCCATGAAACCTCCTGCATGTTCAAAAATAACAGAAAATTTAAATTCTTGACAACCAATGTCAGTATACATATTTATCTAAATATGATCCAATCATTAAAACCCATGCAATAAAATGTACCCAAACAATGAAATTGAACCATATAAACAAAAAAAAATTAGTTTAATGAACAAAAAATGGTTATAATAAATAAATAAAATGTATAATAATTTTAATAATTTTTAATTAATGATATTAATTTTATTTTTCAGTTCATTTAGTACAAACAATGATCACCATCAGATTTAAGGTAATGGATCCTCTCCATTTCACTCTTAATCAAGATTCAATATATGCTATGCAATTTTATGTGTAATACCAAATGATGGGTTATGATTAAAAACCACCTAAATAATTCCCTTGTGATATATAATTTATGATAAACCTCTTTTATCTCACATCAAGCCCTCTTAGGTACACCTTACACTATGCCGATAAACCGTAATGAATTCTACACTAACCTTCTACGTTCTTTTAGGTTTCCTTGCCATTATTTATATCAAAATGGATTTATCTTATATATTTATGTTAATAATATAAATTATGTGTATTTTAACAAAATTCATTTATTCATACCCTTTCATCACAACTTTTTTTTTCAAATACATGTTTTTATAAGATTCCATCTATTGAACTTTTTTATAAGATAAATTATTTTAAGGGAATATCTTGATTTTTTACCCAATATGAAGTGAAATATATCCATTGTTTTAATCAACCATTATCTTTATAAAAGTATAATTTTTTATATGAAATACTTTTTGGTTAAATTATGGTTTTATAAAAATTATTATACCATTTTCTATTTTAAAATCTCTATAGAGTTTTCCATAAAACGAAATAAAAATATTTTAATTCTAATGTTTTTGAAATAGATTTAATATATGTTATCACTTATGTTTGACATCACATACCATTTTATATACATATATTAAATAATTAACGTTCATGTTGGTTTTAATACCTTAATTTCATGGACATTTCATGATATAATGATTGGTTCAGCTTTATGTCATGATTGTGGTACCCGATTTTTTCCAAAGGTACCGTTTTGTTTATATATGGATGCTTATATATGATTATTTATGTGGAAAAAATATTCATGAAAATGATGATATATTTGGATCCATAAAGTTCTTTAATAAAATTTGTAATGATATGTCTCATGAGATGAGATGAGAAATGGGATTGGCGGTAAGCCTTGATCCATTCAAAAAATCAGAAATAGGATTTTCAGTTAGCCTTGACCCGTAATAAAATGGGTAACGGGATTGAAGGTTATCCTTGAACAACAATAAATACATGTTTTATGACTCTGCTACATTTATATGATTCTAGGTTTATATGATCAGATGATTATTTGATATGATTTATTTTGTTCCATGATTTTGATAGCATTATGTGATGCCTTGTAACCCATGTGCTTAAGTTGTACTCATATGTTCTCTCCCTTACTGGGATTTTTATCTTAGCCCTTTTTTCATCCATTCCCTAGGGTACCATATGTAGATGTAAGATCTCAATGGATGTTAAGAGCTATTAATTTAAAATAAATAAAGCAGTGTTATTTTGTCCCAAGTTTGGGGTTTTATTTACCTATTCTTCAAAGACACTTGAATTTAAGATCCTTGGATTGTACTCTGATGTATAATTATGCTTAATATTATGTAATGCTATAGGTAAAAGTCTAGAGTCACAATATCAACTTTTTCATAGTCAGGTTTTATATCACCCTCCTTCCGAACAAAATGCTTAGTATTTCTTCCATATCTATGTTTTCCTACATCTAATCATAGTATGTGTTATATCGAGTGGCCTTTTTACATCTCTTTCATTATTTTGTTATTGTAGGATTATTGAATCTTTTTCTGATGTGGGATTTTAAATGATGTTACTAAGACAAATATTAAAATTTCTAGGATACAATTTATAAATGTGGGTAATGATGTAACATCACAGATAATTATAGAATAATAGTGTCTCATATCTATTAATATTTAGAAATAATATTATATTTTTATGATAAAAGAAATTATTTTCCTAATATCACACTTGACATGAAACAACGAGTTTCTTCTAAATCATATATTTCACACTACGTTGAGTTATACTAAAAAATAATACATTAATATTAATATTATGTTAAATTCTATTTAATTCCTAGTTTTCATATTGACTGGAATTAATAGAACTAAAAACAATATTTTTAGACATTCTTTGTAAATGATTTTACATTTTATAATAAATTTTAGAGGCATATAATGTTAATGATTCCAGGTTTATCCTAAAATATTTTAATATTTATTAAAATCATGTTTTAACACCTTTTGATGGATAAAACGTTTTAAATATATATATTTTTCACTTTTTTTAGTTCACTGGGAAAAAATAAACTTTTTTCTTTAGAATAAAGATATAAAAATGTTACTTTGGTTAATAGTTTTGTATTTTTTGGATAAAATCTATATTTTAATGAATCGTGAAAAATAATACATTTAATTTCAAAACTACTTTTTCATATTATTTATTTCTATTTTGATATTTTCTTTTTAATTGTTTAAAAATTTAATTTAGATTATATTTTTATCATTTAATCCAATGTTATTCATCAGATGAAATTTCCAATTTAAATTGGACATAAACAAATTACCATCTTTTGATAGTTTTGTCTTCTTGAAATCACTTTCTAGTTTTAAAAACGGGAATTAATTTTAAATTAATTAACACTATTTCCATGTTCTGAATTTTGAAAAATGGATTCCATATTTGGAATCAGAAGAAATTTTATTAAAAAAAATTACCTTTCAATATTTTGGACATTATGAATAGTAACATTGATAAGAATTTTATTTACCATGGTTAATGTGTAAATTTTTTAAACAAGAGAAAAAAATAATATTATAATAATACAAAACGACCCTATAACATGTCCTAGTCTTATTTGATGATTCATCGATGACAAAAACAATTCTTAGGCCAAAATTTTGTCATTTCAGACACAGCTGGGTATGAATATGGTATGTTATAATAATTAATTTAATTTAAAGAGAAATATAACAAAAAATATATCTATTTACTAAAAAAATTAAATGTGGGGTTATGTAATTGATATATTTGACTATAAATATTCATAATAAATAAAAAGTATATCCAACATCCTGGAAATTTATTTATAATTATTTTTTATAAAATAATGAATGTTATTTATAAACCAATGATGATATTGTGATTATCTTATTATTTAAGATTCAATGAAATTGTATTATAATCATTAAAATAAATGTAATTTGAAATTATAAATGAAATATGTTTTTTTGAAATACATTATCATGTTCAGGATGATTTAATTCTATTTTTTTGAAGGAATGTTTTTGTTGTTAATATTAAAAAAAATCATTTACTAAATAGTGTTAAAGATGAAAAAAATGAGTTTTAAACAAATACTCATTTATTAATTGATATAATAGTCCTAAATATCTATTATTATGAAAAATAATATATATAATGTTATGAATGTCATTAATTATTCACTTGTGGTTCGATTGGTATTTTTTAGTTTCTATAGTAACCATATATTGTGATGATATAAGAAGACATAGTAAGAGTTATGATTGTTATCTAATCAGTTTTGAAAAAACGATAAGGTTAATTTTGTGACATACACATATCTAAAAAATATTGGTTAAAATTATTTGGACCCATAATTATTTTAAACTCGATAAATATCAATTTTGTGCCATTATAATTCAAAAATTAATTTTTAATAAAAACATATTTCAAGACATTCTAAAGATCCACTTCACCCTCTTATAAGAGGCCACCATCTGTACCCACATACGGACACCACTCCAAGCCCTTGGATCATCGAAATTATTCTCGAATAATGTACCAAAATTCCAAACATCTTCTTAGAAGCCATAACATGTGCATAAGGAAAATCATGATTTCCTTTTGGCTCAAATAAAAACGATTTACCGGATTTAGGATTAAATTACAATAACAGTATCCTAAATATAATAGGAATTTTTTATCAGTAGGATTAAAAATAAACTTAGAAACACCAATGACAAATAGATACAAACATACTGTTTCTGCGTGTGACGAACAACAACCTCAAAAAATTATGATTATTAAATTTTCACCTACCATCACTCATGGTGTCCATTATGATGGTATAGTATTTATATAGAGTATTTTTTATATTTATATTATCTCTATCATTATGAAATTATTATTTACAATATTCCCTTATTCTTTCCACAATTTGTAAATAAATAATTTTAGTTGAGGATGTGTGAACTACCACCCCTCAAAGTGATATGACTCGTTCATGCCATACATGGAACATATATATGATGGTTTTAATTAACATATGTGGCATATATAACATATATATGTTATATTTTAATTACAATATATGTACATATCATTATATTTCATTTGTTTAAAATAAAAAAGAAAAGAATTTATTTTTTATGCGTATGTGCAACCTACCATCTCCATGAACAATGCATTTCATTTATTAACTACAAACATTATGCACAAAATATATACATATATAATATATATATATAACATTTGAAACATGAATAATAAAATTCTGGAGATGAATGATTTTTTACAACTTGGACAAGTTACATGAAAAAAAATTCATTTTTGACTCTAGTACCGAACCTCGACCAAACATATGATATAGAATCAAATAATTAACTAATTTTTGTAATATGATAATAAGTGATATAAAATAAAATATTATCATGAAAAACGTTCTGAATCAAGTATAAATTAAATTTTGATTATTATTCTGTAAATTAATATTGAATGAGACAATTTGAACTCATGGTAATTGAAATTATCACTCAATCACCATTCATTGAGTTAAATATACGTGTCAATGGTTTAGTTTTTCCATATATATGTAGGAATTACCTTTTATTGTTTCAATATGAATATCCACTTATATTGATTGTTTTTCTATTTTTCACACATAATTATGTCATGAATGTATCTTTAATTTACTAATACGGTCATTGTAAGGGACTTCATATCAATATTCCATCATTGAGCCATATATTAATTTATACATGACCTTATTTTATACGGTGTAGAATTTACCCCTTGGACATTTAATTTCATTCATAGGGAATATTTTTCCATTGAATCATTTTATTAAATGATAGAAATGAAATCTTTTAACATATACAACTACAACGAATCATCTGCCACCCTAACTATTATTTGATATTTGGATTCCTCTATGATAATTTATGTATTTAAAAGTAAAATATATCCCTTATTCACTTTTTCGGTGTTTTTATTGAAAATGGGATTGAATGTGGATTTACTATTTAAATATCTTTAAATCATCTATTGTATTTGAAAATGATATTTTATGAGGAAAATGTTGATAATTTTAATCCTTTATGTGTAATAATTATATAATGGTACATTGGAATTTTATGTTTGGTTATGTGATAATCCAATGACGATTTGTTCTGTATGGATATTCTAATTAGTGATATAGGTGGAGTTCGACAATATGGTTTTTCCATTTAAGTACGTTTATGCCCCAAGTCACCATTAGATGTTATATGTTGCATTATATGGTAATTATTGTAATATTTTGGATGTAAAAAAGCTTATTCAATTATGTTATATTATGTGTTGTGTATTTTCTAATTCACAAAAGTTCAATGTATTACACTATGATAATGTATTCTTGGTTTTCGTGATTTCCTATACTAACCATTTTCTTTATTTATGTATCCATTACTCATGTTTTTATGCCCATCCTATGTTATGGAATGTTTTTTCACATGAAATAAGGAATAATAGAGTCAAGTATGGGATCATGAAATGGTTATTATGTGAAATTATGAAATGATACCATGTTTCCATTTTATGAGTTTTTGTTTAATGAAAACAATTGACAGTGAGTATAAGTGTATATTTGTGATATTTAAATATCTATGTATGAGCTATGTCCAAATTCTCTAAACCACTAATCCTGAAAATATCCTTGAACTGAATTAAATTGAATTGTTGACATATCATAATATCATGTTACGTTTAAACCTATGTCCTTATTTTTTGTATCATATATAATTTTAGATAAATTTAGAGGTTATGGTGTTATTTAAGAATAAGTGAAATATTTTATATAACCTCAATGGTATCCTTATTACGAATAGAAATAATTATATTACAAAAAAATGATTAAGGTTTAGGTAACATGAATAAGTATATATTACTATTTATCCTCCTCCTATGATAGTATATGAAGATTATAATAATATACTCACACTAACCAGTGTTGCTTATATTAAATGGTGGGATATATCAGTCACTAAAGTAACAACAGATGTGGAGGAAACTGTGGTGGTTTAGGAATAAGAAAACAAATGAAATCAAGACTTAAATGAAAACTCTTGTTGTAATTCAAAACTATCTATCTGGAGTCATTATTGAAAATTTAACATTACTGATTTTTTAAGCACCATATATGAGAGAAACAAATCCCTATGGATGTTAACATATAATAAAAATGTTTTTTATAATAAATATCCTTTTTATCATGGATGTGGCATAAACCACCTACAAAAATTATTCAAAGGGACATGAAGATGTTAGAGTTATGTTATTGATGGCCATAGAGTAATAACATTCCATGGAAAATGGAATTTTTTAGTTGATTTCAGGATTTGGAAAGAAGTTATTTTTAAAGAAAAGATTTAATATCTTCAATGTTTTGTACATGATCTTTATGAAAATATATTTCATAAAATGTAGTTTTGGGAATGGGATCAGAAAGGCCATACAAATATATATTTACCAATACCTAATTCCATTACAACTAATATTGAGAAAACTAACGTTGACCTATGAATGATATGGATAAATTTTTTTCTCATGTTTTGAAATTATTTAATCTTAAGAAATTATGAATTATTTTGTTCATAGAATATATGTATTAAAAATAATATGGATAACAATAGATAGATGATTATGAATAATGATCGACGACTAATATGTCTAAATTTTAGTAATTGAAGAGTTATGTTGGATCTATGGAGGATGATATGTTTAAATGTATTTTGATTGGATTACATGTGAAAAATTATAGTATGTATAACCCATAAGTTTGTTATGTATAAATGAAGAATAATTATTTTTTCTATTTTAGATATAGTTATAGAATACCATTAGGGTTTTTATAATCCTTGAATTTCATGCACTTATAGATAATAACATTTTTAGATGAAAAATGAATGTCATGAGATAAACGTGGGGTCAAATAATGTTATAGTTATTTGTATGATTTTATCTCATGTAGTGAATGTTATAGTAATTATTCAATTTTATAAATAGAAGAACCCATAGAATGGATGACAACCCATCACATCCGATATGGACGCAGGAATCAATCCCACTATTTAAGGGCAACATTTGTGTATCTCCTAAAATTATCGTACGTGAAGTCCCTAGTTAGTATGAACTATTAACATTAGTTAAAGGATTTTAATTATTAATAATAAGTTGATTTTGGGTCCTTATGTTTTATTAAATTGATATCCATAAAATAGGAAAATGATTTGATAATTATTTGAAAAATGTTATTTTGGAATATGTTCTCCCCTTTCATAACACTATATGCCTAATCAAATTTAATACTATGTGATTTAATTTGAGGAGTATTGTTTGAATTTTATTTTTGAAGAATAAATGTTCTTATTATGGACATATTGAAATTTGAGTTATTATTTTAAATGCTTAAAATATCATGGAGAAAATTTTATTTGGTTAATTACTTTTTCGGAATGAGACATTAGTAGTGGATAGTGTTATTTAGATAGATAAGCTAAAATTTATCTTGGAAAACTATGTGGTGAAATTCTTCTACGTTTGTGGTTTAAATATTAGTTGGATTATTTTGAGGAATTTTAATGGCTTTTGTTTGTTGAATGAAATATGATGAACATGGGTATTAATTTTGAATTTTGGAGATAAAAAGTAGTCCTCCTCCTTATAAAAGATTACTATTTTATTAAGATTATCAGAACATGTATTAATAATTTTGGTTTTGGGTAATTTTTTAAATATTTTTAAAATATATATTTCATCTGTGGTGGAATATGTTATTCTCTAGAATTTTATTATATTAATACTAGTATGAACATATCTCTTGGAATACTGATTATTTGGGGAAAAAATGAGTGTGTGGTAAAAAATTATTAAATTATGAATACATACAAGTCAATTAATTATGTTTCTTTAAGTTCTTATTTAATCTCAAAAATAAATTCCTCAAAATTATAAAAAGGATCATAAAATAAAATATATCTCTATTTACATTTCATATTATGTTATCGATGTCATTCAAACAAATCACAAGTTAGTGGATTTCTATTTTGTATGTTTCTCAAAGTCATGATTTCTATCACTTTCTATTAGAACAAGATGATTAGTTATCCTTCCATATCCATGTTTTGTTAAATGGAATCAAATTATGGTTTATTTTTAGGTGACCTTTTTACATGAATTTCAATTCTTTTAATGTGGTAGTTTTTTTTATTATTTTTCTGGTGTGGTATTCTCAATGAATTTACCTAAAATAATAATAAAATTTTGAGGATGCAATTTCCAAAATGGGGGACTGATGTGATCATTCAATGATTCATTGTTTTATTTCACCCTTATACCAATGTATTGAACTCATACTATTTTGAAAATTACATTTATAATAACAAAAATCACTCGATATTTGATTAAATTAAGTTGTTTTTAACACTATTAAAATTTTAAATGTTTCTTTTTTTAATTATATTGTATGTGGGGGATATTTGGAAGACCCTTGATGAAGTCCAAGAAAAATGGGTCAATATGCACATGATCCAAGCACAACGGTGGACTAAAAACATTCTTCCATTAAACTGTGTATTCCAATAAGCATAAATTTTGAGCGATGGTCTGAAATGTGATGGGATACATTACATATTAATGGACCCAAGCCCCATTTGTTATTTAAATGTCCCATAATAACTGATCTGTCTAGGGAATCAAATGTACTAAAGTCAAAATTATTGTCCTATATTTTATCAATATCATCGGTTCTAATTGTCCAAATGCATCTAGACGTTCATTAGAGACAGTGCTAGTGTGGGGATAAATATTTATAGTTTTGTAATAATAGATATTTGGCAGTCTAGGGGCCTATAACTATGATCCATGTTGTTTTACACAATATGTGTCCTCAAAATCACCTTCCAATCTGACTATGAATGAAAACCTTGGGCACCCTATTTTTGATTTTGAACCAGAGGCAATGTGATTCCATTTTGGAATCCCAATGGATTCCCCCCACCATTATTAGATGTTATTTAGGAAATTTTATGTTTTACTTTAACGAATTTCTCTTCCTCCCCTCCAATGGGTTTCTAAACCCCTTGTGATCACCTAGGGATGAACATGTTGAAAATTCTGGGCATAATTTTCAAATATTTGAATGGTATATTTAATTCGTGTTTTGTAGGATTATTTCTTCATCCTTTATTTTTAATTTATTGAGTTCTTTTTTGGTACTTCATGCTCAAATCATTTGATCATGCTTGGGGGTAACCATTCATGTGGTGTATTACACACCATTCCTCGCATCTTTTTCCCCCTTTCTATTGTACTGTTTGTGTGGTTAATATTGTTCAATTGAAATACCATAAACACTCTAATTGACATGTAATTTAAAATCATGGTAACACATTGAAATAGAATACATTCCTGGATAGTTCATTGATCTCATTATGTGTTTCCTTGGAGAGTTTTGGTTATGAAGTTGAAGAGAAATCACCCAATCATCAGTCGTATCAATTTAATCATTTTGTGTTTTTGACTAAACCCTATGAGGTATCCTAGTATAAATTCAGAAAACATACAATTTCTAGATTTTAGAATAATGAAATTAAAATATCATAACCATTTCTCTTGATGTGATAATGGATGAACATCATGATATTTCATTGGGTTATTCCCGTTTATTTAATTTTGTTCATTTGTACATGGTTTTATCACTTCTATTTTTCTATAGAAATCATTCATCATAAAAAACCATGTTTTAGTACATCCCATCCACAATATAGATTCATAACCATAAGACTATTTTTAAATTGATGATCTATGTCTTCATCAAGAGATGACCTAGTGTTGCGTCTATACTGCAGAAATTATAGTAAAAACTTAACAACTAATTTGACGCATTCGACATCGCGATAAAATTATGGCACTGTTACCTAGGAGTCAAGATCATTTTTTTAATTTTTTCTTTTAATTTATTTATTTTACTTCATAATTAGTACTCCATTCATACCCCAGACACATTTTATAATTTTTTTTTGTTTTTTTGTTATAATTTTTGGTGGTTTTGTGTGTTCTTCCTCTATCTCTATCTTTCTTCTTATTTTCCATCAATCTCTCTAATTTTATAGTTCAAATATATCTTTTCATTATTCCTTTAATTTATTACATATTTTTATTTCATTCATATTACATCAAAATATTACTAAATAAATAAAAAATATTAATTAATTAATTAATCAAACATGATATCATTGTTCCATTACAAGATCTTGTAAAGAAACACAATTTGAATTTGACCACAAAATTGAAATATCACCCCATTCTAAAATAATGTTTTCTAGGGAAGGTCAACCAAGTAACACTGAGGAACCCATTTTGTACCTCAATTGGATATAAACCAATCAAAAATTGAATCCATAAGAACCCATGAAATCATGGATGCAAATAATGGAACCTTAAAAATCTAACCATCCTAGATGTAGAGTGAAAACATGCATACATTTTATGTCCTGAGGAAGCAACCAACATTGTGATGAGATCAAGCCTCATACACCTTCTTCATAAATTCCTTGTTCATCCTAGTGAGGACCCTCAAAAACAACTTAAGGTGTTTCACATAGTAAGATCCACCATGAAACTCCAAAATGTAACTAAGGACCTAATTATGTTTTCGGCAATCCCGTTCTCCCTTTAAGATGTATCCAAACACTGGATAAACTATCTACCTACCAAATTTTTTTGATAGAATTACCTAAGGATACTCCTTTTAGATAATTTCATCCCTTCCTTCAGAAAAACATCGATTAGGAATGGAATTTATGGAATTAGGCAATCCCAAAGAGATATACAAAAGAATTTCCTCAATATGGACCCACCACCAAATTAGTGAACAACTATTAATCCAATACATCTATGAGGGACTTATTCTCAAAGATCATGGAATGATAGATGTGGTAGAAGTTTGTTCCCTTGTTGATAAAACAATATCCACAACTCGTGACTTAATAACCAAAATGGATCAAATAGAACAACAATTTGCTACAAGATCAATTTCACCAACCCAAGGAGTTCATGAGGTAAGTCATTCGGCACTACAAAAAATGGTGTATAGTAAACATGATGATATTCATACCCTTCTATGTCAATTAGATGAAGAACGTGGTAACTAAAACTCCTCATAAGTAACATTAAATTGTGGTATTTTTTATGACAATTATCATTTTTCAAACTACTGCCCACAATATCAAGATTAATCAGAGTCTTGTGTAGTAGTTTTCCCATGGTGTCCATTCTAATAAGAACCCCCTTTAAATAAAGAACCATACAGTCCAAATCCTGACATTGTGAGGCAAAAACAACCCCAATACAGACAAGGAAAATCAAGCTACCCCAAACAGAATTAGTATCAACAAGGGGAAGGTATGTATCCTTTTTATCCTTAACCTTCTGAAAAAAAAATCCCCTCTAGAAAATGAACCAAGAATTAAGGATATGGTGGTGTAAAGAGAATCCTAGATTCTAAAATTCTAACAAATAACAAAATCATTTATTCAAGACCAGTGAACTAAAGTGGGGAAATTTGAAAACACCATCAATGAGCTTAATGTGCATAGTTCTAGAAAAATATCATCCCAAACCGGTGCCAATCCCATAGAAAAGGGAAATTTATTTGAAGATACACCTTTTAGTGGTAAAGAAGTTATTCCTTCAACTGATTCTAAACAATAGCTATGTTCCCCTCTTGAAAACACTCTTTATCCACACATTAAAGATTCCAATTAATAAAAACATAATGAAATGGTTAACCAAATTATCATTAATGATTCAAATAAACAAACCATTTCTTTTCCATTTCATCCAATGACTCTCTAAATCTAATAAAAATTATTATAATGAGATTGATACTGAAATAATTGATACATTTAAAAATGTTCTAGTTAATTTTCACTTATTGGATGTAGTCATAAAATTCCTCATTATGCAAAATTTCATAATGAAATTTTCGCCCATAGACGAAGGGTGAAGCAGAATGAGAGAGTCAACATGGGGAAGAATATCATGTCCTTGCTTTATCCAATAATTCCAACTATGTGCATGGATCTAGGAACATTCATGAAACATTGTACCATAGGGGATACATTATTTTCAGATGTTATGTTAGATTTTGGTTCTTCTATTAATGTAATTCCTCACTCCGTGTATAATTATCTACAGGTTTGTGAGCTTCCACCAATAATCATTTTCGTGCAACATTCAAACATGAGTACAATGCATCCAATAGGAGTGATTGAGGACATGCCCCTCTTATACTAGGGAGGCCATTCCTCACAACAGAAAAGATGATCATCAATGATCATAATGGAACTTTTTACATGATGTTTGGTGGAGAAATGGTTTGATTTAACATCCTTGAGGCTATGAAACACCCCAGTGTAGAGAACTCCACTCTTCTTATCTATTCAATGGATGTGCTCTCAAACGATGCACACACACAAAAATCATTCCTCAACACATACTTTGATTCATTTTCCACTTCCTCACCCTTGGTTGGTTTGAGTTTTGATTCATGTTTTGAGTATTCTGTGGTTTCTAAAATTGTAAATTTCGTTCATTAATTGATTAATGTGTTCATTATGAGGTACCCAAGATGATCGATGATTCTGAAAATACCATTTAAATAGATTCTATATCCTTTGAGAATAATCATTAGTAGTTAGCCAGTTTCATGGACCTAACTCCCCTTAATCAACCTCCCCCATTCGAAAAACCATAGGTGTTAGAACATAATACACATCATTATAATTTAAAATATTTGTATCTTGAGGGTATTGAAAAATTTCCCTTCATTTTACCAATAACCACTCCCCATAGTTTTAATCAAAACTCCTAAACCTTTTGAGTGAATATAAAAAGGCAATAGGATAGACATTGACTGATATTCCAAGGATTAGTCTGTTAATTTTTATGCACCATATAGTTTGGGATTATGAGGTTAAGAATGTAATACAATATCATTGTCGATTGAATCCCACTCTCCAGGATGTGGAAAAATTGGATGCTCATAAATTACTTACTATATGTATCATTTATCCTATAACTGATAGTAAATGGGTTATATCAGGGAAAATTGAGCCCAAATTTTTAGAATAATAAATGTGTATAATGATAGGAATTAATTGGTACCAATACTTGTGAAAAATAGTTGGCGAGTATATATTCACTACCATCGACTGAATCAACCCACATGGAATAACCACTTTCTTCAGACATTTATTGACCAAATGTATGAACAATTGGCTGTTATGTCCCATTATTTTTACTATGATGGCTATTCAGGTTATTGTCAAATCTATATAGCCCCTAAGGATCAATAAAAGAAAAAAGTTACTTGTCCATTTTGAAAATTTTCATACTGAAGAATTTCATTGGGTCTTTGAAATTCTCCTGGTACTTTCCAGAATTCTATGTTTAGTATATTTTCAGAGGTCCATGATAAAGGCATGGAAATTTTTATGGACAATTTCATGGTATATGGTTCATATTTTGATTACTATTTTAAACACATAGGTTTTTTCCTCTATTTCTGCATTGAAAATGAACTTGTTTTAAATTGTGTAAAATTCTATTTCATTGTTGAGGGGTGGATTGTTCATGGGAATATCATTTAAAATAAGGTAATCCAAGTTGATAAATAAATATTTAATTAATTTTAAGCCTTAAATTTCTCAAATGTTTCCATGAGGTGCAATATTTCTTGGTTCATGTTGGTCTTTAGCATCAATTCATTAAAGAATTATGTATGACCACACTTCCCTTGTCCTAGTAATTAAAAAAGGATTCTGAGTTTTTTTTTGATAAAAATTGTGTGGGTGAATTAAATTCACTAAAAAGTAGTCTTAAATCACCTCCTATAATCCAACCACCAAAGTGGAATCTTCCATTTGATCTTATGTGTGATGAATCTGACATTACAATTGATGAAGTTTTATCACAAAGGGTTGAGAAGGCTCCCCATAACATTATGTATGCCTCACATACCCATGACCCGACCTAGAAAAACTACACCACCATTGAAAATGGCTTATTTTAATTTTTTTCCCTTAAAATTTTCATTTTTATCATATCATGGTTAAGAATAACTTTCTTTTTTGATCATTATTCCCTTGGAATACTCCTAAAGAGACCAAAATCCAAGATGCACTTAATTCCATCGATTCCCCTCCTCAAATAGTTTGACCATGAAAATAATGAAAAAAGAGGGTAGTAAAATGTTGTAGCTGACCACATTAGTAGGATCTACCCAGTGGACCAACATGTTGACTCACCCCTCCCCATTGGTGAATTTTTCCTTTATGAGAACCTTTGTGATGTTGTGGACCATAACCCCTAGAATGTAGACATTGTGAATTTTATAGAAAATTCATGGGTCCTCATTGATTTTAGACCTCCACAATCTTGGATACATTATAATGAGTATAGAGGGTACCATTGGGATAACCCATACTTGTGGAGAATTCTTAGTGACCATTTAGTTCTTCAGTGTGTCCCTAACCATGATTTCACCTATTTTTAGACCTTCTGCAGCACTTTTTCCTGTGGGGGGAACATTGGCTCTCAACGTACAACACGAAATTTCTTTGACACATGAATTTATTGGAAAAAAATTTATATGTATGACCATGTTTTTTTTCTACTGTTTAATTTTTTTCCATTCACAGGGAATATCTCTACGAGGAATGAAAATCTTCAAAATTACATGTTATTATATGAAATTTTGTATGCATGGAGCATTTATATCATGGGGACATTCCATATTCATATACCTGTTTTACGTATTATTATATATTCACTCTGTATATAAATGGGTGGAAGAAAAACCAACCAGGACCGATGAATCTTAAGTGGTTGTTGATTTTCTGTTGTCCAAAATTGTTAGTATCTTTGGATTGCCGAGATTCATAATTAGTGATCAAGGTACACATTTCATCAATCGCAACTGAAAAAATTTACATTCTATTTATGGGTTTGATCATAAAGATTAAACTACATATCTCCCAAAATATAACAGATAAGAAAAAATCATGAATCGAGAAATGAATAGAATCATGGAAAAACCAGTACAACCCAACATGAATGATTGCAGTTAATGCTTGGATGATGCACTTTGGGCATACTGTGTAGCTTTGAAAACACTTATATGAATATCAACATATAATATTGTGTTTATAATGGCTTATCAACACCTTTTAGAGGTATAGAAAATTCATATTGGTTATTAAACAATTTAATAAGAAAATTTCAGATGCAGGTGAGAATAGGAAGCTGCAGAATCAATAATTAGAAGAAATTCGATGTGATTCAAATGAGAACTCTTGGATATATAATTTGAGGTCAAAGGATATCCAGGATAGCATGATTCTTCTGTGGTAGTTCCATATTGATGAGAATGTCCCCATGTACAATTCCAAGATAAATCATTACCCAGGTAAGCTTCATTCTCGATGGCTTGGTCTGTTTTTTGTTATATATGTTTACCGTTTTGTTGTTATAAATGTTTCTCATGAGAAATAAGAATATATATTACTATCAATGTGATGAGGCTCAAAGGAATCTATGAGGAGTTTTCTATGTATCTCCTAGAATAGATACAATAGATAGATGCCACATATAACACCAATTAGTAGGCTGCCTCTTCTCCCTACCATTATTTATTTTCTATTTATTTGAAATAAATTCATCGAGTACAATGTACTTTTTAGCCATGGGGGAGTGGGAAATGGAATAGTTATAATAAACAATATAAAAAACAAAAAAACAATTTTTTTTCATTTTCTATTTCTATTTTCATTATTTTGTGTTTGTAGATAAAAATGGTCTTAGAAAGAATGTCCAAAATCATTTTTCATGCTTGAGTCAATTGTGTGGAAAATTACACTTTTTTGTAAAAACGCTTTTCAAATGAATTTTGATATGAAATATTTTTCTTGAATTTGTATTTTCAAATCATTCATAGGTTTTTAATTAATTTTTTATTCTGATTCCTCATTAGCACTGAAAAATATTTAAATCCCTTACCCGAGAGACATTATAAACCCTTTATTTCACATTCATCCATTTAATCACCTACCTCAGAGTCTCAGGTCATGTAGAGAAATTATAACTTTCCTTTATTATATTTGAATCATTTAGATTAATTTAGGCTTCATTCATGATATATGCAATTGTTCATTGAAAATCACTTTGTACAATTTTCCTCTATTTTCGTCCACCTTTACATTTTAACCTTATTAATCATTAGAGACCAAGAAATTCTTGTTAGGTATCCACATTACAAGATAATTTATCACTACCTACCCCTCTCTTGTGTATATTTTTTTTATATTTAGAAAGTGTGGGAGATAGGGTGTTTCCATGGGAATTATGGGAATATAATCAGTGTTATGGGTTCATATAAAGGGTGACTACATTTTTCATTGTCTATGGGTTCACAATCCATATTACAACATTTTTTTACAAATGTTTCCGTGTTTATATCCAAAAAAATATACGTTATGAAAAATATAATTCTGTACATTTTAAAAAATTAGAACAAACGGAAAAATGGACAAAAGAAGTTGTTTAATAGTTATTAGTCAATGCATGGTAGTGACCCACATAAATGGACCATTGGGAGTGTGAGTTGGAGGTTATACACTTTGTGACGGGTTTAGTGTGTACATTCATTATCAACAATTAATGATTTTTGACATGTTTTTATATAATATATTAAATACTCCACTTCTGCCTCATATTTTTAATCGTTGAATCCTTCCAACCATTGAACCTAAGAAAAACCTTTAGGAAGTCCTCTTATGTACTACAATAGTTTATGCATGTAGAGAAATTATAATCTAGTAAAGCATATGGTAAGATCACTTGAAATCTGGGAAAGGAGAAAAACTCCACATTCATATTTTTCTTCTGTGAATAGGAATAATTTTTACGTGAGGTAGGTTGCTACATGTTTCATGGGTGAACAAATGAAAATTAACAAATTTGAATGTGAGAAAAGAAAAATGATAGGAAAAGTGAGTCCAGAAACGAGACAAGAAGAATTTCATATTAAATGAATCATGGATATTTTCACACCATTTATTTAGTAATGGGAGAAGATTATGATATTATACTTTTCCCAATATTGCAAATTATTTGTTGTGGGGTGAGATCCTTCCACAATTAATTGTTTTATTTCACACATATACCAATGAATTAAACTCGTTTTGTATGGAATATTACAAGTACCATAAAAAACATTACTCCAAGTTTGATTCAATTATTTTGTGTTTAACACTGTTAGAAAAGGAAATGTTACTTTTTCTATAATTATATTGTAGGTGGAGGTGATTTGGGGGACCCATGATGAAGTCATAAAAAATGGACCAATCAGCACATGATATATGCACACCATTTAACTTAAACGTAGGTTGCTACAAAACCATGAATTCAAATGAGCGTATATTTGGTGATCTGGTCCAAAATTTAATCGTTGACATTTTATATAAAGGAACCCAAGCTCCATTTGTCCTATAAAATTCACATAGAAACTGATATGTACAGAGAATGAAATTTAAACATGTTAAAAGTGTTGTTCTATATTTTATGAATAGCTGTGTCTGTGAATATAAAAATCGAGCCACGATTTGTGTTGAGATATTCATGCTACGGGGATATATCATTATATTATATTCTAATGGTAGATAATAATTTACAGTGTCTGAAAACATCGATTTAGGTGTGTTTACACAATATATGTGCCCAAAACCAAATTATGATTTTCCCATATAAGAACACATTGGCCACCCTTTTTTGGATTTCGAACCAGAGGAATGGTGGTACCATTTTGGAGACCCATAGGAGTCCACAATTCAATATTTGATGTTCTAGAGTCCATCGGATGTTCTACTGCAACCTATTTCTATTTCTCCCCTACCCTGGGATTCTAAACCCCTTGTGATCACCATGGGAGGAAAATATTAGAAATACCAAGCTCAATGTTGAAATATTTTAATAGTATTCTTAATTCCTAGTTTGTATTTTTTTGTTTTATTATACTATATTTTTATTTAATTGAGTTATGTACAAGTCTATCAGGCTTGACTTATATGATCATTCTTGGTGTACCAATTCATTTGATGGTTTACACACCGTTCACCACTTTTCCTCCCCCTTTCAATTATAGTGTTTGTGTGGTTCATATTGTTCAATTGAACTCACATTTAAAATATCATGGAAATTTATTTTAAATTCATGGTAACATATTAAAATAGCAAACAAACATGGACAACACATCGAGTGGTTCATGTGCTTCATTGGCGAGTTTCAGTTATGAAGTCGAAAACAAATCACCCAATCATCGATGGTATCCAGTGAATTATTTTGTTTTTACGACCAAACCTAAGGAGGTATCATAGTATATACTCAATAAAATCCTAGTTATAGGTTATAAAAATCAGGTATTAAAAGATCAAACACTATCTCTTGAATCGATGATGGATGAGCATCATGATATTTTCAAAGGGTGGTCACATTTAATTAATTTTGTTCATTTCTACTTGGTTTTACCACTTATATTTTTCTGTTGTATTCTTTAATAATCAAACAACATGTATTATTAAATTCCATTACCCATATATTTTTATAATCAGAACCCTCCTTTTAAATTTGTGATCATAGGCTCAGTCTAGATATGACCTAGTTTTTCTGCTATACTGCAGAAATACTTGTAAAAACTAAACAACAAATTTGATGTACATGACAACACGATCATGATGTAACATCTTAGGTATTTATAGAACAATATATTTAGATATGTTTTAATATTTTAGAATAGTATTTTAATTTTACATTGAAGGGGACAATTTTTCCAATATCATACTCGAAACGCAAAAATTATTTTCTATGAAATCTTATGTTGCACCGAACATTGAGATATACATTTAAATAATACAATAATGGTATTTGTATTAAAAATGGTAATTAAATCCTAATAAATTTGTTTATGAGAATGAAAATAACTTATTAAAATATCAATAATCATTTTTTTATATTTTATTACATTTATCCAAAATAATTTTGAGGCTTCAAATTAGAATGAATCATATTTTATGCATTAAATTTTCTAATATATTTAAATATATTTTTTACAACCATTTAATGGGGAACCCTTTTAAATTTTAGTTTTTTTAACTTTTATATGATATATTTTAACAAATAAAAATAAAAATTATAGTATAGATTTAAAAATTTATTTTTGTTGATATTTTTCACTTTTTCTAACAACATCCATATTTTAATTATTAGTGAAAAAATACAGATTTTTAATAAAAAAATCATTTTCATCTAATTAATTTATATCATTAGATTATAATTTTAATTGTTTTTAATGTGAAATTGGTTTAGGATTTTTTCATTTAATCCCATGTTTTCATTGGATGTAATTTCACATTTCAATTTTATATAAACACATATCAATTTTTTGATAGATTTTACATCTAAAATCCTACTTTCTGTTTTTGACAACAGGTATTAATTTTTAATTATTTACTCTAATTTATGTGTTTTTAATTATTTAAAATTTATTATATACTTGAATTAATAAGGTCCAAACATTGTAAATTGGATCATCTAAATTTTGACACTATGAATAGTGACATTGAATATTATTTTAATTAACCACAGTTAAAGAGTGAATTTGGTTTATAAGGGTCAAAATAATATTAAAATAAAACAAAAAAACCCTAACACATGTCATAATCTTTAAATAATGAGTCATGGGTGACCATAGAAATCCATAGGCGAAATATATCTCATTTTGGAGACACATGGTTATGAAAATTTCAAGTTATAATAATTAGTTTAGTGTAAAGAGAAATATAACACAAACACGTCACTTTTGAATTAAAACATTTATGGAGGTGTTATATAATCGATCTCTTTATATGTAAATATTAATTAGAAATATAAAATTATTTCCTAAATCATGGTATTTTATTTAAAATTTTTATAAATTAAATAAATATAATTATTTATGATACAATGATGATGTAGTGATTATAAAATTAATAATGATTCAAAAATATGATATCACTAAATACTGTCAAAATTGGCATAAATGTTTTTTTAATAAATAATCTTTTATTAAATGATATAATAGTATTAACAGAATATTATTTGGAAAAAAATATTATGTAATGTTACAAATGTCATTAATGATCATCTTTTTGTTCTATTGTCCATTTATATAAATTAGTAATCATATATTGTGAAAATACAAGTAGACATTGTAAAAGTTAATGTTTTCAACTGTGGGTTAATGGTAAATGATAAGGTAAATTTTGTTACCTAAAATTTTCAAAAACATATTTTTTTAGAGGATTGAGACTCATCCTCATCATACCCTCGAAATATTTCATTTTGGAGCCATTATAATTCGATAATCAATTTATTATGAAATACAATTTCATGAATTTCTAAAATGGCCCCGCCAGCCTCCTATAAAATTCCACCACCACTACCCATATACTCACCAACCTAAATCCTATTGGCTTATCAAAGTTTACTAAAATAATATCTCAATTTCCCTAACATCCTTCCAAGTGCCTTAACTTTTTCATAAGGCAATCCATGAAATTCCATTGGCTCAAATCAAAATGAGTTACCTGATTTAGAGTTAACATCTTCTCCCAAGATCCTTTCATTATTTTTCTTCTCCAATCCCAATGTGATTCATATTACCTGATTACATAACAAGACCATTATCATCAATATACTATGGTGTTTTTATGATAAATATTTTAAATAAACTTACACATAGTAGTATCTAATTGATACAAACATATTGTTTCTTTAAACAGTGAACTATTGCCTCATAAAACGATGATAGTTTAATTTTATCCTACCACCTATAATAGTTGAAATTTTAATGGAAGGGTATTTATATAAGATTTATTTTATCGTTATATTTCCTATATTATATTTTAATTTTTAATAACAATATTCTATTATGCATCCCATAATGTCTAAAATGATAATTTCATTTGTGAAATTGTGGACTATCTCCCACTCAATGTTATATGAATAGTTCATTCCAAACATGGAACATATAAAGGATGTTATTAATTAAATTGGGTAAAATATATAAAATAAATATTATGTTGTAATTACAATATACATGTTTATCTTTTAGTTTTCATTCCATTAATATGAAAATGTTATCAATGTAGAATTCACTCATACGTACGACCTGATGTCTCCATGAACAATGTGTTTCTTTATTAACTATAAGTATTATAGACATATAAAATACATATATTCAAGATATGTATTATATTTAAAACATGAATTATAATATTTTCTAGATTATGTTATTTTGACTACCTGGAAAAGATACATCAAAACAAGTTCAATTTTTGACTCATGTACCGAGCATCGGGAAAACATCCAATATAAACTATAATAAATAACTAGTTGTTATAATATGTTAATGAGTGATATAAAATTAATGAAAAAATTAATAAAGGATCAGATTAAAGTATAAATTAACTAATTTAAATTATTTAGGAAATTAAATAACTGATGAGACAAGCCAGGATCAAGTTATGTGAAATGATAACATAATCTCCATTCATTGAGTTATATATCATTGTCATTGGTTTTTTCTAATAATATGTGTGAATGACCTCTGATTGTTTGAAACTAAATATCCACTTATATTGAGTGTGTTAAAAATTGTCACACATAATTATGTCATTGATTTCTCCTTAACAAATGATATGATCATTATAATGGGATTGGTCTCAATCTATATTCATTCAGGTATATTTTAAAGTATAAATAACATTATTTTATACAGTGTATGAAAAACCCATTAGAAATTTAATTTCATTAGAAGGAAATATTTTTTTACTGTTTTTTTAACAAATCATAAAAATGAATGTTTTTAATGTATACGACGACAAAAAATCCTCTATCAATGTAAACATTATAGGATATATGTATTCCTCTATAATACATAATGTTTTTAAATGGAAATAAATAACTTATTCCCTTTTTATATGTTTTGGTTTAGAAAATGGTTTTGAATGTGGAAATTATATTTCCAAATATTAAAATGATATGTTATGTTGGAAAATGATATTTTATGAGTGAAATTTTTATAATTGAATTATTTTATGTGTCATGATTATATAATGGTACGTAGACATTTGACTCGAGGTAACATGATAAACCAAATATGGGTGGTTAAATGATAAACCATAGAGGGTTTGTTACATGATAAACCAAGGATGGGTGGTTATGTTATAACATCCAATGCATTGTTATGGATGTCATCCATATAGTTCTTCCATTTGATTATATATGTTGAATTCAACCATATAGTAATTCCATATTACTATTTTTATGTCACATGTTACCTTTATATATTATACATTTATTTCTATGAAATTTATGGTAATATTTTGGTTACAAAAAGGGTATGAAATGAGATTATATTTAGTGAAGTTATTTTTATACTTCTTAATTGTGAAATGTATTATGTTATGATAATGTAATAATGGTTTTTATGTTATCCATGTCTAATAGTTTACCTACATTGTCTATGACTAACATAGAGTTTTATGCTCATCCTGAATTTTGGAGGGTTTTTCAAATGACTTAAAGGAGAAATGAATCAAGGATGGGCCCAAGAAAAAAATTATTCTGTTAAAACAAGAAACAATACCGTGTTTCATTTTAATTATTTTTATTTTAATGAAAAAAAGGATAGTGATTATATGTGTCTACATGTAATTTTTATGTTTCTATTTATGTGTTGTGGCTTAATTCACCAAAACAATAAACCTAAAAAAGATCCTCCAAGTGAATTAATGTCAATTTTTTCCTTATCTCGTGATTATGTAATTTTTAAGGATTGGGCTTGAAATTAAACTTATATCACTATGTAATATCAATTATAATGGATATTAATGTATTTTACTTTATGATTTTAGACGGTTATTATGAATTTTGGTTATCACTCACCTTCCCGAATTTCATTTTTTCAAAATATTGTATCTTTGGGAAGAATAAAATTTGATTTGACATAAATCATAATATTTACAACCCATAATAAAATTATCTTTACCAATAGAAAAATATAGTTATATCTGAAAATTTATACGATGTGACACCATGTTTGAGTAGGGAGGAATCATCAATTGAATGATGTGGTTATGAGGAGAAACAAGATTATTAACAACTTGGATAAATGATTCTTACCTAAATGGTCCTACTGGTGAATATTTTTATTGCATTAAAACATTCATCGACCAATATTTCTAATATATAATTTTCTTATCTATGTATTGTAAATATACAATATGGTCAATAGAGTGGAATGAATCCAACATTTATGTTAATTCAAATCATTATATGTTAGATTTATATTATCAAAAAAGATAATCCAAGTTTGTTTCAATATCATATATATGAATTGTTATTTTAGGGATACATATGAAAAAGATTAGAAAAAAATCCATATAGGCTTGGTATAACGTTATATTGATTGAAATTATGTCAAAACATTCAAGATATAGTAAATTATATAGAAAATCATTGATCAGTTTTATAATCCAACTTATTATGAGTTGAGTAGGTTATGTTTAGTTCATGTTCTTTAGGAATATTCAAAGACTAATAGAAATGATGAATATGATAAATTTAGACATCTATATTTAAAAAAACAATTGAGCTGAATTTTAAAGGAATAATAGCATAGTTATTAGATAACCACAGTGTGGATAAAGATAATAACATCTCTAAAAAACATATTTCATATAATAGGTGTATAAATTATGTATTAAAACATCTAGAAATGATGATATTATTTTTTTTGATAAAATAATTTCATTTACAAATAATGAAAATAATAAAATGGTGATTCATTTTTGGATTATAGAATAAAATGTCCTTATGACCAATGGAGAAATCCATAAAACGTTTATTAAATGAAATTGGATGTTTTAATATAATTAATGAACATTATGCCTAGAAAAATACCTGAACATTATAATTTATAATGATGAATCATTTGGCCAGTTGAAATTTTAAAGGCAATTCAATTATTATTGGAAACAACTTTAAATAGGAAATTCAATGGTTTCCAAATAATTGACATGAAGGTATTTAAAATTATAATAATGGAGTAATACATTTATATATTTATACTAATAGTTTTCTTATCCATGAAAAAAATTAAAATATTTTTAGGTTAATAAAATCTGTTTAGGTGTTTAATAAGGTAGTCTATGTATTGTATTTTTTCATGATAAATACTTGATGAAGCTCAAAATAAAACATAAAGGGTTTGATTAATGTCTCTATGAAAAACATTATGAGCCACTAAATGATAATGGTGCCAGTATATATTTGTGAAACAAATTATATTGGAGAAAATGTATAGTCATGAGAACAATTTTCATAGCCTATGGTGGGATTGTTCAAATTGAAAATAAATAAAATGATGATGTTTTAATTATATTTTATGAGACAAAATAATGAAAAAAAATTCATATTTCTCAATAAAAATAGTTCAAAAAGGGTTTTAGAATATTTCATATGGATGTTTACAAGGAAATTAATACCCTTTTTAATATCAAATTTAATTTATAAATGTATGATTAATGATAATATGTCGATGAAATAATATATTGAAAAATCATTGGTATTTTATTAATCTTATTAAAGATAAAATATTTATATTAATATTTTAAAAATTACATGTGGTATTATATCAAATTAATAACAATGAAATATATATTATTTCAATGAATATAATATTATTAAATATCAACAACATAATGAATTTAGCATGTTGTAAAAGGAAAAATATGTATATGAATTATTGTACTAAGTAGAAATTGATTGATATGTATTATTAGATGATATGAATTTAATATCATATTGTTCTTTATGTCATAGTACACTATGCATTTCATGAATTCTAAATAAAAAATAATACATTTCACTGAGTAATACCAAATTCAAAAATATATAAGTAACTATTACTTGAATAGAATTACTATGGATAATTCATCATGTTGATAAAATTAGTGATGAAAAAAATATCTGATTCAATTTAATTTTGAAATATCATAAATCATAAATCATATAAAAAATTCTATTCATTACTCATGGATGTATAATAATTAAATAATATCACTTTTTCAAGGAGAATTTATTCGTAGTATAATGATATTAGTGAATGTTCCCATTAAACGTAAACTCAAAGACATATAAGTTGTAACCTAAATAATAATTTTATTGATATCAACTATATCACACAGCCCAATTGAAACCCTATGAATAATATGTGAGGATGAGGAACCCCCACTCCCCAAGGAATATTGGGGTTTCTTAATTTGTTGATATAGGTTCTTCCAACTTTTTCAAATTGAAAGAAGTTATATTTTGGTTTAATAAAAAGGGGGGACAAATCTAGGATTATTTTTATTAAATGGAGAGTGATATCCCAATAATATCCTAGGTGTTCCTAGAAACATGTGGGCTTCTATAAGTCATTTAAATACCAAATATATAATGTTATAGAAAACATATCACTATAGGACAATTTTTGGGATTATGATGCTCTATGTTTAATATGTTGGGATGATTATATGGTATTTCCATGAGTTATAAACATTTAAATCAAATTATATGTATATGAAAAAAATTTAATTGGATTTCAAGTATAATTATCTTAGTGGATTCTTCATCTAGTGGTTTCGATAATGAAGTAACACATCAATGAAATTTTCTTTATTACCTTGTTTATCACACTAATAATGAATTAGTCAGTCATAGAGTACATATTGACTATGTATATGATCACAATAATGAGTCAAAATGATAGATTTTTTTTCCGTAAAATGTTTGTGAGTATTTTTATAACATGAAATGATTTTCTATGAGTTATTTTGTTAATTAATGAAACCCAAATGGTTTTATTTATGGGAATTATTCCTTATCGATGTTGTTCCTGAATCTTTTTTTGTGATTATTATTAATAAATTTTGATTAAATATTTTGGAAGGTGATTTTATTTAGATGTAATTAACATCTTTGGGGTGCAATTATTATCGAGTAAACATTCATCAAATGGTAAATTCATGGAATCCTATAATATGTTCACAAATGGTGGATAGTGAGCTCAATTATACAATTGGAATGTTATGTCTACAAGGCCCCGAATATAGTAATCCAATATAAGGAAAAATATATTATTCTCTCGTAAGGGGGATAAATTACACAAAAATTTGATTTTTATTTTTATCCATCATGAAGGAGAACATGTAGATCATGATGCTTTTACAATCATATTGTGGTCGACTTCATGGAATGATATTCAATGATGATGAAGATGAATTTATGTAGATGGAATTACATTAATCATAATTTGAAGGATTATATTATATATTTTTTCATAAAATGGTTCGATATTAACTTATTTATTGTAATTAAAATAGCATTATATACAATCAAAATCAAAGAATTTCATGTATGTATAAATGTTTCCATGATGTAAAATCTGTTAATGTGGTGTTTCAAAAGTAAATATTGTATATGGAAGATTAGTTATGAAAATATTCAAATTAGGAACCCATGAGGTTAAATCACACAGTGTATCTCGTGACTTCTATGTTGAGTCATATATTAGGATGAAGGTCACTATGTGTTGTTTTCTATAATCATTGAGTGTTCATAGATTCTTAGGGTTTGAAAAAATTCATCATAGGAAGATTTTTTTCAATGATTTTTTTTACAAAAAATATGTTCATGAAATACATTTTTTATGAAGAATGGGTTTCAAATGATATGAAATTCTTGTTAATGTGGATTTCAATTCAGGTGTAAAATAATAATCCTTTATAAAACACTTATATATATATATATTAACATAGTCTTGATTGTTCATAATAATGGATGATTCTTCTATTGGAGGATCGAGATCACATTAGTTGAGGGAGAAATGATTTCTAATATGTTAATAGTATTATAATAAGTGGTATATTAAATATTATCTAAAAATTGAACCAATAAAAATATAATTTGGATTTTATATATTGTATCATTGAATATTTTTTCTCCACAGAAGAACTCAATTATTGTTAATAAAATAAAATTCTTTTTTTCTCATGCATATATCCATTTTTATATGTCTATTTATATTATCTGGAGAATGTTAGTGAATATATTTTTACTAAATATTTACTATTATAAAATTGGTGAAATTTTATAAATATATTTTGTTAATTTACCACTATATTTTGGTATTAGTTAATTTTGGTCCAATAACACACTTCTCACACGCAATTCTGAGAAATTCACTAGAATATATTCAAATAAGAGAAGAAAATAAAAAATGATGATGATGAAAAAATATTTTGTGCTTTATAATTTCATCTTAATTTAATTGTAGTTCACAAAAATATCATTGCTACATTTGATATGTGAGGAAATAATCATGGTGTTAAAGCTGCCATTAATTATACATAGGCTCAATTTTATATATTTTTACTTACACTAAAATTTAATTTTAACAGTATTTTACTATATCTATATAAAATTATATCATAGCCAATTGATTAGTCTTTATTATAATCATAGATTCATAGTCAAACACCCATTTTATCATCCATTAAACTATATCCTACAACAACTCAGACATTTAAAATTGTAGACTCTATATATCTCTACATATAGTCAATAGATTTTAGTATAACCCATCATCTATTTAATCCATACCATTTGTCAAAAAATAGATAATCACCATTTTCTAGAAAATAAACATATATTCCAAATTCCTCAAAATCAACACCAAAACATGTCAAATTTATCTACACGAGATTCCACTTTAAATAATCATAACCTGGAAATTTGAATAGAGGATAAAATATCAAAACACTCTAATATATTATAAAATTTTATTTAAATACATTGGACTTTGTAACATAAATCTAAAACTCAATCTTCCTACTCTTGCATTAAATTTTATCCACCATCATTCATTCACCCATGTGCTATTCAGGAATTGATCAAACACATTTTTTAATGTTCTATAATTATCATGAACATGTAAATGATGTTTTGTTTCCCTACTATTGTTTATAACTCTAAAAACATTTCTCTACGTGAATTATAGATGAAATAAATTTTCATGTTAGTTCATTTTGTACCCACATGTAGAATAATATTACAATACTATGGAATGGAGCATTGATTGTCACTACATAACATTCCGTCATTATTGACACTTACTAGCAACATAACCATTCCCACTAACTAATGTATCCCATTTATTACATTCCTAATTACAATATAATTTAATTCCTCCTTAGACAAGGTAATCATAGTCTATATTGAACATAAATAGTTTACAATTATTTTCCTAATTCCACATTAAAATCTGATCTTTCTCTACTATGTAATTAAATACCTTATATAATTATCTTCTATGAATCATTGAAATGGATTTTTGTCCATAAATTAAGTGTTTCCACATTTGTTCCCTTCAATTTTCAAATGATCCACTATATAGTTTTTCAATGATACCATTTACGGTTTTACATAATTTGGATTACTAATCCTACTCTAATGGTTATGTATATATATGTAAAATATTTATTAAAAATTAAATATTCGTAGAACTAAAAAAAATAGGGCATTAACAACATAAAATGCCTCATCTTCTGATAGTACTTCATGTTCCTTGGATAACATGAACTTCCTAATAATTGGGTTAAAAATTTGATTAAAAGTGGTCATTCCAGAAATTTTTAATGATATTTAGGTTTTTTGAATTATTTGGGTTATAGTAACATATCTTATTTTGAATGAAAATAAATTTATATCTTCAAATAAACCCCCTTTTTAAGGTAGAGGGGGAACATAAATATAAAATTTTGTGTACCACCGTGAAAGCGACACACACACAAGGAAGAAAATTATATATAAATCACAATCCTGGGGAATTGACCCCACGATCCGCCCCTCACCCCCAAGCCATGAGCACCCCACCACCAACGTTGGGACCAGGGGGAACCCAAATATACTTTAAAGACTTAATAAAAATAGTATCTATAGATATAAATGCCCATGATAAAAAAAACACACTACATGAGAAAATTCACTCTCTATATCAATTACATTAAGTCCAGCTTCCACTTTCCATCGCTGCTTAACTAGTTATACCATGAAAATGTGTATGGGCCTAAAACCAATGGAAAAAAACGAAAAAATTTATTTTATCCAATTATAAATATAAATGGTGTATTTAAAACTCTTTTCCATGTACCTCATCTGAGAAATAAATTCCTTCTATTAATTGGATCTAATACCACATAAGTCAGAAGTTGAATCCTCTTTTTCCATAAATGTTATCCTTCAATCAGAAATCCCATGTTATCAAAGCTGATTATTATATATATATATATATAGTAAACTCTAATGATTCTTTAAACATTATAGAATTTATTCAAACCATCATTATTGAACCACCCAATTTTGATTCCCTGTGTATTTTTTCCTATTTATGATATTAAGGCTCCCCTGAATCATTGTTTAGAATGATGATTAAATAAAATCCATATATTTGTACTGGATGATTAAATCTAAATTATCTCCACTATGATTTAGATAAATCACATTCTAGTTTTTCTATTACATATTCTCTAATATAATGTTTTTTAATTTTTTAATTTATCAGTCTATATTTATTAGAAATTAATAATTTTTTTCATATCTGAAACTAATGACACATTAATGAATATGTGATGAAATCTAGTGTCATGAGAACATAAAATATATCATCACATTCACCATTATACACTCAAACATTATAACTTGTCTACTTTCCCAGCAGTTTTGACTTATATTTGATTTGGTGTTTTTATTGGATTTTCTCAATGAAGATAAACTTTTTAATTTTAATGACTTGATTTATATTTTCATCCAATTTTCAAAAGAACATGCCATCATTTATATATCCCATAAGAAAATTTTAATTGGTAATTTTCTCTAAAATGTCTCAATCATTCACATTAACAATATTTTAATATAATCCTTATAATACATTTAGGTTCCAATCCCCCAAAATTATAGTAGACCAACCCGTTTGTAGTCGACCTTATCATAATATATCTAATAGTATTTTGTTGGATATGAATGTATTAGTGTGGATTTCATCCATCCAAATGTTCATGAGAATTTTTTACCCATCACACTTTCATATTTACTTCATATTTAATGTAAACATAACTTCATTTTCTATAACATTTAACAATGGTTCTCTAGGAACTATTCATTCATGCATCATAAATTTCATTTAAAAAAAGTTCATGAAGATTATATTGATGTACTAAAAATTTATTATTATATTAGGTACATTTAATGTTGATTAATTTATAATAATACCATGTATTTATATTTCAAGTAATTAATTACAAATTTAATAGTTATGTGTAAAGAAATACACCCCTATCTTCCCCATTGTATCTTTGATGGATAAGGAAATACAAAGCGATAATCAACATGATAATTTTATGAATACCACCATTTATAGATATTTATAATTACTATTTTTCAATATTTTCAATAAAATCATTTTTGGGTTTTATATAGGGTGGGATTGGGTGAAATTTTGAAATTTTTAATGGGATTTTGGATAGTGCATGGTTGGGACACGGTTCTCCCAAACCATGTGCCTTGCACCAAAAATCTATAAAACCCATGGCAGAGAGGGATTACATTATAGGCTCAAGGTTTTTCAAATATTTATACTTATTAAGAGTATCCATGAAACCCCCACCTGATTGGTTCATGGTTAGGGTGAACTATTCAAAAATAGTCTTCCCATAGCAAAGAAACTGTTAGCATGTGAGTTTATCCTTCAAAGATTGTAATAAAATTTCTCAAACCCCCTTCCACCGGCCTAATTCAATCAATATTGACATTAAATTTTTACCACATTTTATGAGGTTCCACTAAATATTTCATTGATATTGAAACTCCATTCATTATGAGTCAAATCATGGAATAAAGATATACACCTCCCCTGATAATATATTATAACCTCATATGATTTCACTTATTTATCTTTTCTCTCTCTCTTAGAATATTAATGGATTTCATCCTTTATTGATGATTTTTCTATATATTTGTCTTATGGATATTGATTCAAGGATATAACTGTTGGATATATATCTCATTCATTGATGTTATATTGGTTATTCCTCTTTAATTAATGATTTCTATAGGCAAGCATTCATCAACGATCTTAATATATATTGACTATGTTCAGTTCTGAGAGTCCTAGATTCCTATTTCATGTATGAAGTGTAAAATTTGAATTTTAAAATTTGAAAATTGAATCTTGTTGTTGATTAAATTAATTCATTAATTAATATTCAGAAACATTTAATTGATTAATTGATTTCCCAAATCATTTAAAAATATGTTAAAATTTGGAAGATTAAAATTTAATTATTTGTTATTATTTAATTCGTGGGACTAGATTAGCTATTTGGTAAATTTCATAATGGAATTTTGTGATTATAGAATTTATGATAAATAGGTATTTAATAACAGATCAGTTGATTTTATTATGAATTAACTAACCAAGATAATTATGAGATTGTTGACTTAACCTTAATGGGAAAATGTGTATTATGCAATAAATATTTAAAATGGTATAATAACTATTTAATAATATTAATCCATGTGATTAAAGTATTAAAACATGATTTATTCTGACTATTCAAATGGTATGTCGTGATGTGAAGTTGTGATAAAATGGTTAATATTGATTTATCATGAATGATGCGATATGTGTGATATATGTGTGATTCATTGATATAAGATTTTGAGATAGGGACTAAGTTTCAAAATACCCAAAATACATTGTGTTTATGGGTTAGGGAACGAGGATCCAAATACCCATATGAGATAGTGAATATCAAATACAGTCAGGGAATCCAAATATAGATCTTTATTTGATGTGTGGGATGAGGATAGAGGATCCAAATACCCATAATCTGTTTGAAACAACAGTATATTACCATGAGATTCAAATTAGACTACGATTCCAAATTATCAGAATGTGAATTAGAATGAAACATATAATTAAAACCCTGTGTTATAGTTATTTTTTATTACCTATGTGATATATGTTAGAATTAAAAATAAGTCCATGTAGGTATTTAGTGTTTGTGTGTCCTTAGAACCTAGGAGTTTATGTGGTAAATCAAAGAATAATGTAATGTGATAACTATTTAATTAATGGATCACATATTATTAATTATACAACATGATACAAAATTATGGTTTATATTTTTTTAGTCATCGATGGTGGTTGTATAACATGTTTTACTCGCACCTTATATGTGTTGATTGATTGGTACCTGGATAGACTTATTCATTGTTGGAAAATATTATATAAAGGGTCATATGTAATATGTATGAGTTGAGACATAGAATAGAACATGGATGAGGGTACTAGAAATTATTATGGACCCTCTATAGAGCTTTCAATGTATATAATTTGTACGAGTCTTGTACATTGACAATTGACATGTATTTGGCCTGACATGTCTTCTATTAGTACTACATATAATATTTATTGTTTTCTTCATCATATGATACTATTATTATTATGGTCATAATTTTATCATTTTGGAATTGAATATTTATATTCATTATTGTGATACATTATAAAATAGGTTATAGTCTCCCCATATTGATATATTAAACCCTATCATCTAATCAGCTACCTCTATCATATGGAGTGGTGTTATTGAGGTGAAGTAATTGATATGTTTTAGACCCTGGTGTTTAGAACCCAGGTCATGATGTTTGAAAGTTCCCTCCCTGGGGTATATTCTTTTGTATTTCTATTTGGGATAGAAAAATAGTATTCTAGGGAGATTCAGGCCTTGAACATGATCACGTTAATAGGATTACCATCCCCATGTATATGGGAAAAAATTACATAGGGTGGTATTTATTTGTTTAAATGTTTTTTGTCACAGTTGGATGTCATTTCACATTGGATTATAAAAATGTTGTCTGATGTTATTTCATTCTATGAATTAATGATATTTTACTTCTGGAATAGTATATAATGATATTTTATTATTCTTATAACATTCTGGTAACTCGGGATTATTATTTGGCATGCATCATATTAGTCATGCATAAGAAAAAATATTTTGAGTAAGTTGTTAAAATTGTAATGTTTTTACTTTCTTGTATAATTGATCTAAAAATGGTAAAAAATTGAAATTAAATGTTCTAAAATGATGAAATATGTGAATAAATTTTTTTCTAATAAAAAACATGAAAATGATAATTCGTATACCCTAGTTAACCATGAACTATATTTATAATTGTTAAGTGTATAAATGGTGGCTATGTATTGATTGTGTGGAAGAGAATGGGTAGTCACTTGTTATTATGTTATGTTAATACATATTGTTATATGTTTTAATGTTGTGTAAAACTGCTTGAGATGTGTGATTATTATTGAAGATATATTCCACTATGAAGAATATTATTATTAGAATGACCTGAGGTTTGTGATTGAAATGATCCTCTGATAGTATAACGTGAGGAACCAATAGTATAAGTTATATGATTTGGAGATTAGTTCTGTGAGAATATTTCTCACTTTGTATAATTTATAGAGAGAGATGAAAACATTTTTTTGAAGAGGTTGTCTATCCTATCTTGAGAGTATCAGTTATAGTGCCCTCTGATATTCACTAGAGAAGGTTTAACAGTGGTATATGATCTCTCAATTGATCCCATCCGGATTTTAAATTAAAATTTATGGAATATATCTACGAATTTGGTCATGTTGGCTACTAATATTTTCTATGGTACAATGGAGCACTTGTGGGAATTCCAAGATCAGACTGGGGAAGTAGATGGTATGGTATGGATTTACATTTTAGATAAGATCATGTAACTCATTTATACAGAGACACTAAGATATTAAAGGGAATTAGAGATTATGTGATTGATTTAGGGGATTATCTCAGAGATGGAGTACCTTTTCACATTAGTAACTTCCAGTTCATTGATCTAACAATATATGTGGATGATAAATATATGTATTGTTGTTTCTAATGCTATATTAAATTTGATATTTTGTCTCAATTTAATATCATTCATATTAATTTTTTTCAAAAGTGGTGGATTCTCCTATCATATTTGAGGGGAACCTAATTGGGGCTTCCTGGGGAGGATATGTGGCTATTGTAGGAAAATTTAGAGTTATGTATTTTTTTGGTAGGAAGCGTCAATATGATAATTTCTACCAATGTTGGGTAATGAAAAGTCTACATGGAGAAGGATTTGTTATTCATGACCATACCTGCGTTCTTTCCTCTAGTGTGGTAGTTTAGGCCCCATTAATAGTAATTATCTGAGACCACCTGTAGAGTGTGTGTCATTCCATATGATGGGTCATCTACATAGGTTCTATAGGAAGCCACCAAATATTGGTAGTGATTAAGTTGCTATATAGAACTATAATTTGGGAAGGGGATCATCTTCAATGTAACAGACAAATAGTTGATGTTCTACTAGCTTGATGATTGCGGTACTAAACATGGTTCAATGAGAAAAAAGTTCATATTATATAAGTGTGGTGCAGCACAGGGGACTCAGACAACATCATAGAGAAAAGGGGTAATATATTTTCTTGTAGTTTAAACAACACATGTTGATATAGGGGATTCACCATAAATAGTTATATTCAATATTATTATAGATTTTATGTTATCAATCTATTTATTTGATATTAGTTCCCCTCATTCTTTTATTCAAAAATTTTAAATGGGATTGTTTTGACAGTGCAGTTTGTGAGTGTGTTTTTGAGGATTGATACCCAATTTGGGGTTCTGTCGAGGGAAATATATTTATGCAAGGTCTGTTAACATGAGGATGTGAGTATCATTTTTATGGTATCATTTTTTCCTTGATATTATATTCTTTTATTTAATTTTCATTATGTATTTTTAGTACCATACTATGCCCATGTAGCTGTTTACCACATGGGTGGGACATTTACTTCTCTTAAGTGTGGTAATTAAATCTATATTGGATAGTGTGATATCCAAGTTTTCCCTGTAGAGAATGTTCATCAATCAGTGGGGATCACTACTATGGTTTATTGTCTTTTTCTCTAGGATAATGATGTAAAGTATGGTGTTTTCCCTCCCATTGTGTGTAGATCATGGGAGATGTTTATAATAGAATTATTAGGGATTTCCCATGATAGAGTTGTGAAATTTACTATTGATCTCATGTCGGGGGATAATATGTATTATATTCCACTATAAAGAATGGTTACAATAGATCATTATGTGGTTAAGACATATCTGGAATTATTAATAGATAAATTTTTTATAAGTTTGAATATATCTTATTTGGTTTCTCCATTCATATTAAAAAATAAGGATAAAAGGACATTATTATTGTGTGTTTACTACTGGAAGACGAATCAAAGGACTGTGATGAACTGATATCCTATTTCATGAACCAACCATATATATAACCAGTTGATGGTGGATTTTGTTTTCTATGTGTTCAACTTGATATCATGGTAACATTAGTTGAGTGTCCATACATTTGATACGTAATGGAAACCATTTTGAAGAAGATGTGTCCTTTTAGTGCTTCATGATTCCATTTAGGTTTAATAATGCTCATGTAGTGTTTATATTCTTTACAAAAAGAATAATCTACATATAACTATATTAATTTGTGTTATTATTTATGTAGTCATATTTTTATAAACCATGAATCGTGATGATCATTTCCAACATATTAACATTTTCTATATTATACTAAGATAGAATTTGGCATATTCTAGGATATTTATGTGTAAATTTGGGATTAATCAGTTGAATTTAATAGGCCACATAATGTCAATGGAAGTTTTGTATATAGAGCAAGATAAGGTTCACAAATTTGTTTATTGTAAGCATCCCAATAATTAATTATTATTATTAATTTTTATAATTTTAGTATGGTCTTATTAGGGGTTCTTCTATATAATTTTCTATTAAGATGCCCCACATGCGATGTTTTCCAATATGGGGGTAATGTTTGAACAATCTAGAGCATGTGAGAATGTTTTTCAAGAGTTTATGATGCTATTGAAAAATGAACGAATCTTGATCCTACTGAAACCAAGTGAGGAGTACATGGTGATTTGTGAGGCTTATGGGATTGGGATGGAATTAATGTTGATGTGGAAAGATCAATTTGGAGTATCTGGATCACATTAGTGAGTTCACATTATGTGATATACCTAACATACGATATCGAGTTGTGAATAATGGTTTATTCCATGATTTGTTTTTAGCATTATCTGTTTGAAAAATGTATAATTTTTATACTGAGAAGAATATCTGAAATTTTATATTTTATAAATGAGATTTAAATAATTATATTTCTAATTGGTTTTAGTAAAAGTGGAATTTTTATTTTGAGCTACCATATAATATCGGTACGGTAAAAAATGTTTTTGATGCATGAAGAATCAAAACATTATCATGGACCACTCAAGTGTCTAGTAATGAACGTAAGATGATGACATTACTGGATGTGATTCATGTTGTGGATTAAGTGATCAAAGTGAATAAGAATCTATTATTAGTTTTGGTGGAGTATACACTTTAATGTTAGATCAGAGAAATGATTAATAAGGATCCAAAGCTTTTATCCTTTAATGAAAGCCTTAAAAGTGTATAGTCACCATTCAATCATAGTATTTATGAGTATTAGATAATATATGACATTAATTAAGTTGTTGTTTCAATGAATAAATGAGAGAAGATCATGAGTTAATTTCATTCCTCAAAATTGGTAGTGCATCCAAGCATGAACAAAATGTACTATGACATATGAAGAACGTGTTGTTTCTCGTGCATGAAAATGATATTTTAGGGTTCATGACATGATGTTACACCTATGAACATATGATGGACTAGATTCATCATCTTGATGGTTTACTAGAGCCATTGAAAATTTTGGAATGGAAGTGAGATTATATTACTGTATACCATGTGTTGGGTATTTTAATTACTCATTTGAAGAAGAAAACTATTTATGTAATTATGGACTAATTGATGAATGTAGTGTATTTCATGCCTATATGATAGAAATTTCCAATGGAATAGTTAGGGGATATGTACATTTGAATGATTTTCAATATATATAGGTTTCATATAGTATTATTTTATACTATTATTGGAAGATTACATTTTAGTTCACTCATATTGTGAATAATGTTCTTGGTACACATGTGTTAATGAATATGAAATTCCACATATATATAACTGGTGGGAATAATTTTTTTTATAGTGGTGCTTGAGGATAGATTTTGGCTTTTCTCTAAAACATTGGTTGGTTTTGGGAGAAGAACCATGCATTTGGGGTGTTTGACTATAACAAAATTTATAAAGAAAACTATTCATATGTAACCATAATTACAACCCCCCTTTAATTAGGTAAATATTCTTCTTGAGTTAATTTATTGATTATAGTATTTTTCAATTCTCACAAAATAGAAATTTTTTATAAGTTTCTCTTGAATGATAAGAAACACAAAGTTAGTCTTTAACTAAATATAACTTTAAATTTTTACGTTATATACATAGAACAATAATGTTAGATTACATTACACGTATGAATGAATTTCCTCAATGGAATGAGTAACACACAAGACATAGTGTAACTATACCATGATATATTACTAAAATATAATTATTTAATATAATTATGTATAATCCAACTCTTAAATAGATTATTATAGGATTAAATAAATTTTGAAAATATATAGTGATTTAATTAGTTACCTATTTATTATAAATTAATATTTAAACCAAATGGATATAAGGGGAATTATTTTTAAAAAAAGTCTATTTTATTATAAATGAAATTAGTTATATTCTTAATTTTAATTTATTAATATTATTAATTGTTGTTAATTAAATTTATATGAGATATATTTATTAATATACTTTTGATATTCATCCAATTCATTGTATAGTCCTAAAAACAGAAGATACCCAATATAACATAAAAAATCCATTATTTTTATAAAAGATTTTTCCAGATATTAATTGAAATTTTTTAAATTTTTATTTTTTGAACATGAATAAATTTAATATTTTAAAAAATATTTATATTTTTATGTTAATCATTGAAAATTATGTTTGTTTGATTTTTTTTATTTTTATGTGAAATTTCATTTTTTTTAATAGTTAAAAATACTGAATTATAATTTAAAACTAATTTTACAACTATTTAATTTATAATATAAATTTATTTATAAAATATGATTGAAAATTAAATTAGATAAATTTTTTATAATTTTATCAAATTTATTACATTGGAATCAAATTCACTTTTAAATTGACTATTAATAACATAGATATACTAAAATTGTTTTTACATATAAAAACCCACTTTGATGTTCCATCTAATAACTGAAATTTAAATTAATTAATGTAACATTTATTATTTAAATATGCTAAAATGGATTCAATATTTCAAATAATAATATTTCAGGTATGTTTAAAATAGTTTTTTATCAAAAATATTTGTGAAATTAATTAAAATGTATTGTAATGATTAAGGTGAAATGAAGTAAAACAAGGGACTAAACCATAACCATAAAGATCCCAAATGACCAAGAAACATGTATAAAATACATTTTATGTCCATATTTATAAAACATATAAATAATAAATAATTTTTAACATTATTAGTACCACATAAATGGGGTTGAGTGGGTGGAATTCCCCCTCTATAAATTTAAAAGAGTGTCACTCCTCATCCAAAGTAAAAGTCCCCTCATCCGTCAAAATCCTCACTCCATTAAAGCAAGCTTAATTCAGAAGGTATCTACAAAAATAGAATATTAACATCCCTTTACTCATAAAGGAACACATTTGATTATCCACAAGCTCAACACTCTTCATGTATTTATAAATCCTAAAATTATCAAAATTAAAAATATATTATGTTATTATAATAGTTAAAACTAAATAGGGACAAACAATCTTCTAATGGGTAATGAAATTATTGTTACTGAGTATGGAGAACGACAACCTTATGAAATGAAATTTTTTTGTTTTTCCTTTATCCACCTTTAATGGATTGTAATTATGATTAACAAGTTGTTTATTTATTAATATATTATACTCATTATCCGATTATCCGTATTTTTTTTAAATTACATACCCTTGTACATTCCATCATTTGTAAATATAACAACATCCATTGGGGACATGTGGACTACCACATGCTCAAAGATATGTGATTCGTTCACACATTACACAGAATGTGTTATGGATGAATTTTGAGTAAATATATAATATATTTTTGTATATCCTAATAATTATAGGGTATTTATTTTAAAAAATAATATACATATTTTTCATTTACTTACATTGTTTCAATATGTCAATGAAATGGTAACAACATTCACACGTACATACAACCTATCATCTCGAATGAATGGTGTATTCGATTTAATGTTTTATATATTATAGATTATTAAATAAATATATATATATATAATATATAATATATATAAATAATTTTTTTAATACTATAATTATTTAAATCATGATCTAATTAAGACGATATAAAATAATAAGTCAAAAAATGTATGATGAAGAAAACATATATTACCTTAATTGAAACCATAAAATAAAATTGGTAATACATGATTAATAAGAATTTATAATAATATATTATCCTATATTATATATATGAGTATTTTTCATTGATAAATTCACTATTATGATATACTATTTATATATAATAATATATTTTTATGTAGAATGTCGGGAAAAAGGTATGGGAACATTATCTCAGTTCTTATTTTTGTAAGATACATGCCATGTTCACCGCTATTTTCTCTTCAATAGTGTATGTTATATGAATGAATATAGGATATTATTCATACACATAGAATTACTGGATCTTAAATATCCATTTAATGATATTTTTTTAATAATTTTATGGTTTAAAACATACCAAAATGAAAATATAATTTTGCCACTATTTGTCTTCTGTTAGGAAGCTATTTTTATGAACCTATATTCTATTATAAGTTCTATATTCTTAAAAAAAATATTTAATGAATATCCTTATATTTAATGATATCATAGCCTCAATTTAATTTCATTTCCCTATATAGAGAGTATTATTTAATGACACCATGGGATAACATTTTGTTGGGACAATCTAATTTTTTATGAAGACTGTTTATGAATATGTAATCATTAATGAAATATTATGATCCATATCTCAATAAATATCTTGATTTTTAATAACCAGTGGTTATTAATTTTATAATTTGGTAATGGTACAATTTTTAAATTATTTGTTACAAGTAGTGATCAAGAATTTGTTTATATAAATGTCCGAAATTACATCTATCTTTAGTTAGAAATATATGTTTTTTCAAAATATTTTTTTCTAAAAGTTTTCAAAAATATTCTACTTTTCTCTAATTTTTTTCAAGAAATTTTTACCCTTTTTCATTCTTTTATACAAACATGTTTTAGTAAAGGAAACTTCTTGTAATTTTATGGTCAATGCATTTTCTAAATTTTTTATGTTGAAAATTTCATGTTTGTTTTGTATGTACTGACCCGTCATCAAGAGAAAAATTACTTTTAAGCTTACTATTAAATATTATAGTGGATTTCTTAAAAAAATGTATTTTTTCCTGAAACTATGGAAATAATATTTTTATTTGATTTATTAGTAAATTTTTTTTAAAATGTTTTCAAGATTATTTTATCTATTTAAAAGGAAAATGGTTTTCAAAATTCTTGATTATTTTTTTAATTACATTAAAGGAAAACATTTTCAAAAAAACATTTAACCCACATTTATATATTTTAATGGGAATTTATTTTCCAATTTTTTGAAGATTCTGTTATATTTTTTTCAATGAAATGTTTTTCAAGAAACCCTTATATATTTCTATGTTTATTTTTTTGATTTTTTTTAAAAAAATATTCATGATTAAATATGAATTTTTATAGAATAAAGTATATTTTCATTAGTAAAAGGTTTTTACATTTATTTCAAAATTATTTTCCAACTATGATGACAACAATGGGAGTTATTCCTACCTTTCTGGGAATGAATCCAAACGTTCTATTCATATTATAACCAATAAAGGTCTATGTTTTCTGGAATTATGTTTATGAAATAGATTTATCTTTCACGGGTTATATAATTTTACAATCCATTTCTCATTCACAGGTCAAATGTTTATGAGATATGTTTTTTATTTTTTATATGTATATGAGTCAATTTATAGTTCATGTGTTATATGATTTTGATCCCCACTTCATTTCACAGGTTATCATAAACATTTGACCTGTCAATGAGAAATGGATTGTATAATTATATAACCCATTATATAAACCACTTCATTTCACAGGTTATTCAATGATGAAATTATTATGAAAGATGTCTCTTCTCCACATGTTATTATATGTTTACATGTTTTTTATACAAATATTAATTCATGGATTGTGATATAATGTTTTATGATCTTGGTACACATGTTTGTATGATTTAATTATGAGATTAGTGGGACCCATATCTCTGTGAATCGTATTGGGTAATGCATTATATCTAATTATATATTCAAATTTGTTATTGGTAGTGACCAATGAGTATTATAATGTCCATGGATCTGTACGATGACTAACAAGATGGTACGGGGATTGAAATAATACCACTAAAAAGGACATGGATGAAATTCATTAAATATTATGGGAGTAATTTTATATTATTATGTGTCTTCTATAATTCCATTTATAATAAAAATGTTACCCTTTCATGGATTTTTTTATTTCATTATGATTCATGACTTGTGACCATCTAATAAGTATGTTATGATAAAAGTTTACGATCTTATGAAATGTATTGAATGATAATATAATTTCAACATCTTGCCATAATACCTATATGTTCATGTTTATGCTTACATGACTTTCTTGTTTACCTTTACAAAGAATCTATGTTCATCCATTTCTATGTTACATCAACTAGGTTATGAGGATATAAATTAAATATTATGTGTCTAATAATGGTTATAGTCATCAAGAACCTAGTAGGAGATAATTTATTTCACTTGTGTTATAGTGAATATATTCCTTTATATCCGAAGACACTGGACTAATATTTCCATTTGGGATTTCTTTTTTCCGATATATTAATTACACAAAAAAAGTTGTTTGACAAAATTTATGTTCAATATAGTTTTTATTAGAGATAATTTTTACTTAACCTTTGGAATCTAGGATGAGAAAATTTAATTGTTAACGATATGAAATGTCTAATGATTAGTATGAGGATAATGAAATGTATACAAAAATGTATTGTAACCATTTTAATAAATAGTGAGAGTGGTTTCCAAGAAATACATCCCAATCTAGATAATACATGTGTATGTGGCTTTGGCAGAGATGTATCAAGTAGTGACAACACTGACAAAGGTAATTGGTCCTGACTCCGCATAACCATTTACATGTAAATGGGCCATGAATAAATACTATTTTGAAACTCTAGGGTGATATTCTTTGGGAATTCAACAACTCCTTATGAACCATCTTGTAGTATTTATAAATAATATCGATATAAATTACCAATGATAAACATAATTTTTCATATAATAAAAAATGTGTCATAATTTAGACATCCAATAAGTTATTTTTCATGATTATGTTGTTCCTCACTATGATAATTATTTATTACTAAATTATCCCTGGTTTTATTCAATTTTAGTATCCAGAAAGACCTCAGTTAACATTGAATGTGATGCACAATTTTTTTATGAACATACAAATGGGATAATCACTGGATAGAAATATGTTGTGACCATACCTAGTAATTATTTATGGAACATGGCCATCAATTTGTACCATAAACTATATTTATACTCACTAATGATGATATAGAAGTATTTATTTGAGATTTGGGGAAATGGAGAACATTTAAGAGATACTATTTAGTTCTCTTTGTGTTAATAATGTGGAATGAATCACTAAATTTTATTTCACAGAGTAACAAAATGATGTTTTGACCATGGAAAATATGGAAACAATTCTTGTAACTACTAATAAAAAAATTAAGGTTTCAGTTAATGAAATTGTTGAAATTATTGGCCTCACTAAGACATCATCAAAAATAAATTCAATAAGTGTGGAATCAGTGGGTATTTTAGAAAATAGATTTCATAATTGGAAAGCTCCAATATAAAAAAAAATGTCATACAAGTAATTCATATATTACAAATGATGATAAAACTATAGATCATATCTGAATGTAAAGTGGTATTAAATAATATGATGAGGTAGACTTCTTCTGGATTATGGAAAGAAGTAATAATCAATGTTTTTAATTTTTTTTCATTAATTATGTTATATAAATGGTTAAATATTCATGGATTTTCTAATTTATTTGCTCCTATATGGATTTACAATATTGTGTTGAATGATTTCTGATATACTATAATATTGATTTAATGAAAAGGTAATATTTTTAATAAGTGAAGGTAACCCTTAATCTATTCTATATATAGACAAATTTTTTTAGTGAGGATGAGGAGATGAACTTTTTGGATAACATAAATTAGATATTATCAATGAATGTAGAACAGATTAAGGATTTGATAAGAATGTTGTCTTTTTCATAATGTATGAACATTAAAAATTATAGGATTTAAGGAAAAGTTCCTGTTATATTTGGAATAATGAAGTATTGCTTTTTTCTAAAGGTATTTTTGGTAAAATTGGTTACTAATAAATCACAAGAGATTATAAAATGTGTGTATTCACAATTTGGAAATTTGAGAACCAATGACGACTTTGGATATATGGTGGACCAATTTTATTCTAGTTTCATGAAATTATTTTAATGTGATTTTACTTTCCTTTTTCAGAAGGGTTATAAGGTTACCATTAATGTGATTTATATGTTCAAATTCAAACGTTGTTTGTGAGATTAATGTATAATATAACTACATGAGGATTCATGTATGTTGTATGGCGTGCTAGGACCAAAATGTGTGTTTGGTTAATGGAAATAAATGGGATGACATACATTGGATATCATGACTTGTTGATGCTTCCAAAAAGACAAAATCATCATAATTTCATTGAATGAAAGATATAGTGGAGGTCAATCAAGATGAATCCAAGGGTATGGTTTTCTTGAAATAATGTAAGTATATATTTTCATTTAAATTATTCAAAATTAGGAAAAAATATATTGAAAAAAATATATTTATCCAGGTACATTTGTTTCCAATGAATTGAATGTCACCTTTGACCCTCATTGATTTATAGAATCCCGATTGCTAAAATTCTCCTTCACATGTTATTTTTCTATTTCAATTAGATCTCTATAATTATATTTCTCATCCATTCCGATGCTTTCACTTATGACATATTTTCTCTTATGTATAAATATACTTATGAGTTACTTTGTGAAACTACTATGGTTTTAGTTTTCACTTTTTAAAGGATGTTTTATTATTCATTTTTATGACGTGGGTTTCTATGAATGGGAGATTCAACTATTAAACCATTGATAATCCAATAACATTTGGTGGGAGAAATTTATTTTAATTGTGGTACAATGTAACTCCCCTTATTTTTTGAGATATTTTATTCAAATTAACTTATTATATTAAATAATTTTCATTTCATGAATACCAGAAAATTGTATATTACATGTTTGTATTGTATTATATGCGACACTCTATTAATCATGAACAATAATAAAGGGAAAATTTATTCTTCCCTAAATTGAACATTGAGGTTATATTTTTTACCACTTAATAATAACATTTCTCAATGGCTAGTGTAACACACAAGACCAAGTGTAACCGAATAATTATATATTATAAAAATATTATTATTTATATGATTAAATATATATGGATAAATATATTATGAAAATATTAATTTATAATCATTGGTTAAATATTAATTATAAATGAATATATAAACAAAAGTTATATAAATGATATGATTTTATAAAATACTATTTTTGTGAGAAAGTGGTGATTTATATTAATTCTCTATGTTAGTAACTATTAGTGAATGAAATTAATTAAATTTATATTCAATATATTCAATATTTTTTGAAAAATATCCATTAAATTTTATAAGCATAATATTATTATATATCTAATATGAAACATAGAAAACATATATTTTTATAAAAGAGGTACTACAACATTTTAATAGAGAACAAATTTTAAATGAAAATAATCACTATTATAAATTTAATATATCAATATAAAATTCATATTTTAAATTGATTGATAAAAATAAGGTAATGGTGATCTTTTTATATTTTTCTATGATTTTTCATTTTTTAGTGAATTTTGAAAAATACAAAATTTTATTTCGAAGGTACTATTTCATCAAATTTATTTATCATGTTTACATATTTTTTAACTCTATTTAAAATTTTAATTAGGTAAATATTTTTAATTAATAAAATTTATTTCATTCTAATTATTTTATGTTTGAAATTTACTACAAAAATATATCCAAATTTTGAATGTTTTTACTTTTTAAAAACTAAAATTTTTGTCCATTCTCTAAGATTAAATTTCAATTAATTTCTAACACCTTGTGATTTGTATTTTCAAAAATTTATTCCATATTTTGAGTCATAAGAATTTACAATGTATAATATCATCAACATTAATTTTTTAAAAAAAATATTTATTAACATAATTGATGTTAATTATATTGGCGAAGGTGAAATTAAGCATAACATTGGAGTAAACCATTAGCCTAAGAGTCTAAATGATTACGAAACCAATCCAAAATCCATTTTGAGGACATATTATTACTCTATCAGCCAGTTTATTTAATTGAGAACATTATTGGATAAATTGTTAATGGAATCATCATGAATGGAATTCCAATTACAAAAATTTGCAAGATTGCCAATCCACTATAAAATGGCCACCTCCCATCCAATATCCTCACACATCTGGATTCACTATGTATTGGCCAATATATTCCAATATAACATATAAAACTATCTCCCATAATTTGATAATACTCTATTTGGGAATAAATACAACGAATTGATCCCTTTGTTGTAAACCAAAAGGATCTACCCTAAGAAAAAGTAATGTTTTTCCTCAAGAAATTTTGTTTTATTTCCATTCCATGAATCCTAAAACTAATTTATTAAATGATTATAATACAACCAGTTATACATAATATAGTTATATGTTTCTATTATATGGATTATACCTAAACATACAGACACTTCTATCTAATTGCTAACAAATAAACAGTTTGGGTGTATGATGAACTACTACCTTAAGGAATGATTATAGTTTGTTTTTCTAGTACCACCATTGATGAATGAGAATTATGATGGAAAAAATATTTTAATATTATATATGATATATTTAGTATGTATCAAATTTTATTTAATTATTTTATAATACGGAAATCAATACCTACCATCTTGTGTGTATATGTTAATATCAGTTGTAGATGTGTAATCAACCGCCTTGTCAATGTGATCTGACTAATTTACACATTAAATGGAATGTGATAAGATTATTTTTGTTGAAATATATAATTTATATATCCTTATATTTATATTTTAATGACATTATATATATATACATATATTTCATTTACTTACATTATTTTAATATGACAACAAAATGGATTCAGCATTCAGGTTTTCGTACAACCTAGTGATTCCATTAACAATGTATTCAAATTAATAGTTATTTATTTTATATCCTATTAAAAATACATATATAATGAATATATATTATATTTAGAATCTTTTTTACATTCATGATCTATATAAATTATTTCATAAGTAAGAAAATCAAGAATAATAAGTCAAAACATGTTCGAAAGAACAAAACAATTTTTACCCAAAGTGAAACAATAACATAGAATTGTCAATAAGGGGGTAATTTAATGTAATAATAAGATATTTTATTGTATTATATGTATGATAATGGTTATATTATAATTTTTTAATAAAATTATTGTTATTATACCGAAGGTGTTTTTGTGTATGATGAATGTTAAGAGATAATGTAAGGGAATTTCTTCTTACTTATTAGATTTATTAGGTATATTCCATGTTCACCACTCTTTTTTTGGATAGTGTCTATACTCCAAATTAACGTATTATATGTTTATTATAATTATATTTATTTGAATTTTCATATCCATTTTATGACCTTTATTTCTTGAGTTTAATGGTTCGAAATTTACAAAATCGGTAAAGTAATTGTGACTCAGTTTTCCGTCATTGAGTCACCTGATTTGTTATGAGAATATGTAATTTTATAAGGTTTATATATTAAAAATTTACACTTTATATCATGAATAACCTTGTTTTCATGATATTTTTGGCCCCTTAAAATTTCATTTCCTTACATGGGTAGTATATGTCAATGTTACCATATGATAACAGTTTTTTGAAATAATCTCCTTCTTTATCGAGATAATTTATAATGAATATTTAATTATTGAATTCATACAATAAATATATCAATAAATCATTGTATTTTTATTACCCATTTCTTTTTCATGTAATATTCAATTAATGGTAAAATATTAACACTCTTTGGTTTAAAAGTTTAACATAAAAGTGTTTTTATGAAAGTCTATACTTACCTCTCTCGTTGAAGAGAAATATTTGTTCCTTAAAAAATATCTCCTAAAAGTTATATATGAAATTGTACTATTATAAAATTATTCTCAAAAATAATTATTACAATTTTCCCTATCTAATCAAAATATATTTTTAAAATTTAAAATTTTGTTATTTTTTTGTAGAGAGGTTCTTTTCTAACATTTTACAATGAAAAATAAATGATCAGCTTGTACAGATTTACATACCATCATGAATGAAATTCTTTTTAATATTACTTTTCGCGATTAAAATTTAATTTTATAAAATAAAAGATTTATATTCCCTAATATTATGTAAATTTATTATTTAAATTTTATTTCCCTTGAAAAATAATTCAAACAAATATATATGATTTTTTTTATGTTTTCATGGAAAAAGTTTTGAAAAGGTTTTCAATACTTTATTTAGATGTTTTCAAGAAAAAAGTTTTTTAAACTAATAATAAATACCCATATATATGTTTTTATTGAAGAAGGTTATAAAAAAAATTGTGATACTTTTATAAGTTTTCAAATAAAATGGTTTCAAAATTTATTAAATATTGAATTATAATTATTCAATAAAAAATGATATAAATTTTTTTCCAATAATCCTTTATATATTGTGAATTTTATTAAATTAAACTGGTTTAATTTTTTTTAAATATTATACCATGAATTTCTAAATTCGGTAGGATATTATATTTAATGAATGTTATTTATTTAATCATTCAAAATTATTTCCAAATCAAAGACGAAATTTATTGGTGTAACTCATGTCTATCTCTAAAATGGTTAGAATGTTCCATTCAAACTATATCTTTGAATGGTTTGCATTTTACGGAATGATCATTATGAATTGTATTTATCTTTATTAGGATATATTTTTTTGGAATTATTTTTCATTCAAGAGTTTAATTTTTATGAAATATGAATCAGATTAATGGGTTATATGATTATCAAATTTGTTTCTCTTTAATGGGTTATATGATTATGATAGCACCATATTTTTCATGTTATTCTTTGATGGAATTATTATGAGAAATTTATTACTTCCATATGTAATGATATGATGTCCTTTTTATGATTCCCATATCAATTATTTTGTTTTGATATTTTTTATGATATTTAATGACATTATGTATGATTTTATTATAAGATGGGTGGGATCAATATCATTCTCTAGTGAATTGCGTAATTATTTATATTTATTGACATTGAAAAATGGGAACTTTCATGTTAACCTTGGCTCTAACGGTATCCATTATAGTGAACGATGACTACCAAGTTGGAATGGGGAGTGAATTAAAATGACTAATATTGCCATGGTATTGTACCATGAATACCATGATGATCTAGGCAGTGAATCCATACTACCCAAATGGTGTTGGTAGTGATCCATTTACTACTATGAGAATCGATTCATATGCGGATATTTATTCCATAATAACATATTTACTCCTATGTTATGACATAAAAATTTATGATCATTATTTCATTGTGATTCTTGACTCATTAGCTTCAAAAAATTATTCCATGATTCATGATTATGATCCTCTGATATGCATGGTATAATATTTTTGGTAAAGACGAGAAAATTTGAAGGAATATTTTTTATTAAAATCTTTAGAATTTATCAAGTCTGTAGTTTCTTGATGGCACCTGATTCCGAGGCCCGGTGTGCCCAGAATCAATTTCTGAAATTTTATTAATCTTAAATTAATGTGTGTAACCGGTTTTCTAGAAATAGTGTAATAACTCTTAAATAGTTACTCGGATCAGAAATCATAGGGCATTGTTGCACTCAGGATGGCAGGTTTAACCAAGGCGTGACTTATGTTTAGTCAGAGCGGGCCTCCAGTGATAAATTCAAAAAATAGCATAACCATAAATAATATAATTAAATAAATTATTTTATTTTTCAATGCTTATAACTCACAAACAGCAGCTCGGATTGAAAATATAAGACCACCGCTGAACTCACGAGGGTGTGACTTATTTATGCAGATTCTATCTTTAGCTGGTGCGGGCCACGAGAAAATGTTAATTTTTTCGCAAATAAATTAATTAAGTTACAATTATTTTATTTTAAAATTCATAACATCTAAACGGTGACTCTGATTTAAAATCTGAGATTACAGTTGGGTTCGTTGGGGCGTGTTTCGCCTAGGCAGATCCTACCTCAACCGTAGTGGGTCGAGGGTGGCTGATAATAATTTTTCTGAAGTTTTGTTCAGATACGTCAATCAGACGTATGAGGGGTATTTTATATCTTTTGAAATGGTGCTCGAAATTGAAATCTGAGGGAACCAATGAACTCGTGGAGCCTGTATTTGACTAAGGGGACCTTTACCACAGTTGTGTTTGGTAGGGAGGGAAAGTTAAATTTTTTGGGGTTTTTTATTAAATTAAAAATTATGTGTGACATAATTTTTAAGGTGTGGTTAATTTCTCCAAAGAGACGTTGGAGGTGGGGCCCCTCCCCCACATAACCTCCCATGGGTGGATATTGTGTGTTGTGTCCCAAATGAGTTCCAAACACATAAACTCCCTCTTAAACTCCATAAACCCCTTGAACTCCCAAATTAAGGAGCATGATTCTTCCTTTATTAATTGGGAGCCTCTTCATCTCCTCCCTCCCTTTTTAATGAGATAACTCAACATTTAATTAATTAATGGATGTGGCTTAATGAATTTGAATCCCTTTATATTCATTAAGCCATCCTTTAAATAAGTGGTGTGTTTTTATTTTATGATGGTTAGATATATTATCTTGGTAGGATTCGGAGGATTAAAAAGGAAGAATTATTCCCACAAAGAACAAGAAGAACATATCCAACGTGGAATGATGTCCTCTCGATGAAGAACGTTGTTTCCACTGAAGAACGATGACATGTCATCTTCTTTTCCTCGACCTCCATCAGCGTTAAAGGAGTAGATGTCGCCCCCAAGGAACTTCGAAGACACACCATCCTCGAACATTTCCTGACGTCAACGATATCGATGTCTGCCCTCTGTCCCATGACTCTGCCGAGTGAGAACCTTTTAAGAGTTAGGGGTTATGATCAATTTTAATTCAATAAAATAGTACCTCTTTCTTCATTGAATACCTTGGTTCATCATTGGCAAAATTATATAATCTGATGCGGAGGTTGTGCGGTGAACGAACACAACCCTATTTTCATGCTTTGCTTGTAGATTTATTTAGAAACATAGGCAGATCCGGAAGGGTGTGGTGTTGTTGCACTGCACCAGAGGAAGAGGCCCCAACCATGAAACATTATCGATCAAAGGAGGCAGAAACTGAAGGCCACGTCCAAGTCGGGCTGCAGCGGTGGTGGACCGGTGCCTTCATGCCAGCCGGATGAAGGAAACTGTGGCCTGCTCGGATGAACCAAATCGGCTAGCTGTATCTGGCCGGTCTATAGGACCTCAATGCTCACTTGTCACTGTGTGGAGGAGATGATTGTGGCCAAATGCATGGGCCGCTCGGTGGGCGAACTGTCTGGACGCCTGCCGGTCGGGCTGCTGGAAACCGCAGCGCGTATGGGCACCATGTATAGGGGAACCGCGGCACACAACCGTTGTTTGCTCGCGCTAGACAAAACTGGCCGACTACAGTCGGTTGGGAAACAAGGAGGGGTGGCATAGCTCGGTGCCGCTGGGTGAGCAGAACCGGCCCGCAACCCGGGACGGGACTGCGGGTGGGCCGCGCCCCACCCTGCTGGGCCAACCCCCTAATCGGGTCGGACATGCTGAGTCAGGTCCCTGGGTGGGCCGTGCTCCACTGGTCGGGGCTGTCCCCCAGTCGGGTCTGACCCACCAAACTGTGTCGGGGCGACCCGCCAGCCCACTGGGATTGACGGCCCGGACACCTTTCACTTAAACGCGAATATTTTCTTGATCGCACGTCCAATCGACGCGCCGTCTGCAGCACTGAGATCCTCAGGTCAAGGAGGACCTTTTTCGATACTCAATGTGATTTTTTGACAACATTGGAAATATCATGGGTTTGGAAAGTGTGTAAATCCAACAGGGCCCCAAGAACAAAAAATCCAATAACTCTCATACCAGGCGTCCAATTGACGTGACGTCTTTCATGTTGTGTTTCTTTTGATGAGATGGAACTCAGGATATATCAACTCAAGACTTTGTGATAGTTGATGTATTGACCCATTTGCTCGAGGAGTGGACTCCCCCGGATCGAGCATGTCGTGTGAGGGAACCCTAGAGCCGGTTGCGACTGCATTGACTATTGTATCGAAATCCTGTGTGGGTTCGACATCGATGACTACCGTACTAAAATCCTTTAAGGGTTCGATGATGACGATAACAATACCGGAATACTGTGTGGGTTTGAAAGTTCTGATAGAGTAGCTGGACTGTATCATGTGTGAGTCCGATAACATAGATGAATCAGTAACCACATCTGATCATCTCTATTACTCTAGAGTAGTTAGATTGTTTCTTATGTGGGTCTTACAACATAGACGAGATATCTGAACTGTCTCCTGGGTGGGTCTAATATCTTAGACGAGATATTTGGAATGTATCTTGTGGGGGTCCGATAGCATAGCTAGACTATATCCTATGTGGGTCCGACAACGTAGATGATACAGTGGCTACATCTGATCATCTATATCTCTCTACAATTGTGGCATACCTGTTTGAGTTGATTCATTTCATTCAAACATTATCATCATGGTGTTTGACTTTACATCATGTGTGGTCTGAGTTCTACGTGGGCTCGTGAATTGGAGTCGGACAATGCTTGTTAACTTAGGTATATGTATGGGCATATACCTAAGTAGGGATGATTGATAATTTGTGGTTGTATCTTTCTTCTTCTGCTTATCATTTGTGGATATTGTGAGACCACTCGGGTCTCAGGTTCTCTACTAAGTATCATTATACTCACCTATTCATGGGTGATTCCTTCATCTCGTTGTGTTGGATGTAGACGATGGACATCATTGACAGAGGTCGAGAGCGCCACGACTGGACGGTACCTAAAGGTGGAACTTGCGACGATTCGGAACATGGTGGAGACTGATGTATGTGGGTGCTGAGGTGGCCATCTTTGCCTAACCTTCTGGTAGGAATCCCCGGAGGGCGATCTAGGATCTTCTCTTTACATTCAACTATTTTTCCCATTACTTGTACTTTTTGTTCAGTTGGGTTTTCATACTGGCCCATTTACATACCATCAAACTCATTGTATTCCATTCTACATATTGTTTACTTCTTATTTCATACTTTGTTGTATTTTTTTACTTTAACAAATGAAATCCCTTCCCAGATTAGGGACTTATGACTTTGGTGCTATTCTCCAGCCCATGTCCTATGTAAGGAGGGCTTGGGGTATTCACAGCACGGGCCCTGAGGATGGGTCATAACAAATTGGTATCAGAGGAGTCGGTTCTACCACAGAACACATGACTTTGATCATTCATTTCTATGAAGTTATAGTGTTAATAGTATTGAGGGTGGTTTTCAGTATAGGATGTCTAGTGTTGGTGTGGCGGCTGATGTATCCATAAACAAGGACCCCGACCTCTGATTTTCAACTCAGTGCCTGATAACACTAGATGTGTGATTGTTTCAACTGTATCTATGTAGTCTCTTTGAGTCATCTCACTGAGTATAAACATTTGACCATGGAACACCTATTCTTTATCAGGATGCCTCTGTGATAAAAGCCATCCAGGGTTCCCAATTGGGTACAAGATGACATCCCACCGAGCGATGAGGATCAGGTGCAAGGCCCTCTTACTATGTTGGAACCTTCGGGTTGTGTACTAGCAGCACCACCACCCGTTGGGTAGTAGATACCACCATCCGTACTAGTAGATGATGCACGCTGATAGATTTCATTCCATGAATTCCAGCAGTAGAGGTCTCCGAGGTTATGAGGCGAGATAGATTCCAAGGAAGTTGAAGACTGGCTGGAGATGATTGCTAGTGTTTTTAGCCTAGTTGAGACAAAAATATAGTGGATGGTGGACCTAGCTACTAGTGTTTTCCAGTGAGTTACCTTGAGGTTGGTCCACAAAGTGATGAGGCATCAGTACGTGGACCGTAGCCCAATTTGTACCTTCAGGTAGTGTGTCTACTATATCACTTCCTGTTGGTCAGCTGTTACCACAAGCGGTATTGGTAGAAGACACCTGTAGGGTTAGTGACATACACATGTTTTATCATCAGATACCCCTAAGATTATGAGGTGATCCCGACTCATAGGAGGCTAAGTAATGGCATGAAAAGGTGGCTGCGATTTCTCTAGAGCTTATACAACATTGGCAGGATGATGTGTCGGTATATGAGTACTCATCGAGGTTTACCCATCATTCCAGGTACTTGATGAATATGGTATGATTAGTTTGATAGAGCTCAAACCTCTATGAGAGGTTTGTTTATGTATATCTGAGCCAACACATTTTCCTCTATGCATTTCTACTTATGTTAGAGTGGTAGAGATAACCTTTGTGGTTGAATGTTCATTAGATGAGCGGTTACAGCCAATGAATTTTAGAATTTGGAAACATGAAACTGGTTCCAGTATCAGAGACTTGAGCATGTAAAATGTGTCGTTGTGGAAGTGTATGGACATATTAATCTATAGGGAAACAGACGTGGAAGCAGATCTTGGAGAGTAGCATGTGGTGGTAAAAATTTAGACATGTTACAACAACCCTCCTTTGTAGTCCCCGTTATGCTCAGGGAGCTAGAGGGTAGGGGAAGACAGTATCTGCATATGGTAAAAGAGTGTGACCAAGGGCTCTAGGAATGATTTGAGGTATGGTCTGTGTCCACTACTAGCTCTCGTATCAATAGAAATAGTTACTTATCATTCATTCCTTCCAAAAATCATGTCCCAAACCTAGAGTTTCTGGTTAATATGATGACTTGATCATCACATCTTGAGATACCTTTGAGAGGAGATTTGATAATCACACTTACACCAATGATGTTATCTGACCCTTTAGGCGAGAGTTTCGTTTGGAACATCTTGGTGATAGCATAGAGGCCATACAACGTTAGTTTGGGTATGGGCTAGGCAAGGACAGTTCATACACAGATTGACTATATTAGGCAGAGAGGTTGTGGTTTATCTACAATGTTGGGATGTGGTTTTCATTGGTTTGAAAAAATGGAAACCCATGCAGAAGAGGATAAAATCATTCTTGGGAGGGTGCAGCCGATCATGCATGAGTCGGCCATCCTTACCCTCTTGGAAGCATGCGTTTTGAGTTTTGAGTTCATCTAAGACTTGGACATAGAGATATTCTATACTGTTGGGAAGGGAAATGTTGTTGAAAATGCACTCAATTGGAGATCTAGTATACAACTGCTATGAGAGATGACAGAGCAGCTGGTTGCTTTACTGATACCCTTTGCAGATAGATATGGAGCATCCTTCCTTCATTCTCTTACAGTCTCTCCCCCACTTCTTCATCAAGTTAAAGAGGCATAGTGAGGGGACGCTGACTGCGAGACACACCGTCCTCGGAAATCCACATGTAAGGCACTTGATGGATTTTCTGAAGGTGGGGATCAAGTCATCCACTTTAGAGGACATACTATGGTGACCAGTTATGAAGAATTTATTAGCAGATTTTTTTCTTGATGCCTCACTTATCAGCAAGTAAAGGAAGAACATCATGTACCAACAAGCTTGGTTCACCCTTTAGAGGTTCCAAAGTGAAATATGGATGAGATATACATGGACCTCATGACGGGTCTTCAATGTACATCCAGAGCACATGACTCTATCAGGGTGATCGTAAAACAAATCAGCAGGATGGACCACTTCCTACCGATCATAGAGCCGGGGTCAGTAGAGATCTTGGGACACCTCTAAACTCAAGAGATCGTACGACTTCATGGCGTTCCATCAACTATCATCTTCGATCGAGATGCCTGTTTCACTTCCCAACTATATAATGGGTTACAGGAGGCTTTTGGGATGCAGCTTTTCTTGACCACACCCTTCCATCCTCAAACGAATGGTCAGACATAGAGGACCATTCAGACACTCATGGACATGCTTCGTGAAGGTTTCCTTAAATTTGGGAATAGTTGGGAGGATCACTTACCCTTGGAAGAGTTTCTGTATAACAATAGATAACACTACACCATTGGGATGACACTTTACGAGGAACTGTATGGCTGACCACGATGATCAACACTCTTCTGGACTTTCCTAGGGGAGTCAGCACTTGTAGGACAAGAGATGGATCAGGCTATGATGGAGAAGGTGCAGATCATCCAGGACCAGATGAAGACTGCACAATGCAGATAGAAGTCTTATGTTGATAGGATACCAAGACCACTGGAGTTCGAGGATGGTGACCATGTCTTCTTATGGGTCTCACCTCGATGAGGTCTAAAATGATTTGGTTGAGGCGGCAAGTTATCTTTGTGTTTTATAGAGCCTTTCTAGGTCCTCAAGATGGTAGGCGATGTGGCTTACCGCCCGACCCTTCTACCTTAGTTTCATTTGGTGCATGACATCTTACACATATCTCAGGTGAGAAGATACGTGCATGACCCATCCCACATCATCGACCATGGGGATTTGGACATTGATAATAGGGATACATTCACAGAGGTTCTAGTACAGATCTAGGATAGACATGAGAGGGTTCTACTTGGATGGTCAATTCATATAGTATGCATTCATTGGCAGCTTGGGAACCTCCAAGAGAACACATGGGAGCGGAAGGCTCAGATGCATGATATGTACCCCCATTTGTTTTTCTAGTGTGTGGTGTAGCTTTACGGAGACATAAATCCCAGAGGTGGGGGTAAATTAATGACCTTAAAATTTTATGGAATTTTTTTTCTTAAAATCATTGGAATTTTATGAGTCTGCAGTTTCTAACAGCACTTGATTCCGAGGCCCGGTGTGCCCAGAATCAATTTCTGAAGTTTTGTTAAACTTAAATTAGAGCGCATAAGCAGTTTTCCTGAAAAAGTATAATAAAACATAAACGATTAATCGAATAAAAAATTATATGGTACCATTTCACTCAGGATGGAGGGTTTACCCTAGGTGTGACTTAAGTTTAGTCAGCATGGGCCTCCTGTGAGAAATTACAAAAATGGCATAACCATAAATTAAATAATTAAACAAATTATTTTATTTTTCAATTGCTTATAACTCAAAAACAATAGCTCAGATTGAAAATATGAGACCATCACTAAACTCATGAGGGTGTTATTTATTTAATAAGACACTATCTTTGGCCGGCACGGGCCACCAGAAAAATTTTGTTTTTGGCAGCAAATAAAATAATTAATGGACAATTTTTTAATTGTAAAATTCATAACATCTAAATGGTAACTCGGATTGAAAATCAGAGAGTACCGTTTGGTTCATTGTGGCGTGTTTCACATAGGAAGTGACTTACCCTAACCGCAGTGCGTCGAGGGTGGCCGATAATAACTTTTCAGATGTTTTTTTTTCGGGTACATTCAGTAGATGTACGAGTGGGAGTTTATATCATTTCAACTGGTGCTCGGAATTGAAATCCATGGTCAGTGATGAACTTACAGCATCGATTTTATCCAAAGGGGACCTTTACCGCAGTTGTGTTTGGTCAGGAGGAGAGGTTAAATTGTTTTGGGTTTTTTTTATTAAATTAAAAATTATGTGTGACATAATTTTTAAGTGGGGGTTATTTTTCGAAAGAGATGTTGGAGGTTGGGCCAACCCTCCACATAACTTCCCACGATAGGATATTGTGTGGTGGGAACCACATGACTTCCAAACATTTAAACTCCCTCTTTACTCCTTAAATCCTATGAACTCCCAAATTTAGGAGGATGAAACATCCTTTATTAATTGGGAGCCTCTTCATCTCCTATCTCCCTTTTTAAGGAGCCAACTCAACATTTAATTAATTAATGGATGTGGGTTAATGAATTTTATTCCCTTTCAATTCATTAAGAAATCCTTTAAAAAAGTGGTGTGTTGTTATTTTATGTTGGTTAGATATATTATCTAGGGAGGCTTTGGAGGATTAGAAAGGAAGAATTCTTCCCATGAAGAACACGAAAAACATCTCCAATGTTGAACGAATTCCTCTCGAAGAAGAAAGTCGTTTACACTGAAGAATGAAGACCTATCATATTACATTCCTTGACCTCCTTCAGTGTTAAAGGAGTAGCCTACACTCACAAAGAATGCCGACAACACACCATCCTCAAACATTTCTTGAAATCAACGAAATCAACGTCCTCCCTCTTTCCCATGACTCCTCTGAGCGAGCACGTTTTACGAGGTAGGGGTTATGACCAATTTTAATTGAATAAAATTGTACCTCGTTCTTCATTGAATACCTTGGTTTTTCATTGGCCAAATTATATCATATGATATAGTGGCCATGGGCTAAACCAACACGGTCTGGAATTCCTTCATTTCTAGTTGTTTTATAATGAAAAAGGGGTGGAGTCGGAAGGATGTGGTGTCATCTCACCACACCAAAGTTAGAGGCCCTGGTCATGAAGCGGCATCGATCGAAAGCGGTGGAAACCGAAGGTCATGGAAAGGAGGGCCGCTGTAGTGGTAGACCGACGTCGTCGTGCCAGACACGTGAAGGAAACTGCGACCCGCATCCGTGGGCCTCCTGGATGCAACAAACTGGCAATCTGTAGTCTGCCGGGCTAGAGGACTGTGGCGCCCACTTGGCACTGCAGTGCGGAGTAGACCACGGCCCGTTGCGTGGGCCGCTCAGCGGGCGAATTGGCCAGACGCTTGATGGCTTGGATAATAGAAACGGTGGAGCCTATAGGTGATGCGTACGGAGGAACTGTGTCCCACAACCACAAGCTGCTCACGCCCGACAAATCGGGCCGACTTCGGCCGGCCGAGAAACAAGGAGGGGCGGCGCCGCTCTACGATGTCGGGTGAGCCGAACCGGCCCTCGACCAGGGCTAGGTTCCTAGGTGGGTTGTGCCCCACTCTGGCAGGCCAAATCCCATCTGGGTCAGACCCGCCAAACTGGGTCGGGCCGACCCGCCAGCCCACTGGGCATGTAAGGTAGGGCCCCTTTCTCTTAAACGCGAGTATTTTCTAGACCGTGCATTTGATCGACAAAACTACTGTGGAAGTAGGATCCTCACAAAGAGGTGGTGCTTTTGCAATAATCTTTGTGAGTTTTGGACAAAATTGAAAATGGACAGGTTTAAAACGATTGTAAATCCAACTGGACCCCTGGAACAGAAAAACCAATAACTCTCAGATTGGGCATCCGATTGATGCGCCACCTATTGCGTTGGGTTTTTTTGATGAGAAAAAATTCAGGATACATCAACTCGGGACTTTGTGAAAGTTTATGTATCAACCCCTTTTATCGAGAAGCGGACACTCCCAAAATAGAGGTCGTTGTGTGCGGAAACCCTAGAGTAGAATGTGACTGCGTCGAATACGATACCATAATCCAATGTGGGTTCGAAAACGATGACTACCGTACAAGAATCTTTATGTGTTCGACGATTAGAACAAATGTATATGAATCTTATGTGGGTTCAACAGTTATGTAAGTGTGGCTAGACTGTATCATGTGCATGTCCAACAGCTTAGATGAATCATTAATTATATCTAATCATTTCTATTACTCTAGAATATATGGACTGTATCATGTGTGGGACTGACAGTAGAGATGAGATAGTTGGACTGTATCTTTGGTGGGTCTGGCAGCTTAGACGAGATAAATGGACTGTATCATGTGTGGGTTTGACAGCTTAGTTGGACTGTATCTTGTGTGGGTTCGATATATTAGATGATCTAGTGGCTACATCTGATCTCCAATATCTCTCTACAATTGTGGAATACCTGTGTGATCTGATTTGTGTCATTCAAACATTAACATCACAGGTTTTGAGCTTACTACCTATGTGGAATGAGTTGTTCTTGGGATCGTGAGTTGGAGCAGAACTGTGGTTGGTAAGTTAGGTATATGTATGGACATATACATAAGTAGGGATGGTTGATAATTTGTGGTTGTATCTTTCTTCTTTTTCTTATCCGTTGAGGATATTGTGAGACCTCACAGGTCTCGGGTTCCCTAATGAGTATCATTATACTCACACATGAATGGGCTATTCCCACACCTAGTTGTGTTGGATGTAGGAGACGGACAGCCCTGATGGAGGCCGAGAGTTCCATGACTGGACGGTACCTAGAGGTGGACCTTGCGACGAGTCGGCACACGGTGGTGACTGACAGAAATGGTACAGAGGTGGCCATCTGTAACTACAATTCATGTATAAATCATTGGAGGAAGATCCAGGAGCTTCTCTTTACATTCAATTGTTTGTCCCTTTATATGTAATTTCTATTCAGTTGGGTTTGTATACTGTCCCATTTACTTTCCAGCAAACTCTTTGTATTTATTTTTACGTAGGGATTTACTTCCTGTTTTGTACTCTATTTTGTTTTTTTACTTTCATAAAGGAAACAACTTCCCAGCTTAGGGATTTATACCTTTGGTGCCAGTTTCTAGACCGTGTCCTATGGAAGGAGGGTTTGGGGTAGTCACAGCACATGCCCCGAGGATGGGTCGTGACACATTTTATGTTATAATCACATTCAGATACCTCTATGCATATTTCAATGATTTTTGTTTCTATTTTTTACCTATACTGATCAAAATATCTCTCCACATTTCATCTTTATTCATCCAACTGATGATTATATCTATATTGTATGATGTTAATAAACAGGAAACTTCATAGGATGCACATAGTGGGAGATAAATTTGTATAGTTATGTACTAATGATTATATTTCCAAGTTTCAAGAACAACTATTCTAATATTGTCTTCGGGCTTTTGTTTGTGTAATATATTATGTGTCAAACAAATTATTTGTGATAATATAATGGTTAAATATAATATGATGATATTTATGTTTGTCAATGATGATCACTTATATGTTGGAGGGAGGATAATGAGTTATGTAGTGGGGACTGAGTGTTGTACATGAGATTTCATAGTATGTTTGGCTGATTCAAAATGGGTGTCTATGAATAAGAATAAATAAAATTATTATTTTGATAGAAATTGAAAACCCATTGAGTTTTCATAGGGTGACCATTTTATATTCTGGTGTCTCCTATATAATTTAACCACAAGAAATGGTTATTAGGAATGTTGGAACCTAGGATTGTTGGTCTATTTGCTGATGTGAAGATAATCGGTGTGGTGTCAAACTTATTGGACCCTCTATAGTGTATTAAATCTATGAATTTAGTTTTTCAAGACTTACGACATCAGTAGTAAAACATCAATCCATTTCATGTGATGTATGAGGATTATTTTGATCTTTAGACTAATGTGTCCATTAAAAAGCATTTCAAACTTGTGTTAGATATATGTGAAAATATGATCTGATGAAAGACCATACAAATAGTATGATAATTTTTCAATCAAGGGTTTGTATAGGATGAAACATGGAATAATAAATAAGGTATTAGGGCTAAGTGTCCCGATATTTTTGACTTGGAATCTTAGTGAATCTTGGGAGAATAGCTCGAGGATGGTCTTTCCTAAGGATGGGATATAATATGATCCTATACTTTTCTAGAGATTTTTTGATATTTTTTTGTAATATTTTTACGTTTTTTAATACATTTTTTTTATTATTATCTTTGGAATAATTGGGTGAATATTTGGTGATTTTAATGGTATTTTGGGTAATGCATGTTTGGTGCATGGGTTTCCTAAACAATGCTCCACAACCCCTACAAAAATTAAAAACCAATATAGATATGGATTGCACGGTTGGAATATTGAATGAAAAAACTAGCACCCTAATATGAGTAACCATTAAAACCCCATAGTGGAGGTACACAGTTTGGGTGCATAGTTTGAAAAAACATATCCCCTACCTAGGATAATATTCATAAAATATTTAATCCCCCAAAAATTGATTACTAGTTCCTAAACCCCCTTCCTTCAAAAAAATGTGATCCAACCCTACCCTAAATGATTTTTATTGTTTTTTATACTCTCCTAGAAGGATTACTAAGCATTAAAAACTCTATTCCTGAAGAATCAAATCCTAGATTTAGCATCATGACCATTCTCGATCTGTTTTTATCATTTATATGGTTTCAACTATATTTCCCCCTCTCTTATTTTTCTCCCAAACTATTAATTGATGTTTTTATTTTTTTTATTTTTCTTGATATATGTTTCAGGAATTGTTTTTTACATGGACATAGGTATTTTATCTAGATCACATTCTTTGAAATGGTATTTGTTATTAATATTCAATTGGGGAATTTTGGTAGGCTTTTCCATCATGTATCATAACATAGGTGGACTAAATTTAATTCACATTTTACTCAATTCAAATTTCATTTATGTGTGTTGAAAATACAATTTGAATGATTGATAATTGATTTTTGAATTGAATATTATTTTTTATTATTTAATTTATGGAATACTGAATTGATTAATTAATTTTACATGTCATTAAAAACTTATATGAATTTTGGAAAATAAAATTTTGGCAATTTTTTATTAAGATATTTGTAGAATTGGATTATTTCATCAGTTATTTAATTGTTGGAATATTATGATTATGGTAATGATGTGAAATTGTGATCCTATAATTTTTCAATTAATGTGATTATGAATTAATTGACAATAATAATTATGAGGTTGTTTATTTTTCCATAATTGGTTATTGGCTATTCTAAATCAAATGTTTAGAAATTGTTTAATGCTGAGTTGGTAATTTTATTCAATGTGATTATATTATTGAATCATGATTTTATTTGGTAATTTAAATGGTATTCACTATTTGTAAATGGTGTTTAAAATGGAGAATATTCATTTATGTTGAATGATGTAATATATATGATATATGTCTGATTGATTGATACATGGGGGTGAGACCAGAATTGATGGTCAAAATGAAATTATGAGAAAATGAGTGTGGGTTGGGGACTGACACTCCAAATACCCATATTCAATATAAAGTGTGGGAAATAGACTAAGGCTCCAAATACTCATATGGTAGAGATAGTATAATAGTGGAACGGATGGTCCAACTACCATGGTGACTTTCAAGTGTTGGACAAGGATATATGCTCTAAATACGCTTGGGGTTTTAGACATGATGATATAATCCCATGATATTGGTATAAGAATATGGTTCTAAATAACTATGATGGGAGATGGAATGGAATGTGTAAGGAAATACCATGTGTTATAATGTAGTTTTAATTCCCATTCGACATAGTTCATACTCGAAGATCGGTTGAACCATGTATTGAGGGTTCGGGTGTCCTAAAAAACAATAGAGTTTATGTGGTTAAATAATAATATTGAAATTCGACATGTGTATACATCTTTCATTGTAAATTTTTATTTTTATAAACAGACACACATTTATTTGAAGATTATTTTCAGGTGAAATTGATGGTTGAATACGATGTTGTAATCATACTATATTCAGGTTTTGTGATCAATATTCGAATATATTTCATCATTGCAGGGAATGATAAGGGAGGGATCCCTATTATAAATGGATGTGTTAGGATTGGGCATCAATGAAGAAACCAAATGGTATTTATTCCCTTCTTATGAGTTTTCGTGGTTGTTATTTATTTTTTTTTGTTCGTGTTGACACAAGAAATTAATGTAGAATGGCATATATAGTGTTAATTTTAGATATTTTACATCATGTTGTGGTTTTCATGTGATGATAGTATTATTCTAGTTTTTATGATATCATTTAGATATTATTTAATTTTTTAAAACATATTTATACTTTATATAAAATGTAATGAACAATAAATGATTATATATTAGAACCATGATGCAAGTTGGAAGTCTCTGGAAAAAAGAGGTGGCATGTTTGAGATCATATAACCAACTGTATTAGGGAACATGTTTATGGAACATGGGTTGTGATGTTACAACAATAAATGGGTAGGCCATAATACATTGAATTAAAATAGTTCATGCTTCTAGGATTTATGATTTTGTCTACTCAGATTGAATGAAATAAACCTTTTCTTCCAATTACAAATTCCCAAAATATTTTTATTCTTATGTGTTCAATTTTATTATTTCATTTATCACATTAGGATTATTATCCTTTTTACTAAGGTGATATATCTATAAATTCCTAACCATTGGATCTTACAATGTTTTAGTTCCATTCATTTTACTTCCATATAAATTTTCAATTAAATAAATTTTTCAACCTATAACAATTGAAAGCAATACCAATGGACCTCAAGTCACATTACAGACTACATCAAAATAACTGATTCAAAAAAAAAACACTATCCTACTATCCCATAAAAATTTTAATTTTATAATGACTTTGGATGTGACTCACTTTCTTCAATCTTGGGGAACACCCATTCATAATTTGGATTTTTTTCCATCTCCACTAATGATTAATTATTGTGATTAATTATCTAAAAATGATATTTTCCAATTTTTATACCAATACAATTGATCATACACATATCATATGTTGTTTTGTTGAAAGATTTACTATATTAAATGGAAATTGACATCATCAATATTATGATTTTGATATGTAATTTATTTCGTCCCTCAGTAATATTAGCTGTATTTAAAATATTATTAGTATTCCTTATAATTATTTCATAGTGGTATCTATAATATATTTGGATATTTCCATTATTTTCTTAATTATGATATGTGCTATCTAGGTTAATAAATATTCCATGAGTCATGTCCCTTGATTTATTTTTTTCACTAATCATTTATCGTCTGAGGTGACTGCCAACATTGTAAGTATATGTTGGACTAATGGAAGGTACATGTTACTCAGTTTTATATATTTTGACATTGTATATAAAATTGTGGAAATTTATTAAGATTATATCATTAATTACATATAAATTTATAATATTTTTAAGAATTATGTATCCTAATATCATTAAATATTATTAGAGATGAAATTTGATGAAATAATTCATTAATTTTACTTTTACCCATATAAGTTGACTATTGATAAAATTGAAATCATTCAATTTATCTACCCATTTTTCGTATATTATTATTGCATGAAAATATATCTCAATATTAGATCTAAATTGTATATGTATGTCAGTTTCTCAGAAATTTTCCCTAATACACGAATAGTTAAACTATAATAGTCTTCTATCAAATGTTTTCAGACGCATTTTGGGGAAATAATTTACTCTTCGGTATGATTGATTTTTCTCTATCACATTCCATTATACAATCTACATCAATTATATATTTACTCAACATAATATAATTTCCAAATCCCTTTGTATGAGAAAATATTACTTAAATATATATATCAAAAATTGAATATTCTTCCATCAATTTTTTTTTCAATCTTTTCCTCAATATGAGATAATATAATTAGTTGATTGTAAAATAAAGGAAAAAAATACAATTAAAAATAAAATAATAAGTTTATGAATTGTTTTTGAGTGTAAATAAAATATATATGATACCATGTAATATGAAGAGACCATTTAAGAAATCACTAGATGACATAATGTGATTAAACTCAATGATCATTAAAAATGGTTGTATCGTTTAATGAAACATAAATCACATGATCATCTACTTATATAAAAAAATAAATAAGGATGTTTTCCACATGAAAATTAATAATACTAAGACACACCCATAAGACTCGCATCTATAAAACTCATTGAATCCCCATGAAAAAATATCATAATATGAAAGGAATGGGATTCATAAATATGACATGTCTTATAATTTTATTCTATTTTTAGGATAAAACACTAAAAACACATTATTTCACATAAAAAATATAGGAATTAAAATGAGTATTGAAAAAAATATTTTTTAAATCAATTTTAATTAGTGATAATTTTAGTTACTCCTAAACTTATTATAAAATGACTTGCCAAAACTCTATTTTACTTGAGGCTATCTGTACTTACGCTTCTGGTAGGATCCGTGGTGGATGATCCAGGAGCTACGCTATCTGTACCTACCCTTCAGGTAGGATCTGAGGTGGACGACCCATGAGCTGCTTCTATTATTCCAGCTATTGTCTTTTCTGTTCTACTTTATTTTAGTTGTTGTTATACATATCAGTTGGGTTTGTATTCTGGCCCTTTTTACTTTTCAGCACTTTTTTTTACTTAGTGTAATACTTATGCTTGTACACTGTGGTGTTTTTTTACTTTTATAAAGGCCACGCCTTCCCAGTTATCAGGATTTATGCCTTTGTTGCTAGTCGCCAGCCCCTGGCCTATTGAAAGAAGGCTTGGGGTAGTCACAACATGGGCCCAGAGGATGGGTCGTGACAAATTGGTATCAGAGGAGTCGGTTCTACCGCAGAACTTATAACTCTGATATTTTCTTATGTGAAGCAATAGTGATAAGGGTACCGAGTGTGGTTTTCAGTTCAGGGAGTCCAGTGTTTCTATGGGCGGCCGACGTATCCATACACCAGGGCCCTGGCAATTGATTTCCGACTTTGTGCACGAAAACACTGATTTCGTGTGTGTTTCCAAAACTTTTTAAAAGACAGCTCAAACCTGGTAAACTCACCAGGTATAAATCGTTTGACCATGTCACGTTTGTTTCTTTCAGGATGGCTCCCCGTGGACGACCAGTTGGATCCCCACGAGTTGTACGTACTGACAGCCCGTCGAGCGACATGGCCTCAGTACAGGGCCCTATCCCAGTTGAGTCACCAGCGGAGGCACCATCGGTACTACCACCCATTGGGCCACTGATGCCACGAGCCCCATCAGTAGAGGGTGCACGTCGCCTGAGCGCACTGCACGAGTTCCAGCACCAGAGGACACCCAGGTTCAGGGGAGAGATGGACCCGTAGGCGGCTGTGGATTGGATAGAGGCTGTGGTGAGAGTCTTCAATCTAGTGGGGATGCCAGCAGACTTCATGGGGATCCTTGTTGCCAGCATTTTTCAGGAAGCAGTAGGCAGATGGTGGAGCCTGATGCTCCAGATGCATGACGTTGCAACACTTCTGTGTGCAAACATCGAGAGCCTGTTATAGGCAGAGTTTGTACCATCCACCCTTCGAGCGGTGCGTATGCAAGAGCTACTGCATCTTCAGCAGGGTAGCATGACGGTGGTGTAGTACTCAGCGAGGTTCACAGACCTCTCGCGCTACTCCACAGATATGGTACGAGACCCGTTCTTCAGGGCCTGAACATTCGAGCAGGTGCTCAGGTGAGAGATTAGAACTTCTATTGTTTCTCACAGCATCCCGATGAAGACAAGGGTGTTGGAGCGATCCCTTTTAGTAGAGAGTTTATGTGCTGAGCAGTCTCCAGCAGCAGGACCCACTACTAGCAGGATTGCGGTATAGTCTTCTATAGTGGGCTGTAGACAGATGACGAAGAGGTCCAAGAGGACCATACCTACAGGTGGTCGACCGCATGACTCAGGTTCAATAGTGCGTGGCACCCAGAGGATTAACAGAGCTAGACCTGCCTTGATATATTACACATGCGGTGGATAGGGTCACATGGCTCGTGAATGTCTGACCCACTGCTCAGATGATCAGCAGAAAAATGATGTACATCCCAGGAAGAGGCAGAGGTTCGATCGAGGCGAACCACTAGGAGCAGAAGGCCGAGGGAGGGGAGCTGGCCGTGCAGCTGGAGGTGGACGATGCTTCGTGGTGTTGCCACCACAACCACCCGGAGGTCCATCTCGACCTTAGGGAACATGTGGACATGGGAGAGCTCAGGTTTAGGCATTAGATGCATACGACTACGGAGCTCCGGAAGCAAGTGGACATGAGCAAGACTAGTGGTTTCCTTTTGTTATTCGTACATCTTGTTCCATGTTTTTGTTACATTTGTGACTTTGTACAATGAGCTGCTATAATAAAAGACACTTACAATTGTGACATTTTCTTCCTTCCTTTTTGTGTACTGAGTGGTCCCGGTTAAAACGGTTGATTTGACCCTCACATTCGAGATTAATAATAGAGGAGACCCAGTTACCTCACGCTAATGCTGAAAGTGTGACTCGACCCTTAGAGGCAAGAGTAACAGTTGGATCTCTTGGTAGTAATGTCGAGGCCTTACGACGTTGTCCATGTCATGATTACATCATTCATGTCTGGATTAACTGTATTAGGAAAAGCCCGTGGTTCATCCAGGGGATGAGACAATATTTCTATTATCAGAAAAGAATAAATCTTAGCAGCTCTTATGGGACAATAGGTGGTCTATGCTATGATGGAGAAGGTGCATATCATCCATGAGTGGATGAAGACTGCACAGTTCAGACAGAAGTCCTATGTTGATAAGAGCCATGACCACTAGAATTTGAGGATGGTGACCTTGTTTTCTTACGGGTCTCACCTCGACGAGGTATATAAATATGTGGCCAAGGCGGCAAGTAATCTCTGGGGTTCAGCGGACCTTTTCAGGTCCTCGACAGGGTAGGAGTGGTGGCTTACTATTTGACCCATCCACCTCAGTTGCACTAGATGCACGACGACTTCCACGTATCTCGGCTGGGGAGATATGTGGATGACCCAAAGCATATCATCGACCATGGGGAGCATGACATTTTCGATGGGGTGACTTTTGCGGGGTTCCAGTAGAGGTTGAGGATCAACAGGAGAAGGTCCTATGAGGACGATCGATTACTATTGTGTGCTTCCTTTGGCAGCACGAGAACCTCCAAAAGAGAACATGGGAGAGGAAGTCTCAAATGTGTGCTCAGTACCACTTTTGTATCTCTAGTTTGTGTTAAATCATTACGTGGACGTCAAGCCCTGAGTTGGGAGTAATGTAAAGACTCTGAAATTTCGAGTAAATTTTTTTCTTAATTTCTTTGGAATTTTAAAAGTACGTAGTTTCTGAAGGCGCATGATTCCAAGGCCCGGTGTGCCCGAAATATTATTTTGAAGTTTAGCTCTGGTATGTTCAGTGGACGAACGACCAGGTTTTCCTAACTTTTGAACCTGTGCTCAGAATCAAAATCCAAGGGCACCGATGAAACCCCAACGTCGGTAATTGATTAGGAGCACCTTTTCTGAAGGTGCATTTTATCCGAAGGAGTTGTTAAAAATTGTGGTTTAAATAAAAAATGTGAATAAATTTTTTGTTACCATTTTATTTCTAGCCTAGTTGGTTTTGACCTATGTGTGGTAGTTGGGGAGAAATCCACTAGTTACTAACTACCTAATTGAGGTTAAATGTGAGGTGGGTCTCATATGAACCCCACCCTTTCACATTCCCCATAACTCCTTAAACCCCCCTCTTAAGTTGTATAACTCGTCTTAATTGATAACCCCCCTCTTATGTGATATAACTCTCTCACATTATTTCATTCAAACTAAACATCTATTTAATTAGAAAACTTATGTTTAATTAATTAAGGGTTTTCTTTTCAAAAATTTGAAATGCATTCCATGCCTTAATAAAATAAGAAGAGTCTAATTTTATTTGTTTTTGTTGTTTGTTGTGTTGTGAATTGAGAGAGAGAGAAATAGTTCTTCTTCGCTTGTGGAACTTCGTCTTCTCCGGCGAAGAATGTTCTCGACGAAGAATGACCTTCAAATATTCTTTTACTCCGCATCAAGGGAGGAGACGCCAACCATGGTGATCATCAAAAATGACAACGTGCCATCCTTCTTCATATCCACAACAAGTAAGGAGATGTCGTTTCCTACTCGGACACACCCTGATGTCCACGGAATCGACGTCCAATCTATGCAACGCCATTCTCCGCAACGCCTGACGTGCAACGTAAAATATCCATGTAAAGGTTTACTATTTGTTCATTATTTATTTAACGAACTACTTTGATAGTTGTTGGCCATTTGCTATCATTATAATGGGAGGAGGTCGGCCCGCACAAACATGGTCGACCCTCATCCCCCGTGATGTCATACTCATTGTGGCTCGAACGAAGGTGACACGATGTCGTCACACCGCACAGAAACAATAAGGAACACGACAAAGAAGCATGGAGCCGTCATGCCGCATCGTGCCATTGAGGCCGAACAAAACTGTGGTCAGAGTCGGGGCCGTATAGGCAATCCGAAGACTCCACAGTTTGTTTATTGATGTGCGGATCGACGGGCGATGAAGAAGTGGGCCGCAATGGCCTTTGAATACCTTCGCAGTGAAGATCTGGTCTCGGGAGGACCGCTGGAGAAGACAGAAAGCGAAACGGACCACCAGAACGCGTCCGATAGTCCGCGGAAAACGGCGGTAGCGCGCCACACCGGCGCGGCTTAACTATTCCGGAGGTAGGGCAGCATTGCTTAATGCCACGCCGGTTTCTTCAGCTGGGGGGTTGTAACACCCCGCTCATTGCTGGCCACATGGACCGGTCGCACCAGGCCGGGCTGCACCCTAATGGGCTGGACCCGGACTCGGGTCGGGTCGACCCGGTTTGGACCGACCCTGGGAGGGAATCGGGCCGGGTCAGACCGGACCGAAACCCCCAATTTTTTGGACAGATCCGTTCAAATGCCCATAACATTGTCTACGGAAGTCCGATCGATGCAGCATCAGTTGTGATGTGATCCATGGATCGAGGCGGTCATTTCACTATATTACACTCAAGGTTTAGGAGAACTTTGGGTATGGCCGGGTTGGTCCGAACACGAAACCATCCGGGCCCTCAGAGCCGAAACACTTCTAACATGAGCTCTGGACGTCTGATTAACGTGCCGTCGACTTTTTTGGATTTCTCTTGATGAGACAGAACTTTTGGCATACTTCTCCTGTGTTTGGACGCAGTTGGATACTAGCCAGGATGGATCGAACCTGAAATCCAACAGGGCCCCTAGAACGGAAAAGCTGATAACATTCGGACCGGACGTCCGTTTGACGAACCGTCAACAGCATTGGTGATCTCGTTGAGAAACTATCCCTATGAGTATACCCTATGAGAGTTCAGGGTACAGTTGAGATACAGCTGGGATAGTTCGCACACGAAACCAACCAGGCCCCTGGGACGAAAAGGCTAATAACTCACAGACCGAGCGTCCGATTGATGGGCCGTCTGTTGCGTTGAGACCACTATAACAAGGTGGTTCTTTGAGATACTTCTTCATGGGACTTTGTGATACTTGTATTATCGACCTGTAGCTCGTGGAGCGGACCCTCCCAGAGACGAGCGTATGGATTACAGAGACCGTGTAGCTGGCTGAGACTTGATGACTGCTTGTCCGATTCGATTCAAAGTGACTTTCATAGCCCGGTGGGGAGCACTCTTTGTGAGGTGGAAGTCCCATGGAGGAGGAGCACTAATTTTTGAGGTGGCATACCCACAATACTCGAAAGGAGGAGTACCTATGTATGCTATGAGGGGGAGCACTACTGTGTGAGGTGGCAGACCCGTGGCGGAGGAGCAGTACTTTGTGAGGTGGAAGACATGCTGTACTCGACAGGAGGGGTAGCTCAACAGTCTTAGGTTAGTGAGCAGTACCTCAGAGTCGTGATAGGATCACTGTACTCGTCAGAGACAGAGCTCTTAAGCAGTTACGGTTTCGATAATGAAAATCCTGATTTGAGCTGAGTCTATGACCTTTGTGTTTCCCTCATGATTGAGATGGGTCACTTGATAACTTAGTTGTATTAATGGGCATATAACTAGGTAGTGGTTATCCATTGATATCATAACCTTTGTGTTTCCTCATGATTGAGATGGGTTACTTGATAACTTAGGTATAAGTTTGGGCTTATACCTAAGTAAGGGTTATCTTTTGAGATCCTTCTTTGTTGTTATCCTTGTTGGATTTAGTGAGACCTTGAGGGTCTCGGGGTCCATACTGAGTATCGTATAGTCACCCCTACACAGGCTATGCCCACACCTCATTGTGTTAGTCGCAGACGACGAGCATCGCTGACGGAGGCCGAGTGTTCAAGGACTGGATGTTACCTGGTGGTGGACTTCTAGACGAGACAATACTCGGAGGAGGTTGACAGGCGAGATCATTGTAGAGGCTATCTGTACGTACCCTTCAGTTAGGATCAGTGGTGGACGATCCAGGAGCTGCGCTATCTGTACCTAACCTTCAGGTATGATCTGAGGTGGACGACCCTATAGCTACATCTATTCTTCAAGCTGTTGTCTTTGTTGTTGTACTTCCTTTCAGTTGTAGCCATACTTTTTAGTTGGGTTTGTATTCTAGCCCTTTTTACTTTTCATCACTTTCATTTGTAATTATTGTAATACTTCTGCTTGTACTATATGGTGTTTTTTTACTTTTATAAAGTAAATACCTTCACAGTTATCGGGATTTACGCCTTTGGTGCTAGTCGCCAGCCCCTGTCTTATGAAGGCGGTCTTGGGGTAGTCACGACACGGGCCCCGAGTATGGGTCGTGACAATGAAAATGGGATCTTTGACCTTAATATGAATCTTTTGAGATAAGTTTAGGATATAATGTATATTTTCCCAATGAAAATTTCAATACCATAAAATTGTCATTTTTTATGATTCTATTTAATTTAGTGATATTCAATGTTCAATTTCATGATCTAATACTTATGAGTTATGGATTCAAATAGTATGAAGCCTCTAAGGTTATTTCTGTACAAAAAATGTTTTTATTGAGTCATAATCACATCACATCATTTTTAAGCATATAGTATTGAATTTTCATATTATTTTATTATGTTTTAATTTATTTCCATTTATTTTAAGGATAAATAATGTTTCAAACAATATTATTCTATATAAATACATTATTTTTCAATAATTTTATTTTTATGAATAATTCCATCCCTTAAAAATATTTTCCTTACATATAAATACTTTACCCAAAACAAATATTATCCTTTTTGTTGGTATTATTAACATGTATTATTTTTTATGGAAATCTTTTTTATATTACAACTTTTGAGAAGAAAAAATTAATACACTTCTTAAAAAATTATGTTTCCAAAAAATGTTATTTTAATATAATATTGAAAATGTTTTTCAATATTTTCAAGATATATTATATTTTAATATAATATAGAAAACCTTTTGTTTCCATAAAATGTTATTTTTCATTTATAACTCTTTAAAATAATTATTACATAATTTGTCATCTTTCACTTCTAAAAAAATATTTTTGAATGTGATTTACACTTGATATTTTATGCTAATTTTTAATGGTCTTATAATTAATTTGTATTTTCAATATTATTTTTACACCCAGGTTTATCCCACAAGATATAATGTATTTAACACCCACAATATTATATTATTATATTATTTAATTTTTTAATGTAATTATTTACATCCTATATTGATCTATAATTATGTGATGTGTTATTTTTTGGAATTTATATGTAGAACGTTATTTTATATTATTTTTAAGATATAATGATGAATTATTTTAGGTGGAACACACATATATATAGATGAATGAAGATGGGGAACTATATCAGCCACTATTTTAATTTCGTATGATTATATATCAACATATATTCATTTATGGGTACATGGTTTCTGTTCACAGAAGCATGTGCGGCATGGGTTTTCAAACATTTTTAGGCATGCACATACTGATTTCATTAGAATATAAATGTGAGTAATGGGTTTTATCAATGTGTATTTCCTATTAAAATTTATTCACCAAATCCACGTGGTGTTTATCATGTTATTTTAAATTATAAATATGTATTTAAATTTGATTAAATTCCATGATTCCAAGATTACTTCTTCATTTTAATGTATACATCAATATTATATGATACTAATATGTTAAATATTGATTGATATGTGTCTCGAAAAATTGTATAGTAGAAAATTGAGGATAAATATTTTTAAGTGTTCTATAAAATGATATTTTTGTATCAAATCGCCAAGATACTAAAATTTTTAGAAACTGTTTTATTTAACTATATGTGATATTATTAATTAAATAAAGAAATTAATATCTTATTTATGTTGTGTATATATGAAGTTAAATTAGTAGGTATGAAATAGTAATCAATTATTTTGTGGTAGTAGTTTGTGAACATTGGTGAAAAACCTACTAAAAATCTATGGTGTGAGTCTCTGTATATTATAAAATAATTAAATAGTGGTAATGTAGGGTTTTTGTGTTAATCATAGGAACTACATATGTTTTTGGATTCTAAATGTTTATGAATGATATATATTCGATAGATCATGTTATAATGGACACAATGAGGTAGTGTTTGGTATTAACTCAATTGTGACATGGTGAATGACAAGTCGGCCTAATTGTATATTAATGTAGACACTCATAGGGTATATTCATTTATTAATCCAAATATCCTTAGAACCCATTTTATGTATTTGAATATATATATATATATATATATATTATCATTATAAAAATATCCTTGGATATTTTACATTGAAACCGATAGATTCTAATGCCAATGCATTGACTTCATTTTTAAAACCCATCTTTTAAGAATATTTTCTTCTTCTTTATTCATTCATTAATTTAAATATTCCCATTATATATATTATTTATTTATTATAATACAGGGACCCAAAATGAATTCGGATTATAAATGGTATAGTCAAATGAGAATTAATATTCTAGATAACATTAGGACTCAATATTTATGTATTATTTGGTAGGTGTAGTACAAAAATGTGTGATCATGAAGGAATATACAAATTTTTAATCTTTTTATATTTAACTTAGTGTATTTTGATATTATATTTGTCTTTAATAGTCTCACTCAACATAAATCACATATCAATTTTTATGATAATGAAAAATTATTTTGTAAACATTATCATCCTATTTTCATGTTTTGTTTTTAAGGTCATTATAAACTCTTTGTGTAATTAAATTATATAATATGTGTTATGATACATCAAAAAGTTTTATTTTAATGGAAATGATCAAATATTATGTAAATATTTAAAAAATACTAACTATATGATAGTATTATAATTTTTTTATAGATGAACTACAATTTATTCCTAGATAGTGTGAGGTCATTCTGCAAAAATAAGTCATGCATGAAAAAAGGAAAATATCAATGTGTCTATATATAATGGATCTATTTTAATTATAGTTGATGAAGAATTAACTAAATGATTATTTTTTAAAGTGTTTTATGCACCCTTCTACTAATCATGGGATGAACTATAACTCTATTTCAAAAAATATGGATAAATCTAAACATGTTTTAATTAATTATTATGATAACGTCCAAGAATCGAGTTCCAATAAAATATACCTCGAGCTCAATTAGAAAAATGGATTCATGTGTATATCTACAAACTCCAGAGATTTTTGTTAATTAGAAGGAGACTATGCTGTTTCTGCAAGGGTATTATTCCCTCACACCTGATTTTAACATAGTGGAATATAAAAACATATAAATTGAGGGAGTATTAAGTCATAAAAAAATATATAATGATAAAAAATGTATTGCAATGTCAAAAGGAAGCACATATGATATGATAATGATGATGATACATTTCATATTACTCTACAAATCATAAAATAGTGTACATAGTAGTACAATAAAATACTTTTATCAAATGTAAAAAATGTCTAAAAATTTTACACCAGAATTGAGAAACTCAACATAATCACATGTTCCATTATTCATAAATAGAAATTAGGAATCTATAGAATTTCACTTCCCTTTTATATATACTCATAATCATATAATCCTTTTTGTTACCCAATGGTATCCCAAAAAGGGTGTGAGATATAATTGTTGTAGGAAACCACCCAAGGTCTTACCCATCTAGTAAGTTAGTATATATGATAATCGTTTTATGGAAAAAATGATATAAGTAATGGGATTACTGAGTATAAACATACTATAAGATCCATGTTCTCATATATAATAAAATTCATTTAATTAATTTCATTTAATAAAATTTTAATTGAATTAATATTTAGTTTGATGTCATTTATCATCTAGTTCATTTACTAATATTAACATATTAAGATATTATGTCATGAGAGATAGTGTGTGGACAAACATCAATCATGATAACATGTTCTAGGATTACTTAATGTCCCATCCGTAATGTGTCGACAAGATAGGACATAGGACTATTTTTTTTCTTAGAAGACAAGTCTTTTAACTCATATAGTTTATAATTAAATTTAGATCACTAGCATGTCCATGGAATTCCAATGTTTGAATCTAAATATAAATATAGTTGGAATATAAAATAACACACAACATTCCTATCTATGGGTAACCTCTTAGTAAATTGGTTATTAATCTAGGTGTGGTATAAGGTCAAAGACACCAGAGTGCATTATTGGAGGCCTTCAATGGGAGCCCATGTATCACCCTTGGAATATATGATCAAATTACATTTGATTATATCCATTGAATTCAATGTGGAATCCATGTGTCACCCAATATATATTATTCAATCCCCGTAGTCAATCCTTAGAAATCCACTAGGGAGTCAAATTATAACTAAGGCATAACCAAGGTAGAATCCAAATGGGCTTGTCCCCAGATTTATTCATTTGAATCCTTGTGACACCCTTAGAATACAATCATATACAATTATTCAGTAAATTTTAATAAATTATAGAAAAAACTGTTACAGTAAATATCCGGAAAAAAATTCATTTCAAACTATACTAAAAATGTGACATAAAGCATTAGACAAGCCTATAAGTATTTCTATAACATAAATCACATCGAATATTCAGCATAACAATCATTTAATGATTACAAAATATATTTTAAGCTAGTGAAAATATTTCATAGTAATTAATCCTTTCCAATTATTCAAATCAATTAAAATTGATATCATAAAATAGTTTTTATTTCTGTTAAAAAAATACATCCAAAATAAACGCAATAGTAACAGACCAACAAAAGTGGAAAACGAAACACCTCAAATGAATCAAATTTTTAATCCACCAATGGTTTTCCATTCAATCATTCAATGCACCAATAGATGTTGTTATATTTTATGGTCCCTGAACTATAAGAATTCATTAATGGGCCTCTAAATTTTAGCAGACTATACCAATCTTTTTAATTTATATATAGAAACACTTTTCAAGAGAGATTATATGAATATGGAGTGTTAGGCATAATAGAATATATATAACCACTAAACATTAAATGAAATGAATTATTACTACTACCATTGTCAATAGTTAATATCCCATCTATTATAATATATTGAATCAACTCGGATAGATAGAAAATCATATAATGGATGGAGCAAATAATAATTGGGGAAATTATATTTCACTAAGTTGCACATATGATACCAGATAAATTGATTAATGGATAATAATAAATAGAAATATTATATTTATAGATAAATGAGTTATGAGGTTCCTGAATAATTTTCCAAATGGAGAATATAAATAAAACCATAGAATAATAACCAATGAGGTTCAATATGTAGAATTCACTGTGGGTGAGAGGAAATGAGAGAATATGATTAAAAATAGAATTATGTGGGGTGAGTTGAGTAAATTCACCCAAAACATAGATAGAAATGGTTTGGATGAATTATTTTAAATCTCAATGTAAATAATATATTGTCTTATATAGGAAGGGGTACAACTCTAGGTAATTACTCATGTTTTGAATAAACCATTCAAAAAAATTATCCAAATACCACTATAGAAATTATAAACATTCTCTCGCATCTATCAGTCGATATTATATGGTCTTGTATAATCATTTGAGCTCATCCTCCTCTATTTCCAAGCCTTTAATGTTTTATAAAACCATGTTTCCTGCCTCGAATGGTTTGAACTAATTGTCTTCCAGGTTAATTTCACCACAAAAGATGGGTTTTGGCCACTAATCCCACTATAGACTCCTTTGAAACAACTATTCTATAAATGGAAACTTCATATTAGTCCATATTTAAAAATTTATACTAAAAATTTATGGACATGTAATAATATATAATTAAATGGACAATCAGGTTCTCACAAAAATCCACTATAAAGATATTCATAACTGAGTTTCCCTTCAAATGGTGGTGAATCATGAACTATGGATAACATTTTCCACTGTAGACGTAGATCGTACAATACTCGAACTAAAGGAATAGAGCAGTATAAGAGAACTTTCATTATATGATCCAAAATATGTATATGTTTCTCCTAAAAGCATGAATTTACCAAAAAACATCATCAGGTTGAAATTCCTATGATGGTTCCAAAAGATAGTTGTGTAACTGAGATACGTGGAAGACATCAGTCTTGGATCAGTACCACTATGGTTACATCAACCGATAGGTTACTGGTTTGACTCTCCGTAGAATATCAAACGACCTAACATACAATTTCGAATTCTTACAACGTCTCATGATCCTATTGTATCCCAACGTCGATGAAATAATCTATATAACCTTATCCTCCACCGTGAACTATGGAGGACGTTTATGGTGACCAGTATATAATATCTGCAGAGACTTCATTTTATCTACCAACTTCTATATGAAATTCACCTCTTATGTGGTCTCTTGAACAAAAATACTTCCAAACATTGTTACCTCTCCATCATATAATCAACATAGGGGTGATTGGCTTGTTCTACCTCACAATGAATCATAAAGATATATTTGAATGTTGTATTGAAATATATTGGTCTCGGATAATTCAAAAAATTTTAAATGTCTCTCCCAAGTACCCCTGAAATCATGGATGCATGGTAACAACTTGAATAAAAGAACCTAAATCATGAACTATAACTAGACATCTTTTTGTGGGTAATATGTAATGCTAAGATAAACCAGAACTATCCCATCTTGACATCCACTCAATTGATCCCTCCGACGAAAAGCTACATGACCTATGGTGGATATCCCAAAAGGCTAGAGGCTACTAACATGCATCGAGGAACTAGGGTTTGTTCGTTGGTATTATATTACCTCATATATAATGAATTCATAAAGGTCACAATATTTATAAATAGTGAAAAAAATGAAATATAATTGAAAATAAAAACTGAAAGGACACAATTCATGAAAACTAAATATGAACCATGTGAATGAGGAATACTCAATAATAAATACAAAATGATTATAATGATATATTATCAAAATGTTATATAAAAGGAATTGAAAGGGGTGGAGGGTACAAGAATATATTGTATGAATAATAATTACAAAAATTGAAAAAACTACTACACATCATAATGAGCATAGGCACATTCCTCTACCCCAAAATCTCTATCATAATGAGCAAACAAATCATGAATTAGAGATAGACAACATCACTTTTTTACATACTTATAGTATAATATTCTAATCAGGTACCAAATAGTTTCCAAGTAGGGTATGAGATATAAATCTTAGTAAGTTGACACCAATGGTTTGTAGACCATTCCATTTCATGTTTTATATAAATTCAATATTACATTCATTAGAAATTTAGAGAAGTTGTATAATTAAAAATTTAACACTTAGGTCTCAGTTCGAAAATGGAGACCCTCCCCATGCCACCTAATTTAGCTGATGACAACACATTATATAAGGTACCTAGGTTTTCATAATATGTGTAAAAGTTCCAATTAAACAATTATAATAACAGAACATACCCCATGATTATTTTCTATATTGGGTTTTCAAATCCATGTCATTTTGTAAGAAAGATCATGAATAAACATTAAGGCATTAATAGATATCCCCATAGGTCATAATAATAACCAAGATATACTCACATAAGATAAATCAAATGTACATTTGACCTATAAAATCATGAGGGGGAGTCTAGAGACTATCCAAGGTGATCTACAAAAGATACAATGTATTTCTACACGATCATTTTATATAATCCAATACCACTGAGTTAGTTCAAGGTGATCAAATAGAATCCCATCTATCCCTAAAGGCATACTGACTCTGAGTTCATCAATGGTATTGCATATAAGGGACTGAGTGGCACCCATATCATGGTGTATCCATATTGATAATGGTTTATCCTAATGTTTCCTCCCGAAGGATCCGGTATCACTTAAGAGTATAATAAACCACCCATGCTTCCCACTCCATCCAAGACAAAGCGTCCCCCCCTTAGATCGGTTCGTATTCCATCAGGCACAACGAGTCTATCCACGATTCCTTAATGCAAAATCTATTTTCTATCCCAACACTTATTATGTGACTTAAATAAATTATGGAATATATCATGGAAAATATTTTATAATTGGAAGCCATCAAATATTCATCTTAAAATTTTATTCTTATCAAGACTTACAAGTACGCACATAAATTGAATTCAACAATGGCACAACTGATGACATGTATAAATTTGATAAAAGAAATAATGGCCATGAAGAATATTTTAATATCCCAATATATCAATTTTTTCAAACATATAATTTCATTTTATTCTACAATAAAAGGGCATAATACTTTAAATAATTAATGCATCATCAATAAAATTCTTATATCACAAGATAACAAGCTTGTAAATAATGAAATTGACACCTTTAGCCATGGAATAAGGAATTAGCATATATAATTTGGGATAATAATAAGATTTTGGACAAATGATTAAGTATTTAAATATGAATCATCCCACTTTTGAATTTAATTATAATATTCACAGATTTTGATTAAAGGGTGAGCCTCATGTTTCAACATTTATATCAAATTGAGTTATCAGTTAAGGCATTATACCATTGGAATACCACAAAAAAGTCTATTTTAATTTTAAAATATGATAAAATGGTATATTTAGGATGAGCTCAACCAAAGGTGGTTGAATCAAAGGATAACACACTATAAAAAAATTTCCCATAGTTTATGGTGAGAAATGTCTCTAGAAACCATGTAAATATATTTAATATGAAATTTCAGTACTTGAATAAAGATTATGGATAGTGTCATAATGACACAACACATAATATGGGACTAAATATCATTATAAAGACGTAGAAATTCTACCATGTAGTCATTGTAATTCAAATTTTTAGAAAAACATCAAATTCAAACTAAAACGAATGAAGTTGGAATATTTAACAAAATTATGAAAATACATAAAAATGTAGTTGTATCAAAATGGATGAAAATATCATTAAGAAATTAGATTATAGTGAGGTAAAGATGATAGGTATAATAATAGTTATTCTATAACTTTAAATAGTGATGGATACAATCATGATCGATGGATATTACACAAACACTATAAATGGGTGGCAGAGAAGGCCACACATACAAACTGGTATGAAAACCTGAGTGAAGAGAGGATGGAGAAACAATTTTTAAAAACATCATTAAGCGAAAAAAATAAAATCACCCCCTCTTTTAACTGTGCACAATTTGGATGAATGTTTTCCAAACATTATGCCAACAGTGTAGAAGGTTCTGCTTCTCAAGGGCACATAACATGACCGCAACATTATTTGACTAACATTTTTTCAACTGTGGGTTTATCACTATCCCGATCATGAAATTGACCACATGTTCAGGCACATATATTTCATGTTTTCAACCAGGATGTGAGATTATATTTACCCCAATATGATCTACCACATGACTTTATGAAACATTGTGGGATTGGAGGGATAGTTTCCTCAAACTGTGTGGCCAAATTTTCATCGACCATTCATTAGTATCCAGGATTTGAATGAGCTGTGGACACACCAAATAACTCTACTAACCCTTTATGAATCATTTCTAGTGTCTTTTTAAAATATTTAGAATATTAAATTGTTATAAAATTTAGATAATTATAGGACATTACTACTCTCCTCCTTAAAATAACTCTTCCTTGAGTTTCCCATCCGATGGTGGAATAGCATCATCTAAATAGATTTCCAGCCATTATAGATATACATCAACCTCTTTCAATATGGTCTCATCCTAAACATGGATCTACTTCCATTGATCCTATAACATATGGATTTATCCGCATCTGAAAACCTTTGTGTTACAATCAATGATACAGTTTGGATTCTCCTCAAAGGACACATCCCCCTCCAACTGGATATCATCATGATCAAATTAATGTGATGGGTATGTATGAAATAATCAAATGTGATATATTTGGAAGATTTCTTGCAATGAATGATAACTCTGATGTAATAAAAACTGATATGCTACCAGTCCAACATTATCCACTTTCTCGAATGGCCTGACATATCTCATTGATAATATTCTATATATCCATATTCATTTATGTCCCAACCAAGGTTATAAATGCTGAAAGACAAAATGTCCCCCCTCGAACACTAGTGGCCTATGGTAACTACTGTTGTATGAATTATATCTTGACTAAGTTTTAGCCATATGCTTTTGAATAATCAAGAGTTTCCCTGAAGTCTTAGGAAAATGGCATAAACTCAAAAAATCTCTATCCCATACCTCTTACCAACAAATAGGTGAATGGAACTATATTTCATAGATATCATTATACACAGCCATATGAATTAATTAAAAATATATTTAATTATATGAAAACTAAATAATGTAAATTTTCATCACCAAGTAACCTCCAAAATCATATATATAGGATCATTTCATATACTCTGATAGATAAAACTTCCTCTCAGACATCCCATCAGTCTAAGGGTGATATGTAGTACTCATGAAAAATTGTGATCCAAGAGTTGTATGAATACCAATATAGAAAAATGTTTTGAGCTAGACAACTCGGTCTAAAGACATAGAATGGATTATTCCCTGATATCTCATAACTTCTAGAATAAAAATCCTTCCAAAATCATCAACATAGAGGGTTTCTCGGATCGACAAAAATTTAGTGACATTGTTCAACCTATCAATGATCACAAATATCACATTACATCCATGATTAGATATCAGTGATCCTATAATGGAAAATAGGGTGACATCATTATATTCCCATTCAAAGGTGGATAGAGGATGTACATGCCCAGCAGGTCACTAGTTATTATCCTTCACCTACTGATTGGTGGAGCACATAGTGATGAAACCTGATATCTACTTCTTCATACATAGACAATAGTAGTAAAGAATCATATCCCATCACATCATGTTAAGCCTAGTATGAAAATCCTACATAGTGTTATTTTATTTCCTAATGATATCTTTCAAAATATTATAAGGAACCCAAACATTCCCATAATATAGGATAATAACACTCCCATCAAAAACCCTACCATGAAGTGGGTTCTCACCTGTTATATTCCCCCTCATAACATGACCCTCACAATACAATAGATGAGGAATATGAACCCATTATAGAATAAAAAATGTCACTATAAGAGCTACTAAAACTAGTTTTCAATGCTATTCTTGAACCTCCAGATACAAATCGGAAAAAATATATATCATCTTCCACCTACATAGGACAACCTGCATGAATTGTGTCTCATTTTTAAAATCAAAGAATCATCCATGAAATTTTCATTACCAATGGTGTATGAAAGATCAATGATGATGGACTCTAGGTATTCCATCAACGTATGTTAAATAAAATTCAATCCACAATTTTTTGAGATAAATTTTATTCTTTTGTGATTTATGTAATAAAAAAATCACTCACATAGTTGTTAATACCATCAATAACATATTGCATGTACCAATACTGATAAACAGAGGTAATGTGTATGATAGTTTTTCTCATGCGGAGAAAGTTATTGAGATCCATATCTTAAAACTAAATCACCATGAATCATAAAACAACCCAACACTATCACTAAATAATTAAATTAGATATATAACATAAACTTGACTCATGAAGAATCTGAATCAGATCTCAAGTGAGTCATCATTTTAACTCCTAAAAAACATTATTCAAAGATTCAATCCATTTAAAATACCACCATTATAAGTCATGGACATGTGAGGAGCATATATGTTGGAGGAAACTTGGATAAAATTAATGTACAATATATAAATCACTTTTAATCTACGTATATCAAAAACATTATTTGGATACTACAAGAAAACCATGACGCTCAGCATCTCTGGGTCAAAAAATTTATTTTTCCTCTGATATAATATCACCCAATAAGTGAACCTTACTTATATAATATATCCATTTATTGGGCATAACATATAGCTAGTTCTATCTTAGGGTAATCAACCTTATATCATGATTTGTTTCATGGTCATGTTAGGTATGAGAGTACATGAATTTGTCTTTAATTAATACTATAATGAAATAGTCAAGATATGGGGGGAAAACCTGATTCATTCGGGTCATAAAGACATCCATCAATGTTAATCAGATCGAACATCATAACAATATACACATTCAATACATAAATAATCTGCAATGTTATACATGGTATATCTGAAGCTCTCACATGAACATGATGACAACCCATACAAAAAATGGTCTTACAGAATATAGGTAATCCTTAGAGATAGTCAAAGAGGTCATGTATATGTGGTGAAGTATAACAGTTCATGATGTTATGTTGATAGGACAATCTATAATGCACACACAATCACATCGTTCCATCCTCCAAATTGGTAAAATGGATAGGTGAACCCCATAGGTTATGTGTTGGGTCTAAAAAAATCACTTATCCACAGGTTCATAAAGATAGTATTTGAGATCCTTGAGCCCTGTCGATGCAATCATATATTGATGAATGGACATTTATGCTACACAATATACTATCTATATGGTTAAATTTACCTCACTCTGAGTAGTTAATCTAGATAAAACATCATGGAAGTCATACATTAATGATCCATAAAAGGAGGAAAAACTAATAACTATATTCCATGACATCTCTTAGGGAATATTGTTTACTGAGATGTCACACAACCAAGTATAGTGTGATTGATTATGGAATTATTTTCCTATATATATCCCATTATCCTTTGTACATATAAATTATTCCAAACATAAATGTAACATAGAACCTAAGGAAATATAAAAACACTTGATCATGATAAAGCAGAAGTACCTCTATACTGATAATGAAGTCGAAGATGGTTATCTAATGAATGGTAAAATTACATAAAAAATAAACCAACCTATCTCAAGGGGAACACCTAATACAAAATTAGTCCCTCTTTTTGGTACCCCATTAGAGTGTTGAGAGACATAATGACACATTATTACTCAATATAATGATCAATACTCACCAAACATGTAGTAGATATGAAATATTGTGATGCACAAATATCAAAAAAGAATGAAACTGAAGTGGGTGTCACAAGAAGAGTACATATAATACTATATGTCCCTAAACCCGACACATATGGTGTTGGATGTACTTCATACATTTTTGCTGAACTATGAACCTGAGATATACCTTGGATAGGATGAGATGATCAACTGTTGATGCTGATGATCTAGCCCCTAACTACCTCGACCACATCCACTACTTCCATTGTATGATCTGTAAGTAGATGGACAACTCCATGCCCGATTGGTGTAACATATATGTTACCTATTTGAGGTGTTCATAGGTATTATATAACACATGATTATGGATGAAAAGTATGGGAAAATCATTGAATATGTCTGATCCTTCCTCAAGTCCTACATTCTAATGGGTTCCCTATGAATTTAGGATTATTTTGGCCTATCCGACCACACTTGTGACACATTATGGTGAAAAAGGTACATGTCACCTTGGAATAACCACCCCCACATTCACCCTCTAATTTTCCCATTCTATTGCATGAATTACCATCATATAGTGTCGGAACCGAGCTATTGGGTATCACATGGCTAGCTAAAATGAGATTGCATTCTGTGATAAGGACCTGGTAAACTATATCTACCCTCATAATCCAACCCAAAAAATTAACACGATAATAGATAAAATACCCTATCCCATCCTCATAAATCCTCATAGAATTTAACGCATTACCCATTATATATTGATGAAAATGCTGAAGCTCAATGAAATAATGATCACATAGCGATTTACAATTCAATTCCACCCATATGCAGCTGTTTTACACCAGTTTTTTAATGAATATAAAAATTTTAAAAATAAATTTAACCTCTAGTTTTATTCAATGAATTAATGTTTAACACTGTTAACAAGTTCCATTATAATTGTTTTGAAACGTTTATTGATTGTAGAGGTGATGTGGAGGCCTGTAGATTATCCATAAGAAAAATGGGCCGATTGCATGGAATCCCATGGACATATTTCCAATGTTATTGGGAATTAAGCGAACTAATTACATCCAAATGGGATAAAGAATTATCCTACTCTCCAAAACGTCATCTTCTACAACTCATATCAAGGAACTGAAGCCCAATTCAGCTATCTAGGGGACCATCCAATCCATTCCTTTCATGAGATTGAATCTGCATGAATTCAAGAAGTTTGTTTCGGACTTTTGAACATGTCTCCATATCCAATTCTCTAATTGCCTAAAAATTATATAGGGATACATTCAATTGGTCTAAAAACAACTATTCTCTATTGTTCAATTCGGGATATAGATTTCTACTATTCCCAAACCGAGACACAATTGGTATCTCAAAAATTGGTTGCTCAACACCATTTCCAATTTTATCTAAAAAAATCACCAGATGCACCTCTTTTGTGAGTTTGGACAAGAAAAAAATATTTTCCACTACAGAGTCCTATATTAGTATCCTCCTCATCCTAGAAGTTATATAGGCCCCTATCCTCATAGGGGGTCCTGAATGAAGATGTATTTACACCCGAGTTTCTTCATCTTTCTGATGACAAGATAAGTAGTGGGTGTTCATTGCGAGGGAGATACACACTTGAAGAGGGATTTCTGTCACATAATTATGTACTAGTTTGGTGTATATTTTTTTAATTGTTCTTTAATATGGAACTTAAATTAATTCTATGCATTGAATTGAACGACATTTTATTTCATAACCGATTTTTGTGCGATTTTATGTGTGTGTTTTGAGTTGTTCTGATTAGACAACATCTGATCCATTTTCATTTGAAAACATTTGAGATATCAATGTTCTATTAAAATCCATAAAGAATGCTAAGGGGATTGAAATTTTCTACACAATTTTTATGTCAATATTTACTTCTAATCGCATCAATTTAAGAGTATTTTTGGTACCCAAGATCTTGGTTAACCCTCAACCAGTGGATTACACATAAACATAAAAATCAATTAAGAATGAAAAATATTCAAGTACTATAGTAACATAGAAATGATAACCTATTTATCTCATGTTTTCATAATCCACTTAGACTATCAAAATCATAACTGTTTAAATTAAGATACTTTATTGAAAATGTCTTCCCAACCACCACCATTTTTTGTTCTTCTTTATAGAAATACACACTCAAAACCTATCAATGCTCTTTTATAGATGTCCTAGGGTCTACCCTAGGTGAAAAAATAGTTTTTAAATCACTATCTTTTTTATGTTTCAAGACAACACAGTCAATGTTTTCCACCTTTTCTAGGAAGCACTTGGTTATTAGTCCATGTTTTTATATGATATTTGTAAAAAAAATTAATATTTATTTGTTTTATCTTCTACATTTTCAATCCTTTTTTGTTCTGATATATATTTTATGATTAGGATGGGTGCATGAAACATTCTAATAAATGAGATATACCTCCTTTTGAACCCAAACTGGAGTGGATCTTATGTCAATGATCCTGAGATGCACAATAGAACCCCTTGAAGGGGGAAACACAAGAAAATGACACTCTTCTTGACCATTAAACTTCTTCTTATGTAAAAAAAATCAAAACATAAATAAACTTGTATAACATGGCTGAAAAAAATAGAACACAAAAATAAATAACCTCACCAGATTTCGATATCCAAACCACATATATTCAATCAAAAGGAGAGGAATCCAATTTTGAACTAAAATAGGGTTTAATACATTTATTACCATGATTCCATGGAAATCCTAGAGAGGATCCACATATGAATTTAAAGAAATTTTACACTATTTTTTAAAAATTATAACATGCTAATGTCGATTAGTTACAAGAACATCATAAATCATTCCCTTTTCATCAGATGATACTACAAAAGAGTGGCTTTATTATGTTAATTCCTCAATAAGAGGATGGATGTACATGAAACAACTTTTTGATGAAAAATATTTCCTAGCATCTCAAAATACGACATGAAGGAATGAAATATGTTGTATAAGACAAACTCAATGGGAAATACTTCATGAATATTAGTATATATTTTACATATTATGTTCTAGTTTTCCAGGCCACCAAATAATAAATCATTTTTCAATAAAATATTTTTATGAACGATTAATTCCAAGTGATCATAACATGATTGATGATGTTACTGGTGATGCGCTGGTATATAATACACTAATTTTTTATAAGAACCCTTATATAGAACATTTAAAAATTTCTTATTAATTTGGTAAAAGGCCCATTTTACCCATTCGAGGAGTCCTTGAGGTGAAAAGAACTGAATTAAAGGATAATTAAGACAAATTTTTTGAAGAACTAGTTACCCTTTTGCGACAATCTCAATATCTCATGTGAAATATCAATCTCCTCGTCCCAACCATTGTGGAATCTGATTTTCTGATACACATTATTTTGACCAATTCCCCTAATTGAGAGAATCTTTTGAGAGTTGGGAGGAAATATTTCCAGGACACCCCCATTACCATCCCTTTAGTAAAGGAACATAATATCCATCCATCTCGAGGTGGAATGAAAACCATGCTTATGGGAAAGGGGAACTCAAACTAGCCCCATCATCCATAGAACCAACAAGGGTGGAGAATCCATCCACCACCCATACATTGTAATTATCAACCCCCCAAAGTCAATTCCTACCACCCCATCTAAAACCTAAGCATAACCTAGAAGATATGATGAATCAAATGGATTCCAACAATCTCTAATTCCATCAAACTACCCATGCAGACATACATGACCTAAAAACCCAATTACGACAACAAGCTAAATCATTGGTTGAAAATCAAAGTCACGGGTTTGGAAAAATTACATCTCAACCATTAGACAATCCAAGAGATAAAGGAAATGTTAGTGACATAACCCTTATGAGTGAAAATTGATGAATCCTTAATTAGAGACATCGCCTCATGGAGAAACATATATCCCAAACATTATAAATGTTCAAAATGTTGAAAATCCATATTCTGAGAAAACAATTCCAAAGGAAAGATTGTGTGTTTTGACGAGTCACCTAGCCCAACCATTCTTCTTCTATTTCACCAAAGGGACACCCAAAGTAGAAAACAAAATGAAACCAAACATGATAAGGAAATAATGAAAACATTAAAAGAGTGCTGGTTAACATCCGCCTGAAAGATGTCGTGAAGCAAATTCCAAGATACAAGAAGATTCTAAAGTAGACGTGTACACACCAAGGGTGGCTTTGGGGTGACGAGAAGTTGATCTTGGGGAGTAATGTTGTAGAATTGATTGAGTCATCACTTCTATCCAAGTGCAATGATCCTGGAACAATCTCAATTCTATGCACCATAGGGGAGTATTATTTTTCTAATGATATGCTAGATTTAGGTGCTTCTTTAAATGTGATTCATCCCTCAATTTAATATACATTGTAGGATAGTGAACTAAACCAAACTGGAAATATTGTACAAATGGATAACCGGAGTATCGTATGACCATCGGGGGTTTTATAAGATGTTCTTGTGAGGGTTCAAAATTTATTTTCATGTACATATTTTTATGTGCTTAAATTGGATGATGATATGATGAATGGGAAAGTCCCGATTATATTGGGAAGACCCTTATTTGAAACCTTATAAAACATAATAAATTTATAAAATGGTACATTATATATGTTGCTAAGTGGTGACATTGTCACATCAATATCATTGATGCCATGAAGTACCCCTCAGAAGAACATTTCACTATATCTATTAATTCCTTCGATGTAATCCCTCCCCTTGAAGAAACATGAATTCATTACCATGATCCCCATTCTGAGTTTTATTTAACAATAGATTTTCTCGGAATTGATTCATGGATTTATTATTGTTGTGGTCTAGAAATATTTCATGCATGTTTACTGATTGATGATTTCTAGAACACTGAGGATCCAATAACCATCGATGATACTATAAAGCTTGTAAAACCTTAAACCATATCTGAGGATGATACCATTGAGAATTTATATGAGATCAGTGAACTCTCACTTTCCAAAAATCTCCCATCAATAGAAAATCCACATGAATTGGAACTGAATCAACTGCCTTATGATTTAAATTATTAATATCTAAAGAATTGAAACAAGACTCCCGTCATCATTGTTATTTCACTCCCTCCTGATAATGAATTGTGACTCCTTGATCATTTAAGGGTGTATAAACAAGCATTGGGAAAGTAAATTAAAATCATTCATGGTGTTATCCAATAAATCTACACACATAATATTTTATTATATGATGGGGCTAAACCATAATGTCATGCACAACTTCGACTGAATCCAAAACACATAGTAGTTGTGCAAAATGATGTAACAAAATTATTGGTCACTAGAACAATTTACCCCATCACTAAAAGCCAATTGGTCAGTCATCTTCACGTAGTTTCTAAAGAAACCTTCATTACATAAATAATAATTGAAAATAATGAATTGGTTCCATCTCATGTCTAGAATAGTTGGCGTGTCTGTATAGGCTATCGCCGAATAATCCAATACACTAGGATTGACCTTTTCTATATTCCATTCATTGACCAAATTCAAGAGAGGCTAGCGGGTATGTCCCACTACTATTTATATTATGGGTATAATAGATACTTTAATATCCTTACTTCCCTTGAGGATTAGGAAATGACAACCTTTACATTCCCCACTGGGACATTTCCAAATAAGAGGATGCCATTTGGTCTGTGCAATGTTCCAGGTAGTTTCCAGTGATGCATGGTTACTATTTTTTTGGATTAACTAGAGAATAGCATGGAATATTTCATTGATTATATCACTATTTATGTCTCCTATTTTAATGAATCTCTATGTAGTCTTGGTAAAATCATTCGCCACTATATATAAAATAATCTAGTATGACATTATGATATATGCGATTTCAGTGTGAGACAATGTATTGTTATGGGGCATGTCATTTCTATGGATGGTATCCAAGTAAATTAATAAAAATTTTATGTCATTTATTCCTTACCAATACCCAAAAATTTCATGGGTTTTGTAATCATTCCTAGTTCATGCTGGATTTTACCATTGTTTCATTCGTGAAATTAGTAGAATTTCATTCCACATCACCTGATTAGTCTAAAATGAAAAAGAATGTTTTTTATAAATAATATGAAGAATATTTTAATATGTTAAAATGGAATCTCACATCACCCTTGTTAATCTAACCACATTGGATGTATTTACAATTTTATTTCATCTGTGATTCCTCAAACTACACAGTTGGGTCAGTCTTATCAAAAAAAGTTGACCGAGCTCCACATGTCTTTTCATATGCCTCTAGTACATTGAACCCTACCCAAGAAAACTACACCACAGCTAAAATATAATTCATTTCCATTGGGTTTTCCTTGTAATAATTCAGGCCATACCTTTTGGGATGTATTTTTATTATGTTCTTAGACCATGAAGCCCTCCATTTTCTACTTAAGAATCTAGAAGCCGAACCACATCTCATTATCTAGTTTCTCCTCCTCTTGTAATTCAAATTCAATCATAGTGATAAAAACAGATAAGAGAATTTTTTGAATGAACATATCTGTAGGATTATACCATCCTTAAAAATTTACTCATCCCCATGTATACTTATGAATGATATGTTTCCTCATGTGCAGTTGTGCCGAGTGTAAGATGTTATTTCTTGGTATGTTGGAATTGTAAATTAATTTGTAACTTCTTGAATTCATATTGAATTCAATAAAAACCAATCTGGTGATCTAAAATATGAGCCTTTATGGTAAATTTGGAATGACCCCTACCATTTGCGCACGTGTAGTAACTATGTTCTTAGGCGTTGTGTTCTTGATAGTTTGTTTTAGTATGTTCTTTGATTCTACCATTATCTTGCTTGTGGGGGCCACTATGGTTCCAAATGGACTTCTTGCAATGTCCTTGATTCTAGTCTATTTTGATAAAATCTTATTTTTGGAATGGCCATGAATTTTTTAAAATATTTTCCTCATTGACAAAGAATGGGAAATGTCTCTAAATTAAATGAAATACCACATCAATTGTTGCTCCTTCATGAAATTTTTTATGTTTGGGGAATTGATTATATAATTTCCATTTCCAATTCTCGTTAAAAAATATGTAAATTATTCTGGATGTCATTTATGATTCAAAATGGGTAAAGGCATGATCATAAGGACAAAAATTCCAAAATAGTTGTGTAATTTTTAAAAACACAGATCTTTTGTAGGTTTGGATTTCCGAGGTTTATCATTAGTGACCATGGTTCTCATTCTGGAACTGAACAATGCATTCACTTTTACATCAGTATGGGGTTGGTCCTAGAGTGTCTACTAGATATAACCCACATACTAATTTTCAAGACAAGGTGTCAGATAGATAGGTAAAATAGAATCTTGAAAAAATAGATCAACCTAATAGGAATGATTGGAGTCTTTGACTTGGTGATTCATTATGGGCCTACTGTAATGCTTTCAAAACTCCCAATGTAATGTCATCATATCATCTTGTTTTTGGGAAGCATTGTCACCTAGTTGTTAATATTAATCACCAAGCCTACTTGGCCATAAAATAATTCTATTCTAGTGTTTCTATTCCAGGTTCTCAAAGAAAGTCATAGATTCAAGAGATTGAGTAAAAGAGAAGAGATGCATATAAAAACTACAAGATTTATATGGAGTGAACCAAGGCTCCCAAATAATATCTTATCCTTCATATTTATTTCTATATTGGGATGAATTTCCTCATTTATAATGATAAGATGAAGATGCATCTAGGTAAGCGTTGTTCCAACCAGTTTTCCACATAAATTGTAATTAATGTATCTCTATTTGTTTTTGTTCAATATCAAAAATAATAAACCATGAAAATCTTCAATGTCAATGTGAAGCAGCTGAAGCACTTACATGATGCGCTTCCATAGTTCCAGATAGAGAAACTCCTTATTCCAGAAGCAACATAATAGTGAAACACAACATGTATTATCCTTCAAACACACATTCTTAATTATTATAGTGAGGCCACTGCATATTATATGTGGGTGTGTGGATACATTCCTGGGTTCATTATGATTTTCATTTTCATTCTCATTTCTTCACTTTTTAATCTTTTTTAGGGTATTTTCACATTTCCCCATCATTTTGAGTTCATTAGGAATTTTATTGTCTTTATTTTTTATTCTTTGTATTCCTTTATTATGTTATTTTAACCCCCCTTATGGTCATAAAATCATAGAACATACTAAAACTTCATTGTGAAATTTTTTATTTCATATTTATTTAACAATTGATGAAAAATAAATCTCAGTTATGGACTGAATGTATGTATGAATTTATCATTAGGGAGTGATTTTTAGTGAATTGGTTTTATGTGAATGATATAAATCGATGTATCCATGTGAATCCATGGAGATTATTGATGCCCCTAGTGTGTGTAGTTTTTGAGAAAATTGTGTCACTAATATCTCAATAAATATTTTCACCAATCCACAATGTGTGGATATTTCATACTTAATAGAATGTAAATATATGTTAGGAAAATATTTTTCAGACTTAAATGATATTTATATACATTCATTACTTATATGATTTGTTTCATTGTTGTACTAGATTGACCTATGCTTGTATATCCAATGTACTTCTATTGTATTCCCTAAATATAGAGTTGTATTATTTCTTGTCCATGTCAAAAACCACTCCTTAGCATTCTTTGATCTTGTTATAACTATTACAATTATTTCCATGAGGAGATAAAAGAAGGTTTGAGATATTTGTGTGAGATTTGTTCCAAATTAAACTTCTAAAAACCAAAATAATAAATGAGGGGAGTGGTAAAATGTGCAACATATGGGGTTATCTAGGTTGGGAGATAATTTTTATAATTATAGAAATTCATAAGTGTGTGGGTATTAAAATATTATTGTCAATGATGTAGTGCAGGTTCGGTGAAAAAAAAACATTTAAAGCTGAATAATATTAAAAATATAAATATTTATATGATTGAAAGTGGAAAGAATAGAATGAAATTATTTTAACTCACACACATGAAGAGATAGTGGAATGGATGAATTTTAAATTACATTATCAATTTGTATTCATGAATCTATTTGAATTTAATTGTGATATGATTTATGAGAAATCTTATTCGATTTTACCTAGGAAGAACTCCTTTCTGTAGTTCATACATTGATCACAATACATAAATAAATTAAAATTTCCTAAAATGTTTTATCTTATGGATTTAATGAATATATACATGAATCATTTTTTAATATGTGAAATTTCCCAGGAGTGCAAATGTTTAGGTGTGGGGTATGATCACATAACAATTCACTATTCAATTACACCCTTACAGTGCTATTTTAAACTAGTTTTGTAATGAATATTAAAAATATAATATTAATTTTTACATAATTTTTTATTCAATTAATTAATTTTTGTCAAAATTAAAAATATAAATCAAACATTTTTTGGACATATTCATTGAAGGTGGAGGTGATTAGGAGGCCCGGAGATCATCCAAATAAAAATGGGGCCAAACTACATGAAATCCCATGGACATCAGTACTCAATTTTGAGCAGTAAGAGAATTTTGTTGATCCAAATGGGAGTCACCTTTGTTTTCTTCCAAAAACCATCATGTTCAACAAATATTATCATGGAATTTAAGCCTAATGTTTCCATTTGTTGTCCCATATGATTCAATATGTCTCAGGGAAAAAAATGCCCAAATTCAAATGTTTGTTTCGGTATTTTGACAATATCCCCCAATATGTTTGTCTAATGGCTGAAAAATTTGACAAGGATATAATAAATAGTCCTTCCAAAAACTCTACTATATTGGTATTATCATTTCATGACATTCTACTATTCCAAAACTGAGACACAAGTGGTATATATAAAATAATGTGCTCAAACCCTTGTCCCATTTTTGATATATAAAAAAACCCTAGGATCCTCATTTGTATGTTTGTCCATGAAGAAAATCTATTTCATTTTGGGGTCCTGGATGTGTCTCCTCATCATAATATATTTTCGGGTGGCCCCTATTTGCATAGGGGTGTCATGATTGAAGAAGGAATTCCACCTGAGTTGCCTCTTCCTTTCGATGCCGAGATAAACAGTGGGTGATAATTTCAAGGGAGGTATACACTTGAAGAGGGAGTTTCATAACATAATTATCTAATATTTTGGTTTATATTGTGGTTTGCATTTTCTATAATATGTACCGTGACATGGTTTGATGAAATGAATTAAAAAACCTTATCTTTCATTACTAATTGGTGTTTGATTTTAAAAATATGTCTTGTGTGGTTCCGATTGGAAAAAATAAAACCCTATTAATTCCCAAAAATTTGATATTTCAATGTTCCTTTACAATCTTTAATGAATAATAAAGTGAGGGAACATGACTACATGATTTTTATCTCTATATTTAATTCTAATCGCATCATTTTAAAAGGCTTGTGGGTACCCATGATCATGTTTATCCCTTAACCAAAGGATTACACTAATACATAATAATCAATTAAAATGGGAAAATCCCCATTTGATGTTCTAATGTAGAAATATTTATCTCATATTTGTCATAATCCACTTGGTCTTTCAACGATATATCTCTTTAAATTATGTTACTTTGTTAAAACTATTTTCACAACCACCGCACTTTTTTGGTTATTTTTATTAAAAATAAACACTCCAAGCGAATCAATTCTCTTTTAGAGATGACCTAGGGTCTACCCTAGAATAAAAAATATTCATTAAACAACTTTCAATTTGACGTGTCCTCACAACACGGTCAAATGAGCATGATTTTTGTGCACCAACACAGAGCCCTACAAAAAAATGGGGAATTTTTGGGATCGATCCCCTATCAAAATATTCATTTGATGTGATTAAAGAAATTCAATGGTAATTTTTCCCAAATCATATCTCCATAACACACTAACTAATAAATGATATCCTAAAAACTCTTTAAAGACTCATGAAGTATATAGGTACCAAGCATGACTATTTACTCTGGAGGTGTATTAATATGTTTGAAGACAAAAACAATCACCACTGACTATGTATCAACAACAAGAGGTCATACATCCCCCAAAATAAGTGGAATGATGATGCTATAAAATATCCCATGTATGCTCTCCCAAGGACGAGTCTGGTCGGTGAGCACCCTAAACCACCTGCATAAACCTAAGGTAAATATCCATGACCTGAGAAACGTATCCTAGTGAATGATAAGTTTGAAATACCTTAAGAGGCACTATGAGTGCCCTCATGGGTGGGTCATGACCCTCTACCTCTAGAGTGTGATAATTGTTACATTCTTGGCATAAAAAATGAGGACATCATGGTGGAAGAGATTAAAAATTACCAAACGCATACCAAATATATGATTTATATCCTATGGAATAAATTGATAAGTAGAACATATAAATCAAAGTAGGTACAATGAATCCCTGATAATGATAAAACCTATAGCATGATCCTTGATCCACGTCTAGAATAGATGATAAGACCTTAAAAGATTACTATAAAATGTTCTTATAGACAATATCTATAGTATTGTCGAAGTGTCACATTTCCTTATAAGGAGGTCATTTCATGAAACATGTGGATTTAATTTTAATTAATATCATGATTTAATTCCCTTTCAATGTGGATAAATAAGCTGGATCGCCATTCCAATTCATACGGTGACATACACCTTATGATTTTAAATTGGTATCGAATTAATCCAAACCATACCATATCAATATAGTAATATTTCTTTACTTATATATTTACATTATAATAGAAACTATGAAGGAATAATATTAAATTAAATCAAAATAGAAAAATGAAAAATGAAATGTAAATTTGGCAGGGCATAAGGGATGATATTCCAGTGTTATTGTGCCTATTATTCTGTATGTAATGCAATTGCGTCATTTAGTCTGGCATGAGTAATAAGAATAATTATTTTAATATCAAAAATGTATTAACATCATCAAATATGTGTGTCACTCTATAGTGAAGTCATATGAATATTAAATTCTTCAATAAGTTAATATAACTCTAAACCCATGATATCTGGGTTTCCCCTATACATGAGTTTGTTATGTCAAATCATTGGGTCAAATCCTAAAAAAAATTATTGTCCTCCTATATTATCCCAATCTAGAATACAAAAGAAAATAAATAACCTTTGATACCAATTTTTAGTGTCACACTTCGGGTTCCAGTCAACAATTCCCCAATAAAGTAGGCTAAATTACCTCAAGAGCATCTCCTTGAATAATAGAGGTGTCATATAATTTAAAAGTTTCAACTATGTGTATGTGGAGAGATTATTCCCCCATAGATTGATTATTCATAGTTGTAATATTATTATTAAAAATAAAAAGTTTTCAAATATAAAATACAACAACTGAGCGATGATATAAGTCATGTAAACTAAATAAGAAACTAGAGGAAGCATAATAACCAATAATAGATACAAAATAATGTTAATAATATGATATCAGTAGGATATAAAAAACGGGAATAGGGGTACAAACTTATATTTCATGATAAAAAATATATAAACGGGACAAAAAATACTAAAAACATCATGATCATAGGATCAGTCCTATGACCGTAAATCTCCACCACAGTGATGTAATGAAATAAATAATTTCAAGTTGTCCACATATCATTATCACTACATAAAATCATAATATCTACTCAGGTAATAAGAGGTGTTGGTGAAGGGTGTGATATATATAAGATAGTAGGTTAGTACCCTTAGAGTCTAGAATCTTCTATTTCACGTGATTTCAACCTTGTCAAAAGGATGGTCATGTTTACATTTATTTACCCATGACCAAGAATAATGTCTAACTTTGGGGTCCTTCAAAAGTATGTATTGTTTAGAGACATGGTGATCATTTTGGAAATATTTTTTATTATATTTTGAAAAAAATTCAAACACTAAATATAGATGTATTGATATAAATTACCAAAGGGGAATTAACATTTAATGACACAAAATAAACAAAGGGGAAATATAGAAAAAATCAATGAACAAGGAAACAAACATAATAGATACAAGAACAAAAATCATGAACAAGAAAAGAAAAAATACATAGACAAAAAATTCATTAATAATAAGGTTGAATGTGGGTTATTCCTCCCTCAACAAACTATAATAGATATACTAAAGAAATATAATCAAAAATTATCATTTCACTCAATATATGTCAGATGGCATTGATAAAAAACTTATGTATCCCTAAAAAGTGAAACAAATGCATTGAATCGCTTCCAACACACGAGATATCTCCCAAAGTGAAGACATATCCACATTAAATCACAAAAGTCATGAATTTCCTCATGATTGTACTGATCATCATAGGATCAAGAAATAACACAATCTGACATAACTTCTCAATCATGTTAATTACATGGTAAATGGGAAAGGATGATGGAAAATAATGATAGAAATCGATCTAGTGTGACAATAAACTCACACTCACACTAATTCACCTTCACTTTGTCCTCAAAATAAGTAACAGTAAAAGATGATTGTGATTACTATTGTAATCTCTATATCACATTTTGTTATTAACCTGAATCTAGACATGCAAGTCAGATCACCATTTCTGGAGATTTGAGATCACAACAAAAACATGAGAAAATAGAGGATGAATCACACAACATAAATATCTAAATTCACATAATGAAACATGATGATCAAAAATATTTAGAGAAAAAAAATAAAACACAAAAATAGAGCTTGGATGATTGAGATAGATATGAAGATGTATGTGAATGTATCTAGTTTTGAAGAATTATCCCAATTCATGGGTGTGTAATCTGGTGTGGTAAGGGATGAATAGTATAGTTTCACCCCTTTGGTATATGATATTAGTTGAGGATCCTTCTATTGAGTAAAAGGTAAATGAAAATGCAACTATGAAACAATCAAACAGGTAGAAAACACTCCATATAGCCTTCCCTGGTGTGTGTGTGTCACGAAAATTTCAGTGAACTTCAGGTAAATATAGTTTTCCAATTAAAAAAATTCATGACTCATCAAATGTGTAATGATAAAACCCATAATCAAATTCTCCTTCTGATCATGATCCCCTGTTGTAAATAATAGGAGAAAAAATTAGAGACAAAAAAATTAACTATATTTATTTATATTAATACCATTACATTTAAAAATCATAAATATGAAAAATAATAAGAAAATAAATATAAATACAATAATCTAAAATTATTATTTTTAAATTTTATAAATTAAATATTGTTTTTTGTTAGATGTATTTCTTATTATTAATATATTTATGTATTTATATGGTATTACTTTTAAGTATTTTATTAATATAAGTAGTATATATAAATAAATTATTTATGTATATATATATACTATTATGTGTTATTATTTTTATATTTTATATTATTTTATAATTTATTATTATATATGTATTAAATTTTATATTATTCATAACAAAATTATATATTATTTAATATTATAAAACAATAATATATGGGATGTGGTGTTACATAGCGATAGAAGTGGGTGATGGGGGTACTGGGTCACATCTAGGGAGAAGGATATGGGTTCAGATTGCATAATGAAGTCAGCCGAAGTGGGAGGTGAGGATACAATGGTAGAAGGAGGCATGGAACATACTGATATAAAAAACTCATCTACATGATGGATACAAAAGAGATCGGGATTCTAACAAGATATTTGTTTCTAAAATCAGTATTTTGGATGTTCATTTTGATTTTGAGGATTTTATGATCAATTTTTTCAATTCATTGTAAATATATAAAGTCCCTGTTGATGAAATTTATATGTTAATTAATTAATTAATTTTATTATTCTATGCTATGATTTTATTCTGATGCTATTGAAAGAGGGGGGCAATGGAATAGAGATATGCTGGTAGTTTTGGGGAGACATCACCAGGTATGGTTTGTGAAGGGAGATGTAAGAAAGAGAAAACCCAAGGGGGTGTGCTGGGGAGTAAGCAATGAAAGGAGTTGATGTGGTGAGTGGATGGAGTAGTGGCTTATGTGTGAGAATAGGTAAATGGTGGGAGAGGGTGGTTTGGAAGAAGGAAAGCATGCTAGAGATGGAGTGGTGTTGTGTCACACATACTACTCTAGGTGGGTTGGTGTTATAAATTGAGGCACCACTGGAAGAGGTTCTAGTGGTGAGAGAGACATCAATGTCATAAGATACACCACTAGGGTGTGTACATGAGAAATTAATAAATAAATAAACTTTTAAATTTAAATCAAAAAAAATTAGAACAAAAAAATATATCCTATTTAATAAGTCAAATTTCAGACGAAAAATAAAATCATAAGGATTATCATTATGAAATATAAAAATAGAATATAATATTTTTAATATGTTTTAGTTACTATTTACTAAACAAATAATTTATCTCATATTAGAAAACTAAAATATAAAATAATAATCACATGCATAAATTAAATATCGTGTTAAATAATTAAATAAATCATTAAAACAAAATAATTATAATTAAATAATAATAATATTTATTTAAGTGAATTGAATTGTTAGAAATAAATTATTTATTTAAATTACTATAGAATAGAACATCAATTTACTTATTTACTTGAAAATTAAATAATATATTGATTTTAAAAATATAAAATTGAAACATAATTACATAAAATGTTAATTAAAAGAATAAAATTATAAATTATTTATATTAATTAAAAAATACACAAAAAATAATTTTTTTTGAAATAAAATCCATTTTACCAATTTATTCTCCAAAATAAATCAAATTTAATTATTACATGAAATAAATTATCTTATATTCAAAAATGTTGAAATGGGAAAAACTATTTTTTAAACAAATAAAGTTAATCAACATCATACTCCACCATACATAATAGTTGGTTTTATCTCAAACAATTTCATGCTTTTTATTTTTAAAATACATTGATTTATTGTTCTTATTTAGTTCAAAAATACCATGTATAAAATATTAAAAATAGATGGATAGAATTAGATGTGGATTTTAAGAAGCAACTGTTTTCACCTAATGTCCTACCAATCTTCTAACTCCCACCAGAAAAATCATGGGAACAAATATTCATTCACTATCAAATATGGCATGCCTCCTATATAATATCATCAATAGTCCTACATTAATTCTAGTTTATGTTGTAATTATAATATTTATACAAGTTAGTTAATGTGGTATTGAAAACCTTACTAAAAACACATTCAATATTTATATTCTTATAGGATCCAAAAATATTTATAATTTTTCTGAAAAACACTATACTAACAGAACTAAAATGATCCTTAATTAAGTCAAATGTTCACATCATAATTTGGGTTAAAAATTCACTTCACCTAAATGAGTTCCTTTTTGACAACAGAAAATTATTCTTATTTTTCTTAGCCATATTTCAAGGGAAGATAATTGTGTATATCACATATTAAAATTTAAATTGGGTTTTATTTATTAACACATTCTCACCCATAGTTCTTTTTCTTATAGGTTCACTATGGGATCTCATTTTCCCATTTTACACAAGTTTAAAATGGGTTAAATAATTTTCATTTGAGTTGCATAAATTTGGTGATTTATTTTTTATCAAAATATGTGTCCCCTATGATCAATTTAAAATATATAGTTTATTAAATTCATGATTTTATTTCTATAGGAATCTATCAATTATCACCAACTTTCAATGTTCCTAAATAGAAAATCCATATTAAGATTTTTCTACTTCACTGAGTAAGAATATATCGTCAATTGAATCTGCCGCATTGAAACCCTTAAAATATAAGTGGTTTGTTTCCACTAGATATGACATAATTGATGAGCAATATGAAGCCATATTACCTTCAGGTTCTGAATGACAAATTAAAACATTTGATGAAATTCTTAAACTTTTAATCATTTTTTGGAAAACATATATGATATAACTGATGTGATAAAAATAACCCTCTACCCCAATAATAAAACACAACATTGTCACAAATGTTGACTCTCTAATTGGTAGAGAGAGTAGATAAAATATATGGGATATTTTTCATAAAAATAGTGTGAATGGGTATAAGGAATGTTCCAAAAAAGTTTGCAACATACAAAAAGAAAAATAAGAAAAACTGAAACCAAAAAGAAAACCACGATCAAATGAATCCATCATTGAATGACAAAAAAATTCAAGTTCAATTTTTAAAGATTTATTTATTTGATTTTAACAATATAGATAAATGATTTTTCTACTATGTTCAAACAGTAGTGTGGTGATAAATGAAGTAAAACAGACAACAACTGTAACATTATTGTGAAAATAATGTAGAGAAAATAATTTTCATAACATAAATAAAAATACATTATCAACTATGTATGTATTAAGAAGATAAAACACAAGAATGAAAAAAATTTCACATTTGTCAAAAAATAACAAGGGGGACTCTCCCACACATAATTAAAAGATAAATGTTATATGTATATGAAGATAAAACTATTGAATAATAAAATAGTATCCCCCGAAATAGAATCTTCTCATTCATATTTTTAATATGCATCCATTTGTTTATTCTGTAGTAACTTTGGCATCAACATTCGAGTAATATTAATATTTAAAAAATTGACAATAGTATTCCTCATTTAATGTTCAATGTAAAAACCATCCATTGTACTATTATGGGGTGTTATTAAATGTTCTATAATGAGTATATCACATTGATAATTATTGTCTAACACAAGGAGGTACGGCCATTTTATTTCCAACTAGAAAAAATAGCCGAAATAGAAATAGAAAGAAAAATCAATATAATTTAAGAAATGAATTATGATAATACTGTGATAAACCTTAGGGGGTACTGTATTTTGATTGTCCATAGCTGGAATATCAGTGGACCATAACCATTCTTATGAGGGATGGATCTTCTTCTTAAAGAACCACTAGATGTGTTTCTTCCAAATTTCATACTCTTACATCTTGAATATTACCCCTTTCCTGGCTTCATCCAAGCCCTTATCCTTAGTAGTGAAGTACTTCATGTTGAATAGTAGAGGGGAAAATAAGAAATAGGGGTACAATGCTCTTCTTACTTCTTAATATTGGATGAGAATAGTTTGTATAAAATAAACTCTAGGTTGTGAATTTTCATCTGGTTCACCCCAAATAAAAAATCTATATTTGAAAAAAAAATCATCATCTACTATAGTTATTGTACACATCTCAAAAATTTACACTTTAGCATAAATTCCTTAACTGTAATTTTCATTTAAAGTAAGGAGATCTAACATTTCCTCAACAGGTCAAACATCAACTTATAATATCTTAAAAAGACCAAAAATATATAATACTTATTCTATCATAGTAGTGTTAGATACATAATTTAAATCTAATTTAGTTAAATAAGAAAAATTTTCTTCAAAAAAATTGTAAACTCTGATAAAAATGTGGTTTACACATTTGTTCGAGTACCAAGAGATCACGAGAGTATATTTGTGGAAGTAGTGAGTTATTCAACCTTCCCTATCCTATTTTTAAACAACATGACAAATGATGTGGTGTACTCCAATGGGAAGGAAAGTATGTATTCCACTTGTTTTTCCTATTGAATAATTAGAAAATTAGAAGACAATTTACACCACATGAAATCATCAAATGAGGAGCTAAAAATAAATTGACCTTCCTGTTATTGCACAGCTTCTTTAATCACTGATTATTCCATCTCCATCTAGTAATTAAAGACATATCTTGTATATAACTCATCTCTTTCCAACAGCAGGTTAAAGGGTGATCTTGGAACAAAAATATGCCCCTCCATCTTATTGTATATTCTTATGTTTCATTTTTCATTATTCTAATTTCGTTTATAGAAGGTGAAACCCCATCATTGATTTGAATTACTACCATTTTATGGTCCCCTATAGATAATAGGTTGGTTCCATGAAGCTAATGTTTCTCTTTGTGACTAGAAAATCCTTCTTGGAAGCCTCCTTACCAACATGACACCTTATTATTTGGTTGAACCGCTGTGCATATTTATGTTTCGTTTGACGAGTTGCAACACATATAGAATTTTAATGCTCCCATGTTGGTCAGGTTTATAACAAAAATTGAAATATTACTAAATATTTATATGATTCCTACATATCAGATAAATCATAAAAATCATTATCAGAACTAGGAAAATTGGTGGTAAATGATGTTTTTTCATTTTTTAATTTGTATTAATAAAAATGGAAATACCAATATGGAAAAAAATACATCCCTAGAAACAATACCTAAATTTGACATCTTCATTTTTACAAGTACATTCCTATCTACATTTATAGGTTGATGATAGGGAATTGTGGCTAACCCCATGATTACTCTCAAGGATGATGTGTCGAGAGCCTAGGTGGTATTTTAGATCATTCTTTTGTGTATTTTTATATTATGAAAAGGAAAAATAAAATAGTGAAAACTAAATTAGTGATAAAAATCATATATGGGGGGGGTGATATAATTAATTTGAAAAATTAAACAAATATGAAACATAAAAAATTGGAGAACAAGGATAGAGAAACACAAAAAACATATAATTCATATGAAAAAATGGCCATGAATAAAAAAAGACATAAGTCGCAGACCCAAGATTATGTTAGAACATGGATGGAAAGATATAATTCCACCCTTAAATCTATATCCCAGATCTATTAAAGAAATTTAATAAACAATTATCAATTAAATCAATGTATTTCCAATGGATCTAATGTCACAACTTTATCACTAATATAGTGAGAACCCATGCATAGAATCACTTCCAACACACGAGAAATCTCCCAATGTGAAGACAACTCCTGATTAAATCACATAGTCTATGAATTTCTTCATAAAAGAATGAAGCGTCAACTGATAATTAAATCCCTTATTCTCACTTAAATAATTGATCATTATATTAACTAGAAATGGAGAAACTGATAAAGTGAAATCAAGAAGGAAACTTATCCAATGCAATAATGTGCTCACGTGACCCCAATCCGCCTTCACGATTTCCTAAGAATGAATAAAAGGAAAATATGATCATGATGATGGTCGAAAACTCCAGATAACATCAGGATTCTTAACCTAAATATGAACATTCAAATTAGTTCATTATTTCTTTATATTTTATATCAATAAAATATAACATGATAGGATATAAATAATCAAACAAAAAAGCATCATAATTCACAGAGAAAAAATTCATATCGATAATATTTAGAATGATAAAAAAACAAAAAAAATACAGGGCATGAAAGATGGAGATGGATATAGAGAGGCAGGTGACCATCTCCAATTTCAAAGATGGGCCAATATTCCAAGGTGTGGATGATAGTGTGGTATGTTGGGAATTGTGGAGTTACCCCTCCCCCCCTTAAAACAAGAGAATAGCTTGGGATCCTCTTATTATGAACCATTATGAAAAATGTAATCATGAATGTAATAATCTAGAAACCAACCAAAAATTTGGAATTATATGGTTTGCGTGTCACCAAATTTTCATTCAACATAATGTGAATGTAGCCTAAATTATACAAAAACCTCATGACCCCTTTATTGTTTACTGAAAACCCCTAAAATCTACTTCCCTATCTACTCATGCCCCCCTGATTCATACAACAACGAAAAAAATTAAAAGTCAGATAGAAAATAGTAATAAAATATATATATATATATATATATTAATAGGATTATATTTAAAAATATTAATAATAAAACTACTAAGAATATAAATATAATCAAAATAACCTAAAAATATTATTATTAAAATGTATAATTTAGAATAACAATTTAATGGGATGAATTACATATTGATTATATAGCTATATATTTATATATTATTATAATTATATCTATTAATTAATATATGTAATATATATAAGTAATTTTTTTAGATATATTATATTATGTATTATTATTATATGTTATATTATTATATTTGTAATATATTTTATATTATATATATTATAAATATATTATAAATAATATTATAAAATTAATTATTAAAAAGTGGGGGAGGAGTGTTTCAATACACCAGAAGGGGTGAGGGGATGTGGGTGTTGGGTCACCGTTAGGGATAGTGTGAGGGGTTAGACTAGCTCAGAGAAAGAAGAGGTGAGGGAGGTGAGGGTCGATGGAGGTTATAGGCAACGAAAGCATCAACACCATTTGATACAACACATGGAGGATTGATTACAGTGGTAAATTCAACTGCACACACGCTGATCATTGATGGTGATCATAGAAACAAAAACACATCGGAAGAACTTGTATTATTTCTTCTCAATGGAATTATTTTTACCACTCATGCAAAACTCCATATTTATTGGGATAAAAAACACTCACAAAAACTATTAGAGGAAAAACAAGTCCATAGTTGGTTTCTGATGGTGCCACCCTAGCATTCAAATCCACACACATCAAGGCATATGGATGGATCTCTTTAAGCCTTTATCCCAGCTATGGATGGTAGGTGTCGTCCAGGGAAAAATTAGTCTAATATCCAACATCACCCCTAAAACATTTTTTCTTTATGACCCATAATTTGGTATTATATATGGTTGGGTAACCAATCGTTATAATAAATTCACCATAGTCACTAGCTGTAGTAAAATCAATAGCACATGTGTCAACAAAAAAGAAGACCCCTAGAGGTGATTTTAGGAACAAAATATTAGAAACATGAAGGAAAATGGGTTTGACTAAAATTGATTTAGAATTCATCCACATTTTACTCCTCTTATAAGATAATATTCTAGTTCAAAAAACCCTCTATCTTGGATTCATTTTCGTTGAAATGTCCCCCCTTGATGTGGGACCTCCCCAGGAAACAAACACATTGGAAGGTGGCGTCGCTATTTTTCACAAGAGGAATCAACAAGGGGCATCTATGCATTGGGAAACCAGAATCGGCAGATGGACTCCTAGATAAAACATCAATAGAAGTGACAATTATTTGGAAACCATATTCAATAGATAACATCTCTAGTACTTCGGTGTCTTTTGGGAAGCTGTCTTCCTTAGTATATGGTTCAACATTTACAATTTCGACCAAGGTCTCGACTTTCAAAATGTCATTTTAATTTTACATTAATTCCATTTCTTGGGTTCCTTAAATTAGAGATGGTTGATTAGATGTGGTTATAAAAGACTAAGGCAAAGGGTGTCCGTCATCATCGTTAATGTCCAAAAATAAGTTGAAGGGGTCAAAAAAATTGGAGTCACTCTCCCAGGGAATAATTTTTTTTTGGATAGAGAAAATTGTAAAATTATTTTGGGTAATTCGATAAAAAAATTTCAGAATATAAGATCAAATTATTTTTTTGGATGAAGTGATACTCATGTAGATCGAGGAAAAGGCCGAAGTAGTATCTATTATTTTCATAAAAATGTGGGAGAGACAAACAAGATTCCAAATTAGATATTTAATTTTTTTAGAAAAAGTGGTGTTAGGTGATATAATTAGAAGGAGATAGGAGAATACAAAATCGTTGGGTGGCTTGTGGAAAAATAAAAATGACAAACCTTTTATCAATTTTCCATCACAAATTCTTTGTTGAGAAATGGTGATAGCGATTAAAAAAAGCAAACATTGGTGGAAACAAGATATGTGGTGATAATAATGATGGTAATAATGATATCAAATATTCTTCATCATTTCCATTAAATGGTGCTGATAATGGGTATATGGTTTGATGAAACAATAGCACACCTGGGTCACGAAACCTTATTCGTTCACCACAACAACAAATGGATAGGGAGCACAAACCATTGAACAATGTCCGTTTACATCACCATAGACGATATGTTAGTACTGTGGGTGGTTATGGTAATCAAAAACTCCAAACCCGTCTAATACTACTATTGGTGGTTATTAGTAGTGAATTCATATACAGATATCACAATCCCAACTTCAATCCTTCCTCTAATACCACTGATGGAGGATCGATTGCAGTGGTAAATTCAATCACACACACACAGATCACATGAGGTGATCACAACAAAAAAATCATAGTGGAACAAAATGGTATTATTTCTATTCATTGGAATTCATATTACAACTCAATCTAATCTCCCTATTTATAGGGATAAAAACACACAAAAACAAAATAGAGGTAAAACATGTCTGTGGTTGGTTGTTGTAGGTGGCACCCAAGCCTCCGGTCCAGACACATCAAGCCCTCTTCATGGAAATATTCTAGCCTCAAACCTAGGAGTGGATATATATGTCTTCGGTGGAAAAAAATGAGTATAATATCCAACAATTGGATTAAAGTAGAAGGAGTCATTGAAAAGGGGTCATGACCATATATGAAGTATGGATGTGAGGCTAATATAGCATGGCGAGGGTTGTAGATAGAGATATTGTTCTAGATTACATAAGATGAAGGTTAAGGTTGTTCTTATTCAGGTACAAGGGTTGAGGCAAGTGGTGGCATATTTCCATGGCTCGGTTTCATGTTAGATCTGATATATCTCGGGTTAGTAGCTCTATATTTGGTTCCTAAAATCATTATTTTGGATCATTATCTTGATTTATAGGATTTAATGTCATATTTTTTAATTCTGTTGTGAATTTATATGGTGTCAGTTGATGAATTTGTGATATTGATTATTTCCTCCAGTTCACTCTCCAATTATGTCATTTTGTTCTTTTGTGGGAGAATGAGGTGAGAAAGTGTAACATATAGGTGTTGGCGGTATATGCGGAGACTTCGTCTAGCATTGGGGTGAGAGGGGTGGTAGAATTATGAGACACTGCTAGGGTTTGTTCCTTTTATTGAGTGGTAGATAGAGTGGTGGTGGTTTGTGGATAGAGAAGAGGTGGTGGGATGAGAACTGGTATAAGGTTGGAGAGGTTGGTGTGGCCAATGGAATGAAGGTAGAAGATTGAGTGTTCGTGTGTCCTGCAAAAACTGCCTACCAGGATCGTTATATTAAACGAGGTAGCACTGTAGGATGGTCTATCTAGGTGAGGTATCTAGTTGTGTCAACAAAGATACCACCTCGGATATACCTAATAAAATAATAGAGAAATAAGAAATATAATGAAATTAAAACAATAATAGAATAATTTTTTTCATTTTATTCAATGAAATTACAAAAGCACCATAAAAACAAAATGACTAACATTATAACTTATAAAAACCGAAGGCGAACATTTTAATATATATGAGAAACTATATAATTGAAAGATAAATTATTTCTGATTATGAAATTAAAACCTAAAATACTTCCACATGCTTTAATTAAATAAATAATTAAATGATTAAAATAATATACATAATCCTAGAATTATATCATTTATTAAAATTATTTATTGAAGGGTTTGAATAAATTTAATTGTAAAAAAAATTAATAAAATGTGTATTAATTAATTTATTTAATGATGAATTTATTAAATTAAATAATTTAAACTTTTTAAATTGGAAATAAATTACAGAAATAATTATTTAAATGAATGAAATAAAAAAATAATTTTATTGTTGAAAAACAAAAAAAAACAGAAATAACACACTTTTAACATATAGAATCATTTTTAACCATTCAGTCTTCAAAATACAACAATTTTTAATTATTAGACAAATTACTTTTTTTATAATAAAAAAGAAGAAAAAGTGAAAATTGATTAGGAAAAAATGAAGTTAATCTACATCATCATTATATAAGTAAAGACAATGTGATATCAAAAATAAAGATATTGAAGATGTAAAATTAAAAAATTAACTCCCTAGTTCAGGTTCTAAAATAGACAACTATCTAATACCACCTATATCCTCCTATGAAACATGATTGAATAATGTACATGTGCAATAATAATATGTATACAAGAACCTATATAACAAGGGTACTAACAAAACATTCATCCAATATTGAGCTCTTATTATGGGTCTCATATCCATTTCATTTCATAAGTAAAATCCAGCATAATAATAAATGCATCATGAGATATCGAAAATACTCCGAATAATAATCATGAAATTATCAAATAAGTGAAATAAAATGAACACTTGATCCATAAAATATATTGGTAGATTCATAATATCATCCTTATAGATCTATAGAAGATCTCGTGTATTATTATAGGAACATCCTATAAAATATAATACCACTGAGTCCACTAAAGAAAATTCAAATGAATCCAAAGTATCCCTCTATGAATGATGACTCTTATTAAATCATATGTATCAAATATATTGGAATGAGTATAACCCAAATCATTACATAACCATATTTTTAATGGGACCATATATGGATTCTCTCTAACAGAAATAGTATCTCTCAAGAGTATAATAATCCACTTGGGAAGCCATCCTATTTCCATCTAAAGTGTCACCCCCAATTTGGTAGGTCATAAGACATTGAGAAAAATGACTCCATCCACAACTTAATAATATAGAACCCATGTTCTCCCTCATCCGGTATCAAGTGATCCCCATAAAAAATATCATATATCATGTAAAATCATATATATTTTTAACTCATCAAATATTCAAATCAAATCCACATGCTTATCCTGCCAGACAAGTACACACTGAAACAATTTCAACATTTCACATTCCATGACTAGTATTAATTTTAAAAGAGAAATCATGGGAATGAGTTGTATTTATATATCACAAGATATCATTCTAATAAATAATATAATTTCAATTTGATTCACTAATCTATGGTGTCATAATTTATATAATTCACATTCCATCAATGGCATTTTAATATAACAACCTATCAAAATTGTCAATAATGAAATTTTGGCCTTTAAGCATAGAGTAATGCATAAATGTTGAGAAAATGGCATAATAATAATCATTTGTCAAACTGATTAATGATTTAATTATTAATCATCTAGTTATAATGGATAAATAAATTTGTTCAATGTTATGCCTCATGGTTTATCATTTCTATCAACAGAATTTGTTAATTAATGAAGTAATCCATCAGTTACTCTGACACCAAAGGTGATTTACACTTATAAAATATGAAAAAATTGTCCATTAAGGATAGGAATACCCAAAAATGTATTAATTCAGGGAAACCACCCATTAAATGAGTCTCATAATCATCTGAGGACACAATAGACACAAAAAACTATGAAAATCAATTTAATATTGATGAACTAACCTCACTGGAAGAGTCTGACTAGCAGAACAATGAAAAAAACATTATAAGTGACATTTTTTTAAGAAATACATATACACACTTCCTGATAGTTTCGGTACAAAACATATCTGATAACAATCCTTGATCAAACATAAAACAGAAGAAATCATATTCCTTATAAAAAAATGTAAATAACCAGAAAAATCATAGCTTCAAAATATAGAAATAGATCACAGAAGAACATGGAATTAGAGGGGTGCAGATGATATAAATTAAAAAGATGAGTCTATAGAATCTAACAAGAAATAAGAATAATCACAATTGGGGGAAATATCACAATCCATATTAATGGTTTGAGGAGACTTCAACATAGACTTGTGGGATGAAAATCCAAAATAGAGAGTGGAGAGTGGAGTAAAAAGAGTATAAAACCATCATAAAGGAAAAAATCGAAAAATATATATCAAATTTCACTATTAATGTTTTTGGACATACTATGTTCCTACATTGAATATTGTTTTTCTTCTCCTGGAACATCGCACAACTACCACATTGTTTCACTAACTGTACATAGAGCATGTGTTTTTCTTTATCCCAAACATGGAATCATCTTTATGAATATGTGTTGGATCACATGGTTGTTGAAATGATGTGTGAGCCTCTTCACCCATCCTTCATTTAGGGGAAACTGTTAGGGTTGGGTTGATACATTTATCATAATGGTTTGGCCGAGTCTACTTCCTCCATTTTTTAGTCTCTGGAATCTGAATGAGTCATTAACTCACCTGATACCTCCATCAACTATTATGGAATCATTAATATGTAATTTTATTGGATTTAAAGAATGAAATAAAATTTTTCACAATATTGGATAAACCATAGATGTTATATAATATTTGGACACAAAGACCTATGTTTACCTTACTAGATCTATGATGTAAATCAGAACATCCCAATCTGAAATGAAAGTATTTGTGACCCCATGATGTATTTATATATCAATTATACACAACCATCTAAAATCATTAACACAGAAGGTCTGTTTGATCATCTGGAAATTTGAATCATTCATGTTCTTGACAATAACAACCCATGCAACATCATGACCTATTGGTGACCATGGTAATACATTTACAAAATTCATCGTGATGAAGACCCATTTCGACTCAGTGGTGTGTAAATTTTATAATGGTTTGTATAATCCCTAGTATTACACCTTCACATAATGATATGTAGAACATAGAATGAAAAAATAGCTATATTTGTTTACATACATACCCACATTTATTAGATATTTAAATCAATATAAATATTTTTAATGAAAGATTTCACTTCCCATTATAAATAATGAAAGTCTCCCATAATCTCCTCGTGTATGTCTCATGAAACTCATATAAAACCTTATGAAAAATTAATTTCATCTTCTCCTATAGTCTACCAAGTTGGAGATTCATAACCTAATTCACTCTCCAAAAGGACTTGGCCTTCATAGTATTATAGATTTATCGATGTAAAACATTCTAGAAAGGTAAGGGTAATAGTTGATGATGATAGAAAATTATTTCCCAGTATATCCTGCTCCACCATGTGCTAATAATATAACAAAATCATGAGCTATCACTCACTACTGGACCACAAAATTATAAATATCCGAGTTCTCATTCTCAATTAATCAACCAAAACATTTAACATACAAGGTATGTTAGATGGATTGAATTCAAAATAATATATGTATTCAACCCACAATTTTAACCTCCTATGTAAATCACATGGTAAAAAATTTACTTGAGTCTTTTGTGGTCAGTGTACACCAAGAAACACTCTCTACATAAGTATTTTCTCTAATAGCACATTGCATGAATATTTGCTGATAGCTCTGGATCATTATTTTGGTAAATCCTCTCATATAGCCTCAACTAAAAAAACCCACGTACCATGTATCTATCTCCTTTCATAACAACCACTCCTAAAATGATTCATGATTCAATGTTGTAAAATGTGTAACATCTTCCTGATTTTGGAAAAATTAGTATTATTACTTTTATCAATATCCAATTTAGATTCTGGAAGTTTGTTTCAATATAATATAATAATAAAATGTCACACAATACTTATTCACTTCCTAATGAAGTGATTCTAAGCGTGATATGTCCATTATGGGATTACCTTATTAACAAACAAACCCAAATAAACTTTTTACACCAAATAAATTATTGGGATGCTACAAGGTAACCACAGCTCTCACCGCCTTTGGGTTTACTGATACATAATTCACTTAGATGATGTTAAAAAATATGTGCATATAATCTATCTAGAAATTTCAAATTGAGATTGTTGCATATAACTGATGTACTATTAGATTATTCAAAATAATCTCAAAATGTTTTTCATGGTCATATATATTGTAAGGATACACCAATATATATTCCACAAAACCTATTAAATAAAAATCCAGATATGGTTGGAACTGTCAGTTTATCTGTTCTATGAATACCACTATAGAGTTCATGAGACTAAATGGCATAATCAAAAACTCATATAGGCCACACCATTTACAAAAATATGGGAGAGGCACGTCTGATGGTCTAACATAAACATGATGATATATGGATCTCATATCAATCTTACAGAACTAATGATCACCATGGAAAGAGATGAAGAGATTGTCTATCATTGGTAGTGAATACCTATTATTAAAATTCAATTTCATAAATTTCTGGTAATCCCCATATATCCTGAGGGTACCATTCACCTTTTTAGAAAAAAGGACTTGCAAAGACCATGGAGAAGTATTGGGATGATTAAAAAATTCTTCTAAATCCTTTAGACTCCTCTTGCTCTCTTACATCTTAGTAGTATCCAACCTATAAGGTGGAATTGATACAAGTGAATCTTCAAACACATTCTTGATAGATAACTCTTCCTCCCTCATATGAAGTAATCCTACAATTCCATCTATGATAATGACCTAGAAATGATACACTATATTGGGGATATCATCCCGATGGGTTCCCTGATCATCTTGGCACAAAATATCAATTTTAGATGTCATCCCACCAGAAAATGATGATTGGGTCAATCTCGACTCACCTTGACATCTCATTTACACTTTTGAAAAATATCTCCACACTCTGGTGATCTAATGTTCATCATTCTGTGGAATAGGTAAATTAATTTAGGAAAGTGAACCATGTAGTCTATAGAACGAACGATTAAAAATTCTATTATCTTGAGGTAAAATAGGTCACATACTATGTGACACATTCTAATATCAACGGGTTCTCCTAGAACTAATGTACACCCTCAATTCTAATTCCCAATGGAGTTTCAACCATCATGAATCATTTATAATTATAAAAATTGACACTAAGTCTCTCTATAATGGAACCAAGAGGAAACAATGAGTATATCATGTATCAAAAAATATTATTGCTAATTTAGTGGATACTAGAATTTTTTCTCTTATAGTATAAGGATTGAGAACCTAATCCGTAAGGGATTGAATAAAAACGTACACCTAGCCTAAATAACATCCATGTGATACATCTAGGCTACCCTTAGAAGATCATATTTTCTATTTTATTTAAACTAGGGTGTGACTACCATGGACAGAACCACCACTCAGCCCAATCACCCACCTAAACATAAGATCCATACCAGATGATAAGTGTTTAAAATCACTCTTATACATTAAATCTGTGCTGGTCTTATCTCACTGGATGCGTTTGGAAATGTTATGAGTAAGCGTTGTAGATTGAACATCATACTACATGATAGACACTCGATTGGACACATATGTCCTATCCTATCATAGTGGAATCACCTAAACATTTTATCTGAGATTCTTATTTGAATAATAGTGTCATCGTGTGGAATATATAGACGATTATTCATACTATGGGTTTATTTAGTACATATCTATAAATCGAACCTTCTTGGATCAAACCTTCGTCCTCTATCATGTTACACACTCTGATAATATCGAAATGAAATATTTTAAAATTCTAGTCAGTCAGAAACCATTTAACCATCATCATATTTCATTCATGAGTCCATCATCAAATATCATGATTTAGATATCGGATCCCCCATTATAATAACTGTGAATCATTTGAGCTTAATATAAGGAGATGAATATTCAATAAATGATATTGCTCCCTACTCGATGTACATTAACACTCAAGTTCGATCAGACCTCAACATCTAGATATAGATGTATTCATAAAATTATGTTTGAATATCTATCCAAGGAATCTCTTGATGCTTCTATGTTTGATTAATTTCATCCCAACATCTCTGGGAGTACTCAAACAACATATACATAGAAATTATTACCCTCATTTTAGGAGGAATCTATACATGATTGAATATAGATAGCATGTAATATATCAATGACCCCAAATCCTATAGTATTTCATCCCCTGAAAATGTGGAAAACTAATTCTCATGGAAATCACATGTCAACACTTCTATATTCAGTGCCGGTCACAGTGCCCCTTGAGTAGTCAGCATAAAGAGCAAGAACCCATCATGGAACAGAGACTCAACACTTGGGTCTTGTAAAAATGTTATTTTTTATATGGAACTAATAGTGGATCAACTAGAAGACAATATACCAAATCCTCTAGAATATGGTCATTGCCACCACAATAGAATATTAATGTAGGAGGTCATTATTACATACCTCTACCGATTCCATTAAGAATCCTCTAATAAAAATTTCTGCAAAGCTGAAAATTTTAGATCACAGATACTAAAATAGAATAATTAGATGACTCCATGTATTAGAACACAACCCTCTTTTTACTCTTAGAGTTAGGTATGGGTGTCATAGTGTTCATATATAAAAATGATATAACACCTATATCCCATTAATATGGTCTGTCATGGTCATGTTCTCTATAATAATCAATTTAGTTTCCATTTTCAATTTCACTTGTATTTACATATTAATTTTCATTTGATTTCATAGTCTATTCACATATATATATAAATCATTTTTAATACTATGATCCAATGTTTAGATAAATTCCAATAAAAGGGGACCCATACAATTTAAGAACTAAACTGTGGAATCCATATGATTCTTATCATAACAAATTATAGAATAAATTTCATAATAATAGGTATACCTATCATAGAACCTGTCATAATATAAAAAAACAAGTACAAAATCATAAATGGCATGGAATAATGTCTAGAATCTGACTCTTATATAATTTTATACATGATTATTGAGATTGAATAACATAATATCATTATGTTAAAACACAATAGAACCCAAATTTTTTTCAATAATAACATCATAAATCTTGTTCATCACACAATGGCGCATTCGAATAAGTTATAATAGTAGAAATCTGGTGAAGAAAAATTTCTTTTGAGGAATTATTTATTTTTCATGTATGTGGAGTAGCTACTACATAGAAAAACTCATTACCAAAGTCACATTCCATACAATCTCTTTATATTGTATCTAAATAACAATTAAACCAAAAAATAGGGCCTTAATACCACTTCGAGACATCCTTGACCAGGGTACAACTAAAAGGTTCCCCAAGAGCAGTAGGTCACATGCCTTCAAGCACATATCCTCAAATGCTACAGGTTGTCGACTAGAATTGAGGGCATTGGGTGTGTTTATGGGGAGACTATTCCCTCTTACAAGAGTGAAACACCAAATAATATCAATAACAAATAATTAACATAATTTTAAAATAAAAAAAACAATAAATATTCATTATTAATTAATTAAAATATATAAATCAAGATAATATTAAATGATAATGATAATACATGTCATATTTATCTACAAAAAATTCAAAAATAAGTTCATAAAAAAGAATATATTTTATTTTAAAATAAAAATATATGATTAAAATTATCTACAAGCATCATATGCCTAATAGTTGTCCCATTATTTCCTTCTATATTGTAGAAACAATGAATATGTAGCATGGTTCATTCCTGTATCTATACTTGAAATCATATAATCTGTTTTGGTACCCAATGACGGAAGAAAATTGTGTCTGGGAAATAATTCCCATACCAAAACACCCACGTATTGTTCCATCAATAAAAGAGTATATATAACATCATATTTCCTTAATTAATGAAATATGTATAGAAAGTACGAAAACAAGACATCCTATATGGACCGAATTTAATAAAAAAATATATTTTAATATTAATCATTTATTTAATGTATCTCTACATTAATATTCAATCATATATCATTCATAATGAATCTAATTGGTAATTAAATCTCATTAATTTAATATGTATCAAGACCAATCCAATACCAACTATCCCCTATGATAACATATTAATGAAATCCTAAATAGGGCATCCAAAAATTATACACAAGACCGTACCTCACTTGTTCTGTTTCTTGGATAACTCTGCATTTAACTCTTATCATTTATAATTTTATTTAAAGCCTGATCCCATCCATGAAATTCCTTATATGTAATCAAGGAATCAATCAAATTTCAATATAAACAATCTCCTGACATTATCATCCATGAGAACCTCTCACAAACCTTGGAATCCCTCTAAGAGTGGTATATTGTTATAACATCTCGATTCCATCATTGGTTTTATAATAAGGGATCCCAAGTGTCACTAATGGGATAAATAATAAAATTTAATTTGATTCTTACCTTATTATTGATTATAGAATCCAAATGTCACTAGATATATAATAATCATGCCTCAGAGTCTGTGCATAGAAGTCCTCATGAGAGTCCAGGAATCTAACATGTATATGTAATGTAAAAGCCCAGTGATTCCATCCTTTTCATTATTCATTTTAATCCATGATTCACCCAAGGAATACGACAATTCAATATGATAAAATACAATTTCATTATTCCCACGTACACATGTCTATGTCAAAATCAGGATCAAATCAATTCAAACTCACTAAAAAGTGACATAAAGAACATGTGAAGCTTTTATGGTTTTCCTTAACAGAACTCACATGGAAAATTCATCATAATTAGTATTTCAATATTATACATGATATTATAAGGAAATAGCTAATGTTTATGGTCATTAATCTCTTCACATTAATCAAATCAAATATAATTGTTATGACAATTTAAATTACATATTAATTATTGGTTTAATACATTCAATATCATCTCAATATTAATAGTCTAAGATATGGTGTAAATGTAACACCTCAATGGTATCCAATTATATAGCCACCCATTTTGTTCAACATACATATTCCACACACCCAATGGTGTTGTACTATATAAAATCCATCATCCCTTTATAATTATATGGAGGGCCACTGTAATTAAATATTCTATACCTATATATTTTATTTTTGAATTAAAACCCATTTCAAGGGAGATGCACCAAATATTTAGATCGTGGAAGAACATCATATATATAACATATTGAAATTAATTGAAATGTATGAAAAAACATAATATATGTCCATACCTGATAGCTTGTCCAGTATCAGTTCCAGATTCAACTTATATCTCAAGATAATATATGAACACATGAAGAGACTAATAATATGAAAAACTATCAAGCACCTATATAGTGAAACTTATATGAAATTAATACTAGAATAGATAAATGGAATCTTGATCCAACATATAAGGATTAATGATATGAGATGTTCTTTAATTGGTGATCATACGATAATATACCTTAAATCATAGAATAGACACTATAGAGGATTCAAATTGGAGACATTATTTTGAGAGAGAGGAAATGAGATAATAAGATTAGAAATTGAATTAAGGTGAATAATTTTAGTAAATTTGCAAAATAATGGAAAACACATGGTTTGGATGTAGGATATATGAGTAGTACACCAACCACACATGATCAGTTGTGGGAAGGGGCACATTGCACAGTTTATCCGCACAGCTTGAATAATTGACCAAAAAATATTTCCAAATTCCATATAAATAAATTGTAGAATTTATCATACTATTAAGAATTCAATTTCACACAGTTTTTACTAATTGGGTGATATCACCATACTCTCAAACCATACCTCAAACTATTTCACATATTTTTTTAACTAACATCATCCTTGCTTATTTTACAGAAAATGTTAGGTATTGGGATCTGAAACAACCCTAGAAAACACTGATACCACTATGAATTGAAATAGAATTCATATTATCCCATATTTAAACATTTTAATATAAAATTTTATGATATTTAATTATTAGTACATCAATGATGAACTAGTTTATCATCAGTATAATCATAAAAATTATTTTAAAAAACATGTATCCTCTTCCCATATTAATGATCAATTTTATCAAATAAGGTGATCTCAATTAGATAGGATGATTGATATTAAATGTGGGTATTATTAGTTATTTGTAAACATTTATAAAATTTCGATGAATTCATGCCATATCAGGTATAACAAAAATAATTATTTAGTGATTCTATTGGGACATATAAATTAAACAACATTATTCTAGGATCTAATGAATAATCTCATCAGATACTACCATGATCAATAATTTCTTTTCTTAATATAAGATATTCTTCAATACTCAAATATTTGTGTAGATAATTTAAATCATTTATAAAGAGAGTTAAGTTCCTTAAAAAGTGAAATTTTATGCAAAATATAGAATCAATGAAATAATTATGTATAAGTTATCATTTAGGGGTGATGTAATCCGTGGACTGGCCACATAAGTAGATCCATCAAGGGGAAAAAGTATCTTTCAATGGACCAAAATTATCATATTATATATAAACATTATTTCCTTTGGGAAATATGATATTAATGATTTTTATGAAGTTTATCATTAATATGAAATTAACTAACCATGTTCTCATGAAATTATTAATGTTACACATGATAGTGAAATGTGATGAATGATTTGTGGAACTGAAGGATATTCTGGTTACTACTACTACAAATAAATTTAAATATTGTGTTTTAGGGTTTAAAAAATATTACTATTTTTTGAAAAATGTTTTTGGGTTCTCACACATGAACAATGATTGGTTAAGTTTATATTATTTACAACCACTTATAAATCATAATTTATTTACAGAACACCTGATTTATATTTTTAAACTGGGATATTTTCATAAATTATTGATTGAAATTATATTTATGGAGAATATTTTCATACATATTTTGATCACAATGGATTAATATATATATATACACATATAATTAATTGAATATTCACCAAAAGATATTTTTGGAATTTCAAAATGATAATTAATTCTTAATACATTTCCATAAAGGGAAATAAATCATGTTTATTAATCGTCAATATAGGAAATAATAAACCTCATTTCTATGATTATATTTTAAAAATACCTAATACATAAAGATTTTTACTGTATTAAAATTGTAGTTATAATGGCTGAATATATGTATTATAATTTACAACTAACTTCGAAACCTCCCATTCACATAATGTTCAATGAATCCATAAATGATGATATAGATCTCTAGATAATGGTTGAAAACATTCTACAGAAAATCATTAATAAAGATGATGTAATAATGTATGGAAGCCAAGTATGTTGTCTTTAAAATTTAAAATGAAATAATAAAAGTTTTTATTATTCACATATCTCATCCTCCTTTAGCCATCATTGATGAAATAAATATATTTTTTCAAAAGAAAAAATATGAATGGTGACTTGATGAGATAAAATAAAAATATAGATATCAATTTTTAGTAATCATTCTAGTTAATATTGAATGAAAAAATGTTTATGTATATAGTGTAAACATTTTAAAAAATATTATGATAATTTGAGATAATCACTATTGAAATTGATGTTGGAATACCATAATCATCTAAACATTGTAATTATAATTGGGTTATAATAAATTTAATTATAAACTCACCAAATTTTATTCTAATCAATGAAGTTATCCCCATTGAATGTTTTTTCTATATATACATAAATAAGTGGTGACGATTCATGAAGTTCGATTATTTATTACATCATATATGGATGTGATTTTTAACATGGTGTTATTTTTAACTAATAAGAATACATTGGAGATAAATCCTATTTTTTTTCACAACATATAATATCTAGAATATTTAATTGTATATGAGGATATTTCATACAATATAAAATATACTGAGTTTTTTTTGGGATTTACATTGATAATGGAATCAAAATATCATGTTGGTAGTGTTCTCCTAGGAAAATTTATTGAAATATAACATTAAAATATAACACTATTTAGATATACAATGGAATAGATGTAGGAATGAAACAAGATGGGATGACGTTGGAAAGTGTAATTTTCTAATTAATGTCCTCTTCCATGAAATTATAGTGTTGGTTAAAAAATCATTGATAAAAATGGGGGGGGGGATTATCATACAAGTAATGTTGAGGTTATGTAATTATATCTAGAGGTTTTTGTTAGTGAAAACATATTCCATTATGTATCTCCATGTAAAAAATTTATAAGATTTGGGAACAAAGGGAATCTAATCCCTTGATACATCAATCTATTTATGACAAATGATCATATCAGGGATGTACCCCATAGTGTAAAAATACCACCCCAATTCTATTAATAAAACGATGTCTTCCACATATCTCTATACATGAACTATATATAAAATTCAAAAACATGTAAGGATCATGAATATTTTAAAACATTAAAATGAAATTTCACAAATATACCAACCTATGAAAATTATGGATTATAAAAAATGTATGCATAGAAGGAGACCACCAATCTAGTCAACTTTTTATGGAATTGTTTTCAATTTTAGGAGGTTTCATTTGAACTATAGGATGTAAAGTGGGTGACGTATAGTCTTTTATTTTATTATATTTAAAATTTTTCTATAAAAATAATTAAAGGGGGTGGAATATTAAAACCCATGTTTTATGTAAATACTTTTTCGTAATTAAATATATATTAGTTTTTTTTCATTCATGGAATATTATACAAAATAGATCACCTTCTTTCTTTATTAATGTTATTAAATAATTTTATTATTTTATATAGGATAAATTTTAACATACTAATAAAAATAAATAAAAAATAAAAAATAAATAAAATATATAATAAAATAAAATCCATTCCATACAAAAAAATATATGTTTAATAAAATTTAATTTTTGATCGCTTATAATAATATGAATTTGCACCACTTTTAGTAACTTATCAAAAAAATTATATATTTTTAATTATAAATAAAATTGTAATGTATTAAATATATTATTCATTTCAGTAATTAATTTACCTTTTGTAAATATTAATTACCATATTAAAATGGTAATTTTAAATAATAATTTACTTTGTAAAAATATATTATAATTATAATAAAAATAATGTTTTTTTGTAAAACTCTAATATTTTGTCTAAAAATATTTTAAAATCAAATAACACTCATTTTATTGTTAGGAATGGTTATATGTGTTTAAAAAACATTATGGGAAAAATTCTAAGAAGTCTTCAAAATCAATATTTTAACACTCAATATTTTATAATTAAAAATAATATTTTCTCATATGTTGAAATTTTATTATATTTTATGGTACATGAATTTGTATATGAAATGTAAAAACTGGTTAATAATGATAATTTTATGTTATATGTAATAAAAAGATACCATAATTAATATTTAATAATAATTATTATGTGTAAAACTAGTGGACATGGTATATCGAGGTGTAATGAATTTAATGGTCTCATCAAAATTCTAGAAAACAATTTTTGTTTTAACATTAATTGAAATATTTAGAACCTTCAATATATAAACTTAATACACCTTACACTGGAAACCAACCTAACATACATGCAATGACACTCTCAATACATACCCAAATATGTTTTATTCATGAGTTATCTAATATTTAAAAATTATAATGTACATAAATCCAACAAATTCTCATTCATATATTTCCCAGAAGCATTGATAAGAATTTCCAATTATCCAAACCATTATAATTATCCCCCATCGAGTTATTAATGTTCTATGTAGTCCTCCCAATATGTTAAAAACATATTAAGATGATAAGGGTTCTCCTCATCATCATATTGATTCATTTAACACATTGAAAAATAAATTTTTGTTTCAATTTTATTATGTTTTCATATGTACATAATCAACCCCTTATTATCTAAATTATTTAATATTTATGATGTAATTCAATTCTCTTTCATCTAACACATTCCAATAATTCATTTATTTACCCAACATACAATCGAAATCATTCAATGATTATCTATTTTCACGTGGAGAATTTAATGTATAATATAATTTTATGGTTTCTATATAAATGATTCATAAAAAAGGACATGTGTATGAAAAATAATTATAAATGGTTGATTAAGATAGTAAATTTTTATTGAAATGGAATTTAATATCATTACTTGATGTCATGGATTATGGTAAAGGGTTATTTGTTTCAAATATTAATTACCTTGAAATATGATCACTTCAAAAATTTATATTTCCCCAAAATGGTTTAAAAATTACCTGATTGTATTTTTTTAATCATTACACTATTATATTAAATGATTTCAATTTTTTTATTTACTTTTTTACCTCTCATGTGGTATGTATATTAATTTCACATTGGCTATAAAGGGATTTCAAAACTCAAATCTCATTCTTGATTCGAAATAAATCCACTTCAAATATAGTCTTTTAATGCTTAATTTTCCAACTCTGTTATGTTGTAATATTTAATTTTCATATTTTATTCTATATAAATATCATTTCAAACAAAATTTTTTATATAATGGATAAATTATTTCATAAAAAATGTAAAATTTTTAAGAATAATTCCCATATCATTTAATGGATTTTTTCCATATATACATACATATATATATATATATTCCTTCATGCCAAATGATATACAATATTTTAACGAAATATTATATAGATTATTTTCTATTATTATCATAATATTATTAACATTTTCAAAATAAAATTTAATTATTTTTTAACAAAGTGTGTTTTTTTAAAAAGTTAGTATAAAATATAAAAAAATAGGTTTTTCGGTCACATGAAAGAAAAAAAAATTATCTTTTACTATAAATTTATGTAACAATTAAATATTTTAATGTATAATTAAATTTTAATTATGTATTATAGAATATTCAAAAACTATTCTCATTCCCTTCAACAAATTTTTTTTAATGTAATATAGAATTGATATTTTATAAAAAGACTTTAAATTATTTTTGAAAATGATCGTATGTACACTGTTAATATTCCCCTATGTTTTATACATATCGAGGAGATGTTTTTATATTTATATATATTTCATTATGATTTGAAACCTTTTATAAAATATAATTATTTTTATTTGATGATCATTTATATCTATGTAGTGTAATATTTTTATAATGTTTAAGAGACTTATTTTTCTCTTTTGTTTTTAAGATATGATGATTAATGGATTTAAGTGGGATACATATTTGATGATGATAAATATTGGTGTCTTATATTCCGATCTAATTCTTTTTTTCACCATATATATTATGATATTTTCCACTATAGTGATAATTTGTTTTTTCCAATAGGTATTTATGTGATAGGTCTTCACACATTTTTAGGTATGGATATTATGTTCTTGTTTAATTATAGGTTTTGATAATGGGTTTTGTAATAGACTAATTACTATTATTTTTGATTTTCTACATTCCTATAATTTTTATCAAGTTATTCCAAATTTTTCAGATTCATATTATTTCCATGAAATCCAACGATTCAATTATCTCAAAATATTGTTAATGTATTCGCCACATTAATTTCCTACTAACATGTTATAATTTTATTCATATGTGTTTTGGGATTTTTCCCTTCTTATATGCTTCCTAAACAATATTTTATCATATTTATTATCTATAAAATATTTATTATTGTTTTATTTTTTATTATGATATTTATGTCTCTACCATGTTTTTATCATCTTATGATATGTATTTACCTTACTTTTCATTAGTCACACACTTTTTTTACTATTATTTTCCCAATTTTATTTATATTATTATTTAATGTGAAATGATTACAAATGAATCTAGAGGAGAAAAATAATATGATAATGTTTGTAATTATGATAAAATATTATGTTTATGTAGCTAATCTCCACCTTATGTTTTTTGGGTTATGAAATAGACTGTGATACGTATTATAAAAATCATTAGATTAAATAATTATTTTAGTCAATTTAACTAAATTTTATATTACTTGCAAATTAGGAATCTTATTGATGTTGATATGAGTTCACCATAGGTAACCACTTTATCCTATACAAACACTATAATATGATGACTAGAGATGATTAAATTATAAATATAAAGGGTATAACATTCCTTCAAATCAGAGTCATAAAATATAGTTAAAATATCCAAAATCAACTATAGAATAATAATATTATATATAAATAAATGTATATCATTTTTTCTAATATATAACATGTGAAAATTATATAGTTATAAAAATACTAATCACATTATATGTAAATCCAGAATCAATAATAAAAAAATATGTTATGAATAATGGACATATGTCCATCCCCAAGTATTATACACTCTATCTCTAAATACCCATCAAGCTACACTACCCTGATCTACATCACAACATGTACTAAACAATAATGTAGTCAATAAGGTCCACATTCTCACTAGGGATTTTATTCTTTGTGTATGAAATATATCTAAGTGGGGTATCTACATTGGAACATAGAATATTCAATCATATACATGTATTTACATGGTATATAAATATTTAATAGAAGGTCCATGTGCTAAATATTCTAACATGGAATTATCATTTAATTTTCTAACAAGAAACCACAACACATGTTTATGCCATCTTTGATTAAGTGCATGAATTTCTTACATCTCTATATTTCCCCATGATTTTATATTAATGACTATTGGATTACCAAATAATCGATGTAGACCAGTATACAAACCTATAAACAATATCCAAAGGAACGAGGAAACGTCATATGTCTTCATCTCATCCAACATACTTATATCAAAATTCATGGCCATCTAGTGATGGGATGAGTAATTCATCAACATAGCCTCCTCATGGTTGGTGCATGACCAAAGATTACTAAGCCACGCATAAAACAATTATATTTTTATAATATATTCCATTTAAAAGTAATATGTTTGATAGCATGTGATACACACATCACCAAACCACAATGATATAGAGAAACCTTTATCACAATTATAATTTCTCGATATAAAAGAAGAAAAAATATATCTATCCAAATTAATAAATACAACAAAAAAATAATAATAAAATAGCAATTTCAATAAAACTTCATAGTTAAAATTCATTTATAATATCTATTTTACATGTAGAAATCTTTTATGATTGAAATATTTTTACAAAATACAATTTTAATGGAACTAATTTTCAAAACTAAATAAGTTAGGGATAAAATATTTATTTTTAAAAACAATAAATTGATTTTTTTTTAGTTATTTATACAAAATAATAATTAGAGTTGTTAATATGTTAATAAGTACTTTTATTATCAAATAGTATACATTAATTCGTTATGTTAATAATTAAAAGTAGAATTCAAAAATTCTAGAATATTGTTTTCAATAAATGAAAATCATTTTGGTAATCATAATTTTATAATTAAATATTTATCAATTTTTAATATATTATTGAGATATTATTTTTTGTTGAATAGTTAAATATTAAATATATATATATATATGGATAAATTAAAGGAATTTTTTGTATATAAATATGACATGGAATTTAAGAAACACTTTTCTAGAGATAATATTTATTATGATTTATTTTATATTTTCCAATAATTAATTTGTTTAAAAATTTTCTGTGGATATTTTAAAAATTAGGATTAAATTTTCTATAAAAAAATTTTTACTACATTTCAACATTATTAATTTAATATATTTTTATAAGAATTATAATGAAAAAAAATTATTTAAAATGTTGAGTTTTACGGTTTATATAATGTTTTAAGGGCAATTTTATAGGCATGAAAATAATTATTTAGGTGAAATATAGGTATCGTGTTATATATAAAAATGGTAAAAAGGGATAATTAATGGGATAAATGAAGAAAAATTTAAAAAACATTTTCCAGATTGAACGTATATGGTGTGGATCATCATAAAAAAAATACTCCACTCCATTATTTTCTATTTAGGATACTTCTTATCAGGTGAAACTCATGTTCTCATTATAATAAGATAAAATATATAAAAATATCATTTCTCAACTATTGTAAAAGGGGGTTTTCATCACTCTTTATTAATAATTCAAAATTTGGGTTAAGTCTTTAAAATATTCCCTCTATGAATCCACTAGAATCCACATTCAATTACTAATTTTTCTGGATAATAATTTTTTCCCATCCTCCTCTCATTCCAATGAATCGTTTGAGGGAACCTCCATTTTATTAACCAAATTACTAATGTTTCCCCATTCTTTAAAAGTTTCTACGATTCCAATTCATATATAATTTCTACTTTTATAATATTTATATATTTTATTCTGAATTATTTTATAATGTGGAAATAACCATTTACAATCTTGGAATCTTTTCAATGATGAAAAATGAAACCAATTTTCATATATTTGTTCGAACTACCACTTAATTGAAGCGACACCTTCTATTTTTACCAATATTTCTCATATCAAAAAATATTTATTGAATTAATTAAGGAAAATTAAATATATAATATAATATTGATAGTTATTGTTTTGATTTATCATTCACATTCACATGCTTTCAGTCATTAAGGAAAGAATGAAATAACCGAACATTTGTACGGACTATAACCTACATGAAGTAACATATCATATTTTTCTTCTTATATATTTATAATTTTTTAAATAATACTAAAATATTAATTAGAACATTAAAAATATCTAAAAATTTGTATTATTATTAATATTTAATGATATTATTAAAAAATAAACCACAATAATAACCAATTTGTCCATTAAATATGGAATGTTCATGTTTGGATAATTCTAAAAATCTATATAAATAATGATATAAAATGATAACATAGATCACATTCTATTATTAATTATTGATTATATATGATATAAATACGCTAAAAATAGAATCATTTTGGTTTGGAAATTTTAACCTTCAATTTGAAATCCTTAATTAAAATACCAGTGTTTGCGCATTAAATATCATGGAAACATATTCATGAAAAATTTCTTCTGTTAAGATTATATCAAAAAAATAAATACAATGAAATTAGAAAAAAATATATATATAATCAATTTTTTTACCTTCTGTCATATATTTATTATTAATTTTGGTCTAGGAATGAATAAAAACCCCACCATTATATCATGTGCTCAAAAATTTTTATATTACCTATACTTGATTTTGATAATAGATAACAAATAAATAACGTAAATAAAGAGAAAACTTATTGATTATTTTTTCAATGGTCATTATTGTGAATATCATAATTATATTCTATATTGTGATTTATTTATTTATATATGATATTCAAGTATTTTAGTGATTTTCTGTAATTAAAAAACTGGTTCTTTATCTAAAATTATTTTTATTGAAAAATATTTATTATTTTGAACATTAAAATATTTAATATGATAAGACTAATATATAATGAATTAATGGTTCCATATTTATGTAGTTCACAGTGGATTTTGAGCAATTCCACATACTTTTTGGTAATGCATTTTTATTAAAAGGATACTAGTGTTGTAAGGGAATATATGTATCAAGTTTCATTTATTAAGATATGTTTCATATTGTGAACCATGATAACATTAATATTGGTGGATTATTATGTAAAAAATATAAATTTTAATATTTATGTAGTTAATGGGATTTTATGTTAATATTAGCATCTTTATTTAATTGATATTTATTCATAGGTTAAAAAAGGTGTAAGTGTTTCTTAGTATCAATTTAGACATTCAAGACATGTTATATTCTTTGTACCATGTTTCCTAATATAATGTTCTATTATTTTTTTAAATATTATACAAATATAATATATTCTTAATGTAATTAATGGGATATAAACTGATAAATTGTGTTTCTTTGTTTCATTAGTCTATTGATTGATGTCTAACCCATGTCATAATAGTTTTTTTAACTCTATTTCCATTCATTTAGTATGGGATGCACTTTTTTCATTTATTTATATGGTGGTCATGTTTTTCTATATTATTTTATTAAGGTTAGATTACAATATTTATTATGTGTATTTAATCATATTTCATTGTAAATTCATTTACTATTAATGTCCTATCAAAATATAATGTTTGTAATGGTTCTTCATAACCCAATTACAATTAGTTTAGTTATAATTAATATTCATGAATATCAATATACAGAGAATTTTTTTTACACTATAAATTTATAATATAGTATTCCAACTACCATTTATATTAGTATATATATTTCAAACATATCAAAACCATTTTTGAATAATCACTTACTATTGATATCAATATATTGTGAATGTACTTCTCACTACTACCATGTAATAATTCCAATGATAAGAGTACATTAAATAGTAAAAAATAATAATTTTATTCATTTTTTAGATTTTATGATGTTTATTTTATGTGATATTTATATAGATGACATTATAAATAATTCTTTTAATGTTGATTTTTTGAAAACAGGCGTAAAAATATCAATGAATATTGAATTCAGGTGAAAATTCCATGTCAATGTATATAGAAAACCATAATGGAAATACCTAAAATAATAAATTTATAAGTATTGCACATCATTTTATCCTCTGAAATGACAAATAATTCTTTGAAAAAATCTATTTGATATCTTTTGATGTTGTATATAATGAAATCACAACATGGAAAGCGACATTTAATGTCGGTTATCATAGAAAACCATCTTCTAATGCTAATTTCATTCACGTCCCATCATGGTTATTCTGTAATCCATCGTAGAAAGGTTTAATTTTTCAAAATAACACTTATAAATATATTTCATATTAATCCATGATATTTATTTATGTACAAAAATACTAAATACAAGAAAACTCTATAAATAATTTTCCAAATACAAATTTTTGATTCCCTAATTATAAAAGAGACATAAATTTTACTCAATATAATCAATATCCATACATAAAAATAGTTTACAAAAATAATTTAATATTTCATAGGGTTATCATTAATGTACAATTATATATATTTTAAAAATAAAATAATAATGAATTATTTGATAATATAAAATATTTTAATTTATATAAAACATTAAATTCATAATAGTTTCTACATTATTATATTTTTTCATTTTATTAATTAAGATGGTAACAAATATCAATTTTAAAGAATAATAAAAAAATTAAATTTTTACTTATTTGGATATGAAACTCCAATTACGAAATTATAAATAGTAAATAAATAACATAAAATATATATTATTCAAAAATTATTATATAGAATTAAATATATTATCTTATATTATCACATATTAAATATTATTTCGATCTTTTACCATCAAATAAACATCATTAAACATTTTCAATAACATTTAATTTATTAAACTAACATATAAAATAATATAATAAGACTTCTTATATTAAAAAAACACAACTTTTTATAAATATTTCATTATTTGAAACATTCAAAAAAAAATGAACTCCAGTTTATTAAGGTAAATATCAATATATAATGACTTCGTGTTGGTAGAACAAACCTAAAATCTAATGACCACTACAAAATAAAATGATAAAATTTACCGCAATTATGATGAATATTTTTATATAATTACTCTATTCTTATTATATTTAATGGAATGGAAAAAAATACACCTAATATTAGTATGTTATATTATTAATAATATATATATATTTGTGTCTTTATTTGTTAATCTTGCATCATCATTTTGATATAGAGAAGTCATTGAAATGTGTTTCTGATCCATACATCCATTAATGAATGGTCTCTCATTTTGAATGGAATGTGTGTTGATATAATTAATTAGTTATAATGTATAATATTTTCCCCAATTCATATATATTTAATGAAAGATAAATTGAAATGAAAATTTAATTATATGGAATCCTACATCAAAAAGTGTAATATGAGTGGATAAAAATGCCCAAGATGTATACAATATTTTCAAATTTTTTATAGTTCAATGTAATTATTATGATATTATATTTCATCCATACAAATAAAAACATCCATTAAATAAGAAATATTATATATTATTTTTATCCAATAATAAATCTCAAATGTACAAGAAGGTGTTGGTTCATAGATTTTTTTATTTACTACTAATTATTATGACTTTCGATTCTACTATATAAATTAAATATTATAAAACATTTGTATGTATTAATTAGTCAAATGTAAATACTATTTATTTAAACACAAAACACATATTCCAGGTGATGAAGGACGATAACTTCCAATAGTTAAAAAATAACCCATGTAATCTCCATATCGATTAACATCCTCGATATGAAATGACACCTCAATGTTTGAATGATTAATAAATTATTCTATGACACTTAGATGACTCGTATATATAGGAATTCCATTTATATAGTATATTTAAAAATTTAACATTATATATGCTAAATATTTAAATGGTGATCCACATCATTCAAATCACTGTATAAGGTCTCATTAGAATGAGGAGGTGGAGGGTAAGTGATGGCCAACTATGATCACGGTGAGTGTCTTGTAATTTTTTCAAAAATATCCAACATATCTAATTTAGTTGAATATAAATCACATACATCATTTTTACATATTTTTTTTTAATTAATTTGTTAATGCATCCCATAATTGTATAATTGGATGACTGAAATTTTTTGTAACATTGTTACCTGACACATATCATTTTATGGGGTCAGAGATTTCATTCATTCCTAAAGTAGAATATAGAATTTCAATCCTATCCATAAGGATAAATTTCACCATAATATCATTCAACATAATTCAATCTAAAATGATATATAAAAATTTTATATTTTTTCATTTTATTTACTTTTTTCACAATGGTATAAAAATACCACTAATTTATTTATAATTCTATATGATAGTTTGTTAGATATATTAATATTAACCATAGAAATTATTATCATTTTCTCCCATTTAAATTTTTCATTGTGATGTAGTGGTGGATAAAGGAAAAACTAGTGTTCAACCAAGTCATTATTAGATTCACCTATTAATTAATAAAAATATGTATACTTTAATTTTATCTATTATTAAATCATTTAATCCTTGGGAAAATTCATAGTGTTATACATTATGAAGTAATATAACTTAGTGAGATCTGAAAGATTCATATTTACAAAAAATCAAATAAATACTAATCATTGTAACATAACATATTTTTTACAATATAAAATAAATATAATAAAAAAAATCAATATCATGTTGATAGGAAAATAATTTTTTCTATGTCTTTACATCTAAACACCTATACATGTGACATGGGTTTTCAAGTAATAAAATATTGAAACATAATTTTGAATTATATTTGTATAAAAATATCAATATCAATTTTCCATTTAAAATAGACGTGTTTATATAATTTCATTATTTTCTAAAATACAGAATTCCATCTATTTTAATATATTTTATATTACTCATATAAAATATATAGTATTTGAGTAATGGGAAAAAATAAATCAATTTATGTTAGTTAACATTAATAACTCTAATAACATCCATGTATTAATATTTTCAGTAAAAATACAATCAATATATATGGTTTTAATATAATAATATATCTATATAGTGACATAATTCATGAATTGTATTATATTTAATCATTTTGAAGAAAAATTATCACGAAATATACAATGATTCCACCACTTTCCACTAGCAAGTGAATGTACCAATAAATTGATTATCCATGTCTATCAAAACTAGGAATCATTATATTTCGATAGGAGGAAGAAGTCTCCACTATAGGATGGTCACGATTAGTCATATTAATATTTTTTTCCAAAATTAATACTTTTATAAAATATAATTATATAATTGTTGAAAATTTATTAATATGAAAGAAACATAAAACTAAAATAGTACATGTCCAACTTTCTTTTAGTCATTCATTTAAATAGAACTGTTTGATGATATTTTAATACATGTTTATGATTAAAAAATAGTTAATTATGTCATGTATCATAACCATAATGTAATATAACATAATGTAATATAAAAAATTAATTTAAAATGATATAAATGATCAAAATTTATGAATTTAAATATCATAGTGAAATAAATGAATTAGATCTAGAAGAATCACAAAAAAAATAATAATGTTACGTTTTTTAGTTAAAAATATTTAACCGAAACTAGTGAATATAAAATATTATAGAAAAATCACTGAAATAATCATTATTTAATGTTTTTCACATCAAAATTTAAAAAATACAGGTTATACATATTTAAATTTCAATATATATATCTATATTTAATTTTTTATAATTGTAACTTATTGTCTTTCTATATACATAAAATACGATGATTTAATATATCATGGACAATGTTCAATTTATTTCCACTGTTATCATCTGAAAATGACATAATAGACAAAGAAACGACACATAATTACATAATATTATCATTATTTATATAATCAATGTTATTTTTTTCACAATAAAGATTTTATAACACTATTCATTTGATGGTTAATAATAGAAATTTAATTCATCACATGTGTCACCGTGGTAGAAGGTTCTTCCCTATATAAAATCTATTCATTTCATAGAGTGTAGATATGTAATAATCGTAGTAACCAGGTTTTTAGTATGAAACCCTTTCTTGATTATTATAATCTTTTTGAAGTTCAAGGGTGATGAATGGGATATTCGCGTGAACTTTAATTGATGTTTTGAGGTAATGGGGAAGTTGCATGGGTGGCGCACGAGTTGTCTAAACTTGATGGCCAAACCGTGTGTAGTGGGACCTTGAGGTATTTTCTTCCTCAAGGTGAGCACATAGTTTTTCAAACCGTTCAGCAAAACCATGCATGGAGTGACTGCTGAGGTAGTGGCTAACACACTGTCAGCGCACAATTTTTGTAACTGTGTGAGCAAACCATGCGGCCACTTAAACCAGGTCCTATAAAGGTGGAGTCACACGTTTTTGACTCTATGTGACTCATGTTTCCTCTTAAGAGGCCCTAACAAAATATTATTCTTCTCCTAAGGTCACATAAGGTTCTCCCATCATTCCAGAGGAGATCCAAAGGAATCTCTTAGTAAATCGAATTCAGATTCTTGAGGTATGTGATTGTTGTTCAATGTTCTTCGTTGGGTTCATAGATCTACATAGATAAACATCTCCTCTTATCTCAGTTTCATAGTTCTACATATGTTACGGGTATATCTATGTGTTTGTATACCAAATATGAAGATATTTGGTCATGATCTTTTTAGGAAAAGGGATATAAGGTTGGTTTTTGGAGAATATACCAGGGGTTCTTGAGTGTTCTTTAACCGTTTTTTACATCAAAACATTTGAGGTAGGTGGAATTACTCCCGACTCCTCTTGTGAGAATCTATTGTCTTAGTTTCAAATTGGTTTGTTTGGATGGATTTGATTGTGAAAATCATGGAATAAATCCTTTTTAGTGATGATTTATTGTTTTAGTGAAATTGTGAAATCTTGGTTAATTGGTGTGCAATGTAATTTGAATTCTTGAATTTAAAATGATGATGTTCAATTGTTGATTGGATGGAATTGTAATTGGTTTGATAGAAAATGTGTTTTTAATAAAAATTGTATTTATTGAAATAGATTTGTGTTGAAATGACTTTGATGGAATTAGTTTTCAATTAAAAGGGTGTTTTATAAAAATAGTTTGGAATTGAAACGGGGTGGCATTTAAATGGTTTTGATTGAAAATGGTTTTAAATAAAATTGTTTTTTTATTGAAAGGGTTGTTTTGGAATGATTTTTTGGGAATTAATGGTTGTGATATTATTATTTCACTGTGGACGGATAAGGTTTAGGAGTCTCCCCCCGTCATTCTTGGATGGATAAGGGTTAGGGATCTCCCCCTTCAAACATTCATATTGCATTCGGGACAGATATGGGTTAGGGGTCTCCCCCATCAGTGTTGGGATGGATTTGGGTTAGGTATCTTCCCCGTCAAACATACATGTGAATTTGGGTTGGATAAGGGTAAAAATACTCCCCCATCATTGTTTGGGATGGATAAGGGTTAAGTATTTCCCCTTCTTCCAGGTAGCACGCATGGATTTGCAGAATTCTTGGGTATGCCAAAAAGGGATCTTGTGAAATGGTTCTAAAGCTTGTTTGGTTATTTTTATAGTAAAATAACTTCCTGGAAAATTAGTTTCAATTGATTTTGTAATTCCTTTGGTTATGAATGGTTTTGGAAACTTGTTTATATTTAATTATAAAACGCTTTTGAGAAAATTATTTATATAAACTTCTCTTTATAAAAATGTTCATAACCTTTCTATCCTAGTGGTGTAAGTAGGAATGTCCTTGGGGAAACCTACTTAGTTTTATACTCAACCCTTATTTGGAAATTTGGTTCTTTTAAAAAATTTGTATTCCACGACAGATATAAAGGTAAAGCATCTTATTACAAGTGGCATGTGGTGATGCGTGGGAGATGTTGTGGATCTTGGAGATTGTGGAGCACTGAGTCGTGGTGCCTTTTGAGAGTCTTGAGTTATTCATCTTCTATGTACCTTGATCCTTAGTGTGGTCTTCCGCTATTATGTACTTAATGTGGTTTGACATAATGAAGATGTTTAGTGGTCTTTCATTTGTTCATGCATCCTATAGTGAATGTTTGGTTATATTGGGTTGGTTTATGGGTTATTTATTAAAGGGAAAATTGTCCTCTAACTTATATTTGAAACCCTTCAGAATTTATTGCCAGCCTTTGGCATCTTGGAGATGTTGCTTAATTCCTAGTAATGACTCGTTGTACTCTCAATCCAATGAAAATTGTTAGGTCATTACCAATGGTATCAGCTTTTTCCGTCCATACCTAACAAGTAGTCATCGATGTTCGTGGTCTTGGAGTTGGAATTCATTCTTGTCTATTCCTTGGGTCAAAATCATAGACATGAATAGGATTTTCGGAACATGAAACACATAGCCTAAAAATATGTAACTAACACCTTTATGCAGAACCTCAAGTTACCAGGGTGTGGGGTACATAAGTTTTTTATATACACTTCTAGAATGTTGGGAAATCTCATTGTCATGGGTTTATCCAATGAGATGAGCATGAATTAAATTGTATAAGAATTATTTTCCACTAGGATTTCATATCTCTTTATGAGTAATGATTATGTTTTATTTATAAGGTGTAAATTTTTGTGAAAATACAGAAATTGGTTTCACGTAATGATTTTGGAAATAGGGTATTTGGTGTATTTTGAAAATAGGTTGATTTTAAAAAGGCATGAGGAATGTTTTCAAAAATTCTTGAACATGGGACAAAAAAATTTGAAAAAAAATTTGAAAGATGATGTGAAAGATTTCGAAATTCTATTCCATCAGTTCCTAGAGAGTGAGGTTGATATTTTTTTTGTTGTTTTAGGAAATGGAACTCAAACTTTGGGGTGATGTTGAACACGACAAGGCAGAGGTGTGGATAAGGAGGCTGAATCGTATATTCAATTTAATTGACACACTAGTAGATCTGAAAGTAATGTTGGAGACTTATATGCTTGAGGATTTTTCACATCAGAGGTGGGATTTAGAGGTGCATGATAAATTAGATGAATGCCTTAACTAGAATTATTCTGATGAATTGTTCAAAAAACAATTCTATCCTCACATGTTCAAGATCCAGAAAACAATGGACTTCTTCAACATAAAACAAGAGTCTATCTCTATCACATAGTATGTGGATAAATTAATTAATTAAGTCTTTTTTGCACCAGAGGTCATGGAATGTGCATCATTGAAGGCATGCAACTTTGAATTGGGGCTAAGGGAAGGGGTTTGATCAAAGATTGCGGTGATCTGTATTATGGATTATACAATGATGGTGAACAGAGCGACTATTGATGAATGTGATATCTCATGTTCAATAGGAGGAGGAATGATGATACCTACAAAAAATAGTGGGAACTCAACCTCTGGGAACAGGAGGAAAAGGGACACCTATTTCTATAGTGGAAGTGGAAATAACTATCAGAGATCAGGATCAATGATCCTTCTTCTATGACCCTAGATAAAATTAGGTTTTCTTCAATGTGTTTCACTTGACCACACCTGGAAAGATTGTACATCAGAACCTAGTGCATGTCATAATTGTAATCTGATGTGGTATCTACAACGCTATTGTTGGATTGCACCAAGGTATACTGTGTGTGAAACCCCTCAGGTGTCGTAGGAATCATATCCGTCAAGAGGACGTGGACAACAGAATCAGTCTCATCAACATAACAAAGATATAAATAGTAATTATAGAAAAAACATGACTCCTCTACTAGGGAAATCTTAGCAAGGCAACAAGGATAACAATGCAGTGACAATTTAATTTATGGATATGAGTAGATGATGGTCGATGATAAGACTGGACCATCTACGGTGAGGTGGATGATTATTTTGAATTCTAACCTTCTGCAAGTGATCTTTGATACTGTTGCATCACATTCTTTCATTACTTCTCATGTTGTTGACTTTCTATGTTAAAAACTGGAATTGAGGCCATCTATTCGGAAACATAAAACTCCTCTTAGTGAAAGAAAATGTCAGAACTTTGTGTGTAGATCATGTGATATAACAATTGATGGATCTGAGTTAAAATGGGAATTCTCGATGTTGGAAATGGGTGTCTATGACGCAGTCATGAGTATGGATTGGTTGAAAATGTTTAATGCTCACATCAACTATTATTGGAGAACAGTTTGTTTCACGATTGAGGATGGAATCAACTATCTCATTACACCAATGGTAAAGAACAATGTAAGGATCATATTTAATGAAGTTGAGGGTGAATGAAAAAAATTACCCAACACATGATTAAGAGTTAGTTGTAGTCATCCATTATATGAAAACATGGAGGCATTATCTCTTGGGTGAGAATGTTTATGTGCATACGGATCAGAAAACCATGAAACACATTTTCTCACAGTGAGATTTTAATATCAAGAAAAGGAGATGGATGTAGTATCTCTAGATGTTTGACTTTTACTTGATGTACACACCTGGAAAAGGAAATTTAGTGGAAGATTCATTGAGTAGAAATTCATATGCTCAATTGGTGAAATAAAATTCAAAGGAATGTAAGTTGATTTTGGTCTTATCCAACATGAATGTGGAATGTGAAGACCGAGGTAATGATGATGTTTTCATTTCAGCTACACTTGTTTATGATTTAGTAAAGATGATCAAAGATGCACAGATATCTGATGCAGAATGTCTGGTTGTATGTTCAATACTCAATGGTGGGGAGACCATTGATGGCTGGAAACTTGATGGGGGTTCAGTATTGTGTTTCAGAGATTAGATGGTTGTACTTTTGGTTTTTCAGAAACAACTCCTTCATGCTTACCACCATTCATTATTGGATGTACACCCAGGTACACAGAAGATGTATAAGGCATTGAAGGCACAATTTTGGTGGAGCGACATGAAAAGGAAGGTGGTCAAGTTCATCTCACGGTGCTTAAATTTTAATAAGGTTAAAGAAGAGAATCAGAGACCAGCTAGTATGTTACAATAATTATTTATCCCAATGTGGAAATGGGATCAGATAGAAATGGATTTTGATATAGGTCTTCCATGAATGGTCCGAATACACGATGCCATTTGAGTGATAGTGGATCGTCTATCTAATTCATCCCATTTCATCCTTATTCATGAAACTCATATGGTGGATGATACTTCCAAAATCTATATCTGAGAAGTGTTAAAGTGGAATTTTTTACCCGTTTCTATAGTCTCATATAGAGATATGAGGTTCTCATCTTGTTTCTGGAAATCAATACAGAAAACCCTCAGAACTCAATTGACTATTATCACGGCGTATAATCCTCAGACGGATGGGAAATCTGAGCAGATGATACAATGCTTTGAAGATATGTTGTAGGATTGTGTAATGGATTTTGGTGTCTCATGGGAGGATAATATACCCTTATTGGAGTTCTCATACAATAGCATCAATCAATCCTCGTTAAGCATGGATCTTTTTGAATCATTGTATGGGCATCCTTGTCGTTCTCTACTATACTGGGTAGAAACTGGTGAAACATCACTAGTCAGACCAAGCCTCATCAAAGAAACAATAGAAAAGATCTAGTTGATTAGAAATAGGATGGAGATAGCTCAGAGTCATCATAAATCTTATGTAGATCACCATCAAAAAGCATTGTCGTTCGTTTTGGGTGATCATATATTCTCGAGGATCTCTAAAAGACCTAGACATCATCGTTTCGGGACGTAGGTAAAGATATCTCCAAGATACATTGGACCTTTTGAGATATTAGAATGGGATAAAGATGTGGAAAATCAGTTGGAATTACCATGATAGTTCAGTTATGTGCATAATGTCTTCCAAGTATCTTAGTTGAAAATGTATCAGCCTGATCCTAACCATGTGATTAGATGGGATCACGTTGACATAGATCTAGATGCTTCGTTGATACATATCCCTTTATAGATAGTGGATAGGAAAGAGAAATTATCGCTGGGAAGAAGAATCAGTCTATTGTAGGATTTATGGCAGCAAGGTCAGTTTTATGAAGAGACATGGGAATATGAAAAGGAAATGAAAGAGCAGTGGCCTCAACTCTTTTAGTAGTGTAAATGTTTTATAATTTCCTAGGAGGGAAAGACCAATGGTGGGGAGAATGTAGTACCCATGGTTTCTTGTATGTAACCTTTTCTTTATTATTTTAATGGTTTTATTGTTAAGGGTGATGAATGGGATTGTCAATATAACTTTAAATGATGTTTGAAGAAAATGGGAAGCCACACAGGTGGAGCATCAGTTGTCTAAACTATACGGCCAAACCTTGCGTAGTGGGACCTTAACGCAGCAGCATCTGCACAGGAGGAGCACGAATTGTCTAACTGTGCTGATAAACTATGCCTCATGTGTCTACCGAGGTAGTGGATAATGCATAGTTAGCACATGGTTTGTCTAACCATGCGAGAAAACCGTGCAGCCACGTATATGAGATCCTATAAAGGTGGATCTCATGTGTTTTTTCCTATATGTTCTTCGTGTTTCCTCCTAAGTGGCCCTAAATCGGGATTTGTATTCTCCTAAGGTCAGAGAAGGTTATCGCATCGTTCAATAGGTGATCCAAAGGCTTTTAAGTGTGAAACGATGCTAGATTCTTGCGGTATGTGACAGTTCTTCATCGTTCTTGATCAGTTTCAAAGATCTACATAGATATACTTCTCTTATTCTGTCAGTTTCATAGAACTACATCTTTTATGGGTAGATCTAACTTTTTGGATGAAAAATATTATGAGTTTTGGTCTTGATCATGCTAGGAGAAGAGATCTAAGGTGGGTTTTGGAGAAATTACCCAGGTTTCTTGAGAGTTATTTGACCGCTGTAGTTTTCGTCAAAACCATTGCGGTAGGTGGATTCACTCTCGAATCCTCTTGTTAGTATCGATTGAAATAGATTCAATTTTTTTATATTTATCTGATTCAGAAAAGAATGGAATAAATCTTCTTCTCTGAAGATTTATGGGTTTAGTGAAATTGTGAAATCATGTTGAATTATTATGCAAAGTGATTTGAATTCTAGAATTTAAAATGACAATTTTAAAATATTGATTTGATGGAATTGTAATTGGTTTGATGATAAATGGGTTTTTAAAAACAGGTTTTTAATTGAAATAGTTTAGTAATGAAATGACTTTAATGTAATTAGTTTTTAATAAAAAGGGTGTTTTACTGAAATGGTTTTGAATTGTAATGGGGTGGCATTTAAATGACATTTATTGAAAATGGGTTTCAATAAAAATGTGTTTTTATTGAAAGGGTTGTTTTGGAATGATTTTTGGGAATGTATGTTTTTGAACAATCATATATCACATAGGATGAATAAGGGTTGGGAGTTTACCCCATCATTATGTGATGGATAAGGGTTAGATCTCTCCCATGTCCAACATTAATTTTGCATTCAGTACGGATAATGGTTAGGGGTATCCCCAATCAATGTTGGTATGGATAAAGGTTAGGGCTCTCCCCCGTCAAATATTCATTTTCATTTGGGTTGGATGTGGGTAAGAATTGTCCCCCATCATTATTGGGATGGATTAGGGTTAGGGCATTCCATATCTTCCAGGTAGAATGCATGGTTGGTTTCATGAGTTTGTGGAATGGTTGGGTATGCCAAAATTGAATCTTGTGAACTGTTTCTAATGCTAGTTTGGTTATTTTTCTGGAGAAATAACATTCTAGATTTTTTTTTCAATTTCTGTTATAATTCCTTTGGTTATGAATGGTTTGGGAAACTTGTTTATATTTAGTTATAATATTATTTTGAGAAAACTTTTTATATAAATTGTTCTTTATATTAATGTTTCTAACCATTATATCCTAGTGGTGTGAGAAGGGATGTCCTTGGGGAAACCTACAGAGTTTCTACTCACCCCTACTTTGGAACATTGGTGTGGTTTAAGATATTGTATTTTGGGACACAGGTAAAGGTAAAGCATCATATTGCTAGTGGCTCATGGTGATGCTTTGGAGATGTTTTGGAGCTTATAACATGTGGAGCACGAAGTCATGGTGTCTTTTGAGAGTCTTGATATATTCTTCTCCTATGTAACTTGATGATTAGTTAGGCCATTCGTTGTTGGCTACATGATGTGGATTGACATAATGAATTTGTTTAGTGGATTTCCTTTTGTCCATGCATCATATAGTGAATGTTTGGTTTTTTTGGGATGGTTTATGTGTGATTAATTAATGGGTAAATAATCCCCAACTTATATTTGAAATCCTTTGGAATTTATTTCTAGCCTTTAAATATTGGGGATGTCGCTTAGGGCCTAGTAATGACTCGTTGTACTCTCAATCCAATGAGAATTGGCAGGTCATTACAATAATAATTATCTATAGAGATGTTACCTTCAATAAAATTATAATTAAATAACCGTTTTGATAATTAATATAATAAATTTTCCATATATCATAAGAATCATAAAAATATTTCACTGATATAGTAATTTGATTTCTATCATTTTCACTAGAAAAATTTCATTATTAGGTGATCAACATTACTCGATTATTTATAACAGTAAGAATTATTCCTAATTTATCAGGTGAACAATACACTGAAATAAAATTAAGTGAATTTACCTTATATTTATTTCATTTATTTACATTTTTTGTAAATCACTTCTCATATCCTCTTTAAACAATGAAATAACTTATTTTTTTTAAAGCATCTACCACTATTCATTTTTTATGTCTCTATTTGAATCTATAATTTTTTTTATACAATTGTTTTAATGTCACTAGTGTTGTATGAAATGTATAAATTCTAAATAATAACATCATTATGTATAATTAACAATAACAATACCAAATTATATACTAAGAACATTTTATTTGATATTGTGTATCACATGCATCACCAAGCACACAAGGTAATATAATATCCCATGACTGTTAAATATATTTACTATTTTAAATAAATTAATGTCATGATATATTTTTGAACACATGAAACACAAAAATATCTAATGTTACATTCATGAGTTACCTGTCTCGATATCTTACATTACACACAAAATGGAGTATTAAAGAAAAAAGTCGATTACTAAAATATAATTTTTCAATATTATAAGACATAACCATGTCATTAAATTAGTGGTCCTAATATTATTAAAAATCAAATTAAAATAAAAGGTTTATAAAAAATATAAATTATCTCATTTGGTATTATTAATTTATAAATTAATATAAGATCCAATTGAATATAAATGAAATATTTTTTTAAAAAACTATTTTTATGCTCATAATAATATTTTAGAATAAAAAATAAAATTATTTTTTTATTATAAATCAATATTAATTATTTATATATAATATATATTCAATAAAATACATTTTGTATTCATCAAATTTATCTGTTTGGCATAATATATGAACAATCCCAATATTACACATATAATACTATATTTTTATTAATGCATCTTTACAGCCTTTTAATGGTGAACCTCTTTTAAATCCTATTATGGAACATTAACATGTTATATATTAAAAAATAATTAATTTTTTAATTCAAAATTTAAAAATATGATTGGGTTAACTTTTTATTGTTTTATATGAATCATATTTTTTAAGGAATAATGAAAATAATGTTTTTTAGTATGAAATTGGCCATTTTTCTAATTTATTTTTAATGATAAATTTTTTTTAAATTTTTTTAATGTATAATTAGAAAAAAAATTTAACAATGTAATAAAAATTCTGTTATTTTAATCCATATAACATTTTAATTTGATATGAACAACCATGAAAGCTTTCAAATGTTTTTACATTTAAAACATGCAATGTCATCTGATCTGCGAAATTAAATTGAAATTAATATCACCCACATATGTGATTGTATTTTGAAATATGGATTAATTTTTTTTAATAATTATAATTATTAATTTCTATCTTATTCAACTTAGTTTTTTACCAATAATATTTGTGAATGTAAACAAATTAAATCAAAAAAATTAAGGTAATATAAATCTTAATATGGGACTAAACATTAGTCTTAAATGTCATAAAGACCAATAAAAATTTACCAGATCCATTGGATTCTCTTATTATGATATTATCCCCACATTTTACTAAATAGTACCATTATTGGAGAAATATTCAATTCTACCAATGTTCATGTAATTACATTATAAAAATAAAACATGGGTGACAATCTTCCTCCACTATAAAAGGGCATCCTCTCCTCCCACATCTTCACACATGTTAATACATTTTCTCTAGGATGAGATCTACCCAAATATCTAATAAACATCCCTAAAACCATCCTAAAAGTCTAATCTCAGGATGTAAATAGTCAACGTATTCTTGTAGGTACAAACCAAAAGGAGTTACTTGATTAAGAGTTAACATCATTTCGTTAGCTCTATAGTTTTATTTTCAATCAATCAGTTTTCCATATACTATTGTTATATAACATCACCATTATCCAAAATAAAATTTTTATAATAATGATTTGGAGTAAAACTACACTTAAACACAATCCCATCTAATTTGTATCAAAAACACTACTTATGTGAATGACAAACTAACAATTTAATAAATAATGATTCTTCATTCTTCTTTTACGGCATATCATTATAGTCACTATTTTTGAAAATATACTTATATGTGACATATATGGTAATTATAATTTCATTATGATTTTTTAATTATTTTCTAACAAATACCTATATACATTCTATTTTGTTTATATATGATTTCATACATTGTAGAAGTCTAGACTACTCCTTCCTTAAAGCGATGTGATTCATTAACACTATAAATGGGATAAATTAATGTTGATTAGAATAAAAATATTTATGACATAAAACATGGATATGAAATTATATTTTTTATATTCATATGTATCATTTTACCTTTCATTCATTTAATATAACAAGTAAATGAATGTAGTGTTCATGTATACATATGACATACAGTATCAATGAACCATGCAATTAATTTCACAAATACATACAGTATTGATTATTATAAATACATATATACTGAATATATATTAAAATTAATTCGTGTATTACATTCTATAGATGATGAAATCATGATCTAATTAATATTAACAATAAATCACAAGTCAAAACATACTTGAGAAAACTAGGCTATTAACACATGAAATAGTTAAAATAATGAATGAGTGTTAACTAATCAGTATGATAAAATTGAAGGAATTGAATATATATTCATTTTATGGAATAATTTAGTAAAATATTTTAATCCAATTTATTGTAATAGAAATACCACACAGAAAAATAATGGGTAATGTATGAGATTTTGTCCCAATTTTGCATTCCATTGAGAGTTATTCGTTGTAATTCACCATGTATATTTTTTATTGTGTATATACAACCCATTAACATGTTATATCATGAATCACATTATTATCATAATACTATATATTTATTTTAATATTATTCATTAACTATGATTATTATTCAAATGTTTCAACTTACTATGTGCCACATTGGAATGATTAAAGAATAATTTTCTCATGAATGACCATAATTTGCAATCTCAATGAATTTAATTTATTATTATTATTATCTTGGACTAGTAACACTATGGTAATCATTTTACTTTTAAATTTCCATAAATATCTGTATTATCATATACTGGATATTTTTATTTCCTAACTCATCTCACATTTTCTCATACAATGTTCACTTTGGAAGTTATTGTATTTGCTATGGAATAATTGATAAATCTATATCCTTCATTCAATATAGATATTTTATAAGGAATGTTGTATATCCATTGAATCAATTTTTAGTCAAGATGATTTATATGGATAGTTATGACATGGGTGGGCTTTATTATAGATAGCCCCTTGAAGCATCAGTTGTCTCATGAGTTGAAAAAGATGGCCAAATTAGATCTGTTTTTACCTAATAGGATAAAATATCATATGAAAGTCCTTCTCAATAATTGATCTATGTACCTATGAATTATGGCATCAAATAAATAACAATTTTCCACATTTAGAATAAGTTTTTTATCCATTAGTTTTTGTTTTGACATTTCTATGGACTCATTTTGATTCCCATTCATTGACCAAACAGAACGTGTTTTCAGTTTCATGTTGTCTCATATTTATATTTACTTATCATGTTATGGTAATGTCATTTTGTTTCTATTATTTACATTATAATGTTTATTTATTCTAACAAATTAACAATTTATTCTTCTTTACATTCCCTTACTTATCATTTCATCTCACCCTTATTAGGTTTCCTTTCACTAGTTTATGGAGCGGAATCAATGAATAAGATTTGATAGATGCTGGTAAGTTTTTTATTATGTGTCTTTTTTTTAATTCCAATTTCCTCTTTTCTTATGGGTATCATGTATGTAATATGACATTTTGAGACAACTAAGTTGATCGGTCCATCAGGAATATACTCCTTTTAATACATCTAATGGAATGAAATAATCCACCAGATCATGGATTATATGGTCAAGATTTTATAGTAGGTATTATAATAAGATTAGTATAATACTTGGAAATAATAATTACAAAAAAATAGATTATGAAACAAAACTCTAAAATATACATTTATGATATGTATTTATGGAAATAGTAGAATTTTTTTATAATATATATTATGTTAGCTTTTTTAGTAATACATCCCTATTAAGATAATACATGTGGATGTGATTCTGAAACTACCGTACCTTATAATATCAACAATGACAAGGTGTGACATGCCTATTAATAACCTATGATAAACACAAGGTTTTATACATTAACGAATATGAATCTAGGATTTAGGATTTCTATATGAAAATTTTCATTATTTTGTTTCTTGGTATTGATATATTTTTCTAAAACTAGACTCTTTAGTTATAGTAAATGGTTTTAAGTATAAGAACACAATAATTTATATATGCGATGGAAATTATCCTGAGGAAAATTTCGGTGGATGGATTAGCACAATGATGGATGTTTTGATGATTCCTAATTAATTTTCATGGGACATGATTAATAATGTGTACCATAAAAAACTCTTAGAATCATCATTGATGTGATGGAATGAGGTCATTTTTAGTTCAGGTAATAGTGTACATGGTGGAATGAGGATTCAGTTATCTACAACAAGAACACTGCCATGTAGTGGATTTTTTTTTCATTTAGCAGTAGTTTAAACCGCCAATACATGGTATGGCACAGGTTTATAGAAACTGCCACCAAATATGGCATCAGAAAACTAATAGAGGTAGTTTTTTCTATTTAGCAGCAGTTTAAAAAAAGCGTCATAGCTGCCGCATTTCGCAAGTTTCTCTCCACTTTAGCGGCGGTTTTTACGAAACTATCGGTATAGTCCCAATAACCATCACAGAATGTGATCTAGGGGATGCAGATCTATATAGGTGATTAAAAACACCACTAAAGGTAATTATTTTACATTTACCAGTTGTTTTAACCACGGGTCCAGTTTTACCTATATAGTATTCACGGCGGTTAAAACTGCCGCGAAAAGTTCACCATAAAAAATTTTCTGCATCCATTGCACCACTGCACTGAATAACAAATAAAACTAGAAAAACTAGTCACAATCTCATAAAATAACTTCAACTCAATGATGTGCGGGACCTTTCAAGGATATCAAATTGGAATAAGTGGTTGTTTATCAAAACTTTTATGGTTAAATGGGTTGTGAGATAACTAAGGGGATAAAAATGAATGGAAAATGTGGGAATATCCATTTTATAAGATCTAATTAAAAATAAAAACAATGGTTTTTGTTATTAATTAATAGTAAAATATAATAGTTATGGAATTACGTTAAGTGTAGTGAATGTGAGAAATAATGTGAATATTAGTGAAATGAAATAGGTTCACCCTTGATATTGTAATTTGTTAAAAAGGTCAAGTGTGCTAGACCATGTAGAATATGTATTGATGGATTAGTAAATGATGAGTGATAAAGTAGATCCCACCCATGGGAAAGAAAATTTTAAAAAGGAAATCATTATCTTTGATGTGGGATGCCTAGAAATTACATTTAACATAATGGACTTGAGATGATGTATATGAAGTTTCCTATTTTTGTATAGTGTATTGACATGTATTTCCAGGCACTAAAGACTATGTGTATGATATGAGTGAAATGATTAGTGCACCAGAGTATAATAATTTGAATTTATTAATGAATTACCATTGTTGTTAATGAAAATTTAAAAGCCATTTATATTAATGGAATATAATTTTTTCTTGGATGAAGAATGTTTGGTGGGATTTGATGTCATCATAAAACTGAAGGATATACTGGGTTAAATTCTTGATATTTAATTATGGAACATTTTTACCTTTTCTTCCATGTTCATTATTTAATTGTACTTATGTATATAATATTGTTGTTATTATATTATTTTATTCTGTAGACACTATCGGTGGTGTCCTATTAAACTATATTCACACCCTTTTTACGATGCCATTGATACCTGATTAAATCTCATGGTTGTCTGGAAGTATAAGGGAAAAATACTTTTGATAGATGGTTGGTTTAGGATATGGTATAGAGAACGTATTAGGGAACTAGATGGACATTTAGACCCATTTTAGGATATTTATGAGGGTTTTTATTTTTTTTCCTTAGCACATGACACTTGTATGAACTGACATTTTTACTATATTAGTTGCGGGGATTTACAAAAATTTTGGAATTTAATACATCTTGCATGATTATTCATATAACATTCTTGGTTATCATTTAAATTGATTTATACTATTTTTTTAAAGAATTAAAGATGTTATATTTTCCCCACATACCTTATTGGACCCTCAATACTAGTAGGAATCCTCTTGTATATTAGGAGGCAATCATATGGTCATGTGTCACATTGGTTTGGGGAACTAGTTTAGTGGAACATAGGTAATGGTGTCAAAATGTTGTATCAAAGCCATTTTATTTTCTATTGAATAATTATTTTGATATTTTTATATGATATTACGGTGTTTCAATGATAGTTAATGTGTTTTTTTTGTTGGATTATCAAACCCATATATGGGGTTAAACCCAGGTTCTCGGTGTGGGATTGTTGTTCTTGTTGTTTGATGTTATAGTTGGATGTTATTTCACCTTGGGTGATACTCTATCTGTGATATATTATTGTTTTCTAAGGTTTTATTCATGGAAGTACATGTAATTTTTTATATATTCATGAATAATTTTAGGAAATCCGGATTTATATAACATGAATCATATTAGGTTCAAATAGAAAAGAAGTTTATGTTTTTGTTATATAAAATGAAAATCATTTTCTATTGGTTTCATAGAAAATAGTTACTAACAAAGAGTTATCAATCCACATGTTTTTGTGATTCACAGTGTCATAGGATACCAAATCCAGAATGGTTTACCTTCTTGGATGACGATATTGAATAATTACATATTATAATATTAAGCATTGAGAATTTATTCAACACATCAACAATGGGTTTAACACCTAGTGATCCAAAATCATGGCTACCATTTCAAACACAGGCCTAACAGGAATGATGTATACCAAAATTTAGAAATCAAGAAATAAACGGAAACATCATAAATCATTAAATTGCATAAAAGGAAACATGAAAAATCAAGAAAATGTTAGGACATAAAAATGTGTGGTGGAAACTATGTGCCACACATGGTACATATAAAAACCAATTGTTCCCATATTTGTTCAAAAAATCAACAATAGAACTCTACACATCGACTGATGATGCATCTTCACCCTCTCCACCTCCATCTCCACTTTCTGTTATCACCTATAAGAACATTATATTGAAAATTAAATACCTTTACATATTTATATTAAAACATAAAACCAAATAATGTTTTAAAACTAAATGATTTTTATTTTTTGTGATTTACCAGCTGACCACAAGTCGATGCACTACCAACGGGGGAATATCTTCTCATCTTCTGATGTATAGTAGTCATCGCTTGCTGCAAAGCGGCTATCTGAGCCCTTGATCTTGAACTGTAGTTCGTAGAGAAGCAATCCCCCTCTAAGCATCTTCGGGTATCGACTGACTATTACCAGGAGTAGATACAGCTAGAATCCCTGGTGTCTTTCCAAATACCTCATATGGTATGGGTACGATACCCATACTACGAACTCTACAAGGATGCTCCTTCCCATGGACATTAGCAACTGGGTCATCCTGGGAGACTGAGTGGGACTGCCCAGGATTGGAATCCCATAGTTACTAAAATTTACATATAAATCAAATATCAATATATATTAAAATAGTAAAAACTGTTAATAAGTTATTATAATAAAAATTGACTTCATACCCCATCTTCTTTGGCAGGGTCATTATCAAAAATTCCATCTGATTTTTTCTGAACATCCAACCACAGTTCAGTTCAAGATGCTTCATTCCGTAAACACTGTGACTACATTAGGACAAGATAATACAACAATTCAATATATTAAATAGATAATATCGAATTATGAATATTTTTAATAATTAAAAGATTACCAGTGTCATTTGGCTTCTAGAAAATCTTTTTGAGCCCGTAGTGTGAGGGATGACTTGCTTACCCCTGTTTGATGCATTATATCTTGAGAGATCCAGAAATAAATAAAATGAACCATAAATGTAATGTATTCAATGTCATATCTTATTTCTATACATGTATAAATGTAAAATGAGGATAATATAATAATATATATTTCAATACCATCCGCTTCTCATCATGTTGTCTATCACCAAAAACATTCCACTATTCTATTGGTACCCCACTGGGTAGCTTCTCATACATTTGTTGCTGAGTAAAAGAAGTATCGTTGACATCACACCACAATCTCTATTTGAAATCATTCCATTTCATACCATGATTTTTCACTGTCTACTTCCATGCTATCAAATCAGCAACTGTAAAGTGGAAGAACATCTGTTTACAGAAATTAAATTTTAACATATTTGTAACATGAAATTCAATTAAACCATAATTTAATAAATTTACATTTATTTGGGAATCACAAAAGTCATTTTTCCATCTTGCAGGCATATGTCTCCAGTCATCATAAGAAATAGACAGGGAAATGGGCTTCGCTACCAGCTGGCCTAGAATCTGGCCATGTAACCCCACGAAATCATCCCTAGGGACCCCAGAAGAATCAAATGGCACAACTATCTTCATTCCATTCATATTCCAAACATATAAACATTTTATTTTTTTATTCATGGTTTCATTTTTGTCATCATCAATGAGAAAACAATTATTATAAACAAAACGCAATAAATTTATGTAATTTAAATTTGAACCAATGACTATGACACTCATGTATGTCCGTGATGAACTGGAAGGGGCGTGTATCTTCCCAACTTTTGAGCCTTCTGAAGGGGGGGGGGGGTTGACGACTCAGCCTCAAATGGGAAACCCACATATTGTGTGAGAGATGGTGCAGGGGGAGATGGTGTAGGGGTGTAGGCAAGTGGTGCCTCAGATGCCATGTGGAGGGAGCCAGATAGATTGTCATCTGTGCAGAACTAGTTAAAATAGTGTACTGTTTTTTCCTTGAAATTCATGTCATTTAATCAAATAAAATTTAGTTCAGAATATATATTTCAAAAAAACTATGCAGTGAAAAAAACTAAAATTGTTAATAGATTCCCAGTACTAACAGAGCTAATATATATAACAATGATAATGAATGACGAAAAAAATGAAACTAGTGGTTGCTGAATGAATAAATAATTGTACATACAATAACTTTCCCCTTAAATAATGTCAGTTTCCTACCCCATTTCTTCATCCACTTCATTCATTCTTGATAGACTAATATTTTTTATATTATTATGGACAAATAATTCTACTTCCTGTTGTTGATGAAATACAATTTCATAGGTCAAATCTTCCACATCATCACCCATATAATACAAATCTATTTGTATTACGTTACACTCCACACTTTAGCCACAACATCATTCACATAATATAAAATTTTTTCTTGTGATGATATGATATATGGATCTGAAGTTCAGGATCACCAACATCCATCAACCAAGAGAAGTTCATAGAAGTAAATTGCAAGGAATCTCTTTTAAAACCACTGATAATATCAACCCATTTTATTTGAATAAAATAAGAGAAAAATGTATGTGGTAGTTTAAGTCAATAATTTCATGCAGCTTTCTGTAGTATCCCCCTTTATAAAATTTAAATATACCAGTATTCTGTGTTTTCATACCCACTTCTCGATCGACTGTACAAAATCTAAATCCATTCACATAATAATTTTGTAAATTTCTATCTTTGTTTAGGACCTCTAGAAAGAAACTTCAAATCTTTTAATATATTTTCTTGAGAATAAGTATTGATGATCTGAAAAAAATATAATTTAATAGATTTAAAAAATGTATGTGTCAATGTAATATTTGTATTTATTTCATTATTTATGAACATACATGTGGTGAAAACCATTCTACAAGATCATTATTCACAACATTTGTTATATCTTTCTCATTTCGTTTTTGGCCTCTCATTAATGTCATTGTTTGTATCCCCAAATATTCAATAAATGGATCTGCAATTTCACTATTTAGTAGCACATATTTTTGTGCATGTAATAATTCCAATTCTATCAGCATCACATTTGAGGTCCTACCAACTGATCGACCAATAAAAGGAAATATTTTTGATTTATCATGAATTTGATATTGAGTTGATGTGTCTTCAACACGTCCAACTAGATTATGTCAAGTCTTAATATCATCCAAATATCTTGTTCAAATGGTAAGACACCCCTCATCCAAATATCCTTCAGCAATAGAGCCATCTAGTTGAGGTTTATTTCTCACATATGCTTTCAAATGACCAATATATCTGTGAAATAAAATAATATTATTATGCATTTATTTAATTTAAAAACATATTTTACATAAATGAAAATCATATAAATAAAATATCTCTCAATTGGATACATCCATAGATAATGAATGGGACCTCCTAATTTAGCTTCCTCAACCAAATGCACAGTTAAACGGATCATGATAGTAAAAAACGATGGAGGAATGATCATCTCCATTGCACAAAGGGTTAATAATAATGTTCTCCTGGTGGTTGTCAAGCTGAAATGAATGTTGATATTTCTCACATAATTGCCTGAAAATTTTTCAAAATTGGATTACAACATCAGTAAATTTTTCTAGTAATAATTTACACAATGTCAATGGTAGTAACTATTGTAACAAAATATCTGAATTGTGACTTTTCAATCCATGTAACTTACGATTATTCAAATAAAAACACCTTTAGATGTTACTGAAATACCCATAAAAAAAATTCACATTCTTTAAAATTCAGAGGAATGTATCATTATCTATATGTTTCATAGAAAAAATGGCTGGAGCGTACATTTAATTATCATCAGGCCAAAGATCACATTTTATGTTCATTACTTGTAAGTCTTTGCAATCAATGAGATGATCCTTATAATTACCATGATCATTAAGTAATGTGAAAATCAAATTATTACAGACATTCTTCTCAATATGCATCACATCAAGATTGTGCCACAACAAATTAAATTCGTAATACGGGAGTTTGTAGAATATAATTTTTTTCGTCCATTGTTGCCTTCTGATTTCACCTAACGATGCACTTTGGACCTATTTTCATCTAACATTAAAATTATGAACCTTCCCAAATTCCTTTTCAACATTTTCAAGCTGTGTCAATATTTTAGAACTATTTAACAACATTGGAGGTGGTCTTCGATCAATGTAACCATTAAATTTTGATCTGTTCAGCCAAAATCTATGAGATGCTTCTAGAAATTTTTGATGGAACAACAATCAACATTTTCTACTGTGAGGTAGCGATTTTGGCCCAAAATCATTGTTACAAATAGGACAATCCAAAACCATGAAAGTGTTCTAACCAGATAACCTCCCAAGCTCTTGGAAGTCACTAATGGTTCACATTAAAGCATTTTTCAGTTTGAAAATTGTTTTAGAAAAAATATCAAATGTCTCAACATCATTGCTCTACAAATCCTACAATTCATCAATCAAAGGATGAATGTATACATCAATATCATTTAAAGGAATCTTTTTTCTAGAAATAATCATCAAATTATAAAATATTTTTGTTTCATACACATCCACAGAGGCAGATTATAATTGATCAAAACCACTGGCCAAATGATATAACTGTTACTCAAAGTCCCAAATGGATTGAATCCATCAGCAGCCAATCCCAATCTAACATTCCTTTGATCAGCTGAGAAATATAGATGTAATGATTCAAATGTATTCCACGATTGGGAATCCTGTAGATGTCTCATTAACAAATAATTTTTTTATCTATAGAATGCCACATCATGTGTTTAGTGGTTTTCAATGACATGAATAATCATTGCAATTGAGGAATCAATGGAATGTAACGTAAATACTTTACAGGTGTGTTCTTCTTATTCTTCTCCATGAATGTATGTTCATTCAGACATCCAACATCACTCTTTGAATGTGATCTGGAAGAAGAATATTTCTTGAAATTCTATCTATTTGAATCCTCTATCCAATAAATCATACACTCATTGGGACACACATGTATTTTTGTATAATTCATACCAATATTGTTAACAACTTTTTTCATATAATAAAAAGATTCTGGGATTTTTTTCTTCAGGAAATGCATCACGAATCAATTTGAATATTATGTATATTTCCTTATTTGTAATTCCACATAGAAATTTGATATGGTAAAACATCAACAGAAATGAAAGATTTGAATATATCAAACACCCACAATACAACTCTTTATTTACATCATCATCTAAATCATGAAACACATTTTTCTCAGTGAGGTTTTCTCTTACATTTTCTCCACAAAATCAAGTATGGGATCCAATGATATGTTAAAATATTTATCTTCTTGTGTTACAGTCTCAAAAACATCACTCTTCATGTCGCAATTTGTAGCACCCTCTTTTGGTTGTTCAGATATGTTTTGATGCTGATAGGGGTGTCTTGTAGTGCCGAATGCATCATTTATAAGGTTTTTCATTTCATTTTCCATTGTCGATGAACTTGGGACCTCATTCTGTGGATTAATATCCGTACTCAGTCCTTCTATAATGTTTGATTCTACATGAAAAACACAACACAAATATTAACCTGGGAATTTATTCCGAATTAGTTGTTCATAAACATCATCTCTCATCAAACATGTTCTGAATTTACATTTATCACATGGACATCTTATTCTCCCTTCAACCGATCGAACAGAAATTGAAAACTATAAAAACACATTCAAATCCTTAACCTACTGAGGTGTGTTCCTCAGTAATGTAATCCAGCTTTTGTCCTTATATATCATAATGTGCCTACACAAAAAAAAATTAAAACATATAGTTAATAATAAATAAGGAAAGAGATTCATATATATTATAGTGTATGATTGCAGAGACATAATATAATATATATGAGCCCCTGAGTTAGATATGAACCCTGTAGTGTTTGCGATAGGGGAAGTTTCATTGGTAAAGATAAACAATGTGATAACAATACCATATTACTCAATTACCACATGGTCAATAAAAAGAGTAATGCTAAACAGTATTACTATCATGTTTATCCTAAATCTCAAAATAATCAACCCTTAAATTTAGAAATCCTTTATAACATCAAAATATAATATTAGATAACAAAAGGTAACATAAGAATAACTTGGTTCGAATCATAGTTCATGTGGAAAAAAATAATGATTCCAATCATCATGAAGAAGCATAGAAATAGCATGATGATACCTGTAATTGGTCATGATTGTGTGACTCTAAATCACAATGAAAATGGTATGGGCTTCATGACCATAAACTAAATGACCCATTTCGAATACCATATCTACACTTTCATTTTTTGGGAATTATTGGGAAATTTGAACTGTTTTCCTTTTTTTATAAAAATGATTTAATGATTATCAGGAAATTATTAAATTAAAATGAGAATACTACTAAAAATTTACAGAGACATATTATAGGACACCCAGGTGATATCCAACTTATTCTACTATCTAACACCTTATTCCCCTCATATTTGGTCATTATTATTAGTTTTATTGAGTTATAATTAATTATGAGATCATCCATATTCATGATACCATATTTTACGAATTAATATAAGGTTTACTTGAATCTTCTCATCATGTAGGGTACCCCAGATTATGGTCCACACATCATAAACGTATACAATGTGAACCAATTGTAAAGGGAAGCCTTAAACATCATCTATATCGGTACAACATGCATGAACTATAACTATATAATTAAATAGAGACACAACTCATCACGGTGAATAATTGTAAAGAGAACCCTATGTAAATATTGAGTCTCCACTAACTGGATATGACAATAACCTAATCTAAGTTAAGAATTTGGAATTGAAAAATGGAAGAAATCCTATTAGGATGAAAATATGTAAAGAGATACCTATTAAGAAGACAATTCCTTGTGAACTAGGCCTCCCCAATATGAGGATCAAGGAAAATTTATGGAGATAAATTAAATAACATAAAGATTGTGGGGTTTATAATATTAATATAAATGAAGTAAAGTTGTACTTACTAGGCCCTTTTGACTATGAATTTTTTTAAGAATTCACTTATTCTCTCATCCCCTGTTTATCAGAGGTATATTGAATAAGAGAAGGCTATATTTTTGGACTACCGATTCCTATAAGGAAGTGATAAAATGATAGATAAGAGCATATAAGTTCCATTAATTGAACCTAATTGTGCCCAAGCCAAAAAGAGTTGGAGAATAAACTCCACTTTATCAATATTCTTCTATATCCCCATAATGATAGAAAAAATTGGCACTAAACACATTTTATCACAGCTTTATTTTTTATAGTGATATTGGGATCCAAATTCACATTACTTGATTATGTAAGTAGGAAGCTAATGATACTGTAGAAGCCTCCCAGTATTATCCCCCCATGAAGCTACTATAAGAAAAATATATATATAATAAATATGTAGATGCTCTAGGACAACAAGTAAACTAGGATATTGTTAAGAGTGAAGAACATGATTTTTTGGATGTTGTTAAGGGACCAGTTATTTTGGAACTTCATTTAGGTAAATCATTAAATATAAATTATAAAATAAAATCCACTGACATTTTAAGGGGATTTTAGTCCCAATAAATCAGATGCGTTTTCATATACAAGGTCATTTTTTTTAAACATTGATGTGAAACCAGATTAGATAAATGTGAAAGTTGGAATGAATATTCTTGAGTACCCGATTCTAGAATTATTAGACAAAGTTGTTTTGGATATTTTGTTTCAATACCTCACTCGGAAAGGATTTGATTACTTTTAATGTAAAATAATTATTCTAGAAAACCATTGGGGTAATAAATGTAGAATAATTTGTTAAATTTGATCATGTATGTGTATATCAGATTAAATATACTTTAAAATTCACTCACATTTTTCATAGATAATGAAAGGAAACACCTAGAAAAGGACTGAATTAATAGATTATTATTCAAGGTATCCAAACTACGGATCTATCAATATTTTTAATTTTCAATATTACATGCCACCTAGAAATAGATAATAAGGAGTTTGTTGGAGGAAGAGACATCAAATTGAATATTAGTGTAGGAGACACCATTGTTCTTCGATGTGAAACTAGGATCATCAACATGGGATTTAAACACAATATATAGAGTCAGTCATATGATAGTAATGTATGACAAAATAAATCAATGGGATGGGTTTCTTATAATCCATATCACATCAGCTGACCAGTTTTTTTATAGTGAATCTTGAATTTACACATGAATAATTAGTTCATTTCAGAACTATAGAATTTACACCATAGTTACATGAATGGTAATCTTAAAAAATATTTTCATAAAATTCTATGACTATTTGGTGCAATAAGATCAACTCTACCTCTGGTTTTGTATGCTCATATGGAATAGTCCTATTACACTAGTTCTTAAAAAACCGAGGAAAACTAAGAGCCAACTAAGAAAAAAAAATTATTAGGATGGGACCCATTATAGAAGCAATAACTATCTTGTGACATTTGAGAATTAGTTTTATACATAAGTGAAGGATATCATGCATAAGAAACATATTTACTATATGGTTTGGGGTACCATTTGTCTAAATATGAAAATTATGGATATCATATATGATAAATTTTTATTGGATACATCCATCATTCATATATTGTTAATCTACATGTGGAAACTATTCCTCATACAATCAGTGTCAACACACCTCATAGATAGTGGTAGTGAGGAGGATTGAAATGGATATAATTTTAAATGACTATTATTATAGTATAATTTATCTAGTTCATTATGATCATATACATGTTTTTCATTGATTTAATCTTTTTTATGAACTACATGGTGGGATTTAAATATTGTATAGTCTACCAATATTATTAGGGTGTGTTCACATCTCTATACATATATCTTCAAAAATTCACATGGGATTTAGTTCTAAATATAGTTATAATTAAAGATATACTAATTTTGGTTGGAAAAATCAAGGACTAGTTAGTGGTAAAAAAATTTATTGCTACTAATGAAACATGAAATGTAACTCTTCCTGTCATAGTGGATTGACACACCAACATCATTGAAAATTATTTCTCTAGGTTACCATCCACGAAAGAAATAAAATGTTATATCAATCTACTTCAATGATCATTCCCATAATTGACTATTTATATCACATTTATAATGAATAACCCATTAACATATATTCCATTTACAATCAGAACTCATTTATCACATATATCAATTCCATACCTTAACCCATTTAACACAATCTCATTATATCAAATGACCCCTTAAGTTATGTCATAAAAAAACATTTATCAATTATTTAATTTAATAAAACAAGTTAACATACCAACCTAATTGTTGGGGGTTATATCTCACTAACCCATATATCATTTAAATGACTATGCTATTAACATATCTTTAAAATCAAATCAGGGAATAAAACAAAAATCAAGATACTAAATTGAAATAATCTTGAATCCATACTTCAAAATACTAGTCTTCCTCTTTTAAAAACTCAACATGTCCCAATAATTTCATTTCTATTATCAACCATAAATGGATATTTTAAATCATTATCAAAAATGGGGAACCACACCCTCATTTTTGATCACTATTTGAAATCTATTATGATAATCCCATTCGTCCTTTAACATTTAGGTCAACACCTCCTTTTCAATACAAATACCAAATTTCAAAACATTTTTTTCCTTCATGGAAAACCATAACCAAATAAATGTGAAAAATGTTTATTTTAATCCATTTCAGAATACAACTAGCCATTTCAAAAAATACCAATTCCATATTTCAAATATCCCATTAACCTTGACTAACTACCAACTTACAATCTATAACAGTTAAATTTCATAATTATATTATTACATCATTTTAAAAAATATTTCACCAACCTTAAAGGGGTTTTCATAACCCAAGGGTAGACCTAGGTACGATCTCAAACATCAATGGGCCCAAAAAAATCCTTAGAGGGTTTAATACATCAATCTAAGTCCTAATATAACTTTTCTAATTCAGGAACACAAAACATAGTAAATAATTAAATTGAAACAACCAAATACACATATAATACATAACTTTTATGAGAATAATATTAAATAACACCAGGGGTCGCGGGGTTGTCGGGGTCGCGGGGGGTCGGTATCACCGGGGTTGTGTGGTCATGGGGTCACCAGAGTCACGAGGTTTCCAGATTCGCGAGGTCGCAGGGGTCACGTGGGGACGAGGTCGCTGGTTTCGTGGGGTTGTGGGGTCACCAACATCACATCGTTGATGGGGTTACGGGGTGCTAGGGTCGTAGGGGAAACAGGGAAAATGGGGAGAAGCAAGGTCGGGTGGGGGGGGGGGAAGGGTTATCTGCGTTAAAATAAAAAAAATGTTTCACAATGGTTTATAATAAACCGCAACAAAACCATTTTTAAAAAGCATTTAGAGGTGGTTACCAGAATAATCGCTAATAAACTGCTGCTAAAACCAATTTTTGTTTTAGTGATCGTTGGGTTAATAATCAAGGAGGAATCACCCATGTGATTATTATATAGGTACAAGTAAATATTTTTACTATGGGAAAAAGAACACAAATCATGTAACTGAAAAATAAAAACTAAGTGTTATGTTGATGAAATTGATGGAAATGTTATCCTCCATATGATATCCTTGACGATTAAATGCTTTAGGTGTGTAATGAATGATCCTTATGAGAATAAAGTCTATAATTTGAAATATCATGAAGCTAATTAGAATTTTTGTATGAGTATTGGTTATACATCTACTGATGATTATTCTATTGGTAAATGTGATATAAAATAGGTATTTTCTAATTGGATGGGGTATCCTGGTTAATGTCTTAAAGATGAAATTTATTAAATGCAGTGATTATGTATTTGGTTTATGGAATTATGTTATTTGAACATTACTGATGTATTCTTTATAATAATTATTTATATACGATGATTGTACTACTATAATTCATTATTATCGATTTGATATCATATTCAAAATAGTTATAAGAATATTTATTCATTCGAAAGTAATAAATTTCAGAATAAACATGGTTGATGGAATGGTTGCCCTTAATATATTCCCATTGATAAGTCAATGATTGGTTTGGATAATGTAAATAAGATATGTATTGACTACCTTCTAATTGAGTTCTTATTTCATGAAAAATTAGTTTATGTAATCGTTGATGGATTTTAAAAAACATTTTGATTTATAGAATACATCCAATTTCACGTGTCGTACATAAGGAATAAGGAATAATTATTGTTCCCAATTAAATTTTCTGTTGATTTTAGGTATTAAAATTTTTCAGAAGGTTACATAATAAATTTATTCACATGTTTGGAATGTGAAATTTTTGAGATACTTCATATTAATTAAAGGATTATTAAAATAAAATTTATCTTCATGACTTTTAATGTGTTGTATTATAATATTCCAGAAACGTTAATCATTTATTAAATTATTTATGTTGAAATTGGGATGAGGTTTTATCTGTTAATGTGTTAGTTCACCATGTGATACAACCTAATCTACGAAATGAATTACAAATAGTCTAAACAAATCCAATGTACTAGATTTGGTTTGTGAAATAAGAAATTTATATTTATTTATATAACGTTAATGAATTCCCAAATTGTAGGAAAAATGGGCTTGAAACAATTTTTTCCAATTATCATTTTTTTATTATAACAATGAACGTAATACACACATTAAGATTGTGGTTTTATTTTATTCAACATTCAACTCATCATGTTATCTTGAACTCTCCATCAAAATGTGGTTGTTTTCTTTTTCTTCCACATCTATGTTTCCATTTCTCAAATATGTTCACCTACAATGGAACCTAGTTACATAACAATTGTTCAATCATAAATCTCTTATTATGAAGAAATGTTCTAAACCTTATTAATGATGGGGGTTCTCAATAGTAGTTTATATTCAATCACTTGATAAAATAGATGAATTTTATGATTTGAGGGAAAAAATTAATTAATGTGGGTAGTATTTAACACCCTGAATTTGAACATTATATTTGACAACTTGTACCACACACATAACCTAGTACATCATGGAATATAATAAATTGAAACATTAAAATATATTTAATATTTTAAATAAATTAAATTTACTTTGTATTTCACAAATCACATAATAACGATTTCTCATACATCACACGCAAGAGTTAATTTAATTTGAAGATTTCATTAAATACAAGACCTTGTTATAATGAAGATGAATATATTATTAAAATGTTATTTTTTTAATATAATAAAGAAATAACTTTTAATTAAATTATTGGTTATAAATATTATTAAATTTAATATGTTAATATATGGTTTAAAAAGATGCAGAATAAATAAATTTGAAACAAATTAAATAGAGGTGAATATAAATCAAACTGAATATAAATGTAATATTTTTATAAAAAACTATTCTTAGTTGCACAAAGTAGTTTTACAATAACAATTTAAATAAATAATTTTTATAGAATTATACTTATGAAATATATATTAAATATTCGATCAAATATATTTTATATTCATATAATATATTTGATCTTTATAAGATAAGAACATTCCAAATATTTCACATAAAATACAATAGGATTATTAATTCATTTTTACCAGCTTATAACAGATAACCAATTTAAATTAAAATTTTTGTAACATTTATAAAATATAAATGTGAAAATAAATTACATATTTTAAATAGAATCACAGAAAATAGTTTATGTTAAATATTATACATTTTTCTTTTATGGTAATTTTTTTAATAAATAGTGGAATGTACCAAACTTTTAAATCAAATTTGCTAGATATATAATTTATTCCGAAGGTAAAATTACATATTAAATTGTTTTTAATGTATAATTAGATAATATTCATCTCAATTAATCATATTTAGGTTATTTGAATAAATTTAAATTTGAAATTGAATATAAAAACCAAGAAAACATTCTGATATTTTTTCTTTAAAAACCTGCTTTGTTGTCCCATTTATGGTATTAAATTTAAATTGACTTTTGACAATTAGGTTATTTTAATTAAGAGAAATTGTTTCAATATTTTTAATTAGATTAAAATATAATTACTAATATTATAAAAATAATTTTTTTGTCCAAAACAATTTGTACTATTAATAAAATTAATTTCAATGCTTACTGTTAAATTTAGCTTATTAAGTGACTAAGCAATAACCTCAAGTGACCAAATGACATATAACCTTGTCAAAGTGCTTTTTCCCGGCTATATTTTTACCATATACCCACATTGTTCTATATGGTATCATTATGGAATCCACATTCATTGTGAAAAATGTATATGGAATTCCATTGTCAAAATATTACTTGATTTCCATTCCACCTCCAATATATAACGGCCTCCTCTCCCCCCACTTTATCACATCTCTCAATACACTTTTTACGGAGCCATATCTTCCAAAATTTATCCTAAACATACCTTCATTCATCAGTGATTCTTCTACGTAGTATGGAAGTATTCAAATAAGGTGGTTGGTATAACCCAAAAGGAGTTATCTAATTAAGAGGTAATAAATTTAATTAAGAACTGTAGATTTATTTCTTTTTTCACTAATTAAATTATAATTATTACATGAATATATAAAAATAATATTACTAAAAATATTCTTTTATATTGTTATTTTTTTTCATTCAATAATTACACACACTCCCACTTATTGGGTATTGATCATACTATTTATTCAAACAGGGGACTATCACGTTCTGAAATGATGATTGTGTCTTCTTCCATTACCTACTATCATGGTGGAAATTATGATATATATACTATCTATATTAGATATATATTAAATTTTTAATGTTATTATGAATTATTAATTGTTTTACAAAACATTCATCTAAAAATTAATTTTTTTTAATATGATAACATCGATTATGGATGTGTGGACTTTTACCTCCTTAAAATGATTTGATTTGTTCAAGATATACATGGAAAATATTAATGATAATTTAAATAATCTTATATAAAGTAATTAATATTTATATTAAAATATAATTATTGTATACATATATAGAATATAATTTTCAATATTTTTATATGATAAAGAAATGAATGTAGCGTTCATGCATACGTACGACCTACCTTCTCCATGAATGGTGTATTTCAATTCATTTCTCAAAAAATTATAGGTTCTTATAAATACATATGTACTGAATATATATGATAATATAGTAATAATTTAACTTATGTAAAATATAAAATCTTTATCTTTTTAATATAAATAAAATATATAAATTCAAAACAAACATTAGAAAACAATTAAATTAATAGATGAAATAGTTTAAATAATTAATGTGTGTTAACAAACAGGTTATAAAAAATTGTATGAATTTAATATATGATTATTTATATGGGATAAGTTTTTATGAAAATTTATGCCACTATAAAAGAGGATAATGAAAACAATAAGGAAGATCAAGGTAAGATATCTCATCTCAATTTAAATTACACTAATACATATTGGTAGTTAAGCACTAAGTTTGTTTTATATGGTTTAAATACTACACATTGACAATTTATACAATGAATATCCTTATTCCTATGTAATTATATGTTTTTAGTGTTATTACAACATGAGGATTATTATTCAAATTTTAAAATATGTATGTGTCTTAATGGAATCTTTAATGATTAATTTATCCATGAACGTCCTTAATGGCTTTATTTTAAATCTCACATTAATTTTTTAATTTTTATCTATATATTTAAACAATTTACTTATATTAACCATTTTTCCTTATAAATTTTAAAGACAAAAAATATTCTCATGCTTTGAATACTATTATATCCAAATTCATATAACATTTTTATTTAATATGTTCACTTTAAATGTTATTTGATATATGGGGTATAATTTATAAATATAAATCGTTAATTCAATACAGATATTTGACATGAAATTTTGTTTTTTATCTGAATAGACTGTTTGATATGAGTAATTCATTGGATATTTATATAATTTATGGGGCCCAATTATAGATATACCGTTGATGCATTGATAGACTTGTGAGATAAAATACAGAAAAATTTGTAGAACATTATGCCCCAATATATGAAAATAAGATGTCTAAAGGAAAATCACCTACATTGATATAAATGTTTGTTATATATACACTACTAGTCATTGAATATTTACATAACATAACATATTTATTTTATCATATTACAAAAGGATACATGAAAAAAATTAAGAAGGTCCGCATATTTTTATCTATCATGGAAAATGAATCACTGGATGAATTATTATATAAAAAACATTAGGGTGATATATATTTCTAAAGAAAAATTTATTAAGGAAACATAATTATATTACACATAAATTAAATTTGGAATATATTATTTTTTATAAATTAATTTTATAAATTATTATAACATGACGATAAAAATTAATATTTGTATTGATTATACATGTTGTAGTGTGACATGTAGAAATTTGTTCTCTAATATATAATAGACATGTCATTTCAAAGATAATATTATTGAATCCATTAATTATGAATAATTATTCACATTTGAAAAATGTCCAATGTGTACATAAATACCATTTATGCATTGTGATAAATTAGTATTCCCTCCCTTTCATTATGTGTGACATGCTTTAGTTAAGCATGTTGTATTTCCATATATATTGGGCGATGACTGAAATTATATTCCCATTGATATTAAATCTGATAATCAATAAAATAAATCCTTTTTCATCATAATATATCTAAAATAGTTCTAGAAAATATTCTAATATGATTTCTACAACCTATATAAAAATAGTGTAATGTTCTACATGTAAAAATTGGAAATAATAAATCTCAAATATAATGAACCTATTTTTCAGTTATTTTTATGATGTCTAGAACATAATTTCTTTCAAAATGTGAAATCTAAATTAATATTATTTTCATAATAAATGTATTATAGGAATTGATTCATGAAATGTATTTTAATATTGTATATATTCAAAACTGTTTTCTAATATTATATAATGATTATATATTATAGGAAAATATTTATTTCTAATATACCATGTCATTCACTCATTCTGCAGTTGAAAATATGATGTATTTTCTTCACAAATGAGATCTAATTTATTCCCATTAAAAATAAATAAAAATAATTTCCTACATCAAGGGATGTTTTTATATTGAATAGTATATAAAAATTATAAAATAATAATCATTATTTAATAAATCTAAATTTTTAATCATGTCTACATAGAAATAAAAAATTACCAATTGATGGACATAGAAAGACATCAATAATTTTTCCAATCTATTTTGGTCTTGAAATCATAGATCTCATCATAAGAAATATTTTCAACACACATATAAATGGGAATAAGATAAAAAAACAATTTAATATCTCATAAACATTTTTTTCCATTAATGAACTTTTTATGTATTCATTATATCTATGCATAGTGTTGTTATTATATTTATAGCATAACCTATATAATTAGTAAATTGTATATCGAATCACATATATTATGGTGACCCATATATGTGAGGTATGTTTTCGTAAAATATCTATGCATCATTGAAAAAAACTAACAAATTTTTACAATTTTAAAATTCAAAATTTAGTATTTAAATATGAAATTTTAGGAAGATTCAAAATATATTTTATGGAATATGTGATGGTAAATCCATAAAATGAAATATTGTTGACTCATACAATCATCTAATATTGGGATATAAAAATATTATCCCATTGTTATATACTTTCATTTTTCTTACAATAAACATAAAACATTCATTCGGGAAATAATATATCTTTTTGAAACCCAATCCCATATGGATTAATATATTATTTGTGTCAAAATTAAAATTTGGAATCCTCTTTCCTTGTGGAGGTAGATCCTTTAAATTTTTTTGAAACTCAATGAATCATTAATCACTCCACCCACATCATTGTTTAATGTAAATTGGTCTAAAAATTGATTATGACACAAAAAAATTATTTTATAAGGAGAATTCTGGATTATTTTAATCTTCAAAAAATCATTCAACTATTTATTTTTTTACATTATTTCAATGCGAACATAAAAAATAATTATTATATTTGTTTATATGTCTCATTATGATTATTTCCATTAATAAAATATTTTGTATGTTATTTACTAATTGTATATCCAAAATGTATAATTATTATTGAAACTATATAAAAAGAGATGTTTTTTTAATATAATATTAATTTCAAACATTCATCGAATATACACATTGACATAATATGAATTCCTTTTTTCATAATATTATTTCAGAAATTCCATTAAACCATCAACTCCATCATCATATTTATTATTGGTTATTCACAAAATTATCCTTTAATGATCCATTAATTTACTATAATGCGAATATAAAAAGAGATTATTTTAAAGTAGATAAACATTTTAAAAAATATAAATATATATAATTTAAACATAAGAAATAAATTTTCTAAATAATAAATTATCCAAATATAGATAACTATTTTATCAAAATAAAAAATAAAAAATTTGAAATGATTATAAAAACTTAACATTTATTAGAAATAATTAAATAGAGTAATGTTAGATATATTTTTTTAGTTATCAATACGATCAACATGTTTCTAATATTAAAGCATCGATCTTAAATTGAAAAAATACACTTTTTATTATCACAATATCAGTTATCATGGAGATTTACTGATCATAAATATCCAATAATCAAATTAAAATATAAAATATAAAAACAATACTATATTATTATATACAATTTAATCTATAAAAAATATATTTTTTTATAAAATAATAAAATTTAAATAAAAAAAATTCTATTATATAAAATTATATCAAGATCACAAAAATTAATGAATATGGAGAAACGTGGGGTGAATATTAGTTTAATTCATTTTTATGTTATTTCATATTAAATTTTATTTAAAAATTATAATTTTATTCCAATTATGTCATTAAAAACTAATAAAAAATGTCCAAAAAACATTTGATGGTGACTTCACTGAAAACCTGACACTAAATTCTACTTAAAAAAACGAGAAATTAAATTGTATTGGAAATTATTTTCAGTGGAATATAAAGTATATTTTTTACTAAAATTTAAAAAAAAAACTATTTTTAAATGTGACCCATGAATTCAAACATTTGTTTTGGAAATAATGGTATTTATGTTTCAAAGAGGAATTATATTTATATAATAATGTTTATAATGTTTTTTGATCATTAATATTATTGGATATTCAAAGAGATATATAAATTGTCCAATTGAATATATATGTATTGAAAATATATATATTATTTATTTACAAGTAATTATTGACTACCAAATCCGGAATATGTATGAGGTTCCATAGTGAAAATTATGATATGTGGTGATTAACGAGCCAATATAAATTTTTTGGCATATAATGACGATGTATTTCCATTAATTTCATAGGAATGTTATTGGATTAGCTAAATACATTTTATAATACATGTTATTATTTTATTGAATGATTACACAGAGATCAATTCAATTTAATGAATAGGGAAATATTAATAAAATATATACTTGCATTTGGAAAATACATATTCATTTATTACAAGATTGGTTTAGTTATGTATTGTAAACTTTATTCATTGCATTAAATTATTAAAGAATAATAATTATTTAGTTATAGTTTAGACACACAATAGGAAATTGATACATGGTAGGCCCCATGAGATAAATTATCCATGTAATATCATTTATTATTATCATTTATTTAGATTCCATTTCTATGGTGTTGACTATATATAGATATCATGGAATTTATCATTGAATGTTTTCATGTATTTGAACAAGGCCTTGAATAGTCAAACATTGTATATTACATCACTATAAAATTAGTATTCAATATCTATATGTTTATTAATAATGATAAGAAATTATTTTTTCTGGAACATGTTATCAATAATAAGAAATTATTTTAATACATTAAATTTAATAACATGTTATTGTTGAATTGTTTCTTCAATGATAACATCCTGTATATAATTTCCCTTACTATTTGTTTAATCTCCACCTTATTTGTTTTAATTTTTATTGATTAAATTTATAATTAAAACAAATGATATTTGTAGAATAAAATAGCGTGATTGGGGAATTTAAGGGTGAATTTGAGTACTTATAATATATTATTTAGTTTTTAATATAGTAATGAAATTCAAAATAGATGAGATATAGATATTTTATATTATTAAATGTCATATCTTAATTTTTGAAACTAATAAATTTATATTGTATTGGGAATAAGTTTAATTTAATATATATAGTATTGAAATTAATTATTGGATACTTATATATTGTCGTCTATAGTTGGTATTGTTGAAGGATTTATATACCAAATGGACTATCATTTATTCATGTGAGGATAATTCTATATTCATATATATCATCATGGGTGGATAAGTAATGGTATATCATAATTTCAAAGGTATATATATCATTTTTGGTTAATCTTGAAATTATTTAATATTTTAGTGATTGGGATAAGTGAAAGTTTGGGTAACACCTAGGGACAATTCTATGGGATAAGTCTACGTATAGGAAAACATCCAAATTATTTTAGAATGTATATAATATATGGTTTTATGAAATTATATCACAATATATATACTAAAATGGGATTCAATTACTTCATACATTCAACTCAGTATAGCCCCCCTAAAAGTTCAGTTCAGCATTAACGTTGACTTCACATGGTGCATGATGAGTCGACCATATTCATAACATGTGACTAGAAACTCCATTGGGATATACTTATGATTACTTGACTCACATTATAAATGATTGTAAATGATTTAAGAACCTATTAATGGTATGATAAGGTTCGTATTTGGTATGTAGCTATGTAAAAACAGGAATAAACTGAAGGGGTTATAGTTTAATAAACAATTGTCATAGTTGAAATGAATGAATCATATTCTGAAGTTATATATTAATTTTAAAAAACATCATAGTGTCATGTAATCATATTTATCTGATTAATTAGATTTATTTTAATAGATATTATAAAAAAATTGATTGTTTTAGTATCTAGAAATAAATATGATCTTAAAAATTTAGTGGTTGATGGTTTTTTTCTAAGAATCAATCGAATTCTAAAAAGGATTATATGGAAGAAAGAGTTGTAAATAAATATATTCATGTTATGATGGAAATGAATTTTATATAGTATTCCAAAAAATAACATGGATTTTATCTCATTATAAAATAAATATTGAGTCATCATTATATTTTATATATATATATAGGTATTGTGACTTCTGGGGGATGAATATTTTCTTGGGAAAATATATTTATGCGAGAATTATATAACACCGCATGATTTTACATTATATGTTCAATCAAAACATATTGTGTTTTATAGCCTATGATATATGAAATATCAAACAATAATGGACCCAAAAATAATATAATACTGATAAAATTGATTAATGGACAAGGAAGACAAAAATATTGGTGACTTAAATATAAAACATATATAGTTATTAAATAAATTTGATATTTAATTTTACCTAATTTAAAAAAAAATTATTATTACTAAATTACTAAATTAATTATTTTGGATATTTTTTTCTTCTAAAATTTAATTTCTATGAATCATATTTATGAACATATATATATTATAGATAATTGATAATACAATATCATATATATATTAAGAATAATTATATTAGTAATTGATAATAATTGAGAACAATAATTGGTATATTTTTACAAATTTATATAATGATTAAAACAATTTTATAAAATTATTAGGTTTCTCTTTAAAAGGTTAATTATAGAATTTTATAATCTAAATTTGAATAAATGATCTTCCTTTTTGAAATAATCAACCAAAAATTATCTTATATTAATTTTTATATACTTTTTATAATATTTATTTTTTGATCAAAATTTCCAAAAAAAATAAAACACTATCACCTTTATATAATTATTAGCTCATATGTATGACTTTGATATTTTTTAAACCCTATTATTGAAAAAATATTTATTTGTAAATGATATCTCATGTTCAGAAAAAATTAATATAAAAAACATAGGTTTTATTTTTGAGAAATTATGTTTCAATATAATCAATAACTATTTTTAATAAATTATTTGTTTATATTTGAAAATTAATTATCATAAATTTTTGAATTTGAGTCATATAAATATGAATTTATATTTTACACATATGATACACATTATGTAATAATTACCATTTTATTTTTTGAAATACAAAATGCATTTATTATTTCAATAATACTTACTACTACAAAATCTAAAAAGGTATAAAGTTTTAACAATTGGGATAAAAATAATAACATATTAAAAACACGTAAATATTTGTGTATATGACTTTTTTATTGAACCAAACCTTATATACACTCAATTACTGCCCATTTTTTAGTCTTCTGGATATGTGATACACCATCTGTCTTTATATTAATATAAAATATTTAAAAAAAATGTCATTATCACCAACTAAAAAGGGGTTATAAAAACCCCCTTCATGAATGCCCCAAAATTACTTTTATATCTAAAAAACAACCATTTCTTACTTTTACTTTAAAAATATTTTTCTTCCCAAATATTATGGCCATATGTTTTTGGCATAAGTCATCCATTTCCAATGAATCATCAAAGGGAAGAAATATGTGATCAACGTAAGTATGATATTATATGTAGTTTTTTTATTTTATATATTTCCAATTAAAATATATTTTTATAAACCTTAAAATATAAAAATTTTTATAGTATGTTTAGTTTTTATTCTACAAAAATAATAATTAATAATATTTCAAATTTTCGATAATGATTAATTAAACTTTATCTGATAATATTTTATCTATATATTCCAAGAAGAGGCATCTTCAATAGTTCACCACCAACTCTCTTAAATAGATATAAATATTGATTTCATCAATAAATTTTTAATATATAATATAAATATAATTTTGTAGAAATTGAAATTAAATCCACCTTCATCCCCTCCAATTTTAATGAATTTAAAACAGTAACCTATCATTTTTATAAGATACAACCACCACAAAGTATCATATATCATTTAATCTAAATTGATTAAATTTATTGATATATATATAATTCTTATTCATAACTATTATAATATTTAAATAATATAATTTCCTTAAAATTATAATTAAATTATTTCAAATGAAATAACACATCATTATATTACCCATTTTTTATGTATGATACATTATTTTTTGGTTGAATCTAATCGCATATATGAAAAATGTTTTAAAACGATATCATAGATTACTTCGAGAAAATAATTACTTAAAATAAAACTTATAAACAATTTAATATTTATTTTATTATGGTTCTAGTGTTGATATAATATTATTAAAATTATTAATTAGGATACAAATATCCATAAGTTAAAAACTAATAAAAAAATAACATCGTAGATTACAACATTAGGGATAAAAAAACCTCCCCTGGAAAATAATAAAAATAGATAATAACAAACTAATATATATATATGAAAAATTTCATATTATTCTCTATGATATCTTTGATGTTGTTTGATTACTACATAATGAATTTATCTACAATAATAATATATTTCATGGATTTTATGATTTGTATCATTATATTCTTTTATATTTCCTTAAATTCAAAAAAATGCTAATGATATTAGGGATTCTTGGTCTCAATTTTCTCTCTTTGATAAATGTTATATAATGTGCACTATATATCCATTTATATTGTCTTCCATCAATTTAAATCCCACGAAATATTTTTTTATATTATTTATGTAATTAATAAAAAAATCAAATTCATGTTCAATTATTTATTCATGATTTTATTTAATTGTTAGCCAATCAATATTATTGTTTTATTAAAATTTTCTTCTATTATGATATGAATATTATTTTTTAACATTATTTTTTATTATTTTTTATTTTAAATAAATTTTATTATTAATATCATATTTTTTTCATTTATTCGCATTTAATTTTTCTAAAATCCATTTACATTGACTCTTCCTTTAAACTGGGAGAATTATAAGGGGTTTTAAACACTCAATTTCTTCTCATAGAGGTGTATGGATTATTTTTAAACCACATTATTTTCTGAGGAATTATTCAAAACATATCATTTTATATTTATTTTTACATTCATTTATAAGACCATAAATTTCATTATTATGAAAATTATTTTGGAATGATAATTTCCCATTGATATACTTATTCCATTAAAGTAATCATAGCTAATTAATTTATATCATTACATAGATAATGATTCCTTCTAATGTGTGGGGAATGTTACTATTGTTGAGTCAATACGGCTTCCTTATGACTTTACCATTCCTTCTTTATTGGGATATTATGTAGTCAATAAGGTTTCCTAGTGAATTTTCTATTCATTCAGGTTTTGAAAATAAAAAACAACTTATCTTAAGGCAAATTTCATTTACCCTATGTTTTACTTTCATTAGAAAAATTTTCATTCCCCAAGGAATTTTATCCTTACCATATTTTTCATTTTTCTTTTTGTGTAAGTTTAAAATTCAATTTCATATCAAAAAAAATCAGAATATTATAATACTAAGATATAGAGAATTTTATTTTCAGTATACTAATTCAGGTTACAACCACTTGGAATTCAGACTCTGAACTCTTTTGAGTTTTGACTCTATGATCTCTGAATTCAGACCCCGATCTTTTCTGAGTTCTGATTTCCAATTCTCGGAATTCAGACTCTGAACACTTCTGAGTTATGACTCTGAGTTCCCTAAATTCAAACTGCAAAAACATTTGATTTCTGTATCTGAGTTCTCTGAATTTAGACCCCCGAACTTTTTTGAGTTTAGGTTCCGTGTTCTCTAAAATCAAAGTCCGAACTATTATGAGTTCATGATTCAAATTTTTATGAATTTAGACTCTGAACATTGTATGTTGAGGCTTTGAACTCTTATGAGTTCAGACTATGAATTCTACATAATTCAAGACTCAAAATATCCTTAAAATTCAGAATCTGATATTCTATAGATTTCAGGATCTGAATTCGTCTAAAGATAGAATTCGAATATCCTTGTTTTATAGACACCGTCTATGAAATTTTATTTCTTTACATTCCGAATAATTTAATTTTGATTTGTTACCATATTCTTGTTGAATCATGTTTTGGATATAAAATGATATTGTGCTTTTTGCTTAAAACTAACCGTTTTTTGAGGGACGCGTGTATAAGTCCCTCTAAAATTCAATGAAAAATATGAATGTTAAATAAGGGAGCCGACCATTGATGTTGTTCCTATATTTAGGATCTCATTTTAATGAGATCATAATAAGATGATCAATATAGAAATAACATGTTGCTGAAGTGATTTTTAGGGATAGATACATTTCATGGTTTTTGAGTACTGAAAAACATGCTCAGAATTTCTTCTTGAGACTCTGAATGTTTTTTAGTATATTTGAGGAATTCCTGGTATATAAATACTGAGGTGCAGAATACTTTAATGTTCAAGGACTTCCATGCTAAGGAGGACAGAGGTGTCGACTACCTTGATGTTAAGGTCTTGTGGGGATAGCAAGGCAGACTCCGATCTTTGTCTCGAGGTCTTACCCTAGTGTGGGTAAGATAGACTTTCAAGGAAGTATAAATAAATGTATATTTATCCAATGTTGTCGGATAATCTTATATTTGGGTTAAAATATTTAATACTTGTTACTTTTATTATTTCCAGTTTTCCGCGTAATTTTGATTGTTGAGGAAGGAATAACTAACTTATACATCCATGTACTTGTACAATCTGATTTAGTAAGATTCTATTTGATTTAAGGTAGAATCATTATTTTTGTAATATTTTGTGAAGTATCATTTCATGATTCACTTTTTCATAATTACATCCTCAGAATCATATTTCTGGAATTAGAAATGTGTGTAGAACTATAGATTTTGTTAATTACATTGTTTAACCTTGTTAAACATCTTCATCTTTAAAAGTTCCAAAAAAAATTTAAATTATAAAATTCACTCTGATCTTTTTTATTAAGCATATACATTATTATTATGATACTACAATCAGTATCGTCTATCATTTCTATCCTACAATTGGTATCAGAGCTGGATTCCAAAATACCTATATTCACATATAAGTTTTTCTGTCTCAAGTTTTCATTGATCAATATTTTCCTTGATTAGGATATTCTAATCATTTTTTACATACTTAACTACTAACAAGATTGAGTCAAATGATTTTCATTAATATGGAAGGAATCAATGTTAGTTCTATAGAAAACCTAAATCCTACTACACCAACAAATTTTTATGGGAATGATTACGAATATTGGAGAGATCGCATGAATACAATCATTATCAATACTAGAGTATACAATTTTTTTCATGTTTACTGGAGGATATAAAATCCATGGGAAGGAAGTTAGTACTTTCCCTAATCAATAAAAGCATGAATATAAACTAAATTATGAGGTACACAATACATTGTTATGTACCATGACTAGAAATATATATAGAAAAATTTCATCTTGTGGTGCATCATATTGTATTTGCAATAATCTTGAATTTATACACTTTGGAACATCCAATGTAATTCAAACTAGAAGATCCATGCTCAGAGATGAATATCATGGATTTTTCGTTCCATATAGTGAAACATATGTAAAGTGCAACAAATATTTATCACTATCGTCAACAGTTAACAATCCATGGGCGATAAAGGATTAGACGACGATGCTCTGGTGGAAAATATCAAAGACATTATACCCAATGAGTGGGAATATATGATAACAGCTATAGATGTAAATATAATGTTTATTTATATTTTTATTGATGAACTATTTGGAACTCTTCTTGAACATGAGACTAGAATGAAGAGAGATTCTGATAATTTTAAGAATAAGTATGGTAATACAATTGTGGCTTTTATAACAACCTCAAATACCATGAATACCAAGACTCGTAAGAGAGTAACAAGATCAAAATATAAGAAGGTTCTTATACAATCTGAATCCACTACAAGTGAATATTCTTAAAATGAGTTATCCAATCATGATTGAAGGATAAAAAAGATTTTCTTACAATAGATCATTCAATAAAGATACAAAGAATAAAGAAAAGAATGATAAGAATGATTTAGAAGTCATATTTTATAAATGAAAAAGAGCTGGACATATAATCCTAATTGTCCAATTAATTATAGAAAAGAATGAGAAGAGAATCATTCTGAGAGAAACAGAAATAAGTACTACAAAGATAATGAAAAGAAAGTATTGAAGGATAATAAAACCTAGAGTTCCATTATTGAATACTCTTCAGAAGAATCATCAGATTACGAATATTCTGGATAGAATAATATTAGTTTTATAACCAGAATTCCTATTGAAAATTAGTGTCTAATGGCTAAGGTACACAATGTTGAATCCATGGAAAATGTATATATGAATTCTAATTATAGTAATTATAAATATTATAACTCTTCTGATGAAAAATCTTATACTGATGAAGATAATACATTACCAACCTATGATAATGATTATAAGTTTGCTATGCATCTTGAGAACGGGAATTCAAAACTCAAGAAAAATCATGATAAGGAAAATTATAGGAATACTATTATCACTAAAAAAATATCAGATCATTCTAAAGATCATGATAAGTAAATCCATGATTTTTAATGTATTTCAAAAAATCTTGAGGATTTTAATTCTGAGAAAGACAATCATTCTAATGATATAGAAAAAGTAATTTCTGGGAAATTTTTTTTTGAGCCTGACTCTAGTTCTAAATCAAATTTCATTGATGACATGAACATATTTATTCGACTAAAGTCAGAAATATTTTCATTGAGGAAGTTTTTTTCAAACATTACCTTAGGTATGGAAAATCTTGATAATATGTACTCTCAAATCTACCAGAAATGTATAATTCTGGTTTTGGTTATACAAGTTCAAAACCGATTTTTATTAACAATTATTTTGTTACTCAAAGTGCTTCATTATGTACTAAGTGTCAGTGTGGAAAACACTATGAAAAAAGGTGTTCTTTAAAAAAACCTAGTCTTTAGTTTTTCATAAACAGTATTTTTAATGGAAATGTGGGTACCTAAGATTTTTCATTATAAAATTTCTGGATCCAAGAATGATTGTGTTCTGAAAGTCTAACATTCTAATTTTCATGGAAATATAGAATGTACCAAGAGAAATTCTTGGTACATGGATAAAGGATGTTACCGATATATAATTGTTAACAAAAAATACTTTTAAATGATTATCAAGATGAAAGGAAGTAATGTAACTTTCAGAGATAATTCTAAGGGAGAAATTATTGGTATAGGTAACATCATCTTCTTGAAAAAAAATTGATTTCATATGTTTTAATTGGTAAGTGTCTTAAGAACAACCTCATTAGCATAATTAAATTCTGTGATGAAGGTTACCTTTTGAATTTTAGGAACGAAAAGTACATAGTACACAATTCCAAGGAAGAGTTTATTTTTTCTACCAATAATAAATAGAATGTTTATACACTAAACATAAAAGACCTTAGGAGCTGGGACCTACATTAACTTAGTGAAATGGAATATCATTCATGGTTGGGGCATAGATAGGTAGAACACTGTAATCATAAGAACTCATGAAAACTCTCTATGAAAAACCTAGTAAAGGGTATACCGAAGCGTAGATATGATTATTCAAAAGATTTTTATCCTTGTATATATGTCAAGCAACATAAATGATGTTTTAAATCAATCGGTGAAGTATTAACCACTGATTCATTACAGTTAGAGCATATTGTTTATTTTGGTCCAACACATACTGGAAGCATTAGAAGGAAATATTAGGTATTTTTCTTAGTAGATGATTACACCAGTGCGTCTATTTTCTAGCAATGAAATATGATGAATTATCTTATTGAAAATGTTTTAGAGAAAATGTTAAAAATGAAAAAACCTTTCTGTTTTTAACTATTCATATTGATCATGGATGGGAATTAAAAAATTATGATTTTGAAACTTCTTGTATTTGAAAAGGAACTACTCATAACTTTTCTACACCCAGGAAATCTCCACAAAATGTTTTTGTTCAAAGAAGAAATATAATTCGTTAAGATATAACAAGAACCATGTTTAATGGGTATTCTTTTGACAAACATTTTTGGGATTAATGTGTATGTACTTCTTGTTATACTATAAATCGTGTTATTATTAGACATATTCTTAATAAAACTCTTTATGAGTTATAGAATGGTAGAAAACCTATACATTCATACTTCATGATTTTTGGTTGTAGGGTATTCATTCGGAATACTAAAGATAATCTATTAAAATTAGATCCAAAATATTATGAAGGAATTTTCATAGGCTACTCCCCATGTTCTAAGGCTTATAATGTTTTCAATAAAAAGGCTTGTACTGTTGAAGAAACAATACATGTCAAATTTGATGAAACCGATCCTTTTGTTTTTAAACAAACTCAACTTACATCTTCAGATTATTTTCATAAACCGATTATCAACCTTTGATATAATATCCTTCGGATAAGGAAAATGTCCAAGAAGATGTTTGTGAAGCATTTACCCTAGAAGAAATTATACCCTATGTTGATGAAAAAGTTTTACAAAACCGAAATCAGCTGTTTCTAAAGAATCATCCTAGTGATAGTATCATTGGTGATGTGAATCCACCTATATAGACTAGAATTTCATTAAGGAATGAAAAAGAACATCATGAATTCCATTCCCAATTAGAATGAAAAATCATTGATGAAGCTTTAGGTGCGAATGATTGGATAATAGCTATTCATGATGAAATTAATTAATTCGAAAATAATAAAGTCTGGACCTTGGTCGAAAGACCTAATGAAACTTTTGTAATTGTAGTAAAATGGGTCATATGAAATAAAAGTGATGAAAATGGAATCATTGTATGAAATAAGGCTATATTGGTTACTAAAGGCTATAATAAACAACAAGGAATAGACTATGATGAAACCAATGCTCCAGCATCTATACTTTCATCTATACATATTCTACTTTCCTTTGCCGCATTATTAAATTTCAAACTTTTTAAAATGGATGTCAAATGTGATTCTCATAATGGTTATGTTCAATGGGATTTTTTTTCTAAACAACCACCTGGTTATAAAGATAAAAATCATCCTGAATATGTTTTTAAACATACCAAAGCTTGTTTTGGACTTAAGCAGGCCCCTTGAGCTTGGTACGATAGACTTAAAGGATTTTAGCTTCAAAATAATTATGTTAATGGAAATGTTGATCAATCCCTATTAATAAATTGTAACACCCCGAGATCTTATGAAAAATATTCATTTTAATTTCATTATTATCTTGTGTTGTACGCTACACCAAAAGGAGCTTGCACAACACACATCCTTGACTTGCCATTCATTACACGCAATCGCGACCTTCCTTGATAGCGTGTGTAGTACGCAATACCGAGTTTTACTAAACAACAATATGCTATTAAAATATTATTAAAACTAGCCGTTATGAATAGTAATAACCACTTTTTGAAAATTTTTAAATTTTATTTTTCAAAATGGATATCATTTTTGGATTCAGAATATCAAAATTAGCTTAGGGTGAAATTTTGGTAATTTTTGGATAACTTTCATATTTTGATGAATAATGGAAATTACTATATTTTAATTAAAAACAACTTTTTCACTCGAAATAATTATTAGTGATAAATTATTAATTTGAGTGGTTTTAAAGTTTATTTAGAATATATTTTTACAATTTAATACAATTTTGATCATTGGATGTAATTTCACATTTGACAAGTTATAAACAAGTGTCAATCTTTTGATAGTTATTATCTCTTAAAAATACGGCTTTTGATTTGACGACGGGAATTAATTTTTAAATTAATTAATGCAACTGATATGTTTTGAATTTGGTAAAATAGAAATAATTTTTGAGTTTATAATATCAAATATAGCTTAGGCCTAATTTTTAGTATTTTTCTGAAAACTTTCAATTTTTGATGAATAGTGAAACCACTAAGTGGTAGTTAAAAAAAATGAATTTTTCATAAAACATAATTTTACCGCTTCTGTGAGTGGAATTTCAAAAATCCGAGAGACATGGTTAATATCCAGGACTAAAATGTGGTTCAATGAGATGAAAATAATTTTTGGTGAATAGTAACTTTTTACTTTTTTTACCACGGTAAAAACTAAATAGGGTAATTAAGGGTAAAGATGATATTATTATTACCCTAACACGTGTCCTAATTCTATTGGATATGTGTAATTCAACCAAAAAAAAACTTAGGAATAAAATATGACCATTTATCCCCACATGGATTAGATTAGGACATTTATTATTAATTTATTTAAAGAAGTGTTAAAATAGTTCAAATCAAAGTTTAATAAGTAAATAATTTTTAATATGGGGTTATACATAAGATAAATTCGACTATAAATATTAATTAGAAAGCTAAAAAGATTTCTTACATAATTATATTTTATTTATAATTTTTAGACTTTAAATAAATTAATTTATTTATGACACAACGATGATGCAGTAATTACCCTTTTAAGGAAATGTTAACATAATTGATGTTATAAATGCTAAAATAAATGTAATTTGAGACTTTTTATGAATAACACTAATTTTCTAGGTTACTATGATATATTAGTGTTTATTTAATCAACTTGGTTCGAAAATATAATTCTTTTATGATTTTCACAAAAATCAATTACTAAATCGTGTCAAAATTGACATAAAATAGATTTTAAAACAAATATTATATTATTAATTGTTATTTTATTCCTAAAAATTTATGGTTCATCCAAATGACTTATATAAGGATATATATATTAATAATGAACAACTTGGGGTTCGTCTGGCATGTTATAATAAGTGTATTAACCATATAGTGTAAGAAAACAAAAAGTCACGGTGAAAGTCAAATTATTTAACTTAGAGTAAAATCTAAATTATAAGGTTAAAATAATAACCTAAACTTGTCTAAATCCTATTGGTTGAGAGTATTTCGACCCATCCCTACTTTACCTTCGAAATAAGACCCTTTGGAACCATTATAAACCGATTTTGACTTTAATATAAAATAATATTTTGAGATATTCCTAAGGTGCCCCTCTCCTCCCTTATAAAAGGGCACATCCTCCCCCTCCTCCTCACAACAATTTGAGCACTCATGCTCGGCCAACCCCTGAAAACATACCTTATCCACTTCCCTATAATAATCCTAGAGGTCCTGGTTTTCTTCAAAGACCAATCTTAGTTCCCTAAGTGGAGGATTCAAAGAGGTGTTTCAAAGAAGAGGTAATATCCATTACCGATCTTTTCAATTTCTTTCTCCTTCAACTTCTTCTTCTTTAGTTGATTCATGATAAAGTAATAACATAAGAATTACTTACATACTTATATGTTATTATAAATATGAAACAACTCTAATTCACCTTCTATCCATCCTACGGAAAAATGAAATCACCGTGCGTGCGTACGTACGGAATTCCGTCTCCACGTCGGGGTGTAATCTATTTTCCACCATCACCTTAAAAGGGTGGGTATAATGGTGTAATGAGTAACTATATATGATTATTATAAAGTTATATTGATACTGAAATAGTATAAATACACTTAAATACAATTCCACGATCATGGGAACAATATCATCGCTCGTGCGTACGTACGGAATACTATCTCCACGATGTGATGTGACTCGTTCTATATGATCATCATTACATAGTAATTATATAAATGAATTGAATGAATACATATGATATATGTTACACTAATACCATTATGGATATAAGGTATCTATAACCATAAAATAAGAATAAGAATTTATTCGGAAAAACACGCATATGAACAAAAGGCTATAAAGACCCGAGTAACAAATAACAATGAAATATTACTAATAAGAAGCTAAGAATATGACCATATATGATATCATAAAAATAATTATGATTCTGTAATGAGTCAATAACATTATTTAAATCATTATACAGGAGGTTCGGACACTTAAAAAGCAAGTCAGACTTAAGGTAAGGGAAATATCACAATCTCATTTTTATCCTAGATTGTTTATACTTTGGTATTTACTGGGTTGTATTTTATCATCCACATCCATGTTTTTCAATATGTAATATTATTTCCATCCACCTAAAATTGTTTAAATCCAATTTTACCCTTAGGTGAGTTTTTAGTAAAAGATATGAATGGAATCTTTTGTCGTTTTCCGTACGAGGTACTTTTTGACTTTTCCGGAAAAAGTATGAGAAGGATGTTTTTAATAACTTATACAGCATGAATGGATTTTTAAAACATTATTTCCAAGAAGCTTCCTTTACAATTTTTAATGTTTATTTTTAATCAACTTCTTTTAGTTTAAAATTGTAAGACATGTTAAGAAAGTAAAATGTTTTTTAAGAAGAAAGGATATTTTCCTCAAGAATGGAGTTCATGTGTTTTATCAAAATTATTTTCCATCTAGGATAATAAAGGGTTCTGTTTCTATCCCTATTATTACAGTGATTTGATTATTTTGTGATGGAATTATATTTTTTTGAATTCCTTTATCATATATGAATTGTTTTATGATGTCACGATGTTTAAGATTCCCATTTTTATTATATGGGTTATGCTATGATGTATGGTTTATGATTTTGTGGCACACATAAGAATGGTATCATTATGAGATGGGTTGGACCTATATCTCCCTCCAATGCATTGGGTAAGGATTTTATATCTCATGAGATAGACATGGATGGAACGGTAGGTTATACCGGTTTAGTGAAACAGGACTGAAACGAGGGTGACTCGGTTCAGAAAGGGACTTTGTCCACTAAGATAGTCTTGGAAATGAGTCTTGACTAACAAGAAATGATTCTCTATGATTATGTGTGAATGCCACAAAGTTTCAGGTTTTAAGTTATGATTATTGTGATTATATTTCACTTACATGATTTACCCCACGTTATGAAATTATGATCACTTTTGCAGGTTAAGATTTCCAAAAGTTATGTGCTTATGTATATGATGTGATTGATATTTATTTTGTTTACCTTTACTGAGCATTTGAGCTCACCCTTTTATGTTTTCTTTTCCGCAGGATATAAAGAAAGATTTAGGTATAAAAAAAGAAGATCTTTATGGGAGATGTTGAGGATCTTTCACCATGATTAGAAGATTACGTTCCGAGTTTCCAAAGACACTAAACTATTACGAACCTTGCGTGTGTGTTTTTGTTATGTACTAAGTATTCTGAAAATGTAATGTAATTTCAATGTACATCATGCTTTGGGTTTCTACAGTTGGTATCAGAGGAAAGTATTAGTCAACCTTTGGAAACTAAGATGCGAAAACATTAGTGAGATCCCTAGAGATATTTCTAAGGTATGTCTAGGGGTGTCTATAAGGTTAAGTATAAGTATAGTTTATAGTCCTAGAATTGCGCTAACGATCTTAGAATTTAACCTAAGATGTTAGATATTGAGGGTACTCCCCCTTTATTATGTTGTTTTCCCTAGCATTATTTTTGCCTCTCACACTATTCTTTTTGGGTTTTAGGCGATGGATGGAACCCGAAGGAACCGTGTTGATCAATGCAATGGACAATTCAATGACTGCCCTCTTGAAGAAACAAATGTTATGGGAGATGGAGTGCAAAATATTATTGCTATACTTCCAAAATCTATGAATCATTCTGGACTTCCAAATGAGCAGAGAAGGGAACAATATTCTATTGAGTCCTTCATGAGGCAACATCCACCTTCTTTCAGTGGGTCTTCAGATCCACTTGTTGCTGAACAATGGATCAGTACCACTGAAAAGATATTTTCAGTTCTTCAATGTTCTGAGCATGATAAAGTCATCCTAGCAGTATATCATTTGGAAGGTGAAGCTGATCAATGGTGGGATCTTATCAAAAATACGAGGCCAAGAGATGAAATTGAGTCCATGGAATGGGACGAGTTCAAGAACTTGTTTTTCAGTAATTACTTCCCTAGCATTCTTCAAATGAAGATGGAAAAGGAGTTTCTTGAGCTGAAGCAGAAGGATGATAAATCTGTTGGTATATACGAAGCAAATTTTACAAGACTTGCAAGGTATGCATCTGGAATTATCATCCAACCTAAAAGTAAAGTTGATTGATTTTTTAGTGGCTTAAAACCAAGTTTTCGAAGGGCATTAGCTATAAGAGACTTCAGTAGCTATGAAGAAATTGTGCGTTGTGCTATGAAGGTAGAAATGGAAGTTGTTGTTACATATCCATCTCATGGTTTTGAAAAGAAATGAAAGATGGAGTTCAAGGAGATATCTCAGAATAATGGTGAAAAGTAGATGAATGTTTCCTTATTCTCAATGTGTGGAAAGAAGCATGGTGGAGATTGTCTTAAAGGAACTATAAAATTTTTTAAGTGTGGAAAAGAAGGTCATCGAGCAGCTGAGTGTCGAAGTAATGGAAAAAGGGTTTCTAATGATGTGAATAAAGAAAACACTGCAGAGAACGCACCACCAACACTTCAATGCTTCAAGTGCAAGGAAATGGGGCATTATGATATTAAATGCCCTAATCCAAGGGTTAGTGATGATCAACATGAGCAACCACTTAAGGAAAAGGACAAAGGGAAGTCACATGCGATCACTATTGGAAATGTTGAATATGACAATGATGTGGTGGAATGATTAAGTGTTTATGTAATGGGATTCCAAAATAATGTTGTATCATAAAGTATTGGAATATTTATGTGTTGGTCTAATGTGGTATTCAAAGTGATTGAGATATTTAACAGTATTCATGAGCTCATGATTGATATAAGGACTAAGTGATATCATGGATTGAGTATATAGAATTTTGAGGATTTTGGTATGTGGAAAGTGTTAACTTTTAACTGCATTCATGTTTTCACTAAGGTTCAATGGGTATTCATTCTTCAAGAGAATACATGATTAAGGTATTCACATGATTTTAATTTGACAAACAAGATATATCTTATGATATATGGGGGATAAATGATGGCATTCACGTGATTGTTCTGTGAAATTTCAAGTAATAATATTCTTTATACTATGAGCTTGGACCGAAGTATTTTAGATAAGCCTAAAGATTAGAATAGATTATGTTGGACATAAGTTAGGATAAAACGTTTTTTGATATTATTGATGGGATGTTATAGTAATATATCTTTAGAAAAAGGACAACCTGCATGACGGGTGACATCCCATCGCGTTGGTCAAGGCTGTGGGAATCGAACCCACAACCGAAGTGCAACTGGCCTTTATCGCCTACCACTGGCCTACAAGAAGGCCCTGGTTAGTTGAAAATAGTTTTATTTTATTAAGCGGTATGATATGTGAAGTATAAATTTATTTTTGGAACCATATACGAATAACCATAAGATGGACTCATAACTTTTGCAAACCTTTTGTTTGAAAGAGATGGAATGACCCGTCATTCTATCAAATGATCTGCTAACACTTTACGAATAACAAATTCAACTTCATTTATTTAAGAGATGAAGTGGAAATTGTTTAAGGCACGAACAACAGTGAGATTGTACCAAAATAAAGTAAGTATTTATTCTAATTCAAATTCTTCAACTTTAGGGAAACGATCTTGAAAACCAAAAATGTTGTCCTAGTGCTCTTATATCTGATTAATCAGATGGTACCTTAGATCATCACAAATTTATGGATTTGTGATTGTTGGATTTTCCATAGCCATGTTCTCTACCACTCTCCATCAGAACATTATGGTTAGATTTTTCTTCCATATCCATATTTTCACCTATGTGGAAACCTAGTGATTAGTTTATTTGGGTAACCGTTACGTTTCATACTATTGTTTTTAATGATTGGTTTTGGTATTTCTTTTTACGATGTGGGTTTCTATTATAGAAACTTTAAAGTAGTAAACCATTTATAACCCCGACAAATTTCGAGGGCGAAATTCATTTTAAGGGGGGTAGAATGTAACACCCAGAGATTTTATGAAAAATATTCTTTTTAATTTCATTAATGTCTTGTGTTGTACGCTACACCAAAAGAAGCTTGCATAACAAAAATCCTTGACTTGCCTTTCATTACACGCAATCGCGACCTTCCTTGATAGCGTGTGTAGTACGCAATACCGAGTTTCACTAAACAATGATATGCTATTAAAATATTATTAAAACATGCCGTTATGAATAGTAATAACTACTTTTTGAAATTTTTTTAAATTTTATTTTTCAAAATGGATTTCATTTTTTGATTCAGAATATTGAAATTAGCTTAGGGTGAAATTTTGGTAATTTTCGGATAACTTTCATATTTTGATGAATAGTGGAAATTACTAAATTTTAATAAAAAAAAACTTTTTCAATCGAAATAATTAATAGTGATAAGTTATTAATTTGAGTGGTTTTAAAGTATATTTAGAATATATTTTTACAATTTAATACAATGTTGGTCATTGGATGTAATTTCACATTTAACCAGTTATAAACAAGAGTCAATCTTTTGATAGTTATTATCTCTTAAAAACACGCCTTTTGTTTTGACGACGGGAATTAATTTTTAAATTAATTAATGCAACAGATATGTTTTGAATTTGGTAAAATAGAAATAATTTTTGAGTTTATAATATCAAATATATATTAGGCCTAATTTTTGGTATTTTTCAGAAAACTTTCAATTTTGGATGAATAGTGAAACCACTAAGTGGTAGTTAAAAAAACTGAATATTTCATAAAACATAATTTTACCACTTCTGTGGGTGGAATTTCGAAAATCCGAGAGACACGATTATTATCAAGGACTAAAATTTAGTTCAATGAGATGAAAATAATTTTTGGTTAATAGTAACTTTTTACTTTTTTTACCACGGCAAAAAGTAAATAGGGTAATTAAGGGTAACGATGATATTATTATTACCCTAACACATGTCCTAATTCTATTGGATAAGTTTAATTCGACCAAAAACAATCTTAGGAATAAAATATGACCATTTAGCCCCACTTGGATTAGATTAGGACATTTATTATTAATTTATTTAAAGAAGGGTTAAAATAGTTCAAATCAAAGTTTAATAAGTAAATATTTTTTAATATGGGGTTATACATAATATAAATTCGACTATAAATATTCATTAGAAATTTAAAAATATTTCCTACATAATGATATTTTAATTATAATTTTTATACTTTAAATAAATTAATTTATTTATGACACAACGATGATGCAGTAATTACCCTTTTAAGGAAATGTTAACATAATTAATGTTATAAATGCTAAAATAAATATATTTTGAGACTTTTTCTGAATTCCACTAATTTTCTAGGTTACTATAATATATTAGTGTGGATTTAATCAACATGGTTCGAACATATAATTCTGTTATGATTTTCACAAAAATCAATTACTAAATAGTGTCAAAATTGACATAAAATAGTTTTTAAAACAAATTTTATATTATTAATTGTTATTTTATTCCTAAAAATCTATGGTTCGGCAAAATGACTTATATAAGGATATATATATTAATAATAAACAACTTGGGGTTCTTTTGGGATGTTATAGTATGTGTATTAACCATATAGTGTAAGAAAACAAAAAGTCACGGTAAAAGTAAAATTATTTAACTTAGAGTTAAATCTAATTGATAAGGTTAAAATAATAACCTAAACTTGTCTAATTTCTATTGGTTGATAGTATTGCGACCCATCCCCACTTTACCTTCTAAATAAGACCCTTTGCAACCATTATAAACCGATTTTGACTTAATATAAAATAATATTTTGAGATATTCCTAAGGTGCCCCTCTCCTCCCTTATAAAAGGGAACCTCCTCCCCCTCCTCCTCACACCAATTTGAGCACTCAAGCTCGGCCAACCCCTGACAAAATCCCTTCTCCACTTCCCTATAATAATCCTAGAGGTCCTGGTCTTCTTCAAAAAACAATCTTAGTTCCCAAAGTGGAGGATTCAAAGAGGCGTTTCAAAGAAGAGGTAATATCCATTACCGATCTTTTCAATTTCGTTCTTCTTCAACATCATCTTCTTTAGTTGTTTCATGATAAAGTAATAACATAATTATTAATTACATACTGATATGTTATTATAAATATGAAACAGCTCTAATTCACCTTCTATCCATCCTATGGAAAAATGAAATCACCGCGCGTGCATACGTACGGAATACCGTCTCCACGCTGTGGTGTAATCTATTTTCCACCATCACCTTAAAAGGATGGATATAATGGTGTAATGAGTAACTATATATGATTATTATAAATTTATATTGATACTGAAATAGTATAAATACATTTAAATACAATTCCACGATCATGGGAACAATATCATCGCTCGTGCGTACGTATGGAATACCGTCTCCACGATGTGATGCGACTCATTCTACATGATCATCATTACATAGTAATTATATAAATGATTTTAATGAATAAATATTATATATGTTACACTAATACCATTATGGATATAAGGTATCTATAACCTTAAAAGAAGAATAAGAATTTCTTCTGTAAAACACGCATTAGAACAAAAGTCAATAAAGACCCGAGTAACAAGTAACAATGAAATATTACTAATAAGAAGCTAAGAATATGACCATATATGATATCATAAAAATAAGTATGATTCTGGAATGAGTCAATAACATTATTTAAATCATTATACAGGAGGTTCGGACACTTACAAACCAAGTCGGACCTAAGGTAAGGGAAATATCACAATCTCATTTTTATCTGAGATTGTTTATACTTTGGTATTTACTGGGTTATATTTTATCATCCACGTCAATGTTTCTTCAATATGTAATATTATTTCCATCCACCTAAAATTTTTTAAATCCAATTTTACCCTTAGGTGAGTTTTTAGTAAAAGATATGAAAGGAATCTTTTGTCATTTTTCGTATGAGGTACTTTTTGACTTTTCCAGAAAAAGTACGAGAAGGATGTTTTTTTAAACTTATACGGCATGAATGGATTTTTAAAACATTATTTCCAAGAATATTACTTTACAAGTTTTCAATTTTATTTTTAATCAAATTCTTTTAGTTTAAAATTGTAAGACATGTTAAGAATGGAAAATGTTTTTGAAGTAGAAAGGATATTTTGCTCAAGAATGGAGTTCAAGTGTTTTATCAAAATTATTTTCCATCTAAGATAATAAAGGGTTCTGTTTCTATTCCTATTATTACATTGATTTGATTATTTTGTGATGGAATTATATTTTTATGAATTCCTTTATCATATATGAATTTTTCTATGATTTCACGATGTTTAAGATTCCCATTTTTATTATATGGGTTATGCTATGATGTATGGGTTATGATTTTTTGGCACACATAAGAATGGTATCACTATGAGATGGGTGGGACCTATATCTCTCTCCAATGCATTTGGTAAAGATTTTATATCTCATGAGATAGACATGGCTGGAACGGTATGTTATACCAGTTTAGTGAAACAGGACTAAAACGAGGGTGACTCGGTTCAGAAAGGGACTTTGTGCACTAAGATAGTCTTGGCAATGAGTCTTGACTAACAAGAAATGATTATCTATGATTATGTGTGAATGACACAAAGTTTCACGTTTTTAAGTTATGATTATTGTGATTACATTTCAATGCCATGATTTACCCCATTTTATGAAATTATGATCTCTTTTGTAGGTTAAGATTTCTAAAAGTTATGTTCATTTGTATATGATGTGATTGATATTTCTTTTGTTTACCCTTACTAAGCATTTGAGCTCACCCTTTTATGTTTTCTTTTCCCCAGGATATAAAGAAAGGTTTTAGGTAAAAAAGAAGATATTTATGGGATATGTTGAAGAACTTTCACGACGATTAGAAGATTACGTTCCGAGTTTCCGAAGACACTAAACCATTACGATTCTTGCGTGTGTGTTTTTGTTATGTACTAAGTATTTCGAAAATGTAATGTAATGTCAATGTACATCAAGCTTTGGGTCTCTACATAAATAATGATAAGAAAAATGTTTTTATTGTTCAATTTTATGATGATGACATTTTATTTGGTTCAACTCAGAAATCTTTAACCGATTCCTTTGAGGATTTAATGAACTCTGAATTTGAAATGAGTATAATGGTTGAGTTACCATTTTTCCGTGGTCTAAAAATTTCTCAAAAACCAAAACGAATATATTTATCCCAATATAAGTATATTATAGATCTTCTTAAAATGTATGGATATGAAAACACCAAGAGATTAAGTACTCCCATTGGTACCTCAATTTCACTTGATCTAGATGAAGCTCAGAAACTAGTAGTCCAAGCATCATTTAGTGTTGTGATAGGATTTTTAGCTTGGTTGATAACTAGTTGTCCAGACATTGTTTTTTCAGTATGATTATGTGCAATATATCAATCCAATCCTAAGGAATCTCATTTAAAGGTTGTGAAAAAAAAATTGGCTATATAAAGGGAACCTTGGATCTATGACTATTGTATACTTATATTAATGTTTTTATTTTAAATAATTTTTCAGATGCTAACATTGGTCGATGTAGATTGATAGAAAGAGTACATCTGAAACATTCCATTTCTTAAGATATTAATTACTTTATTGGTCATGAAAAAAACAACACTGAGTATCATATTCTACTACTGAATCTGAATATGTAGCAACTGGAAGTTGTTGAGATCAACTGTTCTGGATGCAACACACACTCAAAAACAATGGTATGAGTTTTAACAAAGCACGAATTTTGTGTGATAATACTAGTTCCATTTCCTTAATTAAAAACCATGCACATCACTATAATGAAAAACCCATAGATATTAGTCATCACATTCATAGGGATCACAAAAAAAAAGGGATATCATTATTCAATTTATTGTAACACAAGATAAATGTGATGATATTTTCAAAAAATCATTACCTTATAATAGATTAGAATACATTAAACAGAAGCTAAGAACTATAACCATAAGGTAATCTTCCTTGTTAACTTTCTGTTGAAAACAATCTCCTTACAACAATATCCTATTATTTATAGAGGGAGTACATTTTCCTGTTAGTTATATCTAAATCTTTTGTAATAAAAACTATCTTATTAATATTATTCATATATTTCATAATATAAATTTTTGTAGTCAGATTTTCTAAAACATTCATAATGAAAATTTTCCTTGTCATATTTTCTAAATATTTCATAATTAAAATTTTCATAGTCATATTTTTCAAATCATTCATAATGGAAATTTTCTTAGTCAAATTTTCCAAATCTTTCGTAATAAAAAATTTCATAGTCAGATTATCCAAATAATTTGTAATGAAAATTTTCGTAGTTATATTTTTCAAATCATATGTAATGAAAATTATTGTAGTCGTATTTTTCAAAAAATTCATAATGAAAATTTTCATAGTCTGATTTATCAAATTTTTCGTAGTGGAAATTTTTGTAGTAATTTTTTCAAAATTTTTGTAATGAATATTTTCGAAATTTTTATTTAGAATATTTTTTTAATTTTCGTAATTAATATTTTTTAAATTTTCAAAATTAAGATTTACTAAATTTTCGTAATAATTATTCTCTTCATTTTCGTAATAAATATTTTCTAAATTTTCATAATGATGATTTTCTATTTTTTTGTAATGATGATTTGAGAAAAATTTGTAGACAGTTTTTCAAAAAAATTCATAATTGAATTTTATGAATATAATGTTTTTCAAATTGACATTTTCTTCACTATGAATAATCTTCCTCGTAATCAAGAAGGTATGATTATTTCTTAAATTTTTGTAATCATCTTCTACTTATTGGTATTTTCATCTGTTATTAAATTTTCATATTCTCTCTTTCCTAAAATCAAATTTTTTTATTAAAAATATCAATAAATCGGATTCTGAAAATATTTCCATCCGTCTATCATCTCAACAGTCAGATCTGATCACAAGGATTCTCAACTGTTGGATTGAGGTCGGAAGTTGAACCTTTGCCCCAAATGCCTATATAAACGACCCACAAATGGTTTTCCCACATCGATTTCAAATCTTTCACGTGCTGAATCCATGTCCTTCCCCATAATACCGTTCCGAACATCTCAAATCTTTCTCAAATATGAATTTATGTTGAAGAATACTCTCAAAAATACATGTTAGATGTCAAGCCAATCTTGGAGTGGTAGGTTTACAGAGAAAGGTTAGTGCATTCGAACATATTCTCCATGTATGATTCCATCATTTAAAATAACATCATGATCACTGGATGGGAAAGTGTTTTCATATTGAATCCAGGTGCTCAAGATTATGTATATCCATATTTTCTAGTAGAATTTTACGAGACTGTAATTTTTTTTAAGGAAGAAGTAAGAGGTATGTTATATTTCAAAAGCTATTTGGAGACTTATGCTCTCTCTTACACTAAGGATGTAAATTTGATTGTAGTAACGTATGAAGGAGAAGCTGAATTTTGTTCTCCTAATTTTCCATATGTTCACGGAAGCTTTTTTAATATGAAAGCTATGCAGTGCCTCTATCTAACAGATGTAAGGAATCATAAGATTTTTCACCTCACAAATTTTTTTTGGATTCTCGAATTATCTGTTCAAGGATTCATCATAACAAGATAATGTGACAAGGATACTTTAAAGAATAGTGATATATATATATTTTATTTTCTGGTGAACCTGATGAAGATCAACATGGTTAAGAATATTCTGATTACAATCAAGAATATAATTAATGGAAATATGAAGGCCCAAATCATTATGTATCCTTCCATTCTTTTGAAGCTGATTTTTTGGTTCATGAATTATTTCAATATTATATATAGTTCAATGCCAAGAAATTGCAATGTACTGTTGGTTACTGATGATACTTTAAGAAGAATGAATGTTGGATTTTCTACGAAATCCGAATAATTTTATGATTTTCCTGAGGAATAATTTGAAAATATCTCAATGAATCAGGAGGTTGTTGAGTCCTCTAAGAAGGGTGAAATGAAGAAGAGTTGAACGAAGTAGATGAAAAGGTAAAATCTCTTGTGTCTAAGGAAGTTCAATCAGCAACCCCAAAGTCGAAAAATGAAAAAATCTTATCCGGATGAAGTAGTAGCTAAATGGAGGGAAGACCAGAAGAACAAAAAATAAGGGGAGCCCAAGTTTGGACTAGACCATAGTGAAGATAAATATGTAAATGAGAAGACAACTAAGTATCTGGAAAGGGAAGATTAATAAAATAAAAATAAGAAGAAGATGTCTAAAGCTGAAATTTTTCAATCACTTCTAAAGGATGCTAAGAAATCTTCCGAGAAAATTCTGGTACCAAAAAACTCTTAGTAGAATCATTACCTGAGACTCCAGGAATGATATATGTGACTTTTTAAATGGTTAATAAAAGAGAATTATAAGTAGTAGAAGAAGTTTAAGAAGAACTAGAAATCAGTGGTGACACCACAGAGTGAATTAAGAAAGTAGATGATTTCCATGAGAATGAATGTCCATCTGAGAAGTTCTCAATCCTAACTTCTGAAGAAAAATATTTAATGATGGATACCACTAGGAAAGACATGAAATGTGAAGACGACGTGGTTGAAGAAGATGTGAAATATATTTCTGAAGAGTAATTCCACAATCATCATTTCATACACCCGTAGGATGCTAAGGCCGGAGATCAGAAAGAAGTAGTAGATGAAGATAAAATTGTTCTGATGTCTGATAGTGAAAAAGAATCCCTGAATGAGGAAGCCATTATGAAAAATAAAAAGGGTAAACATGTGGTTTTTGATAGACCTATAAATGTATTTGTGAAGAAGATGATGGATGTTGGAACATCAAAGAGGAATGTCACTGAGTTGGAGAATGAACCCTCACCATGGAATGTTTCTGATTCGGAATCATCATCCGTTGGACAAGATTTCATAGTACAATCTTAGAAAAAATCTTGTAGGGACTAATCTTATTTTTTCCAACATTGATTTAAGATGAAAGATGATTCATAACACATTAATCCAAAAATCAAATTCAGTGTCCATGGTGATGGACATGTCTGTCATGCTTGATGCATATTTCAATAATTTTTTTCAATAACTTCGAAGCCCATAAAAGATCATGCAGGAAGATGACCAGTTGGTCAAGGAAAACAATAGAGGACATGAGAAATCTTTATGAGTTCCAGGATAGGGTCATGGAGGCATTTGATATAGAATATGTTAAGATCAACGATCTCACAAACAGTTTTGAGGAAAAGCTGACTATGGAATAGAATTCTTGGATTCAAGAGGTAAATGATATAAATGGGTAGTTGTATTAAGGTTACTAAATCTAGAAGAGAGAAAGAGATATCAGGATTGATATAGGAGAAAATATTCCAAAGAAAGAGGAAGCCTTCAAGGCTTAGGCATAGGCTTTTAAGAATCAGGATGAAAGAGTCAAGTCTCTAGTGGAGAAAGTTTAGGATTATGATTAGATTTTTATGTAAGTAGAGTAAGATCATAAGGAGATCAAAAAGTTGAATAACATAGTCAAGATGTTGATTCCCTAGGAAAAGAAAGTATGACCTTGTTTACATCCGATCTATTGTTGTATTTTCCTTGTTATACAATTTTATCCTTTCATAATTAATTTTTTCTCACTTTTATGTTGGATGTTTTGTTCTAAACATTCAGGTACCCTAATTTCTTTTCCATTCCCTCAAATTCCATTTTTAAAAATCACAAAGGGGGAGAAAGGAAAACAGAATACTCATTAATGAACAAATATCCCTATGTAAGGGTGAGTTTAACTAAGGGGGTTTCTTTGTCATGAATATTTCCATATGAAATAAAATTTAATGTCTCATTACTGAAATCTAGAATATGATACATAGTGTATCTAATTCCTAAGATAGAGTTAGTTATATTTATCATTTCCCATGTGTTATGGGAGATGAGTTTTACTTTCAAAGTCATGAAAAATATTTTCTACATCCTTATATTCTATTTTGTAAGGATGTCTATGCTTTCCAAAAATGGGGAGATTGTTGAGTCAATAAGCCTTACTTATGAATATTCCATTCATTTTTATTTGGTTAGATTATTGATTCAATAATGTTTCTTTATGAAATTACTATTTCTTCATTTTTGGAAAATCACAAACACCTTATCTTATGGAAAATATCATTTACCCAATATTTTACTTACATAAGGAAAATTTTCCTTCCCCATGGAAATTTATCCATACCATGTTTTTTATTGTCCATTTTTAAGTATAACATGAAGTTTAATATAAAAAACAACAAATAATATATATCTTAGATATAGAGCATTCTGTTTTTAGGATACAAATTCTGGTTCCAAACTCTGTGAATTCAAACTCCGAACTCTTCTGAGTTCCGACTCCGAGTTCTCTAAATTCAAACTCAGAACTCTTCTTAGTTATGACTCCGTAATCCGTGAATTTAGACTCTGATCTCTTCGGAGTTATGCCTCCATGTTCTCTGAATTCAAACATCAAACTCTTATGAGTTCTGACTCCGAGTTCTCGGAATTTAGACATAGGACTTTTATGAGTTTAGGTATCGATTTCTCTGAATTCAGACTCCAAACTCTTATGAGTTCAGGTTTTAAATTTTTATGAATTTAGAACTTAACATTGTAAGTTCAGACTCCACATACTTATTAATTCAGACTCTGAATTCTACTGAATTCAAAACTCTGAATTTCCATGTAATTCAGACTCCTAAATTCTATAGAATTCAGGTCCAAATTATACTAAAGATACAATCTGAATATCCTTGTATTATAGTCACCGAATATGTTTTTGGTTAGACTCCAGACTTTTATTTCCTTAAATTATGAATAAATGATTTTGGTTAAGTATATATATTCTAGCTTACACACGTTTTCGGTAAAAAATGTTTTCATGATTTTTTTTTCAATCCAACCATTTTTGAGTGACACGTGTACAGGTCCCTCTAAAAATCAAGGAAAATATCACTATTGGAGGAGGGAGTCTACTGTTGAATCTGTGCCTATAATAAAGAGGTCATTTGATTGAGCTCATAAAAATTTTATCAATCTAGAGATTACATGATACTGAAGTGATTTCTCGAGAGATAAACTTTTCATGCTTTTTTAGTACTGAATATCTTTTTCAAATTGATTCCTGCTACTCGGAATGTTGATGAGTACATTCAAGGGAATCTGGGGATAGGTAGACATAGGTGTGGACTACCTTAATGTTTGAGGACTTCCTTGCTGAGGAAGACAGAGGTTCCGACTACCACAATGTTGAGGCCATTAGGAGATAACAAGATGGACTCTGATCATCATATCGAGGGCTTACCCTGGTGTGGGTAAGACATAATTTCTTGAATGTATAAATAAAGGGACCTTTATCATAGGTTTTTGGATACCCTTCCATTTGGGTTAAAAGTGTTACTACTTGTTACTGATATTGTTTCAATTTTTCAGCTGTATTTTGTTGGTTTAGGAAAGTATAACTATATTATACTTCCTTATGCATGTACTCTTATATTTAGTAAGATTATATACTCTATAATGTAGAATCATTATCTTTGTAAGCTTTTATTATGTTTCATTTCTAGATTCACTTTTCCATAATTGAATCCTCAGAATCATATTTATAGAATCAGGCATGTGTGTAGAACTAGAGGTATTGTGAATTAACATGTTTATCCTTGTGGAAAATCATTATATTTAAAAGTTCAAATGAATTTATAAAGTATACAATCCACCCTCATTTTTTATATTTAGAATCTACATTATAATTACAATTCTATAATTAGTATCGTCTATCATTTCAATCCTATAACTATTGCAATTTATTGACTATTTTATATATAGTATTCCATTGAATGGTGCATTTTTTAATAAATTTATCTAATTTTACTATCCAAAAACTATCCACTACATTGCCTTTATTATGTATGATATTCTGTATAGAACCTTATGATATCTGTTTTTAACCATCCACACTATTTCTATGGATATCTTATGACCATATAATCTAGTTGTGAAACTAGTTAAATTATTGAATTAACCATATAAATTTTAGTCTACATGGGGATATGTTGGGGTATTATTACATAAATTGTGGATTCGTTATTTCTAACATGAAATATTGATATTTCTAATAATTATATTTTCAATGCATGTGTTTATTGATTACTAATGATTAATTTTAATATATTTTCATTGTTTATTAATTTTTTCTAATACTGAATTTATTATACATATTTATTAAAGAGTGGGGCGCATAACACCCCATCAATGAATTTGTAGGAATCAAGAGATGAAATACTCTTTGAATTTGGTGTATATATGTCTATTTTTTTGATGTAATGACTGTGGTCTTGACATCAAGTAGTTCTAATTATAAAAGGACTTATTATTGTGTAATGAATTATATAAAGGACATGAGGTTTTTATCAATATGAAATCTATTTTTGTGTTCATAAATTCATAAGTACATGAAAAATTTCATTTGATTCAATAGATATCATTAATACCAGGATTACATCCTAGTATACCACATGATATTACCTACAACATACACTTATTAGACTAATGTTTTGCCCCAAAAGAGAATACATGTTCTAGAACAGTGATTTGTCATCACAAGTAGACACTCTATGTATATCCCAAGGATTTCCCCCATTTTGACACTAATCCTGACAATTACTCACCTATCAATGGATTTTTATTCAAGTACTTTCCCAGAATAAAAATGTTCACATAGATTTCATGGAATTTTATATTTTGTTCCGTGAATAACTTTATCTAAGGTGTAAAACTATTCACCCCTTCAATATATATATATAATAATGAACCCCATAACTCAAACCATGAACATGAATTGAAAAATCATTCTATATATTGGATATAATTTTATTTTCCATAAATTCGATACATGTTCATTTCTAGTCACATTACTCATTGACAATCATCATTGAAGATATATTTATGGAATTTATGGTTGTGATTCGATGTACTTTGGGGAGATGGTATAACGTTTTGGCAGTGATTCCGTTTTTGAACAATGAAGATCAATTCATTCCCATTAATGATGTGAACAATATTGAGGTCCATTGAGATCAATATATCTACAAGGTCATCAGATTTTATAATGTTTTTTAATTTATATTTTTAGATTGGGATCCCAAGTTAAAATCTAGGTATTGTAAAAGCATTTATGAGGTGATGGGATCCAATGTATAGTTTAGAATGCCATACTAACCATATATATATATATTCAAATTAATTATACTATTTATATTCTTGTGTATATTATACATGCTTCAATGCATCACTCTAGAGGAACATGGGACGGAATTTGTGGCTAGATTAGTTTTAATTTAATAATATATACATGTCATTCATCAATGAAGAATTATATTAGGCCATGTTATTCTTATCATGTAGATCTACAGTATTTTTTAAATACATATAATGAAACCATAGTTAAACCTATTATGGTCTAAGAGATAGAAACATATAATCATTTTATTCATAAAAGAATTATTACATCCATAATCCATTATAAATCCAATTTTTATCATCATTATTCCATATAGAGTTCTTTGATACTAACCTGATGTTTCTAAGAGTATGATCGTTATTATATATCTAACGTCTTGGAAAACTTGTTTCATAGTCTCTTGATATGGGAGTTTTTTTATAATGATTGGAATCAATATTACTATTTTTTCCTCCATAGATAATTTTTACCCACATTTTGTGTCATGTATGGAAACTCATTTTGTACATCTCAATTCCATCCAATTCCCTGAGCTGGGAGGACTTATATATGGATCCCACTTTTTCTATGACATATTAGACAATTAAAATCATTTATTCTAATATAATGGTTCATTATGAAATGTACATAACCATGGCTGAGGTTTTAGCATTCCATAGTTCTGATTTATTGAAGATAGTGAGTATTTAGGTTGTGATGATGGAGCAGTGGCCTCCCATGTCTTCCACTGATTCTTATTTGTGTGATTAATGGGGATATAAAGATTTTATTTTAGTAGTATTGTTACATATTATTATTATCATTGTTTATGTACCATGTTTTTTTGTATGATTTTATTAAAATTGATTGAAAAATGATATTATTTGTTCCTATTAATTTTTTGAGTGTATTGGATGGTTAATTTTTTTTTGGGATTTTAGAGGTGTGTGGGAAAGGGCATGAATATTGTATTAGTGGATGGTTGTTGTTTTTGGATTTTATGATTGGTTTGGGTATGATCATATTGTTTTAAATGCAATAATACGCCCACCTACTAGCCTATGAGTTCCACTAATGACAACCCCTATCATTCATAAAAAATTATTCATGATTTATTACATAATGATATACCCTATACAAATCAAGGATACCATGAGATGATGTTTCCCTATGAGATTAGGAATATATAATTACTTCATGTAGAAAAATAAAACAATATTAATTAGAAATTTCATAACATGTCTTTATATTCCAAGGATCTTCAAAAATATTAAAAGATTATTTGGGGATGTACATAAGAAATGTGTGATCTATAAATCAAATAAATGAAATAAAAATTATAATATATCAAAAAAATTTAAAATTCATTCCTAGAGGAATATCAAGGTTTCATAATTATCGTAATAATCATGATCAAAATCTAGGAGCCTTGATATAACATGATATTGTAATGAAACCCTATAAATATGGAATCAAAAACATACATGATAGTGTAAAAAACTATCGAGGATAAAAATAGAAAAAATATTACATATTGTGATTATGAAATCCTTCTAATAATAATTTATGAATTATCAAGACATAAACCTCGTACCCAGTGAATTTAATGTATACAATATTATTGTCCCACAAATCACATTAAAATCATGTACTTATAGAATTGTGCGACATATATCATACATCATAATAATGAATTTATTAAATTTTAATCACAGTACAATGTATTTTTGGTCACATATATGTATATTCCCTAAAAATTATGTATATTTACAACTAGTTTAATACTATTGAGTGGATACATGAATGGATATTCACTATACAAATGTTTTACTTATAAAATCACACGATCAGTCTCGATGTGTAACTGGTGTAAATAATATTAAATAGAGTGTCTTAGTGAGGCATAAATGGTAAATTAATAACTTAGTAATCATAAGAATGGTATTATATATGTGTAAAATATTATCCATACATAAAACATTGGAAATCCACAGGCATTTCATAACAAAGTTTCTTCAATAATTGGGAAATGGAGAGGATCCCATACCAAAAGAGGGTTGTTCATAATTGTTGGAGGATCATCATAAGATATTGGTTGATTATTGATAGGGATGTAGATTTGTAAGGTAATATTAAATTCACTCTATATGAGTTTTGAGTGATGATTAATTGGTGGCTGGGTGTGTTTATATTACAAAATATATGAAAATTCCTTTTTAATTTCAAAGCATAGGTTTTGGACAGCATATGATAACATAATCAATACCAAAATACAACAAATGGTTTTTCCTTATGGTTTCTCTCAAATAGTATGAGTTTAATTATCTTATAGGGATGAAAATTAAAATAATTAAAATAATTCCCTCACAAATGTGGATGTGAGTCATGCTTATAAATAAATTATTTTAAAACATTGATGTATAAATTTTGTTTTTAAGGATTCATTATATTTTTATAAAAATAATCAAATAACTACAAAAATATAATATTTTAAAGGACACATATATATTTTTTCATGTACATCTTTTTTATATAAATCATATCAAATATCGTTCATTATGATGTGACATTAGACCACATATAGATTTAACATATTTATTTTTCAAGAAAAATTTGACTATCAAAAATATATAAAAAATACTCTACTATAGAACATTAACATGAAAACATAAAAAATAATATTTATTTTATAAAATAAATAATTTATATTATATTTTATTTTTTAAAATATTCAAACATTATTTATTGAATATTGTTATTTTTTTAAAACAATAACACTTTTCATTTACTAATTTTTTTTATTTAAATTAATGAATAATATGATCATTTTTTATAGAATTGTTTATTTATATTATTTTAATAAAATAACAGTTATAAAAAATTTATTCGATTCATCAAAATATGTTTATTTAATGAAACTATATATTTCAAAATATTGAAATTTGTGTTTTAGCATATCAAAATTTATTTTTTATGCAAATCCTAAATTATTTATATTGAATGTAATAATTAAAAGATAATAAATATAATAACTATTGTATTAAAAATAGAATATTAAAATTCATACTTTTATGGAAAATATATATCCCTTTATTACAATAATTTAATTCGTTTGTGTAAGGCATGTGATGATGATATTTTGATGGGGGTTTTTAGTGAACTTAGTTTGGGGTATGATCACAATGATATTGAACTTCTCGAAAAAATAGAATCATTTATGATTTAGTTTTCAAATCATTTCTTGTTATTGGTTATGGAGAAAACTCAATGATGTTATCTACCTTTTAAGCGATGATTAATGAGATTCATATGGTACAACCCTACTAGTCAAGGAAATCGCTTTAATAAATTGTTGAATAAGGGTTTATCAATACACTGTATACATATATATTAATCATAACATGATGGTATTATGTAATACTGTCATTGGTTTCGAGGCTAAATGATCATTTGAATCCAATATGATATAAATTATAATGGTTACAAAAGAAAATTAGTATATATATATTCTATAATTTTTTTCATTATATGAAATTAACTGAATTAAAAAATGATTTCCATTTATTAAATGTCACATTGTTACATTATTCCCCACCATAAATATCCCCCTAGAAATTTTCAATTCATATACAAAATATGTGATAGTAATTTTTTATCATTTCTATTTTAGATTCTAATGCTTCTATCTCAATATTATTCTTCATCCATAACACATTGACTAGGAGACAAATCATGTTTTATATAATTTTTTTGTACAATCTATGTTCATTACTATCTACTCGTTATATGATTTATCATTATCTAGTGGTACCAAAAAATTATTCAGTTCATTTTAGGGGTATTTTTTTCATCTACAAGAGGGGCACATAGAAGACATTATTTACTTGAAATAGGATTGATGTGAGTTATCATTGATAAAACCCCACTAAAATATGACAGGAATATCATTTGGAAAATTATATACATGAAAAATAATAATATTCCTTCCAAACATCATGAGTTATTTCCTAATTGATATTAGATGGAACATATTATTTCTAACCTTCTACTAATGGCCTCGTTGATAAATTAATACAATGATTTTTTTTGATGCTATATAAATTTCATATATAATTAAATGGATTGAACCTTCTCTCTCATATCTTAGATAAAATTAGGCCCCATATAAATTTTCTCTCCATCATCATCCCAAAATATCGATTCTTACACATATAGTCACACATTTTCGGATAAGGTTCTATTTGAATTCAAAAATGGAAAATTTGGTTTTATGATAACTAATCTAGGGGAAGGTTATAATCCCAAAATCCTTGGAAATAAATAGATAATGATACCATCTAATATTTTAGAGTTTCAATGGTCTGTTATGACATACCATCCATGTGTGTGGTATACGAATTTTGGAAGTATACATGTTTATTACTGGAATATACCAATGGAATTAATTTTTATTGATTTTTGATAACCCCCCATTCAAGGGATGAGGGGGAACCCTTACATAAACTGAAGTTTTAGAGATTTAATGAACCATAATATAAAGAGATAATATGACTAGATGGTCTTATAGAATTCAACCAGACTATAACTATAAAGAACTTCCATTCCCCAACATTTGTATCATGAGGGAAGTATAGTTGTTTATCAAATTAATAAAGACTAAAAATTTATAACCTCTAGGTAAACCATGGATCTCAGTTAGAGACAGTAGAGATCTAAAATCCATGTAGTCTTACCACTTCAGTTATGTATATCGTTGATCATTGGTAAAGAGATATATTATTCCTGATAAAAATGTACCACACTAACATAGAACCCATACAACATTATTCTCAATAGGTGTCCTATGGATCCCTTCAATAATAAACATGTTTTGTTTTCCCAATTTGAAACATGTTTGATAATTGGTTTCACCATACAAGTAATTATTTTTCATTCCTATTTGACATGTTTCTATTCAATGAATTGTGATACAAATTCTTAAAATATCTATTCATGTTATACCACATATTTTTTTATTAAAATATTTATATATCATAGTGATTTCTAGATGAATTGAGAAGTATTAACTATGATCATAATCTAGAAGTTACCTCTACACCTTAGATTATAAATGGAAACAAATATGTATTTCAAAACATATCACTCCATCTTCAAGAATATTGACTGCTGAAATATTACTAACCTTATTCAGTAGAAACACTTCCTATTTCTAGACATACCTGATCTTATCATGAATTGATTTTTGAGATTTTATATGGATATCTAATTATGATTATGTTAAATTATTCTCTTATGAATTGTTGTTTCCATAAATATTTATCAATTTAATCATCATCTGAGATATTATGTCATGATCTATTATACCTAGAGAAACATCCACATTGTTACACTTCCTTGGATGGAAATTTATTGATGAATCATAATCACTGACCATATATAACTATAATTATTGGGGATTATTATGAAATTTCATTGATGATATAATTTATTTTTTATGTTCCTTATATATATGTCACATATCTTCTCATTGAGATAGTTTTGACAATTCATAGATAGTATCAAAATTTTAATGATTTATATATCATGTGTTATGTAATTCATCTCATTAATGTTTTATTTTCTAGAGGAATTTTCTATCAGTTATATATATTCCATGAGAAAATAATGTAATCCATTTTTATATGCATATCTGTGGATCACAAATACTTCTCCACTATTAGGTATGATGATAATATTTGCATTGGTTTGGCTTTTTATTATCACATTAATGATTTATTTTCATTATTTAGTCCAGACAATCATGAATCCATTACAATTTAGCTTGGGTTGAAGGATTTTGAGATGTTTCTCACAAATAAATGATATTACTCAACTAATATAGTTATAATATTTTTTTATCATATATTTAGGTATGGGAAAACCTCTAATTGAATTTTCTTAAAATTCCACAAACATCCCATTGTATAAGATAACATGCCCCATGAATATCAGTTTTTTAAACCAAAACTCGTATATATTGTTCTTTTCATATAAATTTTTTTTTCACAATGTATTTAAAATAATATATAAGATCTCTTAATTTTGTTTTTATATAGTATATTATAATACAATATATAAATAATACCAAAGAAATTTCATGTAAGTCCTTAAAGTCTCAATCTATTATGTCCATGATGATTTATATGGAACTATTGAGTCCAAATATAATCACAATAAACCCATACTACCTATACCTCGTATGAAATGTATTTCTGGGGATATCCTCCTTCTCCACAATGAATTTATAATATCCCAACTAAATATCAACAATTGAAAACAAATAATCTCCAACTAGTAGATCAAACAATTAATCAGTCCTTGGACTATGGTACGTGTTATATTTTATGATCTTGTTGATATCATGATAATATATATCAATGTGGATTTCATTATCCTTCTTGAAATTTATGACTAGAGAACCCCATGGAGATTCAAATTTTTCTATAAACCCTTTATCCAAATTTAAATATTATAGAATACTCAAATAATCGTGTTCATAAAAGGAAATTATATACAGAGTCATGGATAATTGTAATTCACCATTTATAATTATGACTAAGAACTCAACATCTCTTACTGAAGGAAGACTAGGACATTCTTTGGGAAAGTCAAATGTAAGTTCCAATATAGTTGGAATTTTATCATGGAGGATATTTTGCATAGCCACTATAATTATAATCCAGAAAAACATTCCCATAAGGAAATAAATTTCCTGATTCAACTAATGATACCAATGAATATTCAACCTTATCATTTCACTTGTAATGAATTATAGGGAGATTAGTGACATGGAGGGTGATTTCCTTCTCCCAAATTTTTTTTCTCTTTTTAAGGAATTAAAACACATGCCTAAAACTATATACAATTCAAATGACGGATGTATCACATGGTTTCCTAGTAAATTCTACAATAAATGGATATATGATGTTTTATATGAGTAGTATGAAATAATTATCCCCTTCGTCATATTCACTGACAATTGTACGTAGGCATATTTATTTTTTAAAATAGTTATAATGAATATTTATGATAAGAACTAATTAGTTGTGAACTAATAAAAAAGTATGGACTATATTCTTTATTGAATAAATTTTATAACTACAACTACTTTATTTTTAATATCGACCACAATATTTGTGATATAATAACATATCCCTTTTTATCTAGGTCGTGGAGGTAATTATTTATTTGTTTTCATCGACAACTCTTGGATTAAGGTGTCCATTTTATAAAAGACCATGCTTGGTGCAATTAGAAAATTAGAAAATATGGTTATTGTGACTAGGTATGTACTTTAATCAATAAAATATGAGGTTTTATTGATTTCATTAATCGCTCATTAGGTGTCAAACCTTCGTGAATCTAAATTATTTCAGTATCAACTTGATGAAATTTTGAGGATGCTTCTTCCCGCAATTTTTACAATAGTGTATTTGGAATGGATTTCTACATTTAGATTAATCCATCATAACACCACAAGATAACTATATATTTTCCAATTTCTCCCATGAAAAACATGAGAATATGTTGTCTCCATTTTACCATTAATATAACATCATAAAATTTCCTCATATATTTCAATGATATAAAATTACCATTTTTTTAATAGAATCATGTGTATCCCACCAAAAAATTCCAACATTATTTTATGGGGATATAAAAAAGCTAAAAGTAGCTTTTTCATATAATGTGATGTTTTCTTTATATGTCGTATTGGATTATATATCCTTCTAATTGAGTTTATGAAAATCCTTATGTATTTTAATTCAGATACTGTGGGGAAAAGATTTATTGAAATATAATTTTGGGAGTTCCTAATTCCCTATAGTTTCAGTCTCCTCCTCGTTATTCATATTATTGACAAATATCCACCATTCATATCTTTATAAATCCATAAAATAAACCACTTGTAAAGAAATTTATTACTAAAATATTTTATTTAAATAGGTGATTTTATCAAAAGATTTTATCCTCAATTTAATGATTAATTTATAAGTAAAGACAAAAAATTTCAGTGGTCATTTCCACATAATGGTCACAATATTTTCTTGTTTTTTCATGGTTGTATTCATGAATTCTACTGGTTTAAGACTTGATATAGAAAATGGGTTAATAAAAAATATATTATGATGATGTTAGTAATTCTATCTCCAATTGGGTTGATCAAATAATCTGGGATGTCCTGACATTTCCACTGACATTTGTTGTTGACATGGTTTCTCATATTTCTAGTGATTAAAAAATAATAAAGTGAAACCCATTGATGATTATTTGTGAAGTGTTGAAAATCGAAGGAAAAAATATGGACACTAAATTGTTAACTCTTATATGACATAAATTCCTTATCATAGGAATTTAAATATTTCAATATATGTTCTATATTATCTAATTCCTAATATAAAACATTATTAAAATTTTTCCACTTAAATTTTTTAATGTATTTTCATTTTTCCAATGAATATCCCTGATGATTACCAAACAATCTGGGTAGAAATGACCATTATTTTTCACTCATTAATGATTTAGTCTAGATCAATGCACACTATTTATGTTTATTACCCCTTCAAACATCAACTCTAAATCCACATCCAATAATAGTATATGAACATTAATGTATTTTCATGGAAAACACCTACCCTATAATTTAACAAAATGTAGGGGTATTTCATTATATTTATTTTTGTAATTAAGAAGTTAAGTATATTTTTGTACATGTAATCCCCAAAAATATCATTAATTTCTTCAAATTCCAACATAGATAACCCTGAACATTCAAGATAAATAATTCATGATTTATTACATAATGATACACATATTAATGACCCTTTAAACCATAAGGCAATTTCCTTTGGGTATCTAAGAGAATAAAAAATCTCATTATATTTTAAATGAGAAAATTAATTTGAAGAGTCATTTCAAGGTGTCATATGTTGGGTGATAATAGTGATCTATAATAACGATGCATGATAAAGTGTGATATCATAATGGTAAAATTGGAAATGTGAAAGAAAATATAAAACTATATTAAATAGAAGTTATTGAAAACTGGGAAGAAAATATAACCGAGTTTCCTTATAATAACATATTGTGAACTGTACATGTAATCTCATGAGATAACAACATCACCAAATACATTAGAGGTATAAATTACTCTTGGATCTCAGACAATATTTAAATCATGTAGATGAATAAGTGTGTCACATATATAATAAAACATTATTATTTATTTAGTTAATATTAACCCCAATAATATTAAATTTTCTATATACATGGAAATTTCCAATTTATTAATTTTATCTTCAACAATTTGAATAACCATGAGGGAAAATGGTTAAGTTTATTCACTAACAAAATATTTGTCATATAAAATGTAAGGATAATTTTGGAAACAAATTGGGTCTACATAATGGTTCACAGAATGAGTGAATGTGAGATAAATGGGTATCCAATTACATGATAGTATTATGGATTTTAAGTGGGATATCTGAAAATGATAACCCAACTTAAAAAATATGAAATCAAAAGGGATGTCATAAATAAGTCTCTTGAATAAAAATCATAAGGATAGGATAACATGAATTTATAAGGTTCGTCTAATATCATGGTAGGATCATATTATGAGATATTGTGATCCTTGATAGGTAACTATTGGGGAATGGATAAGTATACTAATTCTATATGAGTATATAATCAAAGGGGATTTGGAGGTTAGTTGTGTTTTTATAAAAAAAAATATGGATTATTTTTTATTAATTTCAAAACAATATATTTTTACTTTAGATGTTATCAAAATCGAAGCCACTGACCTTCGTAATGTTCATTCCCAATAATTATACCAAATATGGGCATTTTAAAAAATTTATAATGATATTAACTAAAATAAATAAATAATGGCATCAGGGATCTCGTATCGACTCATTCTCTCAACGAATTTATTTTATGACCATGAAATATAATATATGATTCTGATGATTAATTAAAGACTTATAAAATTATTATAATATTATTATAAAAATTAATTTTCAATGGAATTAGATATTAGTTTAAAGACACATTTTATGGAATATCTTTTTTCAATTTTGGGTCATTATTATGTCAAACATCCCAAAGTATAATTATACAATATTTATGTTTTACTGAAAAATTTAATGATCATATTAAATCATTAAAAATAAAATTTTATATAATTTCAATGTGCTAATTTGAAGAAAATTATTATTTTTATCATAATTCAATAATCTTTTTAATCATTTAAATCATACATACCTATTTATATGAATTATTTAATTTCCACAATACTAGATTTTTTTCTTATAAAAAATAAATTTTAATTCATAATATTATATTACCATTCATATTTCATAAATATTATTTTATAATAAAATATTTCAAATATAAAATATATTCAAATAATTGATAAATTAATAATATTATCTGTCTTAGTTGGTTGTATATATTTTCCATTTAAATAATTTTTTTACCTCATATAAAGATATAATTTTTAAAAAACTCATTATTTAAAAAATTATAAAAATAAAAAAAATGTAATAACTATAATCATTGTTTTTTTAATCATAAAATATATAAATAATACTTTTATGGTCTACATTTCTAGCCATTTATTACACAAGTGTATTCCCTACCTCTAAAGAGCATGATTTTGTTATTTTATTAGGCTGGTTTAGCAAAAATTGTTTGTTCCATGTTCTTGAAGAGAATGAAAATCTCCCAAAATAGTATCATTTTTAATTTAGTTGATGATTCCTATCACATGCATTGGTCAATGGAAAATCCCAATGATTATTTCTTCATTAGAAGCTCTACTAAAAGTGCTTCTTATGCTATGCTCTTTATAGTATAGGCCATAAAATCCATTGCCTGTATCATATTTATTTATCATAAACCTGTATATATTAATCTTACGATCACTATATAATTTCTACAAATGATTCAGTATTTTATTTACAGTGTTCCAAATTATCCATAATAGTAAATGTTGTTTTTATAATTTCATTTCATAATAAGTCATTTATTGATTTAAAAATGGAATTAAATTTATAAAATATTAGATCATTTAATTTTAAGCTCTTTATAAACATATCATTAATAATTTTCTATTCAGATAATAAATATAATTAGTGCACATATATTTCAATTCATTTTCTTGTTCCCATTTTTCTTCATTTTAGATCAATTATTTCCACAATAATTAAAACAGGTGATATGTCTCATTTCTAAGAATGGTGTCCCTATAATATATGATCTTCCCAATGTAATCCATGTGTAAAATATCTTTCTTCAATAGTACCAACTCGAGATTCAATATATATTGATCTGTTTTGTTATCTACTGCTTCATGATGGACATATGGAACACATCATGCACATGATATTGGTTTAGTGGTAGTTATCGTCTATAGATTCTGGCTCATGTTTTCTAAAGGACATCTAAGGGGTTGAAATATTTAGTGGTAATATTTCTCCAATCCTCAATAATAATTCACATCATCCATGATAATATATAAACTAACACTTTATCTAGAATTCACACTAAATATATCAAGAAATATTTTTTATATTATTTTTCTCCCTATGTTTTGTAGATTTAGCATGATATAGAGTTATTTGAACATTACATTTCATTTAATTGATATGATCAGGTCTCGTTATCTTTTTTTCCTTAACATGATAATAACATGTTATATTCTTACACTAATTACAGTTAAGTGACACATAATGTTTAATTTGAGTGGATTAATAGAAACATGTATTATATGAGAACTCCACAAGAGGAATGTTTTCATTCAAAAATCCTCAGAAATACATTGAACATTTTTGTTTCATTTACTAATGATATTGAATGTTTTTTACACAAGACATCCATATGTTGGTGATATGTAGTTTTGATTCACTTTTTGGTATCCAGTTTTTACTGAAGGATTACAGTAAATCTTGGGGTAATCATTAGATCACAATAAAATTTAACATAGAGTGTAACTCAATGAGACATTACTAAATCTATTTATTATATCTTGGTGAGTTTGTAAAACATTCAATCTTTCTATATAGTAATGAAATTTTCAGAGTTAGTATTTTAATGAACAACTATATAGATGGATTTGTTTTCTATTAATGTGCACGGAAATCCTATAATGAAATTAATGGTTAATTTCTCCCATTTATATCCTAAAATTTTATATGTATTCTTTATAAAATTGTAATTATTTCACTCCACCATGAATTTTTGGTACTCAAATAATTCACATATAATCGAAATGTATCCCTACTGATGTCATCCAATAAGAATTTATGCTTCAGATATCTATTCATCTTAGTAAATACATCTTCAACAGAGAAATATAAGTTATTCACATTATCTAGATGTTCCATCATTATCTATGGTTTTTATAAATTACTTTTCTAGAATCCAAAACATATAAATTCTTCTTCAAAAATTTTGACCTAATAAATATTCACAATGTTATTATATAGTCACTTATTATCATTTTAGGTTTCCTTTGTCCTCTCATTAATAGACCATTACGGAGTTATCTGACATTGATAATATGATTATCCTGTTATTATTTCCATTTATACCCTTTATATGCACACAGATTATGGATCCCATACAATCATCATCATAGATTGGGATGCATGATCCTTCGTATATAGAGTATCAAACACATTGTTTTATTCCCCAAATATGGTATTATATTGAAAGATAAATAAACTCAATCATATATAACCAAATTAATTGGATCATGTTAAGATCCTTTTTTATGAATATATACTTAGGGTTTTTTTAACAGTATTTCATTCACAGTTCTCCAGAATAATGATACTACCATTAAATTATCAACATGATGGTCACTATATCCAATTCTAAATCATGTGTTGGGTAGTTATAATAATGAATATTTAATTGTAAATATGAATAAGATATCACTTTTTATCATACATGATTACTCAACCAATTATGTTTTTCAACACATCATTGTTGATAAAAAATTCTCCCCCATTAATGTGTAATTTTTCTATAGGTTTATTTATTATAATTTTACTCAAATCAAAAATTAATTTTTCTAATTGTACTTAAAAAAAATTATTGCTCTATTTCGTGAAATATTTTCTAGTGCGCATTGGAATCATTAAATGACTTCATGAAATTCATGATAACACATAGCTAATATAATGAAATTATAGATTTATGTTATATATGTTAGACTTATCCATCATTTGATGATTTCTATTTTTTATGGATAAAATTATTTCACTTTTGGGTGACAACATGCCCCATTGAAATTACTTTATCCAAAAAAAAGACATTTTAAATAAATATCAAATACAATTTACTTCCATAAGTACATTAGTATAATATTAATATTATCCACATGTTCCCCCTTGATTTTTAAGTACATAATAATATCATATACAAACCCAAAAACATTTTTTCTTGGTAATCCATATGGACTATATTAATTATGTCCATGATGATTATGGAGAATTCGTGAGTCAAAATGGAATCAAAATGAACTCATAGTTCAAGTAAATTACATCAATAGTAGTCATAGTGTTATCCCCCCATCTTCAAATTTACATGATAATATTCTGATTTAAGATCAACTATAGAGAAGTACTGTGATCCAAACCACTGATAAAAAAGTAATCAATTTTTTGTTGAGAATACATGTTTTTTATAATGATCATTTTTTCATGATAATAAATAAAATTGTGCATTAATTTATACTTATTATTTGTGAATATGATGGTTTCAACCCATATTTATACACTATTCTATACAATCCCTTTACCAAAATCATCTATAGATTCTTCATTATTTTTTTTTATCAGGAGTTCCCATTTTAGAGGGTGTCATATAATTTCTAAATTTTCTGATTCTGTATTTGATTGAATACTAAGCCTCTAAACAAGGATAAGAATAATAATTTTTTATTTCAAAACATATTATATAATTATCTTATTATGGTAATGTCATCATGGATGATCTCTTCCGTAGATTCTACCATTTTTTCATGATATAGTTTCTCTAAATGAGAAAATATCAATGATTAAAATTATGATACCATATAATATGGATCATCATTATTTAACACATATATAAATGGGGAAATTTTATTGGTATTGAGGGTGGTTTCAGTAAATTGAAATTTTATTTTTTCCTTATATAAGGAAATCCAATCCAGGCCCAAAATATCAATCATTTACTCTATATGGAGTATCCAAATTTTTCCCTAAATATTAAACCCACAATTTTTGATCGGGGATTTTTTTTCATTGGATAATATAATAAACACCTTCTCATTCATCTCTAAAAACTATACAATCATCATTTAGGTTTTTTATAATACTTATTATAGTCATTCATGATATGAAAAAATATGTATATCTAGAATAATATAGTAAGTTATATAATATTAAATAAATTCCTTTTGTACCTTTGACTACTCTATTCTCTGGAAACCACTTAAACATTATGATTACATAACCATTCAATTTATTTATAATTTTTGGAGAAGATTTTAGTCAGTTTTTATTGAAAACCATTGTCTTGGGGAATTGATTCTAACTATTTCCTTATTCCTCATAGATGAAGCATTGGAATATAAAATTGGGTGACTATAGAGTTTTCATTCCCTAAAATTGGTGGGTGTATTTAATTGTATTTTTCAAGATAGGTTCTTTTCCATTACTCTCCAAAATCATTTCATTGTCTAATTTATGTTGTTTTAATTAAGATTCTTTCCACACATTTGATAAGTGGGGTGTTGAACATTCACTCATCCGTTATATTAATCTATTATATCAAAAAAAAAATTAATTTAATTTTCTATTACATATCCATATAATAACCATAAGACACATTGATATCCATTTCAAAATTGAGTACACTTTATATAATTTTCTAATATTTTTCATTTTTTAAAATTTACATGTCCATTTTATAGACTTGGTTTTATCCCTCTAGTGAAGAGGACATCTTATAATTAATGGGAGATTAAAAATATAAATCCTTATCAAGAACATATTATAATTCTTTATTCAAATTATCCAATTGACTCTTATTAATTTTTCATTGGGTATATTGAAATTCATATACATTTTCAATCAGATAGTGAGAGGAAAATAATTTAAAAAAATATATCCAATTCCATTCACACCATCGCATTGATATTGAATCATGTTCATGACAATAACACATCATTTTTGTACTATTATTCAACATGATAAACAACTGTGGAATGATTCATAAATTACACCTGATAAAATTATTAATTTATATGATTATTTAAAGATTAAATTATTTTGATAAATATCCCAAACCATTTTCCCATCATTTTATACATCTAATTTTGGAGATCTTCACATTTCCCATCACATGTATTGTTTACCCAGTCTATTCAATATCCAAAAATTTATTAAGAATAAATTGATAAGAAATTTATTATTATCTTTAATAAATTAACAAAAATAAATTTTAAATCATATATGTTAAATAGATAACTAATAAATGACATGTATTCATAAAAACAAGAATTCAAATGATTCAATATATGTTATCTATGATCTATATTCAAATAAAATATCTAAAAGGTAATTTATTCCATTGATAAATGTTCATATAGTGGTTTTGGATTTTTTTAATAAAATAACCTATGTGTGTAAATATTACTTTGAAACAAGACCAATTATATGGAACTAATTGAATATCATGTCACACTAAGTGATATATATTTAGGGTTATTAACCCATGGTATATCTAGAATACATCCACATTCAATTTTATTACATATATCCAAATGTTTTTTCATCGAAACCACTTACTATATAATTATCTAGAAGTTATGTATTTTCTAACATCTTTACCCTTATATCTAAAAATTTAACTATATATTCCAATTAATAACCCCCAAAACAAAACAAATTACACTAATAAAATCTATAAATACCCATATCATTTATTAAAATTAATTCAAAATTAATTAAATAAAGATACACTTAATAAAACTCTAGATAATTGTGAGGTATGATTCAATGAGTAATTAAATACATATTATAACAATTTTTAAATTTAATATAACATAATTTCATAGAAAATATATTCCATGGATCTTCTAAAACTACTTGGGAAAACCATGAGATAGGCATAGAAAATTTGAGAGCTAAAAAATGAAGGTGAATAAAAACATCATATAAAAATTATACATAGTACATTTGATCAACATATTCATAACAAGGCAACAAAAGATGGGTGATAGTTATGACCTCGAACAAGGATGCAAGATATATCATGATTATTTAAAGGAGTTTGGGGAATGTTGCAAAAACATAATACATGACATCATGAAAATATGTTATTTAAAACCACCAAGAATACATAACATATTATTTTTAATATAACAAGTTAATTAACCATGAATGGAATATCATGATGTAAAAAAATTATCAAATTCATTTATTATCTATAAACATCCTAGAACACTCTTTACCTTTTTATCACACACATGTATAATTTTTCCACATAGTTCAAATACCATAACTATTTATTTCATAATGTTTATCCTCAAAGTTATGGATATTGGGTTACACACATGTAAATACCAAATATATTATTGATGGATACAACAATGTGAGTACTATTGAGTGGAAATGGAGATGGTAATTAACTTCACAAATGTTTGGAATGAATAATAATAGGACACATTAGACATCATGACTAGTTTACATATTGGTTCATAGAAGGATTGAATGAGGGTAAAATGGCTCCATCATTACTGGTGAATAATATTTATGATTATAGGTTACATTAAAAATATATCCAATCAGGAACAATTTTATATAAATTGTAATGAAATAAAGTGGTTGATTTAATTATAGTAGATTTATATGGTTATTTTCCTTGAGATGGTGATGCTTATATCTTAGGTGGTGCTTCATTGGAGATTGGGAACCCCATTTTAAATATAGAGAGTTACTGGAACTGTAATGTCAGGATATAAGAGATTCTAATTATTATTAATTGGAGGTAGGGTTGGATTATATAACAAAAAATGAAGATTATTATTTATTAATAACAATACTTAGGTTTTAGAGTATATATGATAATTTAATCAAAACTAGAGACTATACCATGAGATTTATCAATTTATTTTTCCAAAGAGGAGTACATTTCATTATTTTAAATTTATATGAACATGAAACATTATAATATTCCCATTGGTTATGTGGACTGAAGCATGTTTATAAATAGATGATTTTAAAAATATATAATATATTGTCAAATTTTTGGATTCATCATGGCATTATAAATTTCATCAAATAAAATTAGAAACACAATTTTTTAAATGGAAAATATATATTAGCTCTGTTTATACATTAGGTCACGAATTTTGTTTCATTATGATTATATATTAAAAAATTTATAATTATAATATATTTATTTTTTTTCCAAAAAATTGATTTCCTTAAAAAATAATGAAAAATACACAATTGTATAATTTTGACATGTTAATTGTATGAATAATTTTTTTATCACTATATTTCTCTAAATATATTGATTTACACATCTAAATCAGACAACCATACTTATTTTAAAATGATAGTTATTTTTGATAATTAATTTTTTATTTTATTTAAGAAATTATATTTGAATTAGTAAAATTATATTATCATTTATAATTAATATATATTAAGAAATAAATATTTTTGTTGAAAATATTTTTTTAAATCATCAAAATCAGATTCTTTTTTTGAAACTATGTATTTTTTAAAATACAATTTGTGTTCCATCATATCAAAATATATAGTTTTATAAAATTCACAGTTAAATCTTTTAAAATTTAATATTAAAACTGTAATACATATAATTATTAATTTATTGAAAATTGATTATAATAATTTTTACTTTTAGGTTTAAGATGCATATCCATTTATTGCACCATATAATGAATATAGGTAAGGTGTATTATTATGATATTTTCATCATTTGGTTTAGGGAAAAATATATCGTAGTGATCATGATGAAGATGAAAATACAAAACAAATGGTTTCATTCATTCATTGTCTCTTAAATATCAGTTTTTTTATATCCAAGGGAGTACTCTAGTGATTTTACCTCTCTCGAGTTCTCTGAAAAATGTATTTTTTAGGGTAAAATCCTACTAGTCCAGACCACATATTCCATTGTATCATTGAAATGTAATTATCATAACCCTATATATATATATATCATATGTTCATTGAATAATTGTTATTATATTAATAGTTTTCATTCTAAATAATCAATGAAATACTTAAGGATATAACATATAAAGCCACAAAAAAACAAATATATGTATGCGACATCAATAATATGATTTCTTTATAGTAATTAACTCTTTTAAAGGATAATTAAATTAATATAATGTTCTTGTAATTCAATTATTATCCTCTTTTGAAATTTTACCCTTGATAAGATTTCACATAATAAAAAAGTGGATATATCTATTTAATTTCAACTATCAGTTAACTTGATACTTCATAAAACCAATGGTTTCTCCAAAAAAATAATTTAGGTTAGTGTAAATATATCAAAAAACATTATATCTATGATATAGTAATCTTACTGGCATCACCTCTTATCAATGAAAATAATCTTGTGGAATCAGCTCTTGTTTCAATGCATGTGAGATGTTTGGTGTTTAATTTATCTAGATTAACCCACATGAAATATCATATACATAATATATTTTAGGTGGGAGTGCTAGTAGATAATACACTCATCCAATGCAATCAAGTTCTCAAACGGTCCAATATATCTTAGTATAATAATTCTCGTCATCACATTAATTTATGGAATTATACAAAGGACCGCTATATTTCTGACCTTATTCTATGTAGGATGTTTATGATTGGGTACCCATAATGTTTATTAAATTATATTTAATTTTCATATAATGATGAATGTTTTGAACCTTATCTATAATATCATGGATAATATCTAGTCTAATCAGTTTTTATCTCCAACTTCATCAATCCCCATTAGAGTATAACACATCATTCCATTCAATGACTTATATAGTTCTATTTGAATAATAGTATTGAAAATTATATTCTATATGAACTATAATTTATTAAGATAATGATTTAAACATCCTTGGAGATCCATTATACAATATATCATAATATTATCACGACATTTAATTGTCATTTTAGACTGAACATCTATATGAGGGTGATAAGAACTTCTAAAGATTTTTATGTGATTAGTTCATAGTGAATGTTTTTACAAAATAGTGATGTAAAAAATGGATATAAATAAATAAAATAGCTATTGGAAATCCATATCTAATTTCAAATTCCCTTATGTATATCATGAACTTTTGTTTGTGAGGTAAATTTTCATTTATGGAAATGTACTGTTTTGACTTGGTTAGGTGATCGACTACCACTTAGATGGTGTTACTACTATTATATGGCCTAGGGAGACCTATTGTGGCATTAATTGTGGTTTTCCCAATGTCAATATAGTATTGAGAATGATTTTCATTATAACATTGATCTTATTTCTCCTACCATAACTTTTTGGCATAAAAATAATTTAAATAAAATATATTTATTCTCTCTATTCATAAAACCCCACCATTTTTTTCTATCCAATATTATTAAATCATATTTATTTTTAAATAAATTGAAATGGATAATATATGAAATATATTTATAGGTTCCCTAATTAAATCATGTTTTGGTGGGATGAATTTTGGAGTTCGGAATCTTATAAATCCATCATTGAGAATGATTATTTCAAGAATATTCACTACCAAATTATGTAGAAACACTCCATCATAATATACCTCTTCCATCCTATCATGAATGTATAGTTTTCTCATTATTTGTAGAAGTTAATATAATGATCCAATTATTATTACCATATATAAATTATGTATCATGATGAATATTGAATCTGTAATGACCCCGATGTCCCATGGAATATTATTTTTAAAATACATGGGAATTTTAGGAGTCTGCAGTTTCTGCCGGCGCTTGATTCTGAGGCCTGGGGTTCCCGAATCAATTTCTGATGTTTTTTTTAGGTATGTTCAATAAATGTATGTTTTGGAATTTTATAACATCTGAACCATTACATGGAATAAAAGTTCAAGGTCACCGTTGAGCTCGTAGTGTCATTGATTGCTTAGTGAGACCATCACAGCAATTGCGTTCTGACGAGAATAGATGTAAGATTATGAGGTTTTAGTTAAATTGAATAGAAATAAGTGTTAAACGTTATTTTTATTCTTTAGAGGATAAAACCTCCAAGAGGAGGTTATTGGTGGGGTCCACCACACCATGACCTCCTATGAGAGGTTTTGTGGTGGGGCCCATACGCACATAACCTCCAATGGGAGGATGTCCTTTGGTGGAGAGCACCCTGGAGATGAAACCCTTTTATCCCCAAATTATATGGGAGACCCTAAGACTTCCCCCCCACCATTTAATTGCCAACTCTCCACCCATTAGTTACGTGAATGGTTTCATTTAATTGAAATAATTTTGAATTCTTTGCCACAAATTATAAAACGGGTTGGATTAACCCATTATGTTGGTTGGCAATTCATTTAGGTCGAACCATGAGAGAGATATACATCCTACCAATGAGAACTAAATGATATCACTATGATGAGGAGGGTTTGGAACACACAACCACAGCCCGACCCTCCCCTTTTGTTTGTACACGTTCGTTGACGATAGAGGTGGTACACCCGATGATCGAAAATGAGCCGGCCTTGAAGAAGAAGGTGGAGCATGGCCGCCGGGTTACCATAAGGGTGTGTCAAAGTCGTTCCGCACAAAGAGTTGAGCCGCAACGAGGCGTTCAACGGCGATGCGGGTGGGGTGCGGTGTTATCGTACCACGCTAGAACGACGGTCTGCAACAAGGAGGGTCAAGGTGGTCGGATGAAGAGTGTGGCGTCATCACGCCGCGCCTAGACTAGAAAGAGGTCGCAGCCACGCCGGGCCTTGGCGGAGCGGGGCACGGTGTTGTTGCGCCACACCGTGGTGGGGAGCGGCTGGCCGCATGGGCCTGCCGGAAGGGGAGGGACCCCATCGGCTCTCCTGTGAGCTGGACCGGCACCACTCGACGGTGGTTTGATTCTACCCGAATGGCTAGGTAGTTTGGATTACAGGGGGCGCGTGGTTCTCCACTAGTCGTGGATATGGTGGACCCCCACCGGGCCGCTAGGTCGCCAGGACGAATGGGACACCGGGCCAACCAGGCCCCCGGGATGCCTTTAGGACGGGCCGCCACGGGCTGGGGCGTCTCGGGCCAGGCCGCCTCGGATCGGGCCACCCTTGGGCAGGGCTGCGCCTTTGGGCTGGGCCGCGCCTTCAGGCAGGGCTTCCCCTTCAGGCTGGATAGCCTCTTCGGACTGGGTCAGACTCATTCACCAGGTGGGACCCTAGTCCAGACCCGGGTCAGGTGGGGTCGGTCCGACGAGGTCGGACTGGACCCGGACCCGTCAAACCCGAATTCAACTTTTCAGCCATATCATGGGCCACGGGTGTCCGATCAACGTACCTTTTGTGACAATGGATATCTTAGAGTGAGAATATTCCATTGGAATATCCCACTTGAGTTTTGGACACAGTTGGAGTACAGTCTGGTTGGTTTGAACCTAAAAACCACCCGGGTCCCTAGACGGAAATGCCAATAACTCACAGACCGAGCGTCCGATTGATGCACCGTCTATTGCATTGATACCCCAATGACATGGAGGTACTTTGAGATACTTCCACGTGAGACCTCGTTGCACATGGTTTATCTAACAGTAGATCGTGGGGAAGATCCTCCTAGAGAGGAGAAGACAGATTGCGGAGACCTAATAGCTGAAAGACCGGTCAACTGCTTGACAGATATGACTCAGAGTGACTCGACTAGCCTAGTGGAGAGGTCCTGATATTTGGACATTGACCCATGGTGGACAGAACACATGGAAGTTTTCAGGCGACCTACGGTACTTGACAGGAGGAGTACCACTGTAGGCTATTAGGGGGAGCGCCCTGTATTTGGAGGTATACCCACAATGGATGGAGCGCTTAGTAGGTGATGCATGACCTGCGATACTCAATAGGAGGAGTACCTCAGTAGTCCATGATTAGTGAGAAACACCTTGGTGTCACGATAGGACCACTGTACTCGACAGAGGAGGATTTATCCATCAACCATGGTTTCGATAATGAATATTCGGGTTTGAGCTGAGTCAATGACCTATGTGTTTTCCTCAGGATGGATATGGGTTACATGATAACATAGGTATATGTATGATCATATAGATATGTAATGGATATCCATTGATTTAAAACTTTTTGGTTTATCCTTGTTGGAATTTTTGAGGCCTTGAGGGTCTCGGGGTCCTTACTAAGAATCTTAATACTCACCCCTACACTGGCTATGCCTGCACCTCGTTGTGTTGGATGCAGATGACGAACAACGCTGACGGAGGCTAAGAGTTCCAGGACTGGACATTACCTAGAGGAGGACATTATGATATATAGGTACATGGTGTATTCTGATGGACGTGGAGTGTTGTGGATGCCATTTGTACCTACCCTTCAGGTAGGACCCTGGAGGACGATCCAGGATCTGCTTTCACCTTTCAGTTGTTTGTCCCTTTCCAGTTGTACTTAATTTCAGTTGTGTTTGTACTTTACTGTTGGGCTTGTATTTAGCCCCCCATTACTTTTAGTACACTTTTTATACATCTTCGACCTAGTGTTTTCTTACACATATACATTGGTTTTGTGTGTTTACGATTTAAAAAGGAAATGACTTCCCAATTTTTGGGAATTATGAATTTGGTGCTAGTCGCCAGCCCCAGGCCAATGGAAGGAAGGCTACGGGAAGTCACCATACGGGCCATGGGGGATGGGTCATAACAAATTGGTATCAGAGGATTTGGTTCTACATCAGAACTTTGGAATCTGATCATTCTTTGCTGTGATGCAATATTGTTAAGTGTACTGAGTGTGGATTTCCGTTCAGGGAGTCCGGTGGTGGTGCGGCGACCTACGTATCCATACGCCAGGACATTGACTAATGATTTTTTACATAGTACACGAAAACACTAATTGCGTGTGTGTTTCAAAAGTTTTCTTTATGTCATCTCAAACATGGTCAGATCACTATGTATAGTATTTTGATTGTGTAACATCTTTTATATCAGGATGTCTCCCGGAGGAGGACTAGTTAGTGCCCTGAGCGTTGTACGTACTGAAATCCCACTGAGCGACGAGGCCTCGGTACATGGCCATCTTCTAGTTGAGGTATCTTCGGAGGCACCAGTGGTACTACTTTCAGTTGGGCCACTGACTCCACTAGATCCAGCAATAGCGAGTGCGCACTGATTGAACCCACTGTATGAGTTCCTACACCATAGGCCACCCCATTTTTAGGCGATAGACGGACTAGAAGGTGACTGAGGATTGGCTGGATGATGTTGTGAGAGTCTTCAGACTGGTAGGGACACCATCCTACATCATGGTGATCCATGGTATGAGCCTCCTACAAGAAGTAGCAGGCATATGGTGGAGCTTGATGTTCAAGATGCATGACTAGGCGACACTACTCTGGATAGACATGGAGACCCTGTTCTAGGAGGAGTTTGTACTAGCCTCCCTTCGAGTGGTGCGGAAACAAGAGCTACTTCATCAGCTTTAGGGAAGCATGAGTGTAGATCATTACTCCGGGAGGTTCACCGACCTATCGAGGTACTCCAACGATATCGTATGTGACCCTATCTTCAGGGCCCAGACCTTTGAGCAGGGACTCAGGAAATCAATCAGAGCTTCATTTATCTCCCACATCATCCCGACATAGGAGGGAGTGTTAATGTGATCCCTTCTAGTGGAGAGGTTCCTTGTTGAGTAGTCTCTAGCAGTGAGACCCACCACTAGTCGACTTGATGTGGTGTCTTTTTAGTTGGATGTAGGGAAATGACACATAGGTCCAAGAGGACCACACCTATAGGTGGTCAAACGCACGACTCAGGAACGGTTGTACGGGGCTCCTAGAGTGAAGACAGAGCCAGTCATGCTAGGAGCGGACAGTGTTACTCTTGATGCAGGCATTGTCACATGGCTTCTAACTATCTGACCCACTACTCTGATGATCAGCAGGTAGTTGAAGGACCTCCCAAGCAGAGGCAGATGTACGATCGAGGCCTTATAGAGGGAACATGAAGACATGGTAGAGGAGTTGGTCGTGGAGCTATTGGTGGATGGCATTATGAGGTGCTACTACTACCACCACCAGGAGGTCCACCCCGACCACAGGGAGAGGGAGGACAGGGTAGAGAAACACTTCAGGCAGCTGAGGCCTACGATCAGAACACTCTGGAGATGATTCGAGGTATGATATTTTTCTAATCCACCTCGTCTGTAGATCTCATAGACACTGGTTCCAGTCACTCATTTATTTCCACTTCCCTCTTTCAGATCTCAGAGATTCCAAGGGAGACGTTGGTTTGATCCTTATGGCTAGAGACTCTTATGGGAGCTGATTCGATGAATATGCACTGGTTCTGGTAGTTAGAGCTTACTCTAGGAGGCGAGATATTTGGATGGGATCTCCTAGTAGCAGATTTGAAGCCTTACGATGTCATCTTGGCTAAGGACTGGTTATCTAATGTCTGTTATCAAATCGACTATATTAGGAGAAACATGATGTCTATCTGCACAGATGGTACACCTTTCACCTTGACCGACAAGAATGGACCCTTTGCCTCACATGCCAAACTTACTCGGTGGAGGGTGTAGTTGATCACTCACCAGTTGGCTTGCCATTCCCTCTGAGAAGTTGAGTAGGAGAGTCTGATATATCCTGTAGGGGTGGACCAGTACTCAGATGTTTTCCCTCTGGATGATCCAGGACTAACTCCTCGCACAGAGGTGGAATTCTACATTGACATATACCCCAGGACGGCACCGATATCTTCTACAGTATATCAAATGGCTCCCACTGAGCATCGCAAGCTGAGGGTACAGCTTGGGGACTTGTAGGGGAAGGGATTCATCTGGCCTAGTGTTTCTCCCTTGGCAGCCCTGATTCTGCACGCCAAGAATGCGGATGGGAGCTTGCGGCTCTTTGTTGACTACAATCGCCTTAACCAGGTGATGGTAAATAACAAGTACCCTTTCCTGAGGATTGACGTCCTCTTTTATCAGCTCAAGGGAGTGCAATTGTTCTCGAAGATAGATCTCAGATATGGATATCACAAGCACATTGTTTGAGACGAGGATGTGCAGAAGAAGACCTTCTGGTGTTGGTATGACTACTACGTGTTCTTTGATACCCCTTCAATGTAACCAATGATCCTACAGTGTTTACGAGTCTCATGAGCAAGATCTTCTAGAAAAAACTCGATCTATTTGTCGTAGTCTTCATTGATGACATAATGATCTACTCGAATACTAGATAGGAGCATGCCTACCATTTGTAGGTAGTACTGGACACACTCTAAGAGCGCCAACATTATGGTAAGCTCTTCAAGTGACAGTCCTGGATTCGAGAGGTTCACTTCCTGGGACATGTCATATAGGAGGCTGGAGTTGCAGTGGATCTAGCAATGACCGAAATAGTACATGCTTGGGAGTGACCCTAGAGTGTGATAGAGTTAAGTAGTTTCTTTGTTTAGGCTGGGTACTAAAGGATATTCGTTCCAAGATTCTCTAGAGTTGCAGTGACACTATCATCCTTGAAACAAGAGGGGAAACACTTCGTGTGGTCAGAGAGATGCCAGGTGAGCTTTCAGGAGCTCAGGGAGAGGCTGACTAGTGCCCCCATTATGAGGCTTCTAGAGGAGGCCGTAGGGTATATCATTTACTATGATGCATTAGGGACCGTACTGAGGTGTGTCCTAATAGAGGAGTTAGCAATGATCGTGTATGGTTCTTGGCATATGGTACATCATGAGGACAACTATGATACCCATGACCTGCAGTTAGCAATAGTGGTATTCACCATGATGATGTGGTGGCACTATCTTATGGGTGAATGTTTTACCATGTACTCTAATCACAAGAGTCTGAGGTATATATTAACTTATAATGTGCTGAACCTGAGACAACGAAGATGGCTAGAGATCCTCCAGGACAATGAATTCGAGATAGTATATACTCCTGGGAATGGGGAATGTTGGTGTGGATGTGATCATTAGGAGGACTGGAATTCAAATACTAGGAGAGGTGATAGAGCAGCTAGCTTACTTACACATATCCATTGTGGATATGGATTGAGAAGCTTATCATCCGTCTCTTACAGTCACACCTCCACTTCGTCAGAGAGTCAAGGAGGTGTAGAGTGGAGACGCAGATTGTGGGATGCAACGTGCTCAGATATACATAGGGCAGGCACCAGAATAATTTTTTGAAGGTGGGGATCATATTATACTCTTCAGAATATATACCCTGTTACTAGTTTCACTTTCATATGAAGTGTTTAGGGAGTTCTAGACATTTCCTCTAGCGTTACATCCATGAGTGGTGAAGATGTACTAGGACCTTCGATGATAGCATTGTGGGCCATGTATGAAGAAGATGGTAGCATAGTTTGTCTTCTGATGCCTCACATTTCAGCAAGTTAAGGCAGAGCACAAGGTACTCGTAGGATTGGTTTATCCCATAGAGGTCCCATATTGGATGTGGGATGGGATATCCATTTACTTCATGATGGGTATTCCACATACATCCAGGAGTCACAACTCGATATAGATGATCATTTACTGACCCACCAAGCCTGTCCACATCCTACCAGTCAGAGAGCATGGCTCATTAGAGAGATTTGGACGCCTCTACGTGAAAGAGATTGTGCAATTACATTGAGTACTGTCTTCTATTATCTCTGACTCAGATGTACAATTTACTTCCCAACTGTGGAAGGGGATTCAAGAAGCTTTCGGGACACAAATTTTCTTGAGCACCGCCTTCCATCCTCAGACAGATGGCCAGACTGAGAGGGCCATCCATACCCTCAAGTACATGCTCCGTGCATGCGTCCTTGACTTCGATCGTAATTGGGAGGAACATTTACCTTTGGTGGAGTTTTCCTAAACAATATCTATCACTCCACCATCAGTATATCACCTTTTGAGGCCTTGTATGGCCGACAATGCAGATCACCGCTCTGCTGGACATACCTAGGAGAGTCAGTAGTAGTGGGACCAGAGATGGTACATGCTACAACCGAGAAGGTGTAGAAAATCTAGGAGCATATGAATACTGAACAGTGGAGACAGAAGACATATGCTGACAGGAGATGGAGACCTCTTGAGTTCGAGGATGGTTACCTGTTCTTCCTATGGGTCTTACCTCGACGAGGTCTACGGAGATTTGGTCGAGGTGGAAAGCGATCTCCAATGTTTATCGGATCGTTCTAGTTCCATAACAGAGTAGGGGAGGTGGCTTACTACATAGATCTTCCACCTCAGTTGTACTGGGTGCATGACATCTTCCATGTATCTCAGCTGAGGAGATTCATGCACAACCATACCCACATCATCAACCATGGAGAGCTGGACATCGATGATGAGGTGAAATTCACGGAGGTTCCAGTAGAGATTGAGGATCAATAAGAGTGTGTCCTACATGGATAGTCGATACCTCTGGTGCGCGTTCGATGGAAGCACGGAAACCTCCATGAGAGCACATGGGATCCATAGGCTCATATGCGTGGTCAGTACGCCCATTTATTCCCTTAGTTTGAGTTGTAGTTTATGGGGACGTAAAGCCTTGAGGTGTGGAGAATGTAAAGACCTGGATTTACCATAGAATGTTTTTTTAAAAAAAATACATTGGAATTTTATGAGTCTTCAGTTTTTTAAGGTGCTTGATTCCTAGGACAAGGGTGCCCGGAATAAATTTGAAATGTTTTTTTCGGTTACGTTAAGTAAACGTATGTTCATAATTTTATAAACTCTGAACCGGTGCTCGAAATCGAAATCTTAGGGCACTGTTGAGGTCACAGAGTCGGTTATTACTTAATGGGACCTTCTCTACAATTGTGTTCTAACGATAATAGAAGTTAGATTTTGATGTTTTAGTTAAATTGAATGAAAACAAGTGTTAAACTTTATTTTTATTCTATGGCAGTTAAAACTTCCAAGAGGAGGTTAGTGGTGGTGTCCACCACACCATAACCTCCCATGAAAGGTTATGGTGGTGGGGCCCACCTCCACATAACCTCCCATGGGAGTATGTCCTTTAGTGGGGACCATCGAGGAGATGAAACCCTTGGAACCCCATTTAAGTGTGAAACCCTTGAACTTCCCCACCATTTAATTTCCAATTGTCCACCCATTAATTAAGTGAATGGTTTCATTTAATTCAAAAAAATTTGAATTATTTTTCCAACAATTAAATAATCGGTTGGATCAACCCATTATGTTGGTTGGCAATTCATTTGGGTGGAACCTTGGGAGAGAACATAATCCTCTCAATGAAGATTGCGAAGAACATTCCATACACTGAATAACGATGAGAACCCTCTTCTCCCTCTTTATCCTCCCACGAAGAATACCAACGCCATCTTCAGCTTCTTCTTTCCCAACATCAACAAAAAAACTCATGTTTCTCGTGACTCTGGCATCTTTTAACAAGAAAAGAAGGTGGTTTGTTTTATTTATTACTTTTTCATCATCATACAAATTTTTGATATGAAAATTGAATGATATCACCATGATTAGGAGGTTTCGTACTGCACAAACACAACCTGACCATCCTCTTTTGTTTGTTATTGTTTGTTGAAGATGGAGGCGGTGCACGCGGAAACTGGAAACAAGCCCGCCATGAAGAAGCTAGAGGCGCAAGGCCAGCAGGTCACAATAAGATTTTTGAATTGTTGTACCACGCAAAGGGACGAGCCATGACCAGGCATTCCATGGCGGTGCTGGAGGTGAGCTGAGTCGTCGCACCGTGCTGGAAAGAAGGTCTGCGGTCGGGAGGGCCGCGACGGTCGGACGTGGAGCGTAGCACCGTCACGTCATGCTGATACCAGCAGGAGGCCGCGGCCAGGCCAAACTACGGCTAGGCCAGGCCGTGGTGGAGGGGGGCCATGTGTCGTTGCACCAAGCCGTGGTGGGGAGCGACTAGCTACTCGGGACTGTCGGGTTGTGTGGGACCCTGTCGTGTCCCTCGCAAGCTAGATCGGCGCCACCTGGCGCCAGCTAAGTTCTACGTGAATGGATAAGATGATCTGGTGCATGGGTGGCACGAGGTCCCCCTAGTCATGGCTATGGCAGGCCCCCACCGGGCTGCCGGATCGCCAGGCCAACCGGGCCTCACGGCCAACCGGGCCGCCGGGCCCCCTATAGGTCGGGCCGCCACGGGCCGGACCGCGCCTTCGGGATAGGCCGCGCCTTCAGGCCGGGAAACCCCTTTGGGTCATGCAGTTTCTTCAGACTGGGTCATACTAACAGACCATGTCGGACCCTAGTCCAGACCCAGGGCAGGTTAGGTTGGTCCGACTGGGTCAGACCAGACCCAGACCCGTCATACACGAATACCCCTTTTCTCCCGTATCATGGCCCACGTGTGTCTGATCTATAAACCGTCTGTGGCGACGGAAATCTTTAAGAGTGAAAATTCCTTTGGAATATTACTCTTGAGTTTTGGACACTGTTGGAGTTTGGTTGGGTTTCTTTAAATCTAAATATCAACAGGGCCCCTGGACAAAAATTCCAATAACTCACAGACCGGACTTCTGATTGACGCACCGTCTGTTGCGTTGAGAACCATATGATGTGGTGGTACTTTTTAATACATCCACATGAGACCTCATGAAAATTGGAGTATGGACCAGTAGCTCGTGCAGTGGATCCTTCTGGAGACGAAAAGACAGACTGTAGAGACCTAGTAGCTGACAAACCTGACGACTGCTTGACTGATTCGAATCGGAGTGACTCGACTAGCATAGTGTGGTGCGCCGAATATTTGGCGTCATAACCATGGTGGACGGAGCTCCTGGTAGTTGATATCAGACCCGCAGCACTTGAACGGAGGAGTACCTTTGTAGGCTATTAGGGGGAGTGCCCGGTATTTGGCGGCAGACCCACAGTGGACATATCTCTTGATAGTTGGCAGCAGATCAACGGTACTCGACAGGAGGAGTACCTCAGCAGTTCATGGTTAGTGAGAAATGCCTCGGTGTCCTGACAGGCCCACTTTATTTGATAGAGTAGTATTTCTCCAGGAACCATGGTTTTGATAATGAAAATCCTGGTTTGAGCTGAGCCAATGACCTTTGTGTTTTCCGCATGATTGATATGGGTTACTTGATAAGTTGGGTACATGTATGGGCATATACCTAATTAATGGTTATCCGTTTATTTCATAATTTGTGGTATATCATTGGTGGAATTTTTGAGACATTCAGGGTCTCGAGTTTCCTACAGAGTATAGTTATACTCACCCCTACATGGGCCATGCCCGCACCGCGTTGTGTTGGATGTATATGACGGTCGGTTATAATGGAGGCCGAGACCAACAGGACTGGATGGTACCATACAATGTATCAGTACATGGTGAAGTCTGACAGACGTGGAGTGATGTTGTGGCCATTTGTACCAACCCATAAGGTAAGAACCCTGGAGGAAGATCCAGGAGATTCTTTCAACTTTTAGTTGTTTGTCCCTTTTTAGTTCTACATGCTTTCAGTTGTATTTGTTCATTACAGTTGGGCTTATATTCTGGGCACCCATTACTTTAAGTACACGTTTAATATAGCTTTTAATTTTTTTTCTTTATCTTGTACTCTGGTTGTGTGTATTTATGATTTATAAAGGAAATGCCTTCACAGTCATAGGGAATTATGCCTTTGGTGCAGGTTTCCAGCCCCTGGCCTATGGAAGGCGAGCATGGGGTAGTCACGATACGGGCCCCGGGGGACAGTTCATGAAAAAATCCATTTAAATCCTCATTATTTATAGTATTTTAATATCCATTATACTTAAATCAGCTTCCATGGAAATTGGTTATACATTAGTAATCAATGAATTTCTAGAACCATCATTTTTGGAGAACATTAATCTCATTTTAAAAAAATATATATGGGACTCCTTAATGATCAATTTATATCTTGGTCTTCTCCATATAGCGATAATATCACCAATTAATTCATGTGATTATCACTATAAAAAAATTATAGAAATTTTTTTTTAAATCATGATTCATTAATTACTTCAATGAATAGGCTGGCAATTTTTCATATTTTGTTAATCCACAAACATTGCTCTTTTTTTACAAATAAATATACATAAAAATCATTTTAAACTAGTGCATAATAAAATGAATAGTTTTGTGATTTCCCTTTCTTTAACTATTTAATTAATTATTCATATTAATCATTTTAGATAAACATTAATCAATGTAATAAAATATATGTTACTGGTCTTTAAAATCATGAGAAACTTCTTAGAAATCATTTACATTACCCAACTAATTCATAGAAACTATAGACATTTGTCACAATTGTGAATCAGCAATGTCCTTATATTTTGGTGTTATTGAAGTATAATAAAGTTACATTATCTAATAAAACACCCATGTTTATTATTTATGCCTTAAAAAACATACATTATATATAACAATAATATTTATTCTACTTTTGACAATGTTTTTCCTTCTATGTGGCTTTAAATATAGTATTTAAATTCTCCAAATATTCTAAAATTATATTCTTTTTTATAATTATTTCTTTTTTAAATACTATAATAATTTTTTCTATGTAATCCATAAGAATTCCATTCATTAATTAATTTATGATTTTTTGAGTATTAGTTAGTATAAATGAAACCTATATTAGTTTTTTGTACTTTTACATTGAAAAAAAAACATGATTATGGATGTCCTCTTCCTTCATCTTTACTTAATAATATCCTAACTGAAGATCCACTATAGATATGTCCATGAACCTAATCGAAAAAATGTTTAGTAAATAGTACAAGATATGTGTTCTCTATTATGATCATGATGAGCTCATTATACTTGGTACATAGGCTCATTGACCAATCATTATTCTTGATTAAGGGGATCAGTGCACCACATAATGATGCAATTGGGCATACAAATCCTTTATAAACATTTTCTTTTAGATTCATATTATGTTTTTATTATTACAAAATATATATCATATATGTAGTATTGGGTATAAAAAATTATATGGGCATATTTTAAATCAATAAATAATTTTCTAATCTTAGAGGAAGCCCATGAAATATTTTTGGAAACACATCTATAAATTAAATAACTATGGGAATGTCATCAAGGATGATCTTTTCCTCAGTATATATCATATTAGATTCATTGGATCGCATGAATGTAAATAATATTCATTATTGATATGATGATACAAAATAATACTCACCACATCCCTGTACATATATAAGATCTGTGGTAAAATAGAGATATAGATATTTTCTTCCTTTACATAATTATTTTTGATTCATGTATAGAATTTAAATATAATACATTACCAAAATATAATTAAATTTTACTATGGGGTGTCCCATGGTTCTTAATGATATTCAGCCCAAATATTTGGACAATGGATTTTTTAAATGAATGAGAGGAAACAATAGATCTACTTTACCATCTTCAATAATAACTAATCATCTATAAATTCTTTTTTTATTAGAATATTTATAATAAACATGTGTCATATGAAATAATTTAAATAACTCAAATAAAAATTTACATAAACTATTTTTCGATGCATAACATTTTTCCATATCTCCCACTAATTTTTTGGATTCACCTCTATAGTTGAGATGTAACACGAAATCCCTTTATCAGTAGGTCTCTGTGGTTTTATTCATTTGATTTAATTGAAAACCTTTATTTTAGGGAAATGATACACATATTATCATAGGAAAATGATGTTGAAATGTTTGACAATTATGTGGTGGTTGACTAGGTATGTCCATTATCCCATCACATTATTGAGTTTCTCCCACTAATCATTGCTAGTTATATTCCCTTCCATCATTCTCCAAATGCATTTTATTTTTCCAATCCATGAAATAAATTGCATTCTTATTTCTATGAAATTTGAAAATTGTTATGTTGGAATATTAAAAACCATTATATTTTTCCATTAAACAACCAGAAATAAATTCTATTCTCTAATAATTAACCCCATAATCACGTTGAAATTCATTAATCATCATTTTTTATTTTAGGTAAAATCATACAATTTCCTCATAGTTATCAATGTATCAATTTCCCATATATTTTATATAAATAATCATTATCCCACTAAATAAGAGGTAAAAATTAAATTATATAGAGATTAAAAAATCATTGGTGTATCTTTAAATTAATGTGAAGTTCATTTTATATTAACCTAATCATTCATCAAGCTTCTACTTGAGGATATGTAAATCCCCATCAATTTTATATAGTAGAGTGTGTGAATTTTTTTTCAAAAATGATTCATGATGTACGTCAACTCCATCAAATTGATCTCCTCTATGTGCTCTGTATTCATGGCCAACATCCAAAATTGTTAAAATAATCCATCTCTAGGAAAAATATAAATAACAACCTTCTCTTTCAAAGATCATTGATATATAGAGAAGATATTATCAATTTAGTTGTTCCATTATTTCATTACTAATGGATAATAATATCCAATGAATATAGGAGGTGGTTTCATATAATGGTCTTAATCTGACATCCATAATTCTTGGGGGATTTGTTAAACCTTCTTGATTTTTTATTTGAGTTAATTATTTAGATTAAGGATAATTTAAAATGATTAAAATTAAAATTCATTCCAAAATCAATCTATTAATATATTTGTTTTTATAATAAAAATTCCCATCACAATGTATGTTGAATCAATTTGTAATAGTTCAATCCATAAACAATAAATGAAGGGGAATAATTGGGATGAGTTCATTCTAAAGCATGAACACTAATGGGATAACTCTTAATGGAGATATATTGACTAAATTTTTAATTTCAATTATTCAGTATTTTTTATACATGATCATTCTCATATATAAAATAATATATTAATTTTTTTCATTTCATAATGGTTCATGACGATCATGAAAATTTAACAATTCATATCATTGGAGTGTATTAATATTTCTAAGTATCATGGTCAATTATCATGCACTAGGAGATGTTCATGTACAAATTAATTATACCTTTTCAAATTTATTACCACTATATACATAAGTTCTTGTGTGACATCCAATTGTAGTATCCATAGAAAGCTGTGTTTTCTTTGAAACATCTTACTCTATGATTTTGAAAAATTTAGAAATGTATTATTATATTTACTATTATCCATAAGGTATTCAAAATAATATTCTAATCATAATCCATATATGTAACTTCAAATTCATATCACACAAACTAGGAACACTAATATTAATAATACAAATTAATTTACAGTTTATTACATAATGATACACAGGATAAATATTGATATGATTGTGAGATGCTGTGTATTTTGTTAATCTGAAATTGATAATAATGACATTAAAAGGTAATAAAGTAAATGTATTTAAAAACATTATGTCCTTCATTTATATTATATGTATTTTATAAAACTATATGGCCTTACATGGGTATTCAAATAAGAAAGGGGAAAATTATAATGCATAGTATGGTAATAAAAAACCTTAACATAATAAAGAGTAAAACATGTGAGACAATGTGAATATGATGGAAAAATAAGAGTCATGATATCCATGATCATGAAGAATAAGGAATTACATAAAAAGATAACATAAAGAAAAAATGGTAATGTGTAACTAACATAAAACATTAAATCATAATCATATGTAATTGGAAACCACAAAGACAACATAAAGTTATGTTCTTATGATAACATATTGGGAACAATATAAGATATATAATTAGACAATAACGGAACCCATGGACATAAAATGCAATAAAATATTTATCTCAACCATCTCTTTAATATCATTTATATTCCTAAGCCTGTAACATATAACATAGAACATAAATATATCATTTATTAATTTTAATCACATGAAAAATGATTTTGGGTTATATAAATTTAGTTCCCAAATAAAATAAATGTTTATTCATCTGTAGAAATAAAAATGAGTGGAATTGAGGTTGGGATTCATTACACATATGTTTGGCATGGAAAAACATACGATAATTTTAATTGAATAATGATGCAAATAATGTATTATAAAATTGTTGAATGAGAGAGAATGGTGTCCATAATTATTTTTTACAAATTATTATAGTAAAAGAGATGTGTAACAACATGTACAAAATTTAATAATTGGATATAAAAAGTAATAATGTAATTTAGTTTATTGAATAATGGGAAGGATAATAAACTGTACATTGAGTGGGTTCTTTTTAATGGTTGAGATGTACTTCTTATAACCATAGGAACACATAAAGAGTTCTATATGTAGGGAAATGAAGAGTAATATAGTGAAAAAATTTATTTGTGTGAATATAAACAGTTTGTTTGATGGTTTATATAGTGGAAGTGTAATTAATTTATTAAAATTCCTATCATAATTTTGGATTCAATGTGATAAATTAATAAAACCCAAATCTATCCAATGGTTTTCCCATTATTTCATCCTAATATGAGTGGATTTAATTATTTTATATAAATATATGTATATAATAAATTAACACAATTCCCTTGGTGATGTGAAATTGAGTCATGGTTATAATGATAAGAGTATAAAACCTTAATATATAATATTTGTTTGTGAGGATTCATTATGGATTTAAAAAATTAATAAAATGAAACTACAACACCATAAGGTATGAGGTTAAATATGTATTTGGTTATTCCTACTATTTATAGAAAATATTACATACATTGTGAGATATTATGATGTCATATCAGAGACAAAATAATTATTCAAGATTTGTTATTTTCACAAAAAATTTACTTTTTCAGAAATTTATGAATAATTCACTAGTTGATAATATAAAAAATATAATTTCAAAAATATTTCCCTAAATAATTTAATTTATTATTTTAAGTCAAATATCCCCATTTATTAAAAAAAATGTTTTTTAACATCACAATTTCTGGACCCATATAAAAATTACATATGACACCATCAAATTTTATTATCATTAACAATTATTAAATATTTTTTGATAATAATACTTTATTAAAACAAAAGTTATATGAAAAATATATTAATTCATCAAAATATCAATCTTGATTAAAAATACATATTTACCAAAGTGGAAGTTGTGTTTCATCATATTAAAATCTAATTCATTTACAAATCCTTATATAATTAATTAAAAATTTATACTTAAAAGAGAATAAATATAATTGCTATTATATTTAAGAGAGAAGATACAAATTCACACAATTTATTTCTAGAAAAATTTCTCTTGATTAAAAATTTAAATTCCATAATTTTATAGTTTTTGATGGTGAAGTATTCTTATGGGTATGATGAACATGTTTTTTGGATGTGATATTTGTGAGCTTTAATTATCTACTATATTGTTTCATTCATTCTTTAGATAGCGAATCACTGATTTGTATTATCCAAGGGATAATCCAAATTAATCGAGCACCCTAATGTTTTACAATGAATGGGATTCATAGGGTATTATCATACTTGTCAAGGCTATCACTTCTTTTTTTCGATATCAAATAGATTTACCATAATCTTATATATATATATATACAATATTTTTATAATGATTATAATATAAATAGAAATTATTTCTTTTAGTCATTTTATTTCTTCAGGGTATAGCATTAATGATTCAAAATAATTGACTTATTTTTTTTTGTTTTCTATAATTTCAATTATTTAAAAATAAATAAATCAATTAAAAACTGAATTCTGTAGATAACTGTTTGGGTTGTTGTCCAGATATATATTCAATGGATAGATTTGAAGTGGGAATTCATATAGATTTTCCACTCACCATCTAGTTGAATATGACCAGCCAGTTTTTGGGACATTTAGTGTACATCTAATTTTACTAGGTGTAACCATGTTTCCAGACTATGTCAGAAGGTATCATTTTATAGTGATGATGTTTGGAATTTGTATGAAATTATAGTAATTATGCTCTATTCAATACCCAGTTTAAAATTAAAACAAATCCCAATAATTTAAATCAACATTAATTACCATCAAGTATTTATGGATATGATTTTATATCTCCCAAACACATTTTGTTATATAATAAATACACTTATAAGTGTTGGATCTCTTTGATTATGTTGGATATCAATTATTTATTCTGTAGTTCTTTCATTATATCACTCCGTTATTAAGTGCGGTAAATTATAATGTCGTTGAGGGATATATATCATTACCTCCATAACAATGTTTCTATGATTCCCCATTGTTGATTCATTACATGAATTATCTATTGGTGGAACTCAAATGGATTTATTTATATATATTATCGTATGTGGGTTTTGTAATGAAGTATCTATAAATTAAAATTATTTTATGATATTTTTTAATTGTACAATGTTTTTCATAATATTTATTTGAGTCTCTTAATCAATGATTTAAAATTAAATGGTGTTCAAGTAATTCCTTTTGACAATGTCTTTTTGAAATTATGATTCCTTTAATGAAAATTGATTATGGCATGAAAATAATTATTTTAATAATGATATATATGAACTAGTATTGTATGAAATGTTTTACAGAGTTAAACGTGTTTATTTGAAAGGATATGAATTTTTTTTTATAAAAAATGTTTGGTGTTTGTTTTTGAAAAGAAGTATCACTATTTTAGAATATTAACATGGGGTCGATTATAAATGATTTATATCATTTTTAAATGAAAACAAATGAATGATTTAACCTATATAGTTTATTGATTTACTAACTAACATGTGATCATAGGTAAAAATGGTTGATTAACACACATATGTATATGATAACAACTCTAAAAAACTACCATAGGAGTAGAGAGATTATTATTTTTATTCTCCCTTATCTATCCATGCATTGATATCTAGAAATTTTATACACACCTAGATCCATACCTATCATAGATATATGAGAATCCCACAAATAATATAACCATCAGTCTCTTATCAATGATTCTATGATTAAAAATGATTTATGTATTCCATTGTTTGAATGGTATAAATATTCATTTATTTTTTATTTAAATATTATTCATCCTTATATTGAAACTGATGTTTAAATCTACATGTTCTTATGTTAATTTACATTGAAACATATTTTATAATAGAAATTGATCTATTTTGTAAATAATTGTTTGAATGAACTATTATAATATTTCCATTAAATAATAAAATAAAATTTTGAATATGTTATTTTATTTGTTAAACATTATTTTGGTATTATTCTTGATATTCTACTGGGATTTGTCCCTTAGTCCCAACAATTCCCTCGGAAAGTTAAATATTTTATTTTGGTAGGTTCATGAAAATTAATAAATAACTCAATGAAGGTGGAGTTTATTTTATAGGACACGGGTGTTGGTGGTTTCTAGTGGATCTTGTTATCCACTAATTTCAAGGACATTTTAGTGATGATTTCAAGGAGATTTTATTTGATGAATTTTTTCAGATTATCATTTATAGAAGATTATATTTTTAATTGAGATAATTCATCTCTTTTGGAATATTTGGCATAATAATTATATATTATATTACAGAAAATTATTTTTAATGATGATTTACATTGGTTGAGAAATAATTCCCTATTTATTAATTAGATTTATATGCTTTAGTCACTATATTTTTGGGATAGTGAAGAGATATTATTACCAAACATATCTTTTTATAAAAAAATCATGATTTATTAAATAATATTACATATTACACATCCTATATGATTGATAAATATTGTTTCTATAGATAATTATGTAAAATATATAACAAACTAAAACATGGGGTACACAAGAATTTTCTAAAACATCCTTATCATTATAAAAATGTTCCATCATGCTTAAAACATTATGATATTTCCTTGGGACATATATATGAAATGGGTGAGCTATAAAGCTCAGTAATGGAAGCACACAAAATAATAAGATGATATACTTTCATTCTAAAAAATATTATATTTATGTTGACATATAAAGGTTGATAATCATAAAGATGAACCATTAGACATGATATATCTAGAAAAAATTAATGTAACATGGAACTGTGATTACGAATTTTAGCATGTAATCATAAAACTATGTCGATGCTCACCTTAAGGGCATGATAAGATAGTGTATAAACTCCATGATACATTACGGTCAATCTAAAATCCAAATCATGATGTCTAAGAAGAGAAAAAACAATACCTTATGCATTAGAGTGATAAATAATTTTGAGTGAACCCATCAATTTTATATAATTTGAATTCATAAATTTTCCACATCGATTTATGAACATAAGATAATATTTCATAACTTTTAATTTCAAAATAAATGAGTATGAAAAATATAAATTAATTTCACCACTCAAATTAATATAGGAATATCTAGGTCAATAAAATTTTGAGTAAATAGTAATGGTTTTCACAATACAATGTTTTGGCATCATAAATTCTAAGTGAAAATAACGAATAATCATGATAGTAATTAATGATTTTTAAATATTTTAATGTGACATAAATCGGTATAATATATTTTTTAAATTATATTTATAGTAATAGAGATGTTTAAAAACATATCCCAACATTACTATGGAATACAAATTGTATAAAATGAAGTAGATGCTCGAATAAAGGAGTTAATGTAATTATTCCCTACTTTGAGAAGGTGATACTAGAAGAATTTTAGGTTATTATTAAGAGATTTGGGGAACCTTTGGAAGACAATATAGTGAGTATGGTATATTACCTATATTATTTATGATTTTTTAGTAAAGATGAAGTGGTGATTTGGTGGGATTATTTAAAAATGTTATGGGAGTTATTTATAATTTCTGAAACAAATTTTTTTACTCTATATATAAATGTAATACAAACCTCAAACCCTCACATTTTCTCCCATTTTTTATACCAATAGGGAATTATATTCATTATTTTTCAATTTCAAGGGAAGAATCTATTAAATTATTACCTATTAGCATATGGATGTGAGTCTTGATTATAAAGGGATAATTTAAAATCATTGAATATAATATAGGGTTTGGTGAATATATTAAGGATTTATAATGTTAGTTAAATAAATAAAAAATATTTCATAGTGGGGGATTGCATTTTTTCATCTATACCCCTAACATCATTTATTACATCACATTTGTGTCATTATGATTTCATAATAATCAAACTATATTTATACGGAGTTTGTTTTTCACCCAAAAATTTGACATTATAATAATATTATAAAAAATTCATTGATAGATAACATAATAATTATTGTTCAAAAAATTATATTAATTTTATCCAAATTTGATTCAATATATTTTTATTTTATATTTTAAAATAATAATCATCATTTATTTAGAATATAATGTTTTTTTGATAATAACAGTATTCAAACACATATAATTTTTTTAATACATAAAACTATACTATAAACAATAAATAATAAATTTAAATTTATAAAAATATTGTATTCATATATAAAATATTTCAAATATTAATTAGTTCATCAAAAGTAATATATTAATTAAAATTACATGTTTCCCAACACTATAATTAGTGTTTTATCGAATTTAAATTAAAATATTTTTCAAGTTATAAATAATTATGTATAAATAACAATTATTATATTTTAAATATGATACAAATATTCATATTTTTATGTTCATGAAACATGTAACATTATTACATCATTAAATTCCTTATGTATAGGGTATGATACTATGATATTTTTATTGGGTGGTTGACAAACATGGTTTATGTCATGAGATAAATTAAAAGAACTTCTCCATAAAATGGTATTTATTTTGATTTAGTTTTTGAATCCTCACAAGGGAATTTTCAAGGGAGAATCCATGGGATTCTATATCACTCAAATTATCAAATAAATGGTCTTCATAGAGTGTTATACAAATTTTTAGGCCATTAAACACTTTGTCAATGTCAATGGGATTTATTTAAACATTTTATTATTCTAATCCAATCAACACTTTTAAATTAATATATTATAAATTGTTATAACTCAAAACATTATTCTAAATATGATTGGATTTTAAAAACACAATATGTTCTTGTTTTAACTTTAACTAATATAAATAATGCATCATTTAATCTATCCAAAAAATTATTTTTATTAATTAAATATTTTTACATTATAATATCCTATTAATTAGTAATTATTCCCATGAAATATAGAGTTGACACACTAAAAATATTACTGTAATTTTATTTCATCAAATCATTTGGTTCCCACATCACTTCATAAAAATTTTAGTTTCTGTATATCACTTTGATAATATTAATTAACATAATTTTTAGAACAATAACTCTATGAATTAATAACATAAATGGTTTTTCCTCATATTAATTATCATTATCTAATGGTACGAACAATGGATTCAGTATAAGATAGGGTTGTTGTCTGTACATCCTTAAGTGGGATACAAGGAAAACATCATGTGCTTATTATTGGTTAGATGTGACTTCTATTCCATTTGATCGCACTCCTATGAAAAAAAATATTTCAAAAGGACCAATCTATCATGGAATAATATTTTCATTCGTCATAGGTTTCATAGAATTTTTCAATTGATATATGTGTAGGAATACCTTGTCTCCTATATTAATGTATAAGTCTCGTAGATAATTGTCAGCATAGCTATTTGGTCTTCTCTGAGAAACCAAAATTTGTAGATTAATGGTGTAGCCCTTTTTTAGCATTTTTTCAACCATTTTAGGGCTGATTAGTTTTCATTCTCCAACTATATATTCAGATGCATGTGACTGATCCACATTATACAAATGTATTCATTGGGATCAATTTTGATTGTTGAGTTTAATATATTATTTTATGCTAGCATTACGAGACCAATATGTTGATCTAATCATCTATTGAAGTCAATTGATCATGATATTAAAATTTTCATGACACTATAGATTGTCCTCTTAGAATAGATATTAGTTTGAGGATGATAAATTTGGATTAATTTCAACATAGTATTTAGAGCATGTCGGAGACTCTTCCAAAACATAGAGGTAAATATTGGAATTGAATCAGATACAATAGATAGTGTTGTCCAATGAATCCTAATGACATATCTAATATATATACATGCATTTTTATTTAGTGATAAGTCCTCTAATATTTCAACTAGTTGATAAATATTAGTAATATGTTCGAGTACAACCAATATAGAACTATTTCATCATTATGTCTTTAGATGAGTAGTTAAAATTTCAATCATTATGTTTTCATATTTCCATATTATTATGTGTAATTAGTACCTAATCACTGTATATTGTTTCCATTTATCATTCACTAACTTACATAAAACAAATTAGGATGTATATTTTACAATTTCTATCTTTATATTTTCCCAATATTTTTTCACTAATAAATCATAATGAAAATTTGTTCTCCATTAATATATGGATAATTTATATTTATGTGAATAATAAAACATATCGTAATGTAACTATGTGTTTAATGGTACATATAATTTTGATACAATCCCAATGTGGCATATTAATTATTTATTGACACTAAGGAAATCATGTTTTATCAGAGCATAAACTTTCATATGAATATCCACATCGCGTCTTCAAGAATCCATTATATTCTTCATACATTAAGGTTGAGAAATATTTGTTGATGTTTTTAATTATTTTCATACCCATAGGATTTTACATTCCATCCTTTTCATCTATATAGAACATATATCCTTCTAAATTATCATCAATAATAAACATTTAGTTTATATTCTAATTAATGCATCTTCCACATTATTTTTATTCATGTATGGTAATGGTTTTAGAATTCATAGTTTCTAATCAGCTGTAACCATATTCATTGGTGAATATTCATATATTTCTATGATAATATATACATGAGGCTCTTATGAGAAGTATATATTACACATTTATCCGCAATTAGATAATAACACAAAATAATCAACCATAAGGTCATGAAAGTAAACTCAGGATCGTGCATTTTTTATTTCGTTCATCAACATTCAATTGGTTTGAGGTATATGATTTAATATTATAATTCTATATCATTATACATCAGATGTAATTTTTTGAAATTTTTTTGTAAACTTATAAACGTTCACCAAATATTTGAATAATAATTACATGTTTGGTGATCACTTATTTTTCTACTCCTTGATGATCACTTCACATTCATTATTCCAAAAAATCATAAATCCCTTCTGAGTAATCTTTGTTAGAGGGTTTGAGAAATGATTGAAAATTTTCTAAAATCGATGATATTAAAAATATAATCAATTAAAAATACAAAATTAAATCATAGATAATTTCCGTGAATATCACTCAATAGCTTATACCTTTGAATAGTACTCAAATATACCAATACCGTTGATTATATCACAAAACAATGATAATTACTTAAACATGAACACAAATTTTATGTACTCTCCATAAAGTGTATCCTTTCCTAAGGATTTTATCATACTACTTAAATACTCTTTATCCTCCACCATTATTTTAGATTATATCAAAATAGAATCTATACAGTCTACTGTTTTATTTGAGGAAATATATGAAGACTCTATTAGTCATGTCAATGAACAGTACATGAGCATTTTTTAGTCTATAATGATGTACTATGAACTCATTGTTCCCACACCAAATATGAAAATCACTAATGGGGATGTTAAACTTCTTATTTGATACATGATGAAACTAATACTAATGATCTATATTGGTGATGTATTGGTCTCTACAGAGCTGATCAAAGTATTCACACATCAACGGTAGAGGATACTTGTTCTTTATTGAACTTTTTTATCACGTGATAATCATTGCAAAAGGAGAATTGCTCCATCCTTCTTCATGATGAATATGAATGGTTCACTCTATGGTAAATCTTATGGACATATAATCCATCTATTTATTTTCTTATGTACTTGTCTATTCAGCTCTTATAGTCCCAAAATATCCATTTATATGGATTTTTTAATATTGGTAAATCCCAAATGATAATTTATATTAAAACTTAAACATATCATCTGTGATTAATACCATACAATTCTTCTTGAAACACATTACCATATTATAGCAGAATGGGAATGGATTCAAGGTAAAATTTTTCCATATATAGAATCATTTGAGCAAGATTCACTTGATTATAGGTAAATAATTTCCATGCATGAAATTATGGTTATAAATAAGATTCATCTATCTTTGTGAACATGTATAGAACCATGGGACTGTTCTAATTACTATTAGTTAATTACTTCTCACAGAAATTTATATTTTATTTACTAAATGGGAAATAATTCCATAACTAAAAGACATAAAATTACAATAAAGGATGAATAGTAAAATATTCAAGAATAAAATTCAAACAAACATTAACATGAGGTTGATAATCATATTTTTTTCAAATGTTATCAAATGAATAAGTGTAGTAAATCGATGATCATATAAATCCTTCAATGTATTGAAATATGGCATGAATTGAAATACAAAATGGTATACATTACTATGAAAAATTGGTTATTGGTACATTAGTGATCATGATATATCTCAGTAGAATAAATTCATTATTCTCCTAGTCACGGAGATTGTTGATTATCATCATGATTTCCAACCCCTAAGAAAATAAAAATTCTTGGATAATTCCATTCTACTCTACATTTGTGACATACAATTTTATATGCCATTATAAAATGAGATTTATTTCAATATATTACATAATTAATTTTTACATGGAAATATGGAACTTTATTCCCTTCATTTCCACACATAAAACATTTCTCATCTCCTTCTTGAAAACTCCATTTGTTCATCTTTAAACACATTTTTCATAAAGAAAAATTGGAATTAATTTACATATAAACTTTATCAGATGAACATTCATAAAAATTATACCCCCTAATACTTAACATATTTAGAAATCAAATAATTGATAGTTGTAAATGTGATTTTCATTAATACTTTTTCATAATCACATGATATCCATCATGGATATCCAACAAAAAAATGCATATCATTTGGGTAGTGTCTATATTTCCCATAACAATATTTGTTTTTATAGTCCCTTGCCTATCTAGATCGGTGTGATGTTGGTGGGTTTTACACCTAGTTTCTTCTTTTCCAAAGGAATATTAATTTGTAATATCTATACAAGGATTAATTCCCATGGAATATAAATACACTATAAGTAACAAAAATTTATGGATGTATTCTTATGTTTATTCACATCCCTAATTCCTACAAGAAATCATTAAAATCCTCTAACAATAAGAAAACATTACATCGATACCAACTATGAGGACCTATGTCATTTTTACACCTTATATCATGATTTTCATTCACAATATTACACACAATACAACTCATAAGGAAAAAAATTCATGTGTCATTGGATAATCATTTCCATAAAATAACTACATAAAACAACAGGCGATTACCTGGTAATTTTATAATAATGGGGTAATCTATACGTCCATTTATGTGAATAAACATGGTATAACCTGAATAATGTGTAACATGATGTAAAATAGGAAGCTCAATGGGAAATTATTTATGTGGAAATCATAAAAATGAAAAACTATTATTTATATAGAATGATAACATAAATGAAAAATGAAAATGTAAAACCACATTAAAAATGAAATCATAATCATATGTCAAGGCTAATAACATAAAATCATAACAAGATGGAAAATTTCTTTTGATAGATTTTTTTGCTTCATAATCCAATTCATTTTGTCTCATGAGGAAACATAATTAACCAATTAATTAGTGAATTATATTATTTTAGTATCAATAACTTGTTTCAAATCATTTACATGCATTTGTGTCCCACATATATCATTAAAAATAATTAAATATTTTCACACATTTAATTACTTTAAAAATTACTTAAATTATTATATTTTTTTCTATTTGAATACATTTTAAGGGATAATATGATTATAAAAACACTTGTTTTATTTCCCACATTAATATAATTTATTACATGAATCCTTCATTTAATACAATATAGAAGATCAAAAGGTCTACTATCTTTGGGGATTAAGAACATTACATAACTACAACAAACATTATACAAAACTTCTTATTGAAAAATAATTTTACATGACCACTACATTACCTCGTACATAGCATTACATGGGATAACCTGAGGACATACATAAGAAAGAGGTGAGCTATAAAGCCCAATATTTGAATACAAATGGAATACCAAGAGGAATAAAATAATCCTTGGTCAATAGGAATATCAATTAATCATAAGATGAACATGATCACAAATGCATGATATAGAATGATAATCATAACAGTGGGATATGGAATCCACACATAACAAGGAATTAGCATGATCCATGGATCATTGCACGTGAAGTGTGAGTAAAACTTCATTGTAGAAGAGAAATTACTAAACCTTATTGGAAAAAGAATTTGAATGTGTAAAAACCCATTTTCCATGATGTACCATGATACAATACTTTACCCAATGCATTAGAGCGCTATCCAGGCATTCCCTTCATAAAAATTTGATTTCATTCGTAAGTGTGCCACAAGTATCATACAACATGTAATAATTAATGATTGTCATATACTACATGATAAAAGAATTTTGAATTGAAATATGAAACACCATAACCAATATGTAAACGTGCATGTCGGTGAATACCCATGATAGAGAAATGGGCATGGTCTTTACTACACAATGACCTTGGCATGGAAAATTGAAGTGTAATTTCAGAAGCATAACAGCATGACATTAGAATTCATAAAAAAAATTATGAGAGGGAAATTTGTATTTCATCATATGTAAGGAAATATTCAGTAGGGGGAGGTCATATAGAAACATGTCCAAACAAATTTAATTGTATTTTGATACGTAATACAATATAATTGATTGAATGTAAATGAGGAGAGAAAATTACTTTGAGAATTTTAGCATGATAACAGGTGTATATGGGAGGAATTAATGAGAGATAAAGGGTATCTCTCATTATTAAAACATGAATAGGAATGTATGGGGTAGGTGAGAAATCATACCCCCAATATTTATAATTCATAATAAAAGCGCACACCAATATATAGAAACATGGACATAAATAAAGAAATTGAGAATCCCTTATTTGGAAGTGTGATACCAAAGTCTAGGGAGGGGATTGAGAGAGACTTCTTCAGAGATTGGGATTCCATTGAAGGATTATAGAGAGAGAGGGGAGTGTTTGAAAAAACTCCAAAGGTAGTGAGTGAAGAAGAAGTAAGGGCTTCAGTGGGTTTATATATGAAAGTAGATGGAATTCATTATTATTTAGGTTTGGGACACCACACATTTATCTAATCAAATCCAAAAACCACACATTGTTTTTTGCCCATGTTTTTTTGCATAGGTTAGTGGACAAAAAATATTTTTTACGACCAATTAATGAACTTTTTAAAATAATAGGGTTTCTTATGTGGTGGTGAGTCACACTCTCAAGGAAATCAATTTAAGAAGATAAATAGTTTTAAAGCCTTTAAGGGTCCAATAATTATTTCGAAAATAAATAAAACAAACCTAAAATCACATTATTTTAATTTTAAATCATATATTGGCCAATCATAATGTTTATTGTATTTTATTACTTCATAATTGGGTCATTATTATGCTAAGTGGTTCTCAATAGTGATAGACTCTTTTGGTGGATTAGATAACATCACTTGGGTGGTTATATCTATCAACTACGACTTCTACCATAAGTGGTTCTATTCGAGATTAACATGTTAAAGATCATATTGGGATATTTCATGATGGAATCCCAATGACACCACATCAATTCTGAAATCCAACAAATGGGCTTCATAATGGGAAAGTATACTGGATGAGGCCAACAATTCCTTCATCTGAGTAAATTTGATTTGTTAAAGCCCTGTGTTTATAAAAAACATGTGATCAATGTTAAATAGATATATTTGCAATGATAACAACACATAACATTATTTTGAAATCCAAAAACATAAATCCAATGTAGTGAATATTTAATATAAAATTTTATCATAACAAGAAATTTAATTATATCTATATGAATTTTAATTGATAATATTTAGGGTCGTTGTAATCTACCCCCTTTATAAATTTCTCCCTCGAAATTTCCTTTTTCGATAATAAAACAGATTCAGGTAACTCAGGTATTTTACTTCCTATGAGTCCCATGTCACTTCTTCAAACTTGTGGTTTTTTCCCCACACCATGACGAGGTGCATAGTCTTATTTCGTAAAAAATTTTATCTATGATCCAATTTCTCCACTTATTACTCCTCGTAAGAAAGATAATCTTCTAAATATACTACCTTTGATGAGAGTATATGTGAAGGGTCTGGTATGCACTTCATTAATAAGGATACAAGAAAGACATCAGGTACTTCGTCCGTAGTAGGTGGATGAGCTACTCGATAGGCAACATCCCTGATACAATCTAGAATCTCAAAGGGGATGATGTACCATGGAATTAACTTCCATTTATTTCCAAATATCATAACCTTCTTCCACAAAGATATGCGTAGAAAAACCATGTCTCAAAAATTTAATTGAAGGTCTTGTCGACGATTTTCTTCATAACTCTAATATTGAATTTGGGCTACCATGATTTACCGCATAATGGTTTTCACATTATCGACCATTTTTTGACCATTTTAGGTCCTAGCTACTTACAATCACAGCCATCATCCCAACATGTTAGTTGTCTTCAACTTTTTCCATAATGGGCTTAATATGGAGTCATTTGGATGATCGAGTGTAAACGTTTATTGTGAGATGATTCAACTAGTGGAAGATGTTGGTCTCATCATCCTTTGAAGTCCAGAGAACATGATATTATCATATCATTGAGTTTCTGAATAGTTTTAACTTATTGGTAATCAGTTTAAGGATGAAAGTTCATACTAAATCTCATTTTAGTGATCAAAACATGTTGGAGACTTATCTATATCTTCAAGGTGAATCATGGATAATAGTTAGATACAATTGATAGTTTTACTTCATGCATCCATAACAATTATTTAATGTAAATCCATGTTAGATGATCTGATGAGAATTCCCCTGGAATCCTGATAATGCGGGGTATCATTGTATGATGATCCACAATGACCCATATAGAATTGTTTCATCTAGATTTCCATGGATGTCCACTGACAATGTCTATACTAATATTCTCCCACATTCATGTTTTTATGGATAGTGGTTTCATCATCCCCCATAGACTTTTGACTCTTATACTTTAATTGCTTACATACCGGGTATTTTGGTCTATATTCTATAATCTCCATTAACATATTGTCCCCCAAAAACTTTTCTAGGAGGTATCGATACATAATTTTTCTCTCTGGGTGAATAGTGAAGGTTGAGCTATGTGCATCATTATGAACATCCTTCTTAATCCTTAGATCTGATAGTACCCATAATTGTAACCCCAAACTCACTATTCTATTCTTACCATCCACGAACATTGAAAATTTCCAATTTCTGATAGCTTCCACCATTTACAAAATTTTCATATCATTTCTTTGACCATCCTTCAACCATTCCAAAAGAGATGGCTGAGAAATCATTTGTGAAATGATTGATCATGTTACATTATTTATGATAACCATGCCCATATTCATCAAATCTAAGAAGATTGGATCCTTCTCAATTCCAATCAATGATAGAATGATTGGATCCTTTCTACACAGAGCATCTTCCACCTTGTTTGCTTCCCCAGTGTGGTAATCGATTGAGTAGTCATAGTCATTGATTATCTCTAACCATATTTGATGGCGTATACTGAACACTTTCTATGTGAATATATAATTTAGGCTTTTGTGATCAATTTAATTTTCACACATCTCCCTAAATAGGGATTGACACCATATTTTTAAAGCAATGATCACTAATGCTAACTCCTGATCATGTGTTGTATAATTATTCTCATGAACATTCAATTGCCTTGAATCTTAGGCAATGACATTTTCAGTCTGCATAAATAGAAAATAGAGGCCCTTTTTTGAAGCATCACTGAATACCACAAAATGTTCTTCACTTCTGGGTAATGTGAAAAAAGGTGTAATGATAAGACTCATTGTATACTCTATAATGGATTCTTCGTATTCACCATTCCATGAAAAAATTACTCCCTTCTGGGTTAGCTTTGTTAGAGGGTCAGATAATTGTGAAATTTATTCTCACAAATCATTGATAATATCCAACTAACCCCTGGAAGATATGAATATCTATTACAAATTTTTCCCTTGGCCATCGCTCAACTAATGTTGCCTAATAGGTATCCACACATATTCTTTTCCTTGTAAGGATATGACCCTTGAATGAGACCTCCTTCAACTAAAACTCACAGTTGTAGTACATTGCATAAATATCCTCCTTCTGCAATGTGTCTAGTACAGTTCTTAAATGCTCTACTTGATCCTTCATGGTTTTGGACTATATTAGAATATAATATATAAAGACTACCCAAAATTTTTCAAGGATATCACTAAATACTCTTTTAATCATTTCCATGAGGACTGTTGGACAATTAGATAGAACAAAAAGAATTATGATGAATTCATAGTGCATAAATCTTTTGTGAAAATTAGTCTTTGGGATATCCTCCTTCATCAATCTTATGTGATAATAACCCAACCAGAAATACTCCTTAGAGAGGTATTGTGCTCCACATATTAGATCAAACAAGTAATCAATACATTTGATAGGATAATTGTTATTTATCATGATTTTTATAAGCTCATGATAATCGATGCAATGGCGCATTGACCCTTCCTTATTGATGAAGAGTGCCAGTGCACCCCATGGAGAAGCACTTGGGTGTATAAACCCTTTATCAAGATTCTCTTATTGTTGTTTTTTCGACTCCTCAAGATCCACAACATCTATTATATAACGAGCCTTGGTTATTAGAAATTCCCCAGGTATAAGGTTAACTGAGAATTCTACTTCTCTACTTTGGTGAAGACCATAAAGTTCCTTGGGAAACCCATCAATGAATTCCCTCAAAATAGGCACATATACAAGGATTATTTCTTCAATGGACTCAATCATCTGAATTAGATACATGTTATAATAGTGTAGTCACATCAATGCTTGAGAATACGGATCAAAATAAGATTCATCCTCCTCCATGCACTTGTATAAAATCGGTGGTCTATTATCCTCATGGATATTGATTTCACATTCATGCCATTTTATGTGGGATATATATAAGGAAACCCAATCCATGCCGATAATTTCATAAAATTACACAACAGAGAGTATGATGAGGTTTTTCGGGAAGGTAAATCCACAAATTATTATATTGGAGGAGGTATATTCACTGGATGCAATGATTCCCCATTTTCCATACTCACTGACATCTTTACCTCCATTATTTTTGGTGGTTTTGAGATTATTCTACATAGCATTGGGAAATAACTGAATATGTAGAAATAGAATCAATATATATATTTGTTATTCCTGAATTAATAACTTGTGTACGTGTCATCACATTGTTGTCGTGGTTCACTTCGGTGGAAATGATGGAAAAATCTCCCCCTTGTGGCCTTGGAGGTTGTTGGTTTCCTCTAAAAACCCTTGGAATAGAGAATTTTTTTTCAAGGAGCCCTATTTCATTGTAGTTGATGTAATGAATATTGCATAGAGGTTTGAATGTATAATTCCTCTCCTTTGACGTAGCTGCAGGTTTTCTTATCAGATGTTAATGGCTAGGTGTCCTTCTCTTCCTCACCTAAATCATTTCCTCATCCCCTTCAAACAATTTTAGGGATGCTTCTTTCTGCACCATAGGAAAGTGGGGTGCTGGATCATCTTAACAATGTAGGATTTATCCATCAGACCACTATAATTGAGGTCCACCTTATTCATCTTATCCCCATGATACTAATGAGATTCGTCGATCCCCATTTCAACTATGAGATAAGAGCAGACAATATATTCATAGATTTTGAAGTCACAGATCGCAAGGGCCTTCTATAGGCTAGGTTTCACCCCACCAATGAAGCAATCAATCATGAATTCAGGTGTACTGACAAAGTTTTAGTCATATCATGCAAGCCTAGTGATGTTTTTCTTGTACTTTGTAATATATTTTTTGTCTATTTTCTTTGGGGAAAGTATGTCCCTTTACCTATTAATCAAGAAGGAGTGCGGAAAATATTTATCAAATTTTTTTTTCATAAAAAAATATTTTCAATCAATTGCCTTGATTTCCTCATCAGGCATCGTATTTGATATCAATGTCTAACCAAAATCTCCATCACCCTTTATACGATAACCATCCAAGAGAACATTATATTGTTCCAAAAATTTAAGGATGGAGAAGATCTTTTCAATGGAGTTAATCCATTGTTCAGAGATTGAGGGGTCAGATGATCTATTAAATGTAGGAGGCCTTTGTCTAATGAAGCTCTCGACAATGACTTCTTCTTACATTGGGGGGGGGTGGCTTAATGTTCCTCAAGACCCATTTATCTATTCAATGATTGAGTTATATGAGATAGTATCATGAAAAAGTTCACTATTTCAGCTCCCATCAGATTGGGCATCTCATTAGAATTATCTCCACATTGATCTTTGCATCTGTTTTTTTCCTGAGTCCTCCTATTTCCATCCATTGGTAGGAATAAAAATATAGTTAGGGTAAACACATAAAGGGTAATCCGATGACAGATCATATGACATATAAATAGATTTAATTTCCTTCACTTACTAATCTATAGGCTTTAGTCATTGATATCCATGATCTACATTATAACATATATTCTTATGGTTAATTTTACCTTAATAATGTATCATACTAAGATTTTAAATTTACAAATGCATATCCCCCAAGAGTTTCATATCCCATAGTGCATAAGGCTCATTGTTGTGTACCAGAATACCATGGGTCATGCCAGAAACTCATTGTCGGAGATTTCACTCCTACGTACATCGGTGCGAGAGACACCTCTACCCGCTTTGTAACACCCCGATATTTTATGAAAAATATTATTTTTAATGTCATTAATGTCTAGTGTTGTACTCTACACCAAAAGGAGCTTTCACAACACACATACTTGACTTGACTTGTATTACACACAATCATGACCTTCCTCGATAGCGTGTGTAGTACGCAATACCGAGTTTCACTAAACAACGATATGCTATTAAAATATTATTAAAACTAGCCAGTATGAATAGTAATAACCGCCTTTTAAAATTTTAGAAAATTCACCTCTCAAAATGGACTTCATTTTTGGATTCAGAGTATCGAATTTAGCCTAAGGTGAAATTTTGGTACTTTTCGGATAACTTTCATATTCTGATGAATAGTGAAAATTACTAAATTTTAATTAAAAACAACATTTTTAATCGATATAATTAATAGTGATAAATTATTTATTTGAGTGGTTTTAAATTATATTTAGAATATATTTTTACAATTTAATACAATGTTGGTCATTGGATGTAATTCTACATTTAAACCAGACATAAACAAGTGTCAATCTTTTGATAGTTATTATCTCTTAAGAACACGCTATTTGTTTTGACAACGAGAATTAATTTTTAAATTAATTAATGAAACTGATATGTTTTGAATTTGGTAAAATAGAAATATTTTTTGAGTTCATAATATCAAATATATCCTAGGCCTAATTTTTGGTGTTTTTCTAGAAACTTTCATTTTTTGATGAATAGTGAAACCACTAAGTGGTAGTTAAAAAAATGAATTTTTCATAAAACTTAATTTTACAGCTTCTGTGAGTGGAATTTCAAAAATCCGAGAGACACGATTGATGTTAGTTATTAAAATGTGGTTCAATGAGATGAAAATATTTTTTGGTGAATAGTTAATTTTTACTTTTTTTTACCACGGTTAAAAGTAAATAGGGTAATTAAGGGTTAAAATGTTATTATTATTACCCTAACACATGTCCTAATTCTATTGGATAAGTGTAATTTGACCAAAAAAACCTTAGGAATATAAAATGATCATTTAGGCCCACTTAGATTAGATTATGAAATTTATTTTTAATTTATTTAAAGAAGTGTTAAAATAGATAAAATCAATGTTTAATAAGTAAATCATTTTTAATATACAGTTATACAGAAGATAAATTCGACAATAAATAATCATTCGAAAGCAAAAAAGATTTTTTAAATAATGGTATTTTATTTATAATTTTTAGACATAATATAATTTAATTTATTTATGACACAACGATGATGCAGTAATTATCTTATTAATGAAATATTGACATAATTAATGTTATAAAAACCCAAATAAATGTAATTTGAGACTTTTTGTGAATTACACTAATTTTATCGGTTAATATGACATGTTATTATTGATTTAATTAACTTTGTTCTAACTAATAATTCTCTTATGGTTTTCACAAAAATCAATTACTAAATAGTGTCAAAATTGACATAAAATAGTTTTTAAAACAAATATTATATTATTAATTGTTATTTTATTCCTAAAAATCTAAGGTTCGGACTTATGACTTAGATAATGTTATATATATTAATAATAAACAACTTGGGGTTATTTTAGCTTGTTATAGTAAGTATATTAGCCATATAGTGTAAGAACAAAAGAAAACACGGTAAAAGTAAAATTATTAACTTAATGTTAAATATAAATGATAAGGTTAAAATAGGAACCAAAACATGTCTAAATTCTATTGGATGAGAGGATTTCTACCCATCCCCACCTTAGCTTCTAAATAAATCAATTTGGCACTCTTAAAAACCGAATATGACTTTATAATAAAATAATATTTTTAGTTATTCCAAAGATGCCCCTCTCCTCCCTTACAAAATGGAACCTCCTCCATCTCTTCCTCACACCACTTTGAGCCTTCATGCTAGGCCAACCCCTTACAAATTATCTTATCCACTTCCCTAGAATCATCCTAGAGGTTATGGTCTTCTTCAAAACCAATTTCTAGTGCCCTAAAAGGAGATCTCAAAGAGGAGCTTCAAAGAAGAGGAGGTTCGGACACTTACGAAGCAAATCAGACCTAAGGTAAGGGATAATTTTGCAAATCTCATTTTAATCTGAGATTGCATATTCGTAAGTATTTTTTGGGGTTATTTCTACCATCCATTTCGATGTTTTATAAAAGTGTTTTCATGTATTTTTAAAGTCCTTTTTACCCATTTTTGACTTTTACTACATGGTTTGTAAGGAATCATTTTTTTGTTTATATTATGAGGTTCTTTTTGACTTTTCCGGAAAAAGTACGAAAAGAATGTTTTTTTAACTTATACGGCATGAATGGATTTTTAAAAAAAAATTTCCAAGAAGCTTCCTTTACATGTTTTCATTTTTATTTTTAATCAACTTCTTTTAGTTTATAATTGTACGACATGTTAAGAAAGGAAAAGTGTTTTTGAAATTGAAAGGATATTTTCCTCAATAATGAAGTTCAAGTGTTTTATCAAAATTATTTTCCATCTAAGATAATAAAGGGTTCTGTTTCTATCCCTATTATTACATGGATTTTATTATGTTGTGATGGAAATATTTTTATTAATTCTTTCATCTTATATGAATTGTTTTATGATGTGACGATGTTTAAAGATTCCCATTTTTATTAAATGGGTTGTGCTATGATGTATGGCTTATGATTTTGTAGCACACATATGAATGGTATCATTATGAGATGGGTGGGACCTATATCTCCCTCAAATGCATTGTTTAAAGATTTTATATCTCATGAGATATACATGGCTAGAACGATAGGTTATACTGGTTCAGTGAAACAGAACTGAAACGAGGAGTGAACTCGGTTCAGAAAGGGACTTTGTCCACTAATATAGTCTAGGAAATGAGTCTTGACTTATAAGAAATTATTCTCTATGATTATGTGTGTATTCCACAACGTTTCATGTTTTATGATATAATTATTGGGATTAAATTTCACTATAATGGTTTATCCCATGTTATGAAATTATGATCTCTTTTGCAGGTTAAGATTTCCAAAAGATATGTTCTTATGAAAATGATGTGATTGATATTTCTTTTGTTTACCATTCCTGAGCATTTGAGCTCACCATTTTATGTTTTATTTTTCCCAGGATATAAGGAAAGGATTTAGGTTTAAAAAAAAGATCTTTATGGGAGATGTTGAAGATCTTTCACCACGATTAGAAGATTATATTCCGAGTTTCCAAAGACAATAAACTATTATGGTCCTTGTGTGTGTGTGTTTGTTATGTACTAAGTATTCTGCAAAAGTAATGTAATTTCTATGTACGTTAAGTTTCGGGTCTCTACAGTTGGTATCATAGGAAAAGTTATGTCAACCTTTGGAAACTAGGATGCGAAATCATTAGTGAGATCCCTAGAGATATTTCTATGGTATGTTTAGGGACGTACCTAAGGATATGTATACATATAAGATACAGTCCTAGAACTATGGTAACGATCATAAAATTTAAACTAATATGTTAGAAATTGAGGATACTTCCCCTTTATTATGTTGTTTTCCCTAGAATGATTTTTTCCTCTCACACTATTCTTTTTGGGTTTTAGATGATTGCTGGAAACTGAAGGAACCATGTTGATCAATGCAATAGACAATGCAATGATTGTCCTCATGAACAAACAAATGTTATGGGATATGGAGTGCAAAATATTATTGCTATACTTACACAAGTTTTGAATCATTCTAGACTTCCAAATGAGCAGAGAAGGGAACAACATTTTATTGAGTCCTTCATGAGGCAACGCCCACCTTGTTTTAGTGGGTCTTCTGATCCACTTGTTGTTGAACAATGGATCAGTACCACTGAAAAAATATTTTCATTTCTTTAATGTTCTGAACATGATAAAGTCATCTTTGCCGTATATCGTTTGGAAGGTGAAGCTGATCAACGGTGGAATCTTATCAAGAATATGAGGAAAAGAGATGAAATTGAGTTCATGGAATGGGATGAGTTCAAGAACTTATTTTTCAATAAGTACATCCCTCGTATTCTTCAAACAACTATGGAGAAGGAATTTCTTGAACTAAAGGAAAAGGATGATGAATCTGTTGGTATATATGAAGCGAATTTTACAAGGCTTGCAAGGTATGCATCTGGATTTATCATCCAACTTGAAAGTAAAGTTGATCGATTCTTCAGTGGCTGAAAACCAAATCTTCGAAGGGTATTATCTATAAGAGACTTCAGTAGATATGAAGAAATTGTGCGCTGTGCTATCAAGGTAGAAATGGAAGTTGGTGTTACTTATCCATCTCATAGTTTTGACAAGAAAAGAAAGATGGAGTTCAAGGAGAAATCTTAGAATAATGGTGAAAAGAAGATGAATGTTTCCTTGTGCTCAATGTGTGGAAAGAAGCATGGTGGAGATTGTCTTAATGGGACAAGTAAATTTTTCAAATGTGGAAAGGAAGGTCATCGGGCATTTGAATGCCGCAATGATAGGAAGAAGATGCCTAATGATGCAAACAAAGGAACGGATACACAGAATGAACCTACTACACTTCAATGCTTCAAGTGCAAGTAAACGGGGCATTATGATAATAAATTACCAAATCCAATGAATAGTGATGATCGACATGAGCAACCACTTAAGGAAAAGGAAAAAGGGAAGTCACATGCGATCTCCATTGGCGATGTTAAATATGACACTGATGTGGTGGAATGATAAAGTGTTTATGTAATGGGATTCCAAAATAATGTTGTATATAGTATCATGGAATATTGGAATATTTATATATTGTTCTATTGTGGTATTCAATAATTTTATGGTACAGGTAACCATGGAAAGTGATTGAGATATTTATGGAAATAAGATGATATGGGAATAATGAATGGAAAAAGAGATAATGAAATGTTTGACAGTATTCATGAGCTCATGATTGATATAAGGACTAAGTGATATCATGGTTTGAGTATATATAATTTTGAGGATTTTGGTATGTGGAAAGAGTTAACTTATAATAACACACATGTTTTCAATATGGTTCAATGGGTATTCAAGAGAGTACAAGATTATGGCCTTTGAATGTTTGGAATGTGACCAACAAGACATATCTTATGATATATGGGGATCAACGATGGTATTAAATCTCTGATAATCGTTTTCACTATATTATGAGAGTGGACTGCAGTATTATGGATAAACCTAAAGATTGGAATGGATTATGTTGGACATAAGTTAGTATTGTTTGTTTTTTTGATATTATAGATGGGATGTTATAGTAATATAGTTTTAGAAAAAGGAAATCCTACGGGTCGGGTGACATCCCATCGCGTCGGACAAGGCCGTGGGAATCAAACCCACAACCGAAGTGTGATTGGCCTTTATCGCCTACCACTGGCCTACAGGAAGTCTCTGTTTAATAGAAATTAGTTTCATTATATTATGAAGTATGATATATGAAGTATAAGTCCATTTTAGGAACCATATATGATTAATCTCACTATAGATGGACTTATGTATTTTTTTTTTATAACTTTTATATCCTTTTGTTTGAGAGAGATGGAATGACCCATCATTCTATCACATGATATATTAACACTTCATTAATAACAAATTCAACTTCATTTCTTTAATAGATGAAGTGGAAATTGTTCAAAGCACGGACAATAGTGAGATTGTACCAAAATAAATTAAGTATTTATTCTAATTAAAATTATTCAACTTTAGGGAAATGATTTTGAAAACCAAAAATGTTGTTCTAGTGCTCTTATATCCAATGAATCAAATGGTACCTTAGATCGTCACAAATTTATGGCTTTGTGATTGCTGGATTTTCCATAGCCCTGTTCTTTACCACTCTCCATCAGAACATGATGGTTAGGTTTCTCTTCCATATCCATATTTTCACTTATGTGGAAACCCAGTGATTAGTTTATTTGGGTAACCGTTACATTTCATAATTTTGTTTTTAAAGATTGGTTTTGGTATTCTTTTTTACGATGTGGGATTCTATCAAAGAAACTTTTGAATAGTAAACCATTTGTAACCCTAATGAATTTTGTGGGCGAAATTCATTTTAAGGGGGGTAGAATGTAACACCCCGAGATTTTATGAAAAATATTATTTTTAATTTCATTAATGTCTTGTGTTGTACGCTACAACAAAAGGAGCTTCCACAACACGCATCCTTGACTTTCCTTGCATTACACACAATCACGACCTTCCTCGATAGCGTGTGTAGTACGCAATACCGAGTTTCACTAAACAACTATATGCTATTAAAATATTATTAAAACTAGCCGTTTTGAATAGTAATATCCACCTTTTAATTTTTTTGGAAATTTTATCTCTCAAAATGGACTTCATTTTTGGATTCAGAGTATCATATTTAGCCTAAGGTGAAATTTTGGTACTTTTCGGATAACTTTCATATTATGATGAATAGTGAAAATTACTAAATTTTAATTAAAAACAATTTTTTTAATCGAAATAATTAATAGTGATAATTTATTTATTTGAGTGGTTTTAAAGAATATTTAGAATATATTTTTTCAATTTAATACAATGTTGGTCATTGGATGTAATTCTACATTTAAACCAGACATAAACAAGTGTCAATCTTTTGATAGTTATTATATTTTAAGAACACGCTATTTGTTTTGATGACGGGAATTAATTATTAAATCAATTAATGAAACTAATATGTTTTGAATTTGGTAAAATAGAAATAATTTTTGAGTTCATAATATCAAATATATCCTAGGCCTAATTTTTGGTGTTTTTCTGGAAACTTTTATTTTTTGTTGAATAGTGAAACCACTAAGTGGTAGTTAAAAAAAATGAATTTTTCATAAAACATAATTTTACCGCGTCTGTGAGTGGAATTTCAAAAATCTGAGACACACGGTTGATGCTAGTTAGTAAAATGTGGTTCAATGAGATGAAAATTATTTCTGGTGAATAATAACTTTTTACTTTTTTTTACCACAGTTAAATGTAAATAGGGTAATTAAGGGTTAACATGGTATTATTATTACCCTAACACATGTCCTAATTCTATTGGATAAGTTTAATTCGACCAAAAACAACCTTAGGAATAAAATATTATAATTTAGGCCCACTTGGATTAGATTAGGACATTTATTATTAATTTATTTAAAGAAGGGTTAAAATAGTTAAAATCAATGTTTAATAAGTAAATCATTTTTAATATAGGGTTATACATAAGATAAATTCGATAATAAATACTCATTAGAAAGATAAAAAATTTCCTACATAATGGTATTTTATTTATAATTTTTAGACATTATATAATTTAATTTATTTATGAAAAAATGATGATGCATTAATTATCTTATAAATGAAATATTGACATAATTGATGCAATAAAAACCCAAATAAATGTAATTTTAGACTTTTTGTGAAATCCACTAATTTTATAGGTTAATATGACATGTTATTATTGATTTAATTAACTTTTTTCGTATTAATCATTCGGTTATGGTTTTCCCAAAAATCAATTACTAAATATTTTCAAAAGAGACATAAAATAGTTTTTTTAAACAAATATTATATTATTAAATGTTATTTTATTCCTAAAAATCTAAGGTTTGGCCAAATGACTTAGATAAGGTTATATATATTAAAAATAAAAAATTTGGGGTTATTTTGTCTTGTTATAGTATGTTTATTAACCATATAGTGTAAGAACACAAGAAGACATGGTAAAAGTAAAATTATTTAACTTAATGTTAAATCTAAATGATATGGTTAAAATAGGAACCTAAACTTTCTAAATTCAATTGGATGAGAGGATTTCGACCCGTCCCCACCTTAGCTTCGAAATAAATCAATTTGGAGCTCTTAAAAACCGAATATGACTTTATAATAAAATAATATTTTTAGTTATTCCAAAGATGCCCCTCTCCTCCCTTACAAAAGGGCACCTCCTCCCTCTCTTCCTCACACCACATTGAGCCTTCATGCTCGGCCAAACCCTTCCAAATTCTCTTCTCCACTTCCCTATCAAAATACTAGAGGTGCTGGTCTTCTTCAAAGACCAATGTTTAGTTCCCTAAAAGGAGATCTCAAAGAGGCGCTTCAAAGAAGAGGAGGTTCGGACACTTACGAAGCAAATCAGACCTAAGGTAAGAGATAATTTTTCAAATCTCATTTTAATCCGAGATTGCATATTCGTAAGTATTTTCTGGGGTTATTTATATCATCCATTTCCATGTTTTATAAAAGTCTTTTCATGTATGTTTAAAGTCCTTTTTACCCATTTTTGACTTTTACTACATGGTTTGTAAGTAATCATTCTTTTGTTTACGTTACGAGGTACGTTTTGACTTTTCCGGCAAAAGTACAAAAAAATGTTTTTTTAACTTATACGACATGAATGGATTTTTAAAACATTATTTCCAAGAAGCATCCTTTAAAAGTTTTCAAGTTTATTTTTAATCAACTTCATTTAGTTTATAGTTGTACGATATGTTAAGAATGGAAAAGTGTTTTTGAAGTAGAAAGGATATTTTCCTCAATAATGGATTTCAAGTGTTTTATCAAAATTATTTTCCATCTAAGATAATAAAGGGTTCTGTTTCTATCCCTATTATTACATGGATTTTATTATCTTGTGATGGAAATATTTTTATTAATTCTTTTATCTTATATGAATTGTTTTATGATGTCACGATGTTTAAAGATTCCCATTTTTATTACATGGGTTATGCTATGATGTATGGTTTATGATTTTGTGGCACACTTATGAATGGTATCATTATGAGATGGGTGGGACCTATATCTCCCTCCAATGCATTGGGTAAAGAATTTATATATCATGAGATAGACATGGATGGAACGGTAGGTTATACCGGTTCAGTGAAATAGAACTGAAACGAGGAGTGAACTCGGTTCAGAAAGGGACTTTGTCCACTAATATAGTCTTGGAAATGAGTCTTGAGTAATAAGAAATTATTCTCTATGATTATGTGTGTATGCCATAATGTTTCATGTTTTATGTTATGAATATTGAGATTAAATTTCACTACAATGATTTATCCCATGTTATGAGTTTATGATCTCTTTTGCAGGATCAGATTTCCAAAAGATAATTTCTTATGAAAATGATGTGATTGATATTTCTTTTGTTTACCCTTCCTGAGCATTTGAGCTCACCCTTTTATGTTTTATTTTCCCCAGGATACAAGGAAAGGATTTAGGTTTAAAAAAAGATCTTTATGGGAGATGTTGAAGATCTTTCACCACGATTAGAAGATTATATTCCGAGTTTCCAAAGACAATAAAGTATTATAGTCCTAGTGTGTGTTTTTGTTATGTACTAAGTATTCCGAAAAAGTAATGTAATGTCTATTTACATTAAGCTTCGGGTCTCTAAACTCTTGCATCCAGATATTTATATATTTTGTTAATAAACCTCGTTCTCAATGACCTCCAAAATATAAGGTTGTTTTTATTATACGAAATGATATCCCTAATTATTTCACGTGTGTTTTTTTAATCTTAACAACAAAAATAACAAATCCTATCCTCTGATACCAACTATAATCACCCAAAATTTATTTAACAATTAAACATAATTAATTACATGAAACATTCACATAATACAACATATAGTATTGAGTGGTATAGTATCTTTGCAGAATAAGAAAATTAGATAACTACTTACAAAATGGAACATAACATATTATTCATAGCTTCCTTTGAATTACCACTACATTCCCTTGTACATATCATTGCACTGGATAATCTGAGGACATACATAAGAACATGGTGAGCTATAATGTCCAGTAAGGGAATAAACAAGGAATAACACAAGGAATTCAATAAATGTTTTTAAAAAGGTATATAAATGGAGTATAAGAGAAACATGAACATAAAGGAATGATAATGAATTATAATGATAACATTGAGTTGTGTAAAAAACACATAAAAAGGAATTAGCATGAGCGAAGGCTCATTGCACATGGAGCGTTAGTAAACACTCATTGCACATTAAGCAGGAGTAAACACTTTTTTCAATGGAATTATAATGAGTAAAAACCCATTTCCCATGATGTATCATGATTCTATAATTTACCCAATTCATTGGAGTTCTATCAGGGGACACCATTCGTAAATATTTCATTTCATGAATAAGTGTGCCACATGGATCATAAAAACATGGTCCATAAAGACAATCATTTTTTCCATGATAAAGGAATTTTTATTTCATACATTATACTAAATAATCAATATATAAACATAAATAAATATGAATACCCTTAATAGGGAAATGGGCTGGGTATTCACCACACAATTACTTAGTCTTGGAATACCGTGATGCAATTTCAACAGCATAACAATATGACATAAGAATTAAAAAAATGATGAGTGAGAAATGGGTTTCTCATCATATGTGCAAGAAATGTAGAGTATGGGTTGTTTCATATAGATAAATTTCCTAAAAATGTAATGGAATTTTGATACATAATACAAAAGAATTTCTTGAATGTAAATGAGGAGATAAAAAATTCCTTACATAATTTTGGCATGGTAACATGTGTACATGGGTGGCACTAATGAGAGAGAATGGGGATCTCTCGTTATTAAAAAATTAAGAGGGTAGTATGTGGGAGGTGAAAAAAAATTTCCCAATATTTATAAATGAAAATTAAAAGGCATTACAAAAAAAGGAAACTTAGACATTAATGAAGAATGTGATATTCCCTTATTTGGATGTGTGTTCCCAAAGGCTTCGAAGGTGCATGAGAGAGACATATTTTGAGCTTGGGGAACCATTGGAGGATTCTAGAGATATGAGGGCAGAGGGTGGACAAACTCAATTGGCATTGAGTGAAGAGTAAGTGGGATCTTGGGTGGGATAATGTTGGAAAGGAGAGTGAATTCTTTATTATTTAGTGTTGGTACAGCACACATTAAACTAATCAAAACCACAAAACTGCCCATGGTTTTTTCTAATGGTTTTTTCTCAAAGGGGGGTGAAAAAAAGTTATAATGCCAATGACCGAAAATCCTAAAGCAATTGGGTTTCTTATGTGGAGGTGAGTCACACTCTCAAATAAATTAATTTAAATAGATAAAATGATTTATTGGCCTTGATGGGTCCAGTAAAGCATTGTAAAATCATTAAAATTTACATCAAAATCATATTTTCTTAATTTTAAAAAATATATTAGCGAAACATAATGATTATATTTTTTTTATTATATCACTATTGAGTCATTATGTTGTCATAGAACCCATTATATATTTAAACAGTATTTATTTTTTTACAAAAAAAACGATTATCTCATAAAATTATGAAAAAATCAGAGTTGGATAATTTCGACATACTAATTATGAAAATAATATTCATTTTATCAATATGATTTTCTAAATATGGGAATTTTCCCTTTTAAAATAAAAAAAATACATTTATCGAAAATTTATGTGTGGACAAAAACAACTATCAAATCATAATTAAAATACAATTGTATTCATAAAAATAATATGATCATTAATACATAATAAAAAGTAATTTAATAATAATAATATGTTGTTAAAATATTTTTAAATTATAAAATCCATTTAATTATCAAAATAGATTCCTTATATGAACATTAACTAAAAGAATACTATCTGTTCTTTAAAAACAATTAACAATGTAAAAATAATAAAATGAATATATATTCATTAATATATAAAAAAATAATTACCAAAACTATAATTCTATGGACATTTTACATCACCCATTAAAAGATCCATATAAGAATTTAGGGTATGGTTCATGATGGGGATAGACTCATGGAGTGGATCGGATAAAATCACTCTAGTGGTAATCTCTATCAACTTCCTCTTCTCCACTAGGAGGTTACGTTTGAGCATAACATGTTGATGTTCGGCTTGGGATTTGTCAAGAGCGAATCCCGTTGTATCCACCTCCTTACAGATATCTGAAAAATGGACTTAATACTAGACAAGTCATCTAAATGAGGCCAATATATCCATTTCCTATGAATATTGGATTTGATAAAGCCATATACTAATATTAATCATATTATCACTATTAAATAGCAACATTAGCATAGATAAAAATTCTTAATGGTAATTTAAAATACAAAAACATAAAACCAAGGAATTTTATATTTTATATATATTTTTTTTTTAAATAATACATTTAATTATATCAAGATAATATTCACTGAAAATGGTTTGCGTCATTACAATCTTCCCCTATTAAGAAATATCTCCATCGAATTTCCCTTTTCCAAAAATAAAATAAATGTGGGTAACTCTGCTTAATCCCTTAATATGATTCATACATCACTTCTACAAATTTGTTGTTTTTCCACAAAACCTTGATTAGGGGAATGTTCTTATTTCGTAGAATTTGTTCCTTATGATCTAATATATTTAATGCTTCCTCCTCATAAGAATGATCATCTACTAAATGTACTACCGCTGAGGAAAGTATATGTGAATGGTTTGATATTTACTTCCTTATGAGTTATACATGAAAGAAATCAGGTACTTTGGACACAGTAGGTGGAAGTGCTAGTCAAAATGCTATAGACTTGACATGATCAAGATTTTTGAAGGGGTTGATGTACCTATGAATTAACATCCCTTTCTATCCAAACCTGATTACCTTATTCTATAGATATTTGTTTAGAAATACCATTTCTCCAACTTTGAAATCACGTTCTCATCAACAGTTTTCTGCATAACCCTATTATGGACCTTGGGCTAACTAGATATGAAGCTGAATGGTTTTCACCTTCTATAACTTTTCATCGACCATTTCAGGTCTTAGCATCTTATACTCAAAAACTTCATCCCAACACCCTGAAGTTGTACAACATTTACCACAAAGGGCATCATATGGTTCCATTAAGATGATCGAGTGGAAACATCTATTTTAAGCGGATTCATCTAGTGGAAGATGTTGGTCCCATCGTTCATTGAAGTCCATAGAACCTGATCATAACATATCATTGACTGTCTGATAGTTCACACAGATTGGCCATCAGTTTAAGGATGATATGTTTTAATAAAGTTTAGTTCAGTTCATAGAACATGTTGGTGTCCTATCCAGAACATCTAGGTGAATCTCAGATCATGATCAGATACAATTGATAATGGTACTCCATGAAGCCTTACCACTAATTTGATGTAAATCAGTGCAATTTTACCTCATGAGAAGTCCTCTCAAATCGCAATAATGCGTGTTGTCTTCATAAGATGATCAACAATGACCCATATAGAAATATTTTCTCTGGATTTTATTGGATGTCCTGTGACAAAGTCCATGGTAATGTTTTCCCACTTCCATGTTGGTATGGATAGGGGTTGCATCATCCCCATAGATATTTTCCTCTCTTACATAACATACTGACATAATAGGAAATTGGGGTACAATTTTCAATCACCATTTTCATATTTTCCGACCAAATGTTTTCTAGGAGATATCAATACATCTTTGTGCTCTATGGACGAATACATAAGGTTGAGCTCTGTGCGTCATTCCGAATCTCCTTCTTTATCTCTGTATGAGGCGGTATACATAATTGTTACCCAAATATCACAATTCCATCCTTTCCTACCATGAACACTAAGGATTTACTTTTTTCGATAGCTTCAACACATTTCATAATTTCCACACCCTTTATTTGAGTATCCATAATCCTTTCCAAAAGATACAGTTGATCAATCCTTTGTGAAAGAATTGATGGCATTCCCTTATTTATGATTTCCATTTCTATATTCAACAAATATATGAAGATTGGATACATCACAATTCACATCAATGATAGAATCACTGGATCATTTCAATTTGGAGCATTTTCCACATTGTTTTCATTCCCATAGTTGTAATAGATTGAGCAGTCATAATCTTTGATTTTCTCTAACCATCTTCTTTGGTGCATATTCAACTCTTTTTCTCTGAATATATACTTGAGGCTTTTAGGATCCATGTATATTTCACACGTCTCCCCAAAGAGGTAATTCTTCCAAAACTATGAATATAATATCATCATAGCCAAATCCAGAACATGTGTTGGATAATTATTATCATGAAAATTCAATAGCCATGAAGCATAGGCAATGACGTTTTCATTGTGAATCAACACAAAACGCATGACCCTCTTCGAAGGATCACTGAATACCACAAACTTTTCGTGACTTGTGGTAATGTGAGACTAGGTGCAGCGATAATCCTTCATTTAAACTCCTAGAAGATTTATTTTCATTAGTCACTCCCAGAATACTTTACAACCTTCTGAGTTAGCTTGTTATGAGGGTTAGACAATCTTGAAAAAATTTCTCACAAATCGTTGATAATATCTATCTTACCCCAAGAGCTATAGATTTGAGTTAACGATGTTTTCATTGCAAGTAAAGAACTAGAAATTACTTGGAATTGTTTTTAAATACATTATAATTTTACGATCCCAAAATTTTTGACTATTAGAACCCAGGTTTTTCGACTCCGAGACTTTGAAAATTTTCTTGATGTCATTCTAGAGAAGGGCGTTTAGATGGCGTGCAATTATGAGGCCCGGTGTTCCCGGAATTAATTATATACAAATTCTAAGTGTTTATATATTACTCATACGTGGTAAAATAAAGAAATTGTGATATCTCTTCAACAGTTGGTCATATCGGAAATATGAGACAATGGTCAGGTCCAAGACGCGGTGTTTACCCTAGGTGTGACATCAAATGAGTCGGCACAAGATGTCTGGACCCCTCTCTCATTGCAGGTATGTTAAATGGATGATTAAATTATCAAATTATTCATTTAAAATCTCAAACATGAATAACATCTAAATGGTTTCGTTTATTGATAAAATGAGGGCATTGTTGAGTCTTGAGTGTGCAGTTTACCCTAGTTTGGGTGTAAAAGTTGTTGACGCGGGCCTGCTGTGAGAGATGTCATCCCGGGGCAAAATGGTCATTTCAAAATGACCACATAGTGATTTTTATCACTGGTGTTGTTTTCCAATAACATTCGAATGAAGTCTCGGAATAGAAATCTGAGACTACCATTGTGTTCGAAATGGGGCGTTTTATCTAGGTGCGGTATAAAATATGCTGGTGTGGAGGTTTCAGGATCTGCGCCCGTTGGGATAGTTTTACTGAGTTTCTATAAATTCACTATGTATTGGAAGGGAGAAACCATTTCTTCTCTCTCTCCTCCCTCTTCCACTCTCCCTCTCTCTATAGATATTCTTCACCATTCTTCCCCTAATCGAGGAGCGATCTTCGCCAAATCCTTGGCAGTTCGAAGGTGGAGCCTCACAGACGCATCTCTTAGGACGCACATCAAAATTGATGTATGATTCAGGTTGAATTTCCACACCTTCGTTAATTTCTAGAGTTTTCATCAATTTTCGTCGTTTCATATTCTATAATTCTAGAATTTGGGGTAATGGCAGAACGAACAAGACTCTTGCCCGAGCCCCATCCCATAATTCGTTCGGTGACGCTCTCTATCTAAATTTCAGACGTGTTAATTCTCAATGGATCGACGATTAAGGGGCGACGCTGTGAAGGCCTCATCCCGAGGGCCAGAATTCCGACCTCAGAATCAAAATCGGACCACTGATGAGTTCTCGGTGCTCCATGGAATGAACCACTGGAGTGGGCTAGTGACAGCGGTCGGTGGCTGCGCGTGGCGGCCGCAGTGAGTCGAGCAGGACCGGGGGTGCGAGCCTATGCAGAGGGGGCCGGAGTGGGTTGCTGCCGGTTCGTGTGGCTAGTGAAGTCGGGTCGGCAGGGAAGCAGGTAAAGCCCATAGGCGGTGTGGTGTGTGGTCGGAGTAGCACGAAGGTGTGTTGTGCCATGAGGTGGAGGCATCGATCGAGTGGATTCTAGGCGGCTGGGCTGGGAGACCCAGACCGAGAGGCGCTGGCGGCTTATGTGATAGCGTCAGGTGGTCGCGGCGTCGGGCGGTGTGGGGTGCGGCGTAGAGCGGCGGTGCTGCAGGATGCTGGGGGCCACGACCCTATGCGATCAAAGGGAGCCTAAGGCCTGGCTGCATGCGTGCGGAGGATCCAGGACCCACACCATGGGGGTCCTCATGGAATATCAACAATGACCGGCCAATGCCGGTCTATTGGGGGGAAGACAATGACCTGCTGAATGTGGGTCTTACTGCATGACGCGGAAGACCGGCCAGTTGGCCGGTCTGGGTGGAGAAAACTAGACCTGCTCAGGTCCAATTTTGCTGGATGGGACGCGACCAGCGGGCCACGATGTGATGATCTGGAACAGTGGCTAGGCCGCGGGCCGGTGTTTCAGACCGGCCTGCCCTCGGTGAACCGGCGCGGTTAGCCCCCCTTACATTCGGGGGGCTGTATCTTCTAAACGGCGCACCCGTTTGATGCGCCGTCTGTGGCTGCGGAATCGTGTCGGTGAAGCGTTTTTTTAAAGTGGGTATCAAAATTTTTGGATTCAGTTCCCGAAGAAGGCTGACCCGAAGATGTTTAATTTAATAATAATAAGTTATTATTAATGTTGTGATGGACATGGCTCGCGAGATGGACTTCTGTTTGATGTGCTGTCAGAGGTGCGGTGACCCCAAAGATGAGGCGGTCCACCCATGGTTGGCTCGGAACCAATAAGGGTTGGTTTCATTGCTCTGTGGCATGAAACACAATGTGAGTAGTCAATTGATTATTTCATTAAATAATTAAATGTTGTGCCAGACCTGACTCCTGCTTGGGATGTCCGATTAACGCGATGTCAGTGGCAATGCAACCCCAGTCCTCGTGCAGAATTTTTGAGATTCTTTTCAAAGTGCTTGGGTTGGAGACAAGGTGCGGGCCCCACACGGCCTAGTTTTTTCATTTTACGGTGAAACTCAATGTTTACACCCGGCATCCTTTTTTGGTGTTTGGGCACTGTATTCTGTGTGTTTTTCAAAGGGGATTGTAATAGTGTATTCTTCCTGCCTAAATTGGAGTTGAGGTGTGGGCCCAATGAGTCGTCTTTTAAACGGTGTGCAGCATAATGCGACTTTTTCATCAGACATTCGTTTGGGGAAAATGAATAGTCATTTTGATTTGTTTTTCTGAGAGCATCGTGATGGAATAGTTTTCCCGACCTTTTTTGGGATCCTGATGTGGGTCCCACCCGGGCTGGTTACGGTAAATAATACATTTTTCACCGGGTGACCATTTTGTGTGATTGAGTATTCAATCCCATCTATTATTCCCAGGGGATCACAGTGCTGTGATCCATTTGATCAGTTTTGGGATATTGGTGTGGGCCCCACCCAGGCTGGCTAAAGTGAATAGTACCCTATTCACCGATTGGCTATTTCGGGCAAGTAAATGGTCTATCTTGCGTGATTGTATGCGAGGATTGAAACTGTATGACCTGTTTGGGCATGTAGAGCCACGTTTGAGATCTTATTAAATGTGGAAACATGAAAGGGTGTTGGATGGAGGTCCATTTGATGCACTCTGAACCAACACACGGTAGCAATGTTGGTAACACACGGTGATGTCAGTTGCAGTGCTGAGTTATTGGACTTATTCCAGGTATACCCTCCAGTAAGGCTGGGAAGTGGGTCACATGTCAACTAATTCCAAGTATACCCTCCAGCAGGGCTAGGAAATGGGTTGCATTTCGACTTCTTAGGGTCTACCCTCCTGCAAGGCAAGGCAGTGGGTCACCTGTCGACTTATTAGGGTCTACCCTCTAGTAGGGATGGGCAGTGGGTCGCCTGCCAAATTCATAGGGTCTACCCTCCAGCATGGCGGGGTAGTGGGTCTCTTGTCGACATGTTAGGTTCTACCCTCCAGCAGAGCTATGTTGTGGGTCACCTGTCGACTTCTTAAGGTCTACCCTTTAGCAAGGCTGGTTAGTGGGTCTCCTGTCGACTTATTCCAGGTCTACCCTCCACCACGGCTGGGAAGTGGGTATCTTTTCAACATATTCGGGTCTTCCCTCCAATGGGACAGGGAAGTGGGTCACTAATTGAATTATCATGGTTTACCCCTCATACGGGAAGGGCAGTGGGTCACCCATTGGCATTTCAGACACGGTCTTTATCTTTGCGGGTAGTCAGTGAATTTTTTTTCTCCATGACTACCAGAGAAGGATACTTGGTTGTAAGGATCAACTATGTGAAAGCATTGACATGACCTTAGGAAATATGAAAATGAGGGGCACTTTCCCACGGAGACACGCCGTTGCGTTGCAGCCTAAACGTCGTGTGAGCGAGTTAGTGCCACCCAATGTGGACATTATAGTGCTGTGGTTATTGAGCCCCTTTGGCTTTTACCTCCTAGGTTGATGTGCGGGATGGTTGGGTTCCATGTTGGATATACTTTGAACTGTTGGTGACTCTTCAAGGGATGATCTTGGAGATAGAGATCCCCATAGACACTAATTCGGGTTTCTCGTTGGGCATATATATATATACACCCTACCGTTGTTACCACTCCTTGGATTCAGTTACTCTCCTTCTAGAGGGGAGAGGATTCATGGGGTATTCCACATACATTCTATGTATATCTCCTCTTGGTTGGACGAGTCCACTCTTCTACTATAGGCAGCGAAGACTCGACGAGAATTTCATAATCTCACCATCTCTAGCTCCTTGCGTATGGACGGGTCTACTTCCTTTCTCTTGTTGGGATGAGCTAAAATATCTTTATTTTTCACTCTTACATTTTTCTGTTCTCTATCTAGTGCTCACCATTTTAGTAAATTCATTGTTTCTCCCTTGAGCTTTCGAGGCATCCTACTGAGTATTTTTATACTCAACCCTGCTTGGGCTTTGCCCACACATGGTGTGCACTTGCAGACGACGGACAGGTCTGTCGAGACTATAGAGGAGTGTAGAGGACACATGATCTTGGGTTGCATTCAGTGGATGTAGTAGGACTTTTTGGGAATGAATCACCAGTGGTTTACTTCTGTTTTACCTATTTTCGGGTTGTGGCACCTTTCTGGGTGGGTGCATGTTTTTTTTCTTTTACTGTTTAGTTTACTTGTTAGTACCTTTAATCACATTACTTGTACTGGTAAGAGGTTGATTCATGTTTTTTTGCTTTCCATTTTTGTATCAGTGTTGTGTCTTGCTTTCCTTTCTCTACATGTTTGCATTGAGTTGGTTATGGGTGTGTGTACAGTTTCTTAGGAAAAGACCTCCCTAAATTTGATGTTCCTTCGACACTAGTCACCATCCCCTAGCCTATGGAGGCGGGCTTGGTTGAATCATTTTGTAAATATTCTATCCTTGTTTCTAACTATGTTACCAGATTCATAAACATTATTTCTGAACACCCATTTAGTGCATATGGTCAAAGTGTCTTTAGGTCTTTCTAGTAATTACCAAACATTGTTTCTTTCAAACTGATTTCATTCTTCTTCCATCGATATCAACCAAAATTTATTATTAATTTCATCATTAATATCATTTGGAAAATTTTTTAATGAATGGCTTGATATTCAACCCAGTTTCGCTGAGAAGCTCAGGTTTGAGTTCGTCTATTTAGATCACATACTACAACATATAATGGATGACTCTAGATAGTTATAATACCTTTAGAAAGAGTTGAACTAGACTCATCATTGTTTTATATAGGTTCATATTCACTATTCTATGGTTCTAGATAATTTCCAGAAGAAGTTGTTTTCACCAAGTGTTCATTGTCTTTATCATTAAGGTCTATAATTGAGATATCTTCATCATGTTGTACAACAGAGGTTTTGGGTTCATGTGGATCTGTCTCATAAAATTTTACATTAACTGATTCTTTAATAAATTTGGTTATATTATTGAATACTCTATAATAGTTTCTTGAGATTGAGTAAGGTAGTTTAATTCATTCCCCATTCTTAGAAGAAAATGTTTCAGGATTATCCTTACTGTTATGGACAAAGACATTGCAACAAAAATCTCTAAATTAATTATCCATGGGATTCATATTATTCTAGATCTCACAATGTATTTTCTTAAGAATATTTCTAATTAACACTCTATTAAAGAGTGAAGATGTTGTATTAACATCATCCCCCAAAAAATAGATTTGAAGATCATACAAATTTAGCATAGTCTGAGAAATCTCTTGAAGTGTCCTATTAATTTATTCTACAACTTAATTTTTTAGAGGTGTTCTAGGAGTAGATAAATTGTGATTATTGGAATTTTGTGAGAAAAAAGAATCTAATTCATGATTTTCACACACACGGCCATGATCACTTCCCATGGTTTTAATTCTATGTCCAGTATGATATTTTACAAACTATGAATATATAAGCAAGTATGTTCATGTTTCAATTTTGTGAGATAGAAAGTATACTCAAGTGTATCTAAAAAAATAATCTACAACAAAATAAATATAGTTCTTCAAATTTAAACTTTAATGTCTCGACGGTCCAAAAAAATCCATGTGAACAACTCAAGTGGTTGATAAGTGGAATCTTTTTTTATTTGATTGTATGAAACTTTTGGAGTTTTCCTTTTTGACAAGGATTACAAACTTGGTAAAGTGGGAATTCTAATATACGTATGTCTCTAACTAAACCATTATTAGTTAGTTTTCTATGTTAGTGCACATTATAGTGTCCTAATCCTATGTGCTATAACCTAGATTCCATATGAAACGTATTTTAAAAAGTAACATTTTCTTAGCTAAATAAATTAAATCAACAGAAAATACATTTTCATTTCTATTATAAGTAAATATTAAATAAATTTAAAATTAAAAAATTTCATGGAACATTTTTAAATTTCACATTGAAACCATTATCAAACAACTGAGAGATACTAAGTTGATTGTATTTTAACCCATCAAAAAAAACTACAATTGAAAGTAATATAGTATTAAGGTTACCAAATGAGGCCTATGAAAAATATTGTCCCATTTTAATTATCACTGAATGTTACATTTACATCATCAACATTAATTGGGATCTTTAAGCATGAATAATATCCTATCATATGTATTACACATTCTCTGTCCAAGTACTATAGGGTCTGAGAAGACCTCTTTATTCAATTTTCTTACAAAGTATATTAACTGTATTATAATAGTGGTGGACTTATTTTCATGGGTTCAAAGAGGTTGTCATGTATATCATTGGGATCCCATACTTATCTCACTAGTTTCTTATAATCAACAAATATTTTTTGAGATATGAACACTTTTTTAGGTCATTTATATTTTTCCAAAACATGGTCCAGAACATGAACTAGTAGTGAACTATCAAGATTATAGAACATATTTATTTTAAATAATCCCTCTCAGTCTTGGTTGATATCTTAGACCAGTTTTATATTTTGGAGAAATTTGTTTCCCTTGAAAATGTGTCAAGAAATTTATACCTATAGTGGACTTCTCAAGAACCCTTTTTAATTGCTCATTTGATCATTTAAGTTTAGTATTTTCATTTAATAGTTATACACATTTTTCTTTCTCAATATCCAAATTTTACTTCTAATTATCAATGAATGCATGTTTTTATTTCAATAATTTAAATCTATCCTTGAGTTCATTAAAGGTATTATCATGAATTCCACAATATTAAAAAATTCCATCCACATTCATATTCTTATAATTATTTTATTCAATTTCAAACCTCAATGAATTAGAATTATGTATAGGATAATTGGGTAAAACATAAGATGTTTCTATCATTAATAAAATGATTGCTTCTTTGTTCTTTTCATTATTAGAAGTGTCAAATCCATTGTAGAAATATTCTGAAGCACTCTATTTATTTTTCATATCCTTTTTATATCCTTTACCCTAGTCTTCATATTACTTATTAAATTTCACCTTGGGGTAATCAACCTGCACATGGGTTTTCATTACACATAGATCAAACTATCTCAATAGTGATATCATTCCAATTTTTATACTGTTTCCATTTCGTGTAATATCATACCTTATTTTTAGTTTTATATATTAATGAACATCTTCATATGTTAGTACTTTTTAAATCTCCTAGAATGATGAGCCAACCCATCATCACGTTTAGAGTCAGAGTCTTCACTGGTTGAAGTATCTACTGGAGCATGAACTTTTTTTATTTGATCATTGAGGTTGCAGTTTGGAATGTTTCATATTTATTTTCTGGTTCTTCATCTGATGCTTTTTTTATATTATTCTCTTCTTCAAACATAATTTGTTTTTCAATTCGTTCCCTCACTAGTAGCCAGCCTATTTAACATGATTTTAGGATATAAAAAGAAGTTTTTATTCATATGTTAGGTAGGAATTGAAGCAACATAATAATCAAATGCATAATAACTACTGGTTTCCTAATAAAAATCATGGTATTTTCTATTTAAGTGAACCTTCCATACATTTCATATATATGTTCAACATGCTTTATTTTTAAATTTTCCTTAATTATAGTATATGTACAAAAATTCAGTTTTTAACATTGGTTGTTCTCTCAGGTGGAATAACCAAAGTATACCAAATTTCATAATTAGTTTAATTGGATGAAATTCTATTGAATTCTTTATCACCTAGAGAGTAGTACAATGTTTTGATTTCTTTACAGTTATTTTTATATGTAGATTTTTTCAACTGAGACCACGTGTCCCAATCATTAATAGGCAATGCATGATGTTCTTCAAATGTGTCCCAGATTTCAGGACCCACGCTCTCTAGATACATCTTATGTTTTAAATTCAATGGAGCCTAGTTACTTTCATTAAACAAATTCAGACATTTTGTAGAAGAACCCTCAACAATGTTAAACAATGTTAATAATATTTTTTAAATAACTGAAAATTTATATATGACAAGAATTTTATGATATTTAATATATAACTAAAATCATAGTTGAAATGAATTTGAAAACTTTCACAACAGTTCAGATAGTAGCAATAAAAATTTCCTCTGATACCAAATGTTAGTCGCAGTGGAAACTCTATAGGGGGATGAATTGAGTTCCTACATAATGTTTATATTAAAAATATTATCTTAAATATCCCCCAATTCTAAAACATCCCTGTTAATTATGGTAGTAGAGATATAAATATTTAGTTGGTTAATAAAATTCTCAATGGGGGATTAGTCCTCAATTGAATTATTTTAAAACACTTATTCAACATTTGAAACATGTTTACTTAATTAACCACATAAACACACTAATAAGATCTAATTATTAGAGTTAATGTAAATACAGTTTTCTGTTTTCAAATTATCATCTACGGAAAACAGGAAAACATAGTATTACAAAAATATAAAACATGGTAGCTTTAAATAATTGGTTTAGTATCATTCCAAGATTTAATCCTCTCGGTATGGTGATCTACAGTCACCATGTATTTTATATTTAAAATAAACATGATGCACAACCCGTATCGGGACTTATGATAGTTTTCAAAAACTGTCAAGGGGTTACACCCTCTGCCATAGTTATTCATGGAAAAAACAAACAATACATACCAAAAATGGTCTCCTATAAATATATAAGTGGGAAACAAGGTGTAAGTGATGATTCATGTGAGGATTTTCATTATTTTCCAATTCATGCACATGAGACAGTGTTTGTAATAGAATAACACACACTTATTAGATATGTAAAAAATGGGAAAATAGAGAAAATATTATGAGATTAAGTTTGGAAAGATATATGTTTTCCGATCATGCTCATGTACCCTTGAAGTGAATAAATTGCAGTTCATGTCTTTCCCTAAATTATTAACTCATAACAAAGTGTCTCAAATCCAGGTTCTCGATTCCATGTACACGGGTGGTCTTCTTCTTGGTTGGATAGAGATTTGAAGAAACACGGAATACAGATGGGAAATTTGTTCTCCCATATGATCATCATTATGATCTTGAGTTGAAAATGTAAGAAATGGATGGTTCTTTCTTGTTCTCTTTGATCTAGAGAGTATGTTCTTTTTCATGCATTCCTCTATCACACCTTTTCAACAAACTTCTATTTCATTCCCCGATCTTAAATTTTATCTTTGAGGTCCAATAATAGGAATATGTAAACCATGTGTAGTCCTCCTCATACATCATAATGTCTCTATATATGGTCTTAATATATGTCTAAAATCATCATTAATTAATGTTAGAAGCATTAAATTTACCAAATATGACCTTTAGAATAATCATAAGAGATTTTCAATGTATGGAGTTGATGAGTGAGAATCGTAAGACTAGTAGCGGTATCTTTTTCAATTGTAGACATCAACAGTAGACTGCATCTGAAGCTGGTAATGATAACCTTCTATCAGTGACCTTCATCTGTGTCCTTTAATTGGTGACATTCATCGGTTACCTTTCATCAGTTCCCTTTCATCAGTGTCCTTTCCCCGATGACCTTCCATCGGTGACTATTTATAGATGACCAGTCATCGTTGTCCTTTCATATGTGACCTTTCATCGTTAACCTTTCATCAGTGAACTTTTCATCGATGACTTTTCATCATTGACCTTCATAAGTGACCTTTACTATTTAGAGAAATTTCGCACTATATGCTTAATCAAGAGGTTAGAGAGATTATAAGTATAGAGTTATTACTTGGTAGAAACTAGGAATATTATTGAAAAATGATTATATTATAATAGAAACATGATTATTACATAAATTTTACATGTTTTATGATTATCAAAATAGGTGAGTCCAACATCTACTACTTTAATTTGAATAACTATTATCAAATTCTCTATTATTTTATAGGTTGTGTCATAGGGAACATTATGATAATTTTAATTTTAATATTATAATTATTTATCTATATGTATTATAATAAAGTAAATATGTTTATTTACTAGAAAAATTAATGACTTCAAAATATACACATTATTATATATGATGATAGTTTGTCAGATGATTGCATAGAGAACAGTTTCATTTTTTATTTTTGGAAATAATGATTATCTGTGTTGATTTATATTCAATATATATGCTTACTGATTTCTATGAAATTTTTTTATATTTTGTATCGTTTAATCATTCCATAATATAAAATTTTCATTACATATAATTAGTATATGTGGGTCCTGAAATAACACCATGATGCATTGTTAGGTCCCATGAGACATGATAGCATAACTATATGGTGTGTGAATACCCATTTTTTTATTTATTATATATTATAAATACTAAATTTATAGGTTAGTGGAATGATTACATAATAGTCTATTAATTATTTGAAAAATTCTTTCACATATCTAACAATTAATTTTCCATCAACACATAATCATATATTATTATATATGTATTTAGTTACATTGGTAACAATTTATTTATTTCAAACAAACGTTAATTGTTATATATAATCACTTGATAATCTTCAACATCGTTACATAATACTTAGAAAATTTATATTATATGATATCTTTTAATATATAGTTACCCTTACTATGATTTTGATCTCACCCTTATAATATTTACATCACAAAGGTTATGAAGAAATGTGTTTTGCATGATATGACCAGATTAAAATTGAATGTCTTAATAATTAGTGATTGATGATAAATTTTTATAATGGATTCATAAATTTTTTATATATTTAATAAACACCCATTAGTAGAAAAATAAATGGAATATATTAGTTAAATTTGTTTTATAATTCTCTAAATAAAATAATGTAAATGTTTATAGGATTTTATGAAATTAAATATATCAAATAAATTAAATAAATATAAAATAATTGTGTATGGTTATTCCAAGAATGGAAAACATATAACACATCCCATAACCAAGGAATTCATTTACCAATGGTTTTTATGTAGTTTTCCATAATCCACCCAGACACATCCTCACAAATTGGAGGTGGGGGAAAAAGAACACCAACATTACCTTATGGGCTATAGGGAGGTCACAACCACACTGAACCATCATTGTAGAATATATAGAGTTCACATCAATAACATAGGGACACAAACCCTCAAACAATACTAAATTTTATCAGTGGATTATAGCCACTCCACACATATCCCTTTGTCACAAATATTCTTATATCATACCTCAAATCATACCCAAGCACCAAAAGTCGAATTCAGATCTCTTCTATCTAATTCAACCTCATTCCCATCATCCCTCAAAGACGAAAATACCTCACAGATTCTTTATTCTATATGTAATGGAAGAATACACATTATCATCATGACATATCATCCATCATGTTCATATATCCTTATAATCATCAAATTTTACAATACTCTAATCCATATGGAATCCTAATGTTATGCCCGAAACATATCTCATGACCTAAGCATGGGTCCCTGTATATCCTATAAATGAATATCAACCTATCATATAATGGAAACAAACATCTTCCACAACATAACTATTCCCAATTGACACTTCCTCCACAAAATAGAAATATATACTCAAAAAAACCTAATGACGGTGTCACATTTTGTTTTGACCAAAGACCTTCATAATCATCATTAATAGGACCAAGACTCAATCTTCTATCATTATGTCCATGGGGAAACCCTCACTATTGTAACAAAAATCCATGAAAATCCTAAAATAGCATAAATCACACACATTATGTTAACTGAAATCCTCTACCCTTATGGAATTATTATCGAGTGATTATAACACCAGAAGTCCTAATGGGAACATATCTAAAATATAATAGGTAAACATTTATCCTATATCTTCTTCCAAAAGTATCCTACATCCCTAATCTTTTTATAGTCCCATGAAACATAATTTATAATAACATATATTGAATAAACCTCAATATAGAATCATATAAATGGTACCACCTACAATGATGATGGAGTTAACCCGTGCTTGATCACATAAAATTATTATCCAATCCCACAAATCCATATCCATGTTCTCAAGAACATGAATAAATTCAATCATAAAACATAATAAATTATAAAATTGATTAATTTCTTATTAAATTAAATTTAAATAAATATAAATTCACAAATATAATTGGGAACCATCCCCTCACTGAAACTTTAGAAATTTTCTTCCACTCCATACATGAATCCTTACCTATTCCATATAGAAACAAAGTTTTATATCTAATTCAAGGACCAAGTCAAAAAAATATTTCTTTAAAAATTATTTATATTATGTATGTGATTCTCATTCAATGGAATACTATGAAATGGTATGTATCAAAAAAAAATTCACACTAAATATAAGATGAGCAAGATCACCTTAGTTTTCCCTTCATTATGCCAATGTTTTTTTAAATTAGAATGAAATCCTTACAAAAAATCTCAAACTAACTGTGAAAATTGGATGCAAGATTGGAAAGTGGAATTACCTAGCACAAGAAAACCATTGCATGAAACATATGTTAATTTATGTATGTAATTTTATACATGTAGTACATGTTAAAAAATATATTTTACATTATAAGGAATCTTTAATGAATTAAAAATCATGTTGGTGGTAAATTACAATTTTTTAGTGCAAGATAAAAAATATCATTCAATTTTCTCTATAAATAGAGTAGAAAATTGTGTTTATTAGAATATAATAAGAATAATCTATTTAATTTTTTAAAAAATACATATTGGTTAAAACCATTATTAATGATTATTTTTTAAAAGGCCAATATCATTTTTGAAAACATTTAAAAAAATTCATTGAGATCATATTTCTGACTAAAGAGAGAAAAGTAGTTAGAAATTTATAATAAAAATTTAACAACAATATTTATTAAAATGAGTGAAAATAATAAAATTTAATATCATAATACAAGATATAAAATAGATTTATTTCACTATGTAAATATAATATAATTCCCCAATGAAACATAAATGTAAACTATCTAGAATAATGATGTGATTGGGAATAAAATGCTTACAAATTTCGTAAATATTGTATTTTAATCCCAATGAGAAAAAACCATAAAATTAAATATTTAATATTATAAGGATAAAATAATTAATGATATATCATTAAAATTGGAACTATATACACCACATAAAAGTAATAAGGAGTGAATATGGAATACAACTCATTTAAGTAAATGTGATATGAGAAAACTTATGTCATGTATTATTTTAATTAAACCAGTGATAAAATACTATATAGTGATTTTAGACATGTTATTAACTTATTAATGAACCATATTAATACTATTAAAATTATATACGATTATTTTATATAATATTTCCAGCTATTTGTTGATAATATTTTATCGTTTTCATTATTTATGCATTCAATTCCCCGATTATCTCATGCACATTATGTTATGAAAGAACTGATTATTGAACATATTATATGGTTATATCATATATCTAATAGTAATTATGACATAATTATACTATTATAAATAAATTATACATTTAAAAAACTCATTAGTGATGGTTATGATGAATAAAGTATGTGATTATCCTAATGATGGTAGGTCGTACTTAAGAATGAGTAATGATTTTATTTTTTTAGTGATCATTATTGAATATAGATAAGGAAAATAATAAATTTATTTAATTCTAAAAATATAATATATATCATATGATATACAATTATATATATATAATCCATGAGTTATGGTGATGACAATTATGTCTGATCTCTTCATGAAAGAGACAGTCCAGACATACACTAATGATTTTATTGTTATTAATGTTGTAAAATGATAAGATATAATATGAAATATATTATATTTAAAAAAATAATTAAATTAAATCATAATTATTTCACTCACATCTCATATAATATTTAATATTATCTTTATCAACATCTATGTTAAGAAATTGTGAATCACAAATCACAACTCTTCACGAGGTGGTTGTTAACCGTACACATGATAGATATTATCATGTCTCTACTGAATAAAAATTAACAATGTATATATAATATAATTCCTCTTTAGTTTTAATGATTTTATATTATATATGTATATTATATATATCCATCATATTTCCCATCTCGAATATGTGATAGTGGAATAACAAAGATATCTATTCGTGAGGTTGTAGTCATCTTTATAGATGGTCAAAAAATTTGTAAAACATTTGATATATGTATGGAGACATATATGTCATTAAAATATTATAAAACATTCCATAATATCAAATATATATATGTTTTATATGATATTTATATATTAAATATTTATTGAAGTGGATTAAGAAATAAAATAAATATTCATGATTTCCATCATTATCACTTTGTGGGTATCCTCATTAAGTTTTTTCTCAAACCAAAAAATGAATGATTTATGACTCGGATAAGGATTACAAGATGAGGTGAATATATTTTTGAACTAGTAAATTTTATTATTTTCTTAAAACCATATGTTTGAATGGTTGTATATGAGAGGGTAGCGGATTACCTTTTTTAGTGGGTTGAGTGGCATTATGTAATTTTTTTGAAATGGTGAATTTCACACTCATAGTTTTTATATCACCAGGCCACAATAATAAAATAGTTTTTTATTATAGATGGAATATGTTATAAATAATTCCATTATATGAAATGAAAATGTGTTTTGTGTCATTTTTACACCTTATATTCTATGATTAACCACTAAGAAACTCATTTTACCTAAATCATTGTAATTAAATTTTATTATTCATGATATTCAATATAGAAAATATTAAGTTAGAATTATTAAATTTTATAATTAATTATTAATAATAATATGAAATCCATTTCTTAAAATTCTATTCACGTATTTGGAAAAACATTTAATAAAATTATTCTTAGAGATGTGATAATAGTATGGGTTTTTAAAATGAAAATTTTCAAAGATTACAATGTTTTTAAATGTACTTTTCTTATGAAAATGAATAAAATGGTAGAAATAGGATATATTGATATATATATTTATATTAACTAATTTTAAATTAAATGAAATTAATATTATAGTTTAAAATTATAATTTATTTAAATTAAACTACATTTTTCAAATTAAGTTCCTTATTTTTAATATTCATAAAAAAAGAATCAGTTCAAGAAAAATCCCAAAAAATCACCATAAGATAATATATATATAATAATATTAAAATTTATGTTTATAGATTCATTTATATTTTATAAAATTGGTGAAAATTTATTATAAAATGTTTCTATAATGCACTAACAATCAGTCATTTAGAAAAAAACAATTTACAAAAACTATTTTTTTAAATGATTAGTATTTTATATGAAATAACTACATAATTAGTTAACTTGTTCAAAATATATATTTTCATATTTTAGTGATTTATATACATACATAACATTCCAATGGATGGGGGGAAACTTCCATGTTAAATAATCATATACCAAAATATATTATTGTTCGATAAAACTATATCTTGTGTATAAAATAATTTATCAATGAAAATCATTTCTACATCTATATAATTCAAAATAATTATTTCCAATAACATATGATACCAAATAAAATGTTATTTTTTTATAATTTTTGGGGGTTTACATTCTCACGGCCTTAAATAAATATATTCTTAGAAATTTGAATTTTATTTGCATTAACAATGGGGTTGATATTTTAAACTGTTATTGAACATCCCACATTGTAGTGGGGTTAATAAAAAATACACAAAATATTAGAGATAACTAATTAAAAACTAGTAATCCTCCCGTGCAATGCACGAAACTATAAAATAATAAAAATTATTAATCATAGAATAATATTTATCAAACAGAATAATTAATATTAAAATTTGAAATATTTTTAAAAAAAAATGACATACATAATTAAGGAATAAAAGTTAAAAAAATTTCCGAACAAAATTTACATAGTGAGATGGATTCTCTATAAAATACAAAATGATGGATCAATAGTTACAAAAAGGATTAATGCCTAGGAATAGAAATTAATGAAATTCAGGAACAAACAGTGATCTATAGAGATAGAAGAGCTTCAGAATAAGAGTAAAAAATGAGATATGAAAAGGAATGAAATTGTATTTTTACCAAAGAGAAATCATATACATGAATCAACATACATTTAAAATAAAAAATAATACTTAATATTGAATTGGGTACATTTTAATTGTAAGTAGAATCATAAAATAAAATGTTTGTAATGATGAAAACATTAAAAAATGTCAACATAGAAGACATCGTTTCTGAAAAAGAAGGATGACTTACATAATACAATAATATGTTTTTAATTGTATATGGTTAAGGCTTCCAGTAGAGGTGTGAATGTTTTCTTCAATGGATCCCCTAAAATGGATATTGGGGTCACAGTGTTGTAGATCCCTATAAGAGTTAGTATCATTGAGTAATAAAAAAATGGGAAATATGTTGTGGAGGGAATAGTCATCAAAAATATGAGATAGAGTTAGTTGGCGTGGATTGATGTTTCCGTAGAGGTTCGAGACATTGTAACATATTGTTGGACCACATCATCATTAGAATTAAACTCAGTAAATATATTTTTCTGAATAAATATTGGATTAATCATAAGTAGAAAACAATAGTGACAACCAAAATAATTGAAGTATAAATTTTTCGTTCAATAGTTTCCAATTTTCCAAAAAGATATGTAATGTATTTTATAATCATACTAAAAATACATATTTAACCAAAAAATGTAGTATTGTAATTTCTAATTATTTCATGAAGTTAATAGTGAATGCTGATAAAAAACATATACCTGATTAGATGAAATATGTGTAGTTGTGGTAACAATTTCACCTTTATTGTTGCAACTGACTCATAAAGTTCTGACACTTGGATATATTTAAAATGCAAGGATAAAATTAATAATACCATAATTTGGTTTTTGTTTTCAAATAAATTAAAATAGCTAATGTAAAAACATTACTACTTGGTTATTGTCAACAGTAATACTAACTCGTGATGATTCACTACTATAAATTGGTGACCAACCCCATAACATGAATGACTAGATTATAAACCAGTTTTATATTATATAATTATTTATTATTTATTATATATTATTTGTATGATCTTTTTGTTTAATATGTCAATAAAAGTTTATATTAGGTTAGGTTGAGTATTTAGGACAAATCTGGGCAAACCTCACATCAAACACAAACCATGATAAAATGTAATAGGCTAGTATAACATAAAAACCTGAGGCCAGTCTAGGTTCAGGCCTTAATTGTGTGCATGTTTTATCAAGCTAGAAAATAATAGAATGTCCGGCCCATTTACGGGTCTGTTTATCAGAACATAAGACCAATAACATAACACATCTTATCATCATGCAAAAAATGGTCATGTATCATTCAGGCCCCAACTATGTGGCTCATGCATCATTCAGGCCCCAGATATGTGTATATTTTACTGGTCCGGGAATAAATCATTTATAGGTCTACTTAGAAAATAATTATAATGTGGTTGACAAACTTTAGTATGCCCAAAAGGATATTAAGAGTAAAGTGCGATAATTTCAGTGGAAATAAAAATGGAGGACTTGATTTTATATATTCGTATTTTTATACTTGGAACTAAAATAATAAATTATATCATGTTATTGGAATGAATTTCCAAATACAAAAATTCCCAAGGCTACAATAAATCCACTCCCTTCATAATATGAATGTCTTCCCAATAACATTCTAGCAGGTGTTTGTCAGGACATCCTCAGTACTAATATATCAATCATACCCTTGTGAACCAATATGTCACATTCACTGCACATCCCTCGATTAGTCCTAGGTACTCATCTTGTCCATCCAATGTTGGATAGATATGTCCATGCAACAGATCCTGAAAATTAGGATAAGAGGTTTCTTATACATTTAAAACACAGTCATGGATCAATTTGAGAAATTTAAATAAAGGTGTAATTACACAATACAAAATCCAAATGTTAATTTATTCATCCAGTAAAGGGGGTGTCAGAAATAGAATAGTGTAAAATCAATGAACTGACCATCATGATGATTCCAATACATTAGGATCTCAAGGATCAAAATGGGTTGTTCCATGTCCCCATTTAAAAACTCCATACACTACACAAACCGAGTAGATGATCCAGTTTTAAAAAACATGATTCAGAAATGATATTTAATACATGTGGAAGAAACTAATAAATGAGTGCAGAAACTATGTGGAACAATTAACAAATATATTTTCACCAATTCATGTCATTGGATTCTACATCTATGTCACACTATCATTTTAACAGTGACGTGTAAACAGATGTCCATTACCTCAAACGGATGATGACCGGGCTTAGGGGTTGCGCACCAACATGCCTGTAGATAAACCAACCATCATCTTTACCAACCTATGGTAGAAAATGTAAATTACGGGCTTTGTTTCATTATAGAAAACCTAAATGAGAAGAAATATCGAAAGATGAAAGCAAATGAATCGCTATTAAGTCTATACCACGGAAGACAACAAGTGATGACATTAATACAATTGAATGGAATAATATGTAAAGAAACATTCTAAGGTGTCTTGAATAACAAGTCCTGTATTTCTACTCTATTCCATGGAACATCAACAGTCATATATGGGAAAGGGACATAATGAGTGAATATGGGATTTGTATCACCCCCTTTATTTCTTGGAGTGGTCGTTGACATGGCTAGCATGACTGGTTTCATAAACTCTAGCTTAACAACTATAAACATTTGGGAAAATTGAGAAACCATATGCGGCCATAAGAATCCATCAATGCATTTTTATTCTAACATGACCTGCCAGTTTTAACATATTAAGATATATACATGGAAAATAATCTAAATTCAAAAGCAGCAAGACCAATCTGGGAAGAAATATAACTCAATAACATTATAACATCCAGTATCCCCAAAAAAACATAATTAAAGATATTTATTTCAGGATGAATTATAGTGGTATAATGTCTTGTAGATACATATATATCTATATATATTATATTCAGAAGTATATTGAATCATTCAAATTCTAAAAATAGAGTAAATTGTGTTATTAAAACCTTTGGCTTTAGGTCACATGGCACAATAGTTAGAATCATCCCAACAATGGATTTTGCGTCATTCTTTGTATATTTTTCACATCTTCAATAGAAATATGATTTATATTAAAAAGAAAAATATTGTTTTTTATTTATAATACATGTTTTGTTCATATAACTAGTTTTATCAAACATTAAAAAATGAATTAAAAAAGATAAAAAAATATTTATAACATCATTTGCTATAATGATCAGGTGAATAAATACTGGATAATAGAATGAAATGTACTGCATAATTTGTAAATATGTGAAACAAAAGTATTTTTATAACATATATGTAAATGTTTTTAGTGAAGGGAAATAGTAAAAATTGAATATATTATTTTCATTATATTAAAACATATTGTTTTATAGATCTGGATCTATATAAATATAGGTGATTAAATATTGTCTGAACATTGAAATAATGGTTATAATTGATGAATTTGGAAAACAGATGTATTAAAATTTCAAAATAAAATTTATTAAACAAATATAAATACTAATAACTCATCTGTGGATAGAAACTAAATATATATTTTTTATTATATCACATCGAAGGAGGAGGAATTAATGGGTTACCATTGGGAAAATCACAGTCCACAATCGCACAATGCATCCACATACTAAGCTATATAAGTGATGAAGTTGTCCAGCATGGTTATAGGTGTTGAGATACCCGTGGAAGAGTGTCTTATATTCAATTATTTCCCGATTATGAATAGAGTGTTGAGAATTGATGATACACGATGAAAATTAATGGAGAGAGGTAAACATGATTGTTTGCCTCCAGGAACAGATTGAGTCATGAATTGAGGGATTATAATGAAATAATAGTTAAAGAAATGAGTGGTATATTCTAATGAAATTATAATGAAATTATAAGGAAATTATAATGAAATTGAAGTTATAGAAATGATGGTAGTGAGAAACAAATCCATAAAGAATAATGGTAGGCTAATGGTAACATAATGAAAGAGAAATTAGGCATCAGAAGAATTAGAATAATCAGAAATATCAATTCTGATCCTAAAAATAAATGACCTATGGAGGTGGAAACAAATTAAATGTCTCATATTTAATTGGTTGTTGAAGAACCCAAAAACATATTATCATTAATAATTATAAAAATATTTGCTTCCAGGGATCATTTCCACACATCCCTTCCTCCAACAAAATCTTCAATTTCTCCATCAATTCAACCTAGAAAGAATTACCATTCATTTGAATAGTTCAGATCAATTTCTAAGTATAAATAATCTCCCTCATCAATAACATAGAGATTGTGTTGGATTATTTTGATCATAGATTGAAGCACGTACCTTGGGGGGACCTTGTTTCTTGCATTTGTGGTAGTATTTCATTAGTACAGAACATCTCCCTCATGGTGCCTGTTATTGATCCAACCATCACGAGCAATCATTATGAGTCCCCTCTCAAAGATAAATCCAATGCTATCCAAACATTAATGATACCAAGAAAGGAGTTGTGGGTTAAAATAATCAATCCCATTATCTTACTCTCAATAACATGAAATTGGAAATAATTAATTCAATCAAAACTTGTTATGGAACACTTTCATAAAAAACAATGATCTTTTGGAGGGGGCATTGTTTCTTGGATTCACGGTCGTATTTCCCAACTATTGAACATCTATCTCATGGTCCATCTTGTTGATCCAATCATTGTGATGATCATGTATTGTGAGTCCCCTCCTGAATATAACTTCAACGCTGTCAAAAAAATAAGGAATCCAACAAAATATTTGTTGGTGAAAAAAATAAATCTCATTATCTTACTCTCAATGATTGTAAATTCGAAACAATTAATTAAATCAATACTTTTTATGGAACCCGTTCAGCAAAAACTATGTACCTTTGGAGGGCACCTTGTATCATGTATTCATGATACTATTTCCTGAGTATAGAACATATCCCTCATGGTGCATGTTGTTGATCCAACCATAGTCATGATCAGGCACTGTGAGTCCCCTCCCAAGGATAACTCCAATGCTGTCCAAACTATAATGATACCAAGAAAGGAGTTGTGGGTGAAAAAAATCAATCCCATGATCTTACTCCCAATTATAGTAAATATTAAACAATTAAATCAATCAAAAACTCTTATGGAACCCTTTTCAATAAAAACTATGTACCTATAGAGGGGACCTTTTTTCATGGATTCATGGTATTTTTTCCCAAGTACAGAACATCTCCCTCACAGTACATGTTATTAATCTAAACATAGTCCCGATAAAGAATTTCTATTTCCCTCATGAAGTTATCTCCAATTCTATACAAAAAAATAGGAAACAAAAAAATGAGTTTTGGATGAAAAAAATCTATCCCATGATCTTAATCTCAAGGATAATAAATTGGAAAAAATTAATTCAATTAAAACTTGATATGGAACCCTTTTAGCAAAAACAATGTAACTTTGTAGGGGAACTAGTTTCTTTGATTCATGGTAGTATATCTTAAGGACAGAGCATCCCCCTCACGGTGCATTTTGGTGATCCAACCATACTCACAATCAAGCATTGTGAGTCCCCTCTCGAAGATAACTCCAATTTTGTCCAAGCAATAATGAAACCAAAAAAGGGGTTTTTGGTGAAAAAAATCAATCCCATGATCTTACTCTCAAGAAAATTGAATTGGAAACAATTATCAAAACCTGTTATGGAACCCTTTCAGCAAAAACTATATATCATTAGAGGGGACCCTGTTTCTTTGATTCATGGGGGTATTTCCCATGTACAAAACATCACCCTCATGGTGCATGTTTTTGATCTAACCATATTCACGATCAATCATTGTGAGTCCCCACCCTAAGATAACTCCAATGATTTACAAACTATAATGAAACCAACAAAGGATTTGTGGGTTAAAAAATCAGTCCCATGATCTTACTCCTACGGACAGTCAATTGGAAACAATTAATTCAATCATAACCTATTATGGAACCCTTTTAGCAAAAAATATATACCTTTGGAGGGTAACTTGATCTGTGGATTCATGGTAGTATTACCTGAGTACATAACATCTCCCTTATGGTGCATGTTGTTTATCCATGCATAGTCACAATCAAGCATTGTGAGTTCATTCCCCGAGATAAATCCAATGATGTACAAATAATAATGACACCAAGAAAGGATTTATTGGTAGAAAAAATTAATCCCATGATCTTACTCCCAAGGATAGTCAATTGGAAACAATTAATTCAATCAAAACGTGTTATGGATCCCTCATTTTGAATTTTGTTGATCTAACCATAATCCAAATCAAGCATTGTGAGTCACCTCCCAAAGATAACTCCAATGCTATCAAAATAATAATAAATCTATGTTAAATAAAATATAATAAAATAATCTACTGCTCCAAAGAATTTATATTCATATTTAGTTGGTGTAATATAATTATCCACTGCTCGAATACATGATCCGCTTATTTAAAATAAATTATCCACTTCTCTATAATACATGATCCAATGTTCTAAGAAATTAACCATAGATCTTATAAAACACATGATCTAGTACTCAAACAAAATGTACTATCCACTACCCAAACAGAATGCATAACCCACTACCCAAACAAAATTCATGATCCACTATTCAAATAAAAAACGCGTTCCAATGCCATAAAAATGATCACAAACTGAAATAAAATACACGATCCAATCTACTGCTCATATAAGTTCCATGATCCACCAATATAAAAATTGATCCACTAATCTAATAAATGCTAAGTATGATTTTGTAGAAGTAAAGGATTCTAATATCTCAAATAAAATAAAATTTATACATTTCTCGAATAGGTGTCAAGTCAAATATTTCATAATAAATGAACTAATTTGAAACAATAATGGAAGGTAGTAATCATTTTATTGGAAAATTTGATGGAAGTAAAAAACTATTAATAAAATATTTATATAAAAAATTTATTAGAACATATAAAATAACTAAATCTATGTTGAATTTTTTTCAGTGTATATAATTAATAATGATGATAATAATATATAGTGCATAATAAAATATTTTTTCATAAATCATTGAACCTATTGTGAAAATTAAATGAACCCTTTTATCCACTGAAAAATAAATGAATCATTCAATTACTATTCATTTAACCAAAAAGTGACATCAATCCCTTAAAAACCATTCAGGATAGAGACTTGATGGTGCTGCTAATAGACACTGAGACTATAATGGCTCTAGGTGGCTAAGTAAACTGAAACATGATGTTGTCTTTGACCAATAATGCAACGAATACATTAATGGGATTAGAGTCCCAACCACGAGTTCACAGCCAAGGGAAGAGAAAACAAATAATTAAATCAGGAAGAAACAAAAAAACATGAAAAGCTCAAACAAAACATTAAAATCATGAAACATGAAAATCATGATTATATTCAGAATAAATTAAAGAAATAATCAGGTATATTGAATGAGCTTACATACAAATAATTCTAGGAGTTCTAGGTACCAAATTTAACTAAACCATCACTTCCCAATTAAGAAACTTGTTCTTCAATGTGAACCCTTGTCCTAAAGAATAAAATAATAAAAAAGAACCTATGCAATTACATATAAAATCAGAATTGACAGAGGTCGAGGTTAGTTGAATTGTTTTAGAGAACATGAAACAAGCATCATTTAAAGAGGAAGGCACTAAATCATAGAACACAGTTCATGATATTAGTTTCAACCCAGTTTGATAATGATTATCAAATAAATGAATCCTGATCATAGGAGATGGGATCTAGATATCGTCATTAGATTTTTGATGATGATGTCCAATCGAAAACCTAGCATGAAGATGAAATCCCACCTGTGAATATACACTACACTATAAAACAATTCTAATTTTCAATAAATTAATACCATTTTTTATACATATTAATTTATATTAATATTGGAAATATTTAAAACACAAATTAATTGTACATTATAATGTAATAGAAATATATAAATTTGTGGGTGTGGGAATTCAATTCATATTAGGAGAAGAATTGTGATTTAACATATAAAATATATGTTTAACAAAATAATGGGAGTGAAACATACCATTTCTAGTATATTTTTAAAATTTAACTAAATCTGTTAAATGTAACTTATTGTGATCTAGACATGAATGACTTGTTTTACTCAAAATAGGCATAGGGAAATGTAATTTCAAATCCCCATAATTACATTAGGGATAAATCTTCAGGGCTATGATCAATTTAAGGATTAAATTATCATTTAGGGCTCGAATAGTGCATGATTAATCTTAATCAAGGCTCTGATCAGTGCAGTTTGATGGAAATCATTTAATAGTTACATAATTCTCCCTCAACCACATTGATGATTTGAGATTAATAAAACTCAGAATCAACATCCATATAGATTTATGAATTATAAATATAAACTTGATTGTAATAATTCTATAAAATAATAGATAAAAAAATCTAAACCACATGAAAAAGATTAAAAAATTTAAAGTAAAATATGTTCTAAAGGCAATATACTGAACAATGAACTGAAATTGTGATCCTGATGTGGATACGACATTGTAAATACAGGGTTACCATATGAGTAGACGAAGGCGGAGCAGGTATAAGCGATGTGGTTATGACACTGTAAATATAGGGACAAAATAAGAGCAGACAAAGGCAGAGCAGACATAGGTTGATGAGGCCGAGGAGCTGGAGGAATACCTACTTAAAGAAGACAAGGTGTGGATGTGGCATCCAGATGTGGAGTTTCCCTAGTGGAAGACTGGATGGAGGAGGACCACTCATAAGTGGAGCAGCTTGATGAGTATGTTCCCAAGGCAGAGTCGAAGAAAAATTATGTGGAAAATGTAGTTTTATGTAGGAACTCTAGGTAGTAAAGAGTACCCGAAGGTGGAGGAGATGATGGAGGAGTTTCAGGTTGCAGAGAAGTCATTAGCAGTGGAGCTGAAGGTGGATCATGTGTCACTGGAGGTGCGACTAGATAGAAGATCTGGGAAGGGGAGTGGGAGAAGGGGGTCTCGGATGGCAGGGGGAACCCTAGGTGAAGTGGGGAAGAGATAAGGATGCGTGGGGGAAATGAAAATGCGGAACATGGATGCTCGGTTGTGTCTCCAGATAGGAGATGGGAAAGAAGATGGAAATATTTTGGAAGGGGACATGGGATATGGGGAAGGCAACATGTAGGCATGGAGGAAGACTAATTTAGTATAGATATTAGATATCATCTAGAATAATCACATAACTAGGTTACCTAAGTAACAAAACATTACTGGGAAATAGTAATATATATATATATATATAATAAAAATATAACTTGGGGATACTTGTGGAGAGTGATAGACACAATTGATCAAACACGTGGGTGATCGATATAAGGTTAGGAACACCAAACCATAACCCAAATAACTATAAAAAGGTTATTTGATATCATTATAAATAATATTTATGGGATAATTGTTTTGTTTCAATATTATTTTCATGTGTGAAATTTTTAATGTCTAATAATATATGGAAATATACATGATGTTATTCTATTAAAGAAGTGAAAAATTTTTCTTTGGATTTTCATCAATAATTTAAAATTTCACCACTTTCAGAAAAAATAATTAATATCCATAAATTATTATAGTTGTATTGAATCACTAATATTCAATTTTAACAGAACATAAGGTCCACAATTTAGTGACCTATCATTTTGTCTGTTTCTCGCTATTTTATAACCAAAACATGGTTACCACAATTTTTCCCATATAATAAATTAATTTCTAAATCTTTTTACAACATTAATAATAGACAATATTATAAATATTTAACCTTATGAAACATAATAAATATTAATACCCTTAAAATTTTAATGAATCTCATTAAATTTATAGAATAAAAATATCATTAAACAATTTAAATATAGTTAGTACTATACAATTTTCTTTATCCATAAAATTCATCACTTTATCCCATTATAATTTTATGAGCACAATTAATTTATTAAGGGAAATATTTCCCCCAGAAAAAAAATTTAGATGTATATCATTCCCCTGAATCAGTTTTATTTTTCTTTCATAAAATTCAACATATGATTTCAAATCCTTAATGAAAAAATAATGCAATATAATCCTTATATATATCATAATTTTTATAATAATAAAATAATTGATATAACAGTCAAATGAAATATTCATCTTCTCAATTAATGACTACATTAGTCAATCCACTTCAACATGGGATATATTATATTCATAACAATTATCAATCATCATATTTTTAGGTATATTTCATTTACATTTGTGTAATTATTTTCCATAGTTACCCATTTCCAAATATTTTTAGCATTACACATTTTAAATATTTTTCAATATATTGATATCATGATCATCATGTAAAATTTCACCAATCATGATGAAACTCATTTTCTATTTCTGCATTTATTATGTTTTTTCCTCCCACACATATCTCATATTAGAAAATCATTATTTATCATTAGTATATTATCGAAAATTTTATTTTTCATCGCATTCTTATCATTATTTCCATAAAATCCATAATACATGGAAAATTCTTTATTAATATTTTTATTGCATGATACTATGTACACAAATGAAGATAATGATTTGTATACCATTTCCCCTTGAAATATTGTCTTAAAACACTAAATGATATTATCATTATTACTCATAAAATGACATTTATGGATGGGGTTACCAATCTTTCAGCTATGTTTTATTCATAATTATTGATATACAACATATTATATCGTATAATTTTGATACAAAATGTATAATCACAATTTTTATAAAATACTGACCAAATGATGAGATTTTTTTAAATAAATTATCATAATCAATAAAATCATTTTCATTGGAGAATATCTTTTCTAATCATTTACTATGTTGTGTACTTATAATTCTAATTATCTTAATCGAATAAATCCCCCAACTGTGTCAAACCTTGCATGTAGTAAAGACTATTTTCTAGTATCGGGTAATACTCGATCCTCCCTTGACATGAATTTTTTAGTGTTATGACTCAAATGTACCTTTGTTCTTTAAAATTGTCCACTTTTATAATCCATAAATTTATTTATCACTAGAAAAAAAAATTGAATCATTTACAAAAATGTAGTTTGTTCTTTTAGACTTAACATTAATCTCATTATGCGGGTTATGTTTTTCATAATCTGTGTTTTCCAAATTCTAGTCTTGAATATTTCTAAAAATATATATAATAACTAATGTAGTTAGCCTAACCATAATATCCCATTAATGATGTTGTATTACTTAAAATTAGTGTAAGATATAGGGAATCACATCCCAATAGAAATATTTGTTTTTTTGTATACTATAAACTATTGAAAATTACATTCTATTTAAAAACCAAAAATACCCAATGAAATTTGATTAAAAATTCTATCATTACCTTAACTGAATCCTTGAATATAAATAATCAAATACTTCATTTCTTCTTTCAAAAAATAAATCATACGAAAAGAGTGAGCTTATATATTCATTAAGGGTATGTGTACATTAAATGATATAAAGGAATGTGTTATAATAAAATTGGACAGGTAGATAAATGAAAAATATTCTATTAAACCTATAACCTGAGAATAATTTTCTAGGAATAACTGGTGATCAAATAATTCCATATAAATAATAACATGATCATAAAATATGACCACTAATATTCTAAATAATCAAATAATCTCATAAAATATTAATAATATAGTACATAATAATGGAATACATAATGATGGATAACTAACCACAACATTTAGGCATTATTCTAAGACATTATATATTGTAAAATAATCATCCCAAGTGTATAATAACATCAATTTATCATTCCAATAATCTAATATCATGAATTATTCATTCTAATTCTACAAATTGGGTAATGAATCTTCGAAAACCATATCTAGGTTGTGTTATGAAACCTAATAATTAATCATTGGTATATCAAAATCGTGCCCCACCTCTCACTTATATGGTTTTAATAATTCATCATATGAATGGATTGAAACATAATCCCCCTAGAAAAATAATATTAAACAATAGTATTCAATTTTTAAATATCAACCTCAATAAAAATAATCATAATCTATATGGTGTAAAATGAATTTTATGATAATAATACACCCCATGTCCAATTATTGAAAAATATATTTTAATAACTACATAGGATGATATCATTATAAAGTATATCCATTTCGGGAATAAAGATGGTGTTTTTGCGTTTTATGAATATAAATACCATAAAATTCCTTGACAAATAATCTTTTAGAAAATTTACTTTTTATGTATTAAATGATTTTTTTCAAACATATTTCATTTTGATAGTTAATTTCTTTGTAAATTACTTTTTAATACTTTTTATTATCATATTATAAATAAATAATTTCTTAAAAAATAACTATTTAAAAATATTATGTAGGCATTAATTAATTGAATGTTATGTAGGTTGGAAATTTTGTAAGTTGTAAAATACATCATTTTTAACACTTTAAATATTTTATAAATATTCTTTGATCTGCGAATGAAAAGGGTGTTCTTTTGAAAATAAATATTAAAAAAATTGATAAAATTTCATTAATATATCATTTACAAAAATTAATAAAAATTTAAATGATATTTAAAAAATGTTTTTTTGGATGAAAACACATTATTAATCAAAGTGTGAAGTGATGTTAGATATTATTAAAAAAAATTCACTATTTTTTTAAAATACTATTAGTGGGAAAAAGTAATATTACTTGAAAATTTTACCGAACACCTTCTGATAAAAAAAAATATTTATTTCAATATCAAACTAATTTCCCCAAAATAACACAAAAAATATGATCTTGAATAAAGAAGAGATTTTGAAATAAACTCATAACACTTTGATATGTTTGGATTCCTAATAACCATTACTAAAATAAAATATAAAATATCATTATAAATAATAATGATAAAAAATTTCATTATGAATCCTACATAAAGGGTAGTATATACACCACAAAAAGTTGTAAGTGGTGAATATAATGTATGTCTTATGGATGCAAAATTGAGGAGGTAAACAATTACCTAACGCATCCCCTTGATTGAATATTAATTTAATAACTATTGACAAGATTTAAAAAATTAATTATGTTATTAAATTATCATATTATTATTTAAAATATCATATACTATAATTTTTTAAAATCGTATCACATGTTTTTTAATTATCTATTAACATTTCATTATTTTGGGTGTAAATTGGTCAGTTTTTTCATGCATGTTTCACTATAAAAGATCTCATTTTAGCACATGTTATGTATTTAATTCATCTACATAATCATAATTATAAAATAAATATCGTATTTTTATATAAATTATAATTTTGAAATAATTCATGAAATATGGTTATGAAATATTAAGTATGTTATGAACATTGACACGTTTGGTTATATGTATAGATGAGTAACGATTTAATTTTTCAATTATTATTATATATAATAGGTATGTAATGAATTAAAATTAAATATTTATAATAATATAAAATATACCATATTATATATATTATATATATAATTTATGTTTTTTGGTGTTGAAAAGATAGTCGCATTGCTTAGTGAAGGTGGTAGTCCACACCTACAAAAATAATGTGATCATCTCTATGTGACTAAAATGATAAGAATTAATATGATATATATTACATTTATTGAATTATTAATATTTCAGAAATATCCTAATTATTTTATTTATATCACATATAATGATTAAATTTATATTTATCATGCTCTAAGTGAAGCATTAGTTAAAGATGAATTGTATCACTTCTCAAGGCGGTAGTCCTCTATTAACATGAGTTATATTATCATGTATCTAATATAATAGAGTGTAATAGGTTATATATGATAAAATTACAAAATTGATATAATAATATAATATATATTATATATATACATTAGATGGATAAAAACACAAATCATTAGTGTTGGTTATGTAATAAATAACGACTTCAGTTTACAATGTCGCAGTCCACCATAGTCATGAATGATGATTTCATATCCAATTTGATTAAATAGGGGAGGGTATAGGTCAATAAATAATATTAAAAACATCATGAAAAATTTAATATAATTATTTTATTGTCTGATTATGGTTTAATAAATGTTTATATATTCTATCAAATATGTAAATTATTTATGGCCATTTAATAACATTTCCTATTTTTCTAGTATCCACCTTGAGTTTTCACTAGATCCATAAAAGGAGAGATTTAATCTAATAATAATAATTCTTGGAAGAGGGGATTTAAAATATTAAATTATTTGGTCATGTTTTTTTCACCCAAAATAGTGTGTGCATTCTATACGTCGGGTTTGACATAACCTCTTATAATTTTGAAAAAGATAATTCCTCCAACATTTTTTTCATGTAAACATGACCTATAAAGGTCCATTATTTTTATTAAATTTTATGAGGTTAAAATATGTAAATAAAATGGTTATTTTGAAAAACATTTCTCAATTTTTATAAAATATAATCTATTTTCCCCTTATATAAACACATTTTTTACAAAATTTCTTAAATTACTTTAACTATATTTAATAATCATTAAGATAAACATTAAAATGACCATATTAGAAAATACAATTTATTATGATTCAAAATATATAATAAAATAAAAAAAATATTGTTTAAATAATATTAATAGTTTAATTTCAAATTAATCACATACATATGTTGAGAAATTAGGGTTTTATGTTTTATGATTTTGATAAAGAAATACTTATATATAAATATCATGAATATGATGAAATTTAAATTCATATTTTTAGGTTATTAAAATACATTTTTTGTTTCATTATACACTATTTATATACTTAATGGTTGAATGAAATTTTTTTTATGTAAAATCGTCTATATTATTCATTTCACTCAAAAACTATTTTCATCCATAAAAATTATTTTTTAACAAAATCTTATCAAAAAACATTCATATTTCTCTTACTTTTTTTATAAATATATTTTTACAAATGTGTATCATTTTCCCAAAAATATAAAATGGGATCAATATTTGTTTTTATAAACATAATACTTTTATATTTTACCGTAAATATGGAATAAGTATTTATCACAACATGTATATCATGTGCATAATTCTCCATCATCATTACCAAAATAATGGTATAAATAGTCATTTTTATGCTATCAAATTTATTCTCAAACAAATTGATTTCATGAAAATTGTATTAATATATTTATTTAAAAATGGATTTAAAATAGGTTATTTACCTGAATAAATGTTCCAAAAAAATTTCAGAATATTTTTCCTTCAAATATTTAATACATTGACAATACTTATGATTTATTGGGGATTTAATCCAATAATGGAATTCTAATTCAATCTTTATATGGTTTAGGATAATGATGATAATTATTTTAGAAATCTAGTATCTCATCCAATTATTATACCATGATAAAATTATTCTGAACCCTTATCATTTTTCAATAGTATATTAATTGATAAAATTATGAAATGATTATAAAACATATTTTTTTATATATGTTATGTTATGATGAAATGTTTTTTATTTCTCTTTTTTTGATATGATGAATTTCATATCATGTTTTTTCAATCATATGTATAATTTTCATTATGTGATTGGTGGATGTATATATAGCACTAATGAACTAGGAATTGATTGATATATTATGAAATTAATAGCACTGTAATGGTTAGTGAACCCTGTCCATTATGGTTCTTTGCCCCCTATTATATTCTTGGGAGTGATCTTTGACTACTATGATGCATTAATGAGTGAATAAATTTCAACATAATATCCTTGTTAATGATAATTGACTAAAATGGAAATGATCTACTTTTATTAGTTTTATTCCACAAATAAATTTCAGACTCTAATGTTCTGTAGTCATGGATCATTTTCTATTATCCAATTATAAATCGCATCTTCTGAACTGCAAAAACTTATTCCCTGACACGATTTTATGAACTATGATATGTTGGTATGGCTTTTAAAATGTTAATATCATAATCAAATAACCATATTATCAAACATCATTAATATATACCTTATTTACACTTACTAAGAATCTACAATCACTATTTTCTATGTTTTACTTCTCTATGTTATGAAGAATAATTTTAAGCAATTTATATCTTTTAGTAGTACTAAATAGGATGAGAATTGGGGGAGATAATTAATATCATTAAAGAAATAACACTATAATTAATATATTCTTTAAATACACTAATATTATATACTTTGTGGGTTTTTATTTGTCAAATATATTAAATATTCCTCTAAATATTTTTCCTAAACATGTATTAGATATTAGGTTCCTTACAGACTGTATCAGAGGAATTATTCATTTCAATGATGTAAATGATATTAAAAAAAACTTATTGGGATTTCTAGGGATATTTATATGGATATTTCTAAGGATATGAATATGGATAAGTATAAGTATGATTTAAATTATATGAAAATGACTTGTAATTTTGTTATATTATAGAGAGAGTGGATTCCATGAAATTAAATTCATATCAGAATATTTCATGTGAAGATATATCTGATAATGGGATAACTATATATAATAATTACAAAAAGGGTTTATAGAGAATTAATTTATCATAACATATTACATTAATATGGGACTTGCTACACACCTGGTTTGACACCAATAGGGTAAATTCATTTGAAATTCATAAATTAATTACTAACACTCATGATGGGCTTAAATAATTACCACATATAAATATATAGTTTTGTAAATTTAAAATAATTTTTCATGATTTTTAAATCATAAAATTAATTCTTATGACTACGTGGTTTTCAACTATGTATATTTCTTCTCACATATGGTTTTTGGTTTTATTCAATTGTGGGAACCTGAAGGAACTAGATTAATAGTAAATGTGAGAAAAAAGTTATTGATAAATAAAAAAATATGTTGATTAGTGGAGTGAGGGATATTTTATTTTTTATGAATTAGTTATAATGATATATTAATAATAAAATTCACCTTAACCAATTCTCAGACACACAAAAGATGAGTATCATATAGTTCATTGAGAGGTTGGGTGGTGGAAAGAATTCATGAAATATGATTTGGTTACCTATGTATCAAGAATGTGGAAGGAAGAAATCTAGAAACATTCTCAATGACATTAGGCTATGTTTTATGTGTGGATAATAATAGAACATAGTAAGAAATTATAGATAGAAAATGTAATGTCCTATTATTGCTATAGATGATAAAAATTGTCTCTTTTGGGTACCTTCAATGGATAAATGTTTTAAATATGTTATAAATGAGAATTATAGAAAATATGAGTCCTATGAGGAATCATAATAAATATTATGAGTAAGGATTTATGATAAAACGTTTTTTGGATAATGAAGAGACCTCGAACAACATATAATGGGTATGAGCATTTATAACAGTATTGTTTATATTAAACCTGAGAAGAATGATTAAATTGAGTATTAATGAATTTTATGACATTATTAATATATTATATTGTATAAAGTAGGTGTTATAGATTTTTATGGTGAAGTTTATTTAATTTATTATGAATAATGATGAATGATTTATGTGTTTGTCTGTAGAATTGAAGAATTAATCTATATAAATCATGAAATATAAAATTTTTGTTCATTAAATGTATTTTATCAAGGATTTGAAACCATATAATGAATTTTACTAATGGAATTTACTAGTATTTTAATGTTAATGTTATATTTTAATGAAAACATAATAATAATCGAATATAAACCTTATAATATTAATAGTATTGACATAATGGTGATTAGTTAGAATAAAAACATAATTGATACAAATATAATAAATTTTATTGAATTAACTACTTTTTAATTAGTTGATGATTGTAAAAAAAGAGGATTATGTTATCATTGATATATTTTAACGAATTATCGAAATTTCGGAATACTGTGAAATTTTAGTAGTAAAATTTACGAAATGTGGAATGAGTTAAATTTTTTAATCATTACTATTTTCAATAAAAATATATAATAAATGTGTTTACATATTCAGTATGTGAAATTATGAGATACATAATGTAATTTTTTTGTTGAATTTTAATTTTTTTTTAAATTCGTTCTAAAAAAATTGATTTCGATTTCAATCATACCTGGAGAATTCTAAAAATTAAATGTTTATTAAATGGATTTTATAGAGCATTGGATGTTATTTCAAACTATATGATAAAAATATCTGTTTTGGTAAATATTTTTAGTCTAAAATAATTAATTATCAATATTATATGGATCTTATAACCAATTAGTGCTCAAAAAATGAAAAATTAAACTCTTAGAGTCAGAGGTAAATTGTGAATTGATTGATTCAATGCCAAAGACTGAGATTGTGAATATAATATAGACTGAATTCAAAAAATAATACATTCTGGTGAAAATCTAACATGATTAATATAATAATATTAAAATAATATTTAATACAATTAAATTAAATTTTATTAATGAATTATATTTTCATATTTCTCAAATTTATGTCTTTGTGGTTATTAACATTATACTGACCATTTTCTCTAATATTAATTATTAGTACATGTGTGCTTTTTTCACTTCAATTTCCATGTTTAATCTTCCCACCATTGTTATATGACTTGAAAACCAGGTTTTTGTTTTTCATAGTATCGTCTACACAAAAAATTATATTTTTTCAAGTGTATTTTTTTAATAAATTTAATGATGTGGTTTTCCCATAATGTGATTTTAAAATGGTAAACCTATTATTACTTGGGATATGTTCAAATTTTAAGGTTGTAATTTGGTTTTGAATGGTTTAATTTAACTACATAATTTTTTTAATTAATATTAATTTATTTTTAATTCCATTTCATAATGTTAATTAATCAAAATTTTAATTTTATCTTTTGTTACAAGAAAGAATATAATTATTTAGATTATGGACCACATCATATTTAAATAAATCAAAAAATGAAAATAATATGGTATAATAATTATTATCATTTTTCCTATATATTGGATTGGTGTTGATGATTTGGATAAAAAATTTAAAAAATATATGGTATACATTTGAATATAATATTAATGGCTTATTGAAAAATAAATTATAAATAAACGTATTTATTTTTTAATATAATGGAAATCATTTTATGAAAAATATTTTTATATGAAATTATATTTCTCCGAATAAAAAATATAATTAAATCTTTAGAAATAATTTTAGTAAAATTTATATATTATATATTAAATCAATTATTTAACATTAATGTTATTTGTTTTCTATTAATTAGGTATTTATAAATAAAATTTCATTATTAATATTAATAGTTTAAAAAAATAATTATTTTCCCCTTTTCAAGCTTTTTGATAAGTAATTATTTTCAATAAATGAATTAAAATTCGAAAATAAAATTTTAATTTTTAAAATAATTTTTTGTAATCCAATGTATTATATTTTACAAAAATTGATCAATTATTAGTAATATTATAATAATTATTATTTCTTAAAGAGGCGACCATAATTTCTAAAAATAAATAATACTTGAAATTGTAAAGATAATTTAATATATTTATGGTTAAAATAGATTTCCTTGGTGTTAAAATGTTAAAAAGGGGGTTTAAATGACCCTAAACTTGTCCAAAATACACCAGATGAAATTAATTTAAACAGATAACCTCTAAGAATAAATAATTACCCTTTTTATGCTTTATTTAATGTGAAAATTTTGGGTATATTTTCTTCATTAAAAATTTCACGTTTATCCTCTCTCACACATATAAAAGTCATCCCTTTTAGTATAGCCATCATATATCCCAAAATATGTTGATCTCAAAATACATACAAGAATATATCACATCAATCCCTTATCATTTCCCAATTCCCTAAGTTTTTTCTTAAAGGCATCCGAATATTCCTTTTACTTCTTATATAATGATGTTGTCCAAAGAAAGGGTATCCTATTTAATCAACCATATTTATATTATTTACTCTTTTACCTCCATAAAATTGTATTCAAATACGATGATATAATAAAACAATATATAAAAAATTCTTATATTATTTTCAATTATCATCACAACCTAAATCCATCACAAATCCATAAAATTTGATTGTAAATCATCAGTCAGTTGTATGGTAGACAACCACCTCACCAGAATATTTTATTCATTTTCTATCACAACCTCTCGTGGATACATATAATGATGAATATATATTTTATATATGACATATATATATAATATTATTATAGTTCTGCATTTATAATATCACATATAAACTCTCTATTTCTATTCTATGGGAATATGATAATATCATTTGGTTGTACGTTGGAATACTGCCTCATGAAGCAATATTATTTTTTATTCCCATACGAATTACATTTAAGCTAATAAGGAATGAATTAAATAATAATATGTCGTATATATTTCATTAAAATTACATTGTAATTTTTATATAATATTTACCTTTTTTAATGCATTTTTATAATGGGGCACTCTTACAAACATTGGACTTATCCTCTCTTAGAACGATGTATTTCACATTCTTTATCTATATTTATGAATTATTTGAAATAAATATATAATAATTTATAAGATATGTATATAATTGAAAATTTTTTATTGATGACGGGACCATGATCAAAGTAAGATCAATGAAATTTGTAAATAAAAACATAGAGGAGAAAATATTGTTATTAACCGAAATGTTATTTTAGTGAGAAAATATCAATAAAATGGAAATTAAAATTCCTAAATAAATAATATATGGATTAAACATATTATTAGGTTACAATAATCAACTTATAAAAAAATTATATTTATTTAACTATAAGTTCAAACTTTTATGTATTACGCCAATGCTTATGGTGGAGGATTTCCATGTCATTTTTTACTTTTTGAGAGACACATTCTATATTCACAGTCTTTATATATTATGTGTTATATATTATTCAAATTATTTTATATTAGCAGAATTCTGAAACATTAATTAGAACTTGGATATTATTTTTATTAAAATACGTGAGGGGGTTTACAATTTCCTAGTTACCAATGTAGTAAATGAGTTTTTTATCAATTTTTTTGCTTCGAAAAACAATATATGTTATCCACCCTTATCTATTTCTAATGGAAATAAACCCCCTTTGATATGTAATGCCATGAATTATTTTTTTTATAATTTTTTATAAAATTTTACACTTTAATGGGGCTTATGATTCAATGATACCAAAGAGGTGATGGTTTTGTGATACATTCTCATCATGCACCGAAATTGGTTATGTTTATAAATATGACGTGGCCTTAAAAACACATGTCTTTTCGCATCTTTTTAATAATTTTATCAATTTAAAGTCACATTGTAATGCATTCAAATACAAAATGACACTTTTTTATTCATTTATATTAAATTTTTTATTTAATCAATTCTTATATTTAATTATCAATTTTAAGTTATAAATTAGTTAATTTATGTTTTTCATTGTTTTATAGTCTAAAAGTTTTTTATTATTTAGTTTTTTGTATTTTTTCTGCATAATTAATAATTTAACATTTATTGATTACATACATGGTTTATTTTGTACAAAAATAATTTTGATTTAATTTGTCATTAAATTTATTGAATATTAATTACGTAAAGTATCTTAATAATAATGATTATCTACTTTTAACAATGAACTAATTAAAAATTAAATAAATTAAACATTCTTCTCTTGTTAAATTAATTTCATTAATTATATTATGTATATAATAAAAAAATAATTAACTTGTTTCTTAATTAATTCATTTTGTTATAGTAGAAATAATTTAACTTTCTTTATCATTAAATAATTGAAATCAATTTTATTTTACAAGTTATTAATAATTTTATTTATGTTTTATATGTTTAATTTAATTTATTTATGTTTATGAATAAATTAATTTCCAATTTTTCTTATTATTTGTTACTTTGAATTAATTATTTTGTTTGCCTAAATTTTAGTTTTATTCTGTATTTAATAACATTCTTATTTTCATTTTAATTCCAAAGTGTGGCACCACAACACCAAGACCACTTCTTCTTTCCACACATTCCTCGGCCACTACAACCATTCTAATGGTGCCACCAGTTCTCACTTTCTCATTTCACCATAAACCGTGGCACTATTTCCTTTTTTCACATTTATTAGAAGCTGACTCACGATATTCACATGGAACCGTGAGTCTCCTCATGGTCTCAACGTATCATGTGCCAAAATTTTCTACCAGTGTGACCATCCCTCTATATCATATGTTCCTCTATTACTAGTACCATATCATACCCAAAACTATTTTTACTATGGTTGAACAACATCTATGACACCATTTGTAGTACACATCCACCATCAATAAATCCAAACTCTCATTTAATGCTCCACCTCATTCAGAGGATCACATATTCCACAAACACACCACCCGAGAGAAGATATGAATCTAGATATAAAAACTCTTATTCAAATACCACGATCACATCCATATGAGTGCAAACTCTGAGGAGCAGCACAATAGAAAAGCTCGAGACTAAGGACCCCGTAGGCAGAGCATCACATAAGGAGATCTTCCACCTTTTATCATTTATACATGTAATTTCTTTTCACTTTTTATCAATTCTAGATATCAATATGAACTTAAGATGATTTTCAATCTCAGGAGAATTATGATTTATTGGTTTATCCATTAAATTTTCTCACATCATGTTGGATGGATATCAGGGTTAATCAGAAAGATTAGTGCTGATGTTAGATTAAATTGTTCACACATTTCGATAAAAATTTCACAGTTTCAAGATCAATTTGTGTGACTTATCTTGATCATAATTTTGTTTAATAATTAATGACATTACAGTTGGATTTTTATGCCATGTTTAATTTCAAATATATTCTTTTCCATAAAAATATAATAGACAATGATGTTTAGAGTGGAAATCATTAAAATTCATACCCTTGTTTGATGTGTCCTCTGAATAGGAAGATATATCAACCAATTTTAAAGTTTTGGTTCAATTAAATTTAGTGGAGAGTTATCCTTTTAATCAAAAAGTTTAGAATTCTCAAGAATATTTTTATTATTAGCCCCTTTGCCATTACTACTTAATATTAGTTTGATATATTTCTATAATTTATCTCTTCATAGTTTAAATATTTGATTCATTGTAAAAAAATAAGATTCCTCATCTCGTATGCATTTTATCAATTAAAAAATAAAAAATATATAATAAATTAGAAGATGTTCACTTCCTCAACTATGGAAAAATGTGGAGTTATTTTTGGATTAAATCCATAGAACACTCACCTACCTTTTATGTTGATCGACATTATGCCATGATGATAGTGTATGATTAATTAATGATATTTTGAGGGACATGATAACCTTCAACCCGTTCAAGATTTGGTTATGTTGCCACAGAAGGCATGCGTTGAGGGTGTTATGTTTTTTAAAATTTAAAAAAAAATACAAAAATCATTAAAAAATCATATAAAATTATGCTTAGAAAAAACTCTGAAGATTTCCTGCTTGTGTTTCAAGTTTAGATTCTACATGACATTGATTGTGATGTTTAATCTAAATTTTTTAAAAAAATCGATGAATTTAGATCACACTGGTTTTGTTGTTGAGATTATGGACAAACTGCCTAGCTGTGTGTTTATAACCTACCACCACAGTTCCATCACATTGATGAGAATGAGAAAATATTTAAATCTAATCATAAATTCCAATAAAAAAATAAATTAATTGATTCCTAATTGAAGGATATGGTGGAACTATTATACAAATGGTCAACTAAAACCAATGAAATTAAATTTAGTGATTCTCTTTATGACGATTGATGAATGAAAAGATTGGAAAACATGGACATGGAATTACAAAAATGGGTTAATGGCCATGAAATATTTGAAGAAAAAACAGAAATTTTGTTCAAATGATTTAAATATCAAGTGGATGTGGAAACTGATAGTGAAAATGGACAAGAAACGACTATGTTAGAAAAATATGATTCTATTGAACTAAATTTGGAAATAATCAACTCACGGAGTCAAGAGAATAACATTGAAATTAAAAAAAAGAGCATTAATGGTGGTAAGTTGGATATTTCTCAAAATGAATTTAAAAATGTTGAAAAAGATTTTCCAATTCATTTCATCATTCCTTCTATGGAGAAAATCAGAATTTTAGATGTTTTTCTAATGAAGTAAATCAGGTAGGAGGGATATTTGAAAATGAAAATCTGAATTTTAAAAATATTTACCTAATTTTTCGGATTTTGTAAACAGTGAGTTTGAACACGAAATTTTCTATAATCTTGATGAGAATCTTAAGTTGAAAAATATAAAATCTGAAATATTTAAACCTCAATTATGAACTTATCTTCCATGCGATGAACCTGTAAACCCAATAATTATTGAATTTATGTTTGATAATTCGGATGAGGGAATGATTTTTGATGAAAAAATAAATTATGAGTTTTCATTTCCCTATTCTCATTGCAATTAATTTCGTAAAACATAGTGCATTGAAATTTAATTGTTACTTAATTACTTCATTTTTTATTGTTGTTATAATTTATAATTGTTTATCATTATATAATTAAAAACTATTTTAATTTATTAGTTAAAAATAATTTATTTTATGTTTTTTATGTTTCATTTATTTTATTTAACTTTATAAGTTACATAATTTATAATTTGATATTTTTAATTATTAAGTTTAATTAATTAGTCAGTTATGATTTATTTTTGTTCTAATTTATTTAATAATTTTTTTGTTTTCAGTTTAATTCAAATGTGTGGCACCACAACACCAAGAACCACTTACAGTTTCCAATCTCTCCAATACCACTGTAACCCTTCTAATGGTGTCACCAGTTCTCAAATTCTCATTATCACCATAAAACATGACAACTTTGTTTTCACATCGGTTCCAAGAAGACTCATCATATTACCTTGGAACCATGAATCACCTCACGATTTCACTATATGTTCTACCACTATTTTCTACTGGTGATACCATCCCTCTGTAACATTGGTTCCTGTTTTACTAACACAATATCAGACGAAAAATCGTTTCCACTGCCGTTCTACCTCAACTATGATACCATTTTCAAAACACATCTACCTTTAACAAATCCAAATACTAATTCCGACACTCAACCACATTCAGAGGCTCGCACATTCCACAAACACACCTTCTGATAGTATATCGGGATCCAGATCCAAACACTCTCATTCGAATTCCACGATCACATCCATCTGAGATCATACATTGAAGAGCAGCACAGGAGTGAAGCTTGATTCTAAGGAGCCCAAAAACAGAGCATAACTAATATTGTTATTCCTCCTCTTTTCTTTCATCCTTTTAGTCTATTTTCAGTTGTTAATAATTCTAGATTTCATTATGAAAATATGTCTATTTTCTATCTCGGGAGCATTATGTTTTCTTGGGTTATCCGTTAAAATTTTCACTTCCTCTTTGATTGACTTCAGAATTAATTAGTCATATCAGTTATGATGTTAAATTAAATTGTTCACACCATTCTGTAATAATATCATATTTTCAAGATCAATTTGTGATATTGAACATGATTGTCATTTTTATAAGCATTAATGTCATTACAGTTGGTCTTTTATGGTGAGTTTTATTTAAAATGTATTATTTTTCAAAAAACTAATTTAACTGATGATGTTCATTATAGTAGAGAACACTAATAATCATACCTCTATTTGATGTGTCTTCTAGCGAGGGTGAAATTTCAACCAATTTGTAGGATGTTGCTCAATTAAATTTAGCATACAGTCATACTTTTAACCATAATGTTTTGAATTCCTAAGATAATTATTGTTCTTAGTTCCAATTCCTTTTCTTCTCAATATTAGTATGTAATATTTATATAGGTTATCACTATATAGTGTAAATTTAAATTTCTTTGTAAAAAATTATGTTTCCTCATCAAGTATGTGTTGTATCATTTAAATAAATATTATTAATAAGAATATGTTCACTCCCTCCACTATTTAAAAGAGTGGAGCTTTTTTTTAATGAAACCATATATCACTCACCAGGCTTCTCTGTGGATCGACCATACACTATTGTTCAAGTATAAGAGTTATAAATGATATGTTGGGGGTCATGATGACCTTCAGCTTTCTCAACATACTATGAAAATATAATAAGAATTATGTAACAATAAACTCAATAATTACCTTATTCTATGGTACTATAATGAGAACAATTTTCCCCCTCAAATCATCATCTTAATAAACAAGATAGTTCAATATTTATTTTTTGAAAAAATATTATTTATTTGTCACTTTAGTTGAAACAAAATTTTATTATAAAACAATTTTTTTTCTAAAAAACGGTCGTCAAATTTATTTTTATCATCGAAAAATATATTTATTATCGATAATTTTAAAATATTTTGATATTAAAAAATTTGAAATGAATCATTATTTTATTTTCCAAAAATATATTCTTTTCCATTTAGAAAAATTTTAAATGGAATCATTTTTTAAAGTGTATTGAATATAAAAAATGTCCCACAATCATGAAAATATGTTTTTCAAATATTCTATAATTTGTTTTTTTGTTTATTCTCATGGAAAATAATGGTGAAAATACTTCCTCAGTATCCATTTAAAAATATTATTTTCATAAATAATTATTTTTCTAAAGAAACCACCAAGTGATATTTCAAAATCCCTTTCAATATAAGATGATATAATTTTATTTACCTCATGATTTACAATGTATATGAACAATTTATACCCTTATTATTATTTCTATATATGTATTATTTTTGTAATGCGATTATTTTTATGAAACCCATTTCACTTTCATGGGTTATAACACAATAAAATGCTTACGAAAACTGTTTATTTTTCAATAGGTTATTCTTTGATGAAATGATGACATGATTATGAAACCTATTTATTTTCCACATGTTTTTTATAATGATATGTTAATGAAGCCAATTCGTTTTCATGTTTTCTAATATGATCTATTTTTTATAATCATGTGGCATAAATATGTGTTTTTCTATTATCATTATAGTGGGTCATATATAAATCTCCAATGTATCTGGTAAATATTTATATCTCAAGAGATAAAAAGTATTAGAAGGGGAAGTGGATCCATATCCATAAGTGATTTTTCCCACAATGATAATCAAGTTACTGATCCCTAATAACTATAATGTTTTGGCGTGTGATCCAATTATACTATGAAATCATTGAAAATTATACATGACTATTATGGAAATGTTTTTATATTCTAATTTTTGTCTGAAAAATTTAATAAGTATACCACAGATATTCCACCTGCAATCATCATCATTGATGCCACTCAAATTCATGCCTTTTATACATAAATTAATTATTTAGCAACTTTAATTTTGGAAGTATTATATGTATGGCATGGTTTTCATTTTTTATTTTCATGTTCTTATAAATATATACTCATGTTATATCGATATATCCATTTTTACACTAACTGAGTTTCTGAGATCACTCTAAATTATATTTTATTTCCCAATGGTATGTTTAAATTAGTGAATAATAAAATGTCTATTAAATGTACTAAAGTGGAAGATATTTATGGGAGAAACTAATGACAATTCATGAAAAAATAATATTTTTTATTTAGTATCCAAATTCCACAATCCTATATGGTATACATCCATGTATTCTAGAAATTTATTTAATAGTTATCTAGAACCATGTAATATTTATGTATAGGATACTTAGGACATTGAATATTACAAATTCACAATGTTCACGACTCCCAAGACACTCTCACATTCTAAATTCATCTGATACCACATATTCATAATGGTCCATGTGAATGAAAAACATTGGGTCGACGAGCCCACAATGCATAATCTTTCACTATTATATCCTCTTATCACTAAGGGAAAAATCCCACTATCATAAAAAACTATCACTCCATACAAGTGGGTGTATTACAAAATTTCTACTATTATACTAATTATCAATTTATTTTACACATTACCCACCCTCAGTAGACTAGTATTGTTTTTATTCAATAATCCACAAACTAATAAGAACCACACACATTCAATATGCATGTTCTGAAATACATCGTGAATTCCCCCCCAAAGAAAAATAATAACGTAAAATCACCTCTATATTTATATTTATTCATTAAGATCCCTCTCACATGATCTCACCCACTATCATACATGGTCTCTAAAACACAATGTTTTCAATATTCGACACAACATTATCATACAACACATAAATCATGGAATTATGGGTCAGATCTCATCAATGAAAAGCTAAATCTCCAAACCTAAAGACATTTTCCCACATACATATTAGGGATAATCATGATCCCATGGAATCTCTCATTGTATCTGTTACCACATGACCAGTCACTACATAAAAATTATATTAAAACAAAATCAATGCGTCGGAATTCCCACCATGTCACCAAAACCACAATCCACAAACAATATTTCTAAGAATCAAACTAGTAATTCTCTGAAAAAAAGATACTTATTACCATAAATAATACATATGAATACCATTCATCAGCCCACTCTATTGTATTCTGGTTATGACCCTTCCCAGTTTTGTATAATTCCAAAATGAATTTATATGAGAAAATATAAACGTTATTGATGCCAAATTATGTAATTGAACTAACATCCTCTTTGTAATATATACATAAAATTAGACCATTATTATGGAATACAATGACAAAACCAATCATGTAATTTTTTTGTGAATAATAAATCAAATGAATAAATATTCCAACTATTTATTTTCAATCATTCTATAAGGAAGGAACTGTATTTTCATAATAAAAAACCCAACACCATGATTAAAAATATATTTCATCATCTTAAATGAATATGATTCATATGAGTATAATGAAACAAAATTGTTATATGAAAAAAAACCAAATATATATTGTTGTTACCAATTTATATTAACGAACATCCATCAGATGATTCAGCCCCACGCAAGTAGCTATGTTCCAGGAGAGTGCATCAATGCCAATTTTATGTGTATTCACATACTTACATAAAATTGGATGAGAATAAACACCATTAAAACATATTTGGAAGGCCTTAATATTTTATAAAACCTTAAATTCATCATATCATAAATTACAAGAAATAGTATGAAATTCCTAGAAATTTAGACGTCTAATGAAAATATTGTATAGGACTAACCATCTTGTAGTCTATAAAAATATTTTAATAATGATTAATGAATATGTCTAATTTCTCCTAATACTATAAAATATGATCTATAAGAATTTTTTTAATTCAAGACCTCAGACCACTCAAAAGTTTCAAATCTACAGAAACCATAAGACCTTATGTATTCCACCCTATATAAAAGAGGCATCAGAATTGTAGCAATTTCCTAAAAATGATAGGGAGATTATGTATCTGAGTATGAGATGTATTACATTTTTGAAAGAACAATAAATGATCACAACATTACCAGGGTAGTTATTAATAAATAAACAAATAGCTATAAATAATTTCATTTGGATGTAATAGATTAAAACATACACTATTACCCCACATGGTTGATCAAAAATACAAATTATAAAAATATAACTCACATATAAATGTTCTATATCTATTTCCATACCTCAAACTCATTTCTTTTAAATAATCATCAAGATAAAATATCATTATTTATTGTATGTTTTATAATAAACATGAATGTATATAACAATATCAACATCAACACCAGTGTTCTTGTGCGGGGTTTTTAAATACATCTTATAATTGTCTCCCCATGTTCCACATGTATATGACATCACATATTAATATTCATGTGGATAATTAAAAATTATCCAAGAACTTTGGACATTGATTTATAACCAACACAACATAACTACCTATTCATCCGGTCACTATGTGATAACCATGGCTCCCTGAAACTAGATCCTCCATACATAAGTGAAAGGGTTAAATTCCATTTAGTGCCTCATAATCTCATTCCATTATTTAAATTACAATATCTTACAAGAATAAATTGGGTATATATGAAACCAAACATACACCCAAATCTTGATGAAATATGTTTGGATCATATATCAAATACAATATACACATGCATGTATCATATAGAAGTGTATTATATTGACACCTCATGTCATACCGTAACCCAGGCCCCACATTGATGTTCAAGACCATGAGTATTTAGTTATGGTCTACCTAGTTATTGAAAATAACCATAGTCACTATTAACCAATGAAACTCATTTACTGTCAATTATTTACACCAATTCATTAAAACAACTATATAGATTTGAAAAGAACATTATCTAACCTCTACTAACTCTATATACTTTTCATGGTCATTTTTCTAAGCCCAAAAACTTGTGGGAGTTAAAATAAACAACGTACCATCCATGTGAACTCTATGTTGGACACCTAATTAACTAATAGATAAAACCCTTATCCTAGATCTCTATATTATGAAATAGAGTTATTCTCATCAAATCCACCCCTCATTAAAAATGATCTCATATTACCAAGTAAAGAATTCATAGGGTCATTCAATCTTTTCCCAAATATACTAACTGATATCGACTCACATCGATCAATCATATTTGGAAGTACAACATGAAGGATCTTCCGATAAAGACATGGCCTATTGATCTACATTCACATCATAATCACTCAACATTTTTGGTCCCTAAAACTAGGGTCATATATGTGTAAAGACATTCCAATTCCCATAGAATCTAATTGATAAGTAAAGAAGAATACATATGACCCACATTGGTTTCTCATCCAACATCTCTAATTGTATAATCTCAATCCGTCATTAATAAAAAATCACCCAAGTACACACTAAATTAAATAAATAATAACATTTCCCATTCATTGTTCTCATTTGGCTATAGAAACCCCAAAATGGTGAATCACTCATAAGAGTGATAAAAAAGGACATATAAACTACTATTACCTTTGTTAAGTGTCAGTTAACCATCTAACTATCACCAATGAATCTAGTTATATGTAACACATATACCATCACAGTCCCGAAGACCAAACAATGGTCTCCCATTGAGTAAATCATTATCATTAACCCTAACAAATATTTTGGATGGGTTATTCCAATACATAAAGTTGAAATTTGATATTATTCAATAATAGGATGATAAATTTAATCATATCATTTCTTCCAAAATAATCCATTATCGCTAGCAATCTTTCCATACACATGAAAAATTTATTTAGGAAATATTTCATGGATAATAAAAAAGATATATTTGTTTTAAAATGACCACATACGTCGAACCTAGATTAAAACCCTCTTTGAGCTATGTCGAGAATCATACAATACCAAAAAACCATGAATATGTTCCCAAATTTTTGAAATACCATCCCACGTTAGACATAATTTATAATAAACCTCTATAGATATTTATTTAGTTGAATTTAAAAAAAATAAAATGCCCAAAAACCATCTTGACAACATCAACTCATTGAACATCGACCAAGGGGGTGAATCCTACCCATATCATACAGCATGACCAAATCTATGGAAAATACATTATTTTAATACCAGAATAAACATAGAAATTTTAATAAAATACATTCAAAACTACATAAATTCAATAATTTATTTAATAACAAATGAATCATTGGAATTGACATGAAAACATTATCTTGGGTCCTCCTCTATATAAATTAAGAAGAAGAACCTTAAATACTACATAACTATACAATGCTCCAATGAAGACGGTATCAAACTCAAAATTGAGCTGAAATTAGGTTATAATAATAGGGTACATCATAAAATGAGGTACATATATTTATACTCCTGAAAATCTAATAATAAATATTCTATCATAAGGTTGGATAAATTAGAGGAAGGTTCACATATTCATTCCAATGTTTATGTTCTCCTATATCAACAAAATACAATTAAAGATGCCTTTTATTTTCAAATAATATACATCCATTAACAGAATAAAAATTAATTTTAGGTGTTTAATGACACAAAAATGTGAGTTACTCACCCTTATCAAAGTGTTTTATAGCATGAAGTCCAATTCAAAACATGGTTTCATGCTACTGCTGTTTTTTACAACATTGACGTCACATCCTGCCTACAATTCTCAAGAAAAACATGAAGTATCCCATTAAACTTGAACCATATCTATAAAAAAAATTTATTTATATTAAATCTATCAAAATATCTTTCATTTCTAGATTCATAAAACAAACATACTACTAGATAATAAATTAAATTACTTATTAAAATAGTGACCCAAAAATCATAATGGAATTTTAGAAAATGCCTATATTTTAAAATATGAAAGGACGCATATATCATTTATATTTTCAATTGTAGTTGGTATCCTTATATACACTATTTTTGGAGACATCCATTATGGAATCATCATTAGAATTATCCCAATCATCTAATGATGATTCACCACCGTATAGTTATAAAATAATTTATATCCAACTTGAAAATGACATCATGAACATTTGATATTTGTTTTAGTAATTTAATTTTCAATTTTTTGTCCTCATCCTAAAAAGTAACTTATATTAATTTTTAATGAGACAAATTCATTATGCACATTACAATATTAATGATATGTGGTAGAACTCCCGAAATGTTATAAGTAACTTAATAATATTACAGTCATTGATTATATAGATAATCCGAAGAACAATGATAGTTAGATCAACGTATCAGAATCTGTCATACTAAAAGTAATATATGAATCTTATATATATTGATTTATTAATCCCATGTGCATTCTAATAATTTCTTTTTTATATAAATAATCAATTTTGCATCTTTTTTTATACACAATTTTACATATGAATTTTTTAGCACAAAACTACATGTTCTGTTATGTGGAATTAATTTTATACCTATAGTAATTAAGAAATATGTGACCAAAATCACCATTATTCCTTTTAAAATAGAATTCATGGAATTTAAATATATCTAACCCCCAAAAAAATTTCATATCCCCCATAACACCTCCTACCATAAAAACTCATTTTCCTACATTATGTGATTATTGGATGTTCTTAGAAAAAATATAAGTTGATTTTAATTGCTTATAAAATTAACAAAAATCATCATTTGAAAAAATTCATTAATTAGATATTATGTATCCATTCTCACCATAACATCGTTTGTATATTATTTACTGAAATTCCCATCAAAATTCCATATCATATCACAAATTCAATTACTAAAAAATAATTATATTAAACTACATTTTATTGAAGTAATTTATATTAAAAACTGTTTGAAATAATTGAATGTGTTCCAATTACAACTATATATATGATAATTTTTACTATTTAACAAAACCTTTTGAAAATTTCACTTATTTTACAAATCAAATCATTGTTAGAGGCCAATGATTAGGGGGATGTTATGTGATATTATATAAAATTGAAAATAACTATTTCCATTTATAGGATTTTTTACATAACATCCTGGTTTATACAATTATGGTTATAACAATATTCACAATATCATCACCCCTGGGATGTTAGTCAGTTGTCAAAATCTACATAGAGTGATGGATATTAATTCAAATCTTATCTACCACAATGTACCAAAATAGATTTAAATGGCCTATATATATCTGGTTTAGGTTAAATATCGTGTCAAATAAAAGATATTTTCTACTCTCAATCACTACCACATGGATTCTATTAACCTAGGGTACTCTGCTCATCACATAAAAATTCAATTATTTTTAGGGATGATTTACATTTGATATTTATACATGAAATGAAATCCCCCTATCATAATATGAGGTTCATGAATTTCCCACCCCCTAAAAATTATTATAATGAATGATGTTGGGGAAGTCAGTGAAGATACTAAAATTTTAAAAATAAATTAAAATATAACCCAATATATTTAATTAAAAATATATATTAGTTATTTATTAAAAGTTATGCATACATTTTACTTCATATAATAATACACACATATGTTTTTTGATGTGAAATATATAATTTGAAATCAATGAATAATTTCTATTAAAGCTTCATTAGTTATTTTCAATACGAAACATTTTTTTGATGATGATCCCATCAGTATGATATTTTTTTTACAACATCATGATGTATTAATGGAAAATCTATTGAATTAAATTTATTATTTTGTTATTATATTATTTATATGAATTACATATGATGCATTGACTTAATGATATGTAAACATATGTTGGTTTTGGTTCATTAACACATAAACTCACCAACCAACAATGAGAGTGAAACATTATAATATGATTTTTTATCTCATTAAATCATAAACAAGAGGATTATCCATTCACTTTATTTCATTCTCATTTCTTATGTTTGTGTCACGTGTACCCCTCAATGAGAATGAATTAATTATTATATTTTAAATTTTTTTTGAAACATAACTAACACATATATAAGTACTGATACTTCGTATAGCTGATGTGTGTTATTAATTACAAAATAATTATAGAGAACTATTTATTCCTTATCATTGATAAGAAGTAGAAGATGCTAAAAAATAAAATTAAAAATTAAAATATACATGATTGATAAAATAAAATATACAAAGGTACCTGAATTAAATACTATTAAAATTTTAAATGATTACAATGATATGCAATGTTCTAAGAGTTATAAAATAATGTAATGTTATAGAATGAAAAAATATATTAAAAATGATCAATGAACATACGTGACACATGATAAAAATAAAATAATATATAATTGCTAACCATCCTAAAAAAAATTAATAACTATAATTGAACATCCATCACATAAGTTAAAAAAAGTAAAAAATAATAATTATATAAATGAATATTTATCTAAAAATAATCATCTTAAATAAAATACATCTCATAATATGTATCATTTGAAAATATATATCTCCAAAAAAGAAAATCATATATTGGATTGTGATGTGTCATATATTATAAAATAATGTTACCCTATATGCATAAAAAAATTGAATTTAATACATTAGAATAAATGAGAGGTAACAAAAAAGAAAAAAGAATGATCCAAACAATGAGATACATGAAACAATATAACCACGACATGAATATAAAAATATATTTAATTTCTAAATATATACCCACCCACTAATTTTGTTTTCTAAATGAAGGCGAGTCATAAAAAACAATTCAGTAACACATTAATTGATTTTCATTTTAATATATCAAATTTAATAATTCCATGCTATTTAATTATTATAAAATGTAATTATTTATGGATGAACCTTATTAAATTATTGAAAAATCATTTATCATCATTATCTGAATTTCAGTGGAAGTTTGTTTTCGGTATTTCAGTTACCTCAAAAGAGATTAAATTTTTAGAGGTCTTATTATTTAGAAAATGGAGTTATAGGTTTCCACACATTGTTAACACATGAATTGTGGTAAACGTAAAAAAATCAGGTTTATGGGATTATTTTTGAAAAATCATAATAATGATCTATTTATTTCTAAGGGAGGTAGTAAAAATATTATAATTATTCAATGATTTTTTCATATAGTCGGTCCACCATTTACCTAACCATGCAGACAAATTGTACAAAATGAATTTTAAAAAATTATTGAAATGACACGATATGAATATGGTAATGAAAAACATGAAGTCATATTTTCTAAATATATTAGGATGAAAAAAATTATACATTTTAAAAAATTAATTTTTTATAATCAATATTGTAAACCAAAATTTTCTCATGTTGACCATATGTAGCTATACTCACACACTTATTAATCATTTTCCATTGGTGATTTCACCACCATTTCACTATAATATCAGTAATTGAATTCCCTATGGTGATCCGGAGATGAGAGTTACAGTATATTTATAATTACATATATTTAAATCATTTTTTAATTTATATCACACTTCATTTTTCCTTTTCTGCCATATTTTAGGGTTTTCTTATACTTTTATGGTCCCCTACATTTAAACTCCAAATAATAGACAATAAATTATGATTAAATATCACTTAACATAATTTATGTGGTCCCTAAGATTTTATTTATGGTCATTCATTGTTTCTTGTGCATGTGATGTGTACTCTTGGTAATATATTTCAAACATAACCCCAACAGTTGAAAAAAATTGTTCATTTCCAAATTATTGATCATTCAATTTGAACAATGTTTTATGATCAATGGAATGCATTTATTACCATGGAAACCATAACTATACAACTATTTATTTGAGATAAATTAATTAATTCAATACTACACTGAAGAATTCCTTATAATGAAATTATTTTAGGAAATAAATATGATTCAGTATGAATAATTTTTGTGTTAGAAGATTGGAGAGTGTGAGACCCCGTTTTGAAAAAAACAAAATAACCATAAATCATTGAATTTAAATTAAATAGAGCATGTTTACTAGTATTTATTTATTTTTACAAATCTATTTAACATATTAATAATGAATGTTAGATGAATAATGAATGTTATGGTTTGGAGGTGGGTTGTTGATCCACAGTGGTAGTTTCTCTCATGATTTGGGGATGAATCTGGTTCTTTGTAGGTAGTAACATTCATGCTTCTTGGGTAAATCATGGTTCCCCATTTCTTTAATATCTCATGGTTTTCTATTTTATCTTTTATCTCAGTAGGATATGTATATAGATTGGTTTTATGGTCAGGTGCATATCCCCTATAGTATTATATATCCTTGATATGAGGTTTGACATAGATCCCCATGGGTAATTTTTTTCATTGTTCTAGGGTGGACATAGATCCCCAAGGGTTTTACATTGTAGTTACATTTATTGTTCAATGACATTCAACATTAGCTAATTTAGGTATCATCAACTGATGTTTTACCTCAGAAATGAATGATCGATAGTGGTGTATTTAATTATTTGTCCTTAATTTTTTTGAATATTAACAACTAAATATACATAGATTGTGGAACTTAATTGATATATTTTTTAGTTTCCAACTAAATTGTACAAATATGTTGGTAAATATGAAATATTACATGATAAGAATTCATGGTTACGATATTGGATAATGTAAAATAGTAAATAATCGTATTTTGATTATGCACTAGATAATACAATGTGGTATGGAACTATGAAAAGGTATCATGTTTTTTTAGTTTATACCTTTTTATTCTGTATTTAATTTTGGGATATTGGTGAATATAGTACACAGTATAGAGTCCCATTATATTTAATATTTGAAATTTAAAATCTGTAAAATTCACATATTATTATAGCATGGGATTTTTGTCATAATTTTAGAACATTGCATGATACTTGAGTATAATATTTTCTAATGTATGATATTATTATTTTTTATACAATTATTTCTATCTGATATAATAATATATTATTAAAATGAAAATATAACAGGCCATCACTATTATAAGGAAATGCATTGAATATAATATGTAAGTCCTAAGGTCACGTAGCTACCTCATTTGGACAATATCTTGTGGTCGCAATGTTGGGGAAATTTATTATTGTATCATTGGTTATTCTATTTTTTACATACTATTTGCATAGCCTATAAGCGATATAAGATAGTATCAAAACATTTTATAGGACATGGTACTTTGATTGGCTAATCCATATATGAGTTAATCCCCATTTCCTAGAAATGGTATTATTATTTTTCTAGTATCAAAAATATGTTACTTCACATAAAGTCATTTGTTATGATATGGATTTATGATTTAATGGATTTTATATCTTGTATAGAATAGAATTAGGGGGTGATATACTATACCATTTAAAAAATATTGATTTAAATTTTATTGACATTACTTATTATGATTAATTATTTGATAAATGTAATTATTTTCAATTAAATGTTTATGAAAGAAAATTCATTGTGTTTACCCATATTAAAGGTTATAAAATAAATTCAAACTGGTCTCTTAATTGATTTATGATTTTTAAAAATTGACAATATATTTTGGTTATATTATGGTATCCGTTAATTAAATTAAACATTAAAAATTATAATGTGGTTTACTGTATCACATATAATAGAAATCTTCCATCAGGACTCCTCTTATAAATAATCTAAAATTATTGTAAAATGTAATAAATTTTTTTTGATTATTTTATTCCTACATGAACATGGAAATTACCTTATGTATTGGTATACAAGAAATAGAAGTTGGGTTACGATATTTTTATTATATGGTCCATAAAAAATGTCATACTATTTATGTAATGGTTTTGTATTCTATATAATATGTTATTTAAAACTATTGTTATTTAAGGATTATGTTTTGAATTCTAGATTTACATCATAATAGAGACCAAAATCAGTGTTCGGGGAGGATGAGTGTGACCATGGTATACTAGTGGTTGTTCTGGAAACTAATATGGATCAAGGGAAATATATGGATGTACAAATCTAAGAGATCTTATTGTAAATCCAGCAGTAGATATAGATGTTGGATCCTCATGATACAAATATAAATTTTTAGATAAAAGAGAGATTCAGGCACTCTACTAACCATTAACTGTTGAGGATGGTGGTCTTCAAAAGGTATATGACATTGAAAATTCTATTAATCATATTCTTAGTTATTTTAATTCTATACCATTAGGGTGGGTGAAGGAAATTTTCTATATGTTGTGAGGCCTAGTGATCCAATCATAAGATATATCATTTTAGAGAGTCCTACACTTGCAATTATCATGATTGGGCTTCAATAATATTTTATTTGATCAAAGATTTCTATAAATAATGAGGGATGATAATGAATTGGAGTATATGAATTTAATGTTTATGGGGATATTTGTTTTGGAATACTATCCACATATAAATTATTTTCAACATTTTTATTTATTGATAATAGGGTATGATCTAATGAATGAATGAAACCTTGATGATGTCAAGTCATATTAGATGTATTTCTGTTATAATCTATTGACATTCCATACATCATAGAGGATGTTAGTTATTCCTTTATTAAAAATAGAAATGATGGATTATAAATAGAAATAGTGTTTTGGTCTTATACTAAAGGGGTAATTGATAGATCAAAATGTGGAACTAATTTTGGTTTTTTAGTGTCACTATAGTGTTACGAAGGGAAGAGTATCCTTGTTATGATATATAACTTACACAATATAGAGAAAATTCTATTTTTTTCTACATTTTTATATGGTGGGTTAATACCATACCATATTTTACCGGACTACCAATTAATTTTTGGATTTATGATAGGATGATAACCTGAAATGTGGGATTTTAAAGAGATGTTCATGGTCAGTTAGTGGAAGAGATCTAGATAGATTTATTTATTGGTGGTTTAAAAATTTATTCTAGGAATGTTAGGTATATAGTGTATCAATAACCAACCTTATCAGGTAGAGAATGTGTTACCCTATGACCTTAGCAACATCAGATCGATATTGGTGCTTTAATAGTGATATAAGCAATGTGACATGGTATAATAACATTCATATATAATTTAATTATCAATTAAATATGTTTCAAGGATAATATTCCTTCAAATGTCCAAGTAATTATATTAGGGACTTTAATTCTATGATGCACTGTGATTAATATAATACATCATTTCTCATTAATATAATTGTTTTTCATGGATGAATTAGGGTTCAACATATTTTAATTAGATAGAGTGATTTACTTTGACACACCATTATGAGTTAGATATATATTCATTTACATGTTTCATGATTGTTCCACCTTGTAATTGATGGTTCTATATTGTTTTTTTGATGAATTTAAAATATATCTAACATGTTTTCAGTTTATTTTTAAGATACATTTTTTTGTTTATATATCTATTTATGTCCTAGGTAGGTGACATTTAAAACTCATCATATAGGTAGTATTATTAATGAAAATGAATGAAATTTATAGTCAATTTGTACTAGAATTAATCATCTTTTGATGGATGAGGTTACAACCTATGTTTCTAGTATCACTTTTGATCATAAGGATGCATAATAAATTGCCATCCCACCCATGGTGGATCAATTTAATGATGATTTTCATGATGATTTTATAGGGCATTAACCTAAAAGATATATTTCATTTACAATTGTGATCTGTCATTAGGATCAAATCATTTTCATTCAACAATAAGTGATGGATACGATAATTTTTTTGATCAATAGGCATAGTTTTAAGACATATAATCCAAGAGATTCATATAAACAAGAGAAACATATAGGGGTAAATTGTAATCTTATCTAAGAAAATATATGGATACTTGAGGATATGAGTAGATTAATATATCATTAACATTGTAATAAGGAAAAATAGTAACTATTTTATCATATCAATGATTTATTTGAAATAAAATGGGGGGCCTGTGTAATCTATATGATTGATCTGAAATCAAGTTATCACGAGCTGTCAGTAACTCCATCACAAATATATCACACATTATTCGGGAATATCTAGGGTTCATATGGGTATTTTTTTTATGTGTCCAGTCATACACACATGAAAACAATATTTATGATCCTGTTGAATTTTTTCATTCACTAGTTCCAAGAAACATTTTCTGACATTTTTATTGATGATATTATTGTATACTATATGTCGAGGGATGATTACATAAAATATACATATAATATATTTGGAATACACAAAAACATTATATAAATGTTAATATCAATCATTTTAACATTTTGAATGAATAATATAACTTCATAGAGAATACTATATCTAAGGGTGTGGTATTTTTTGAGAAAAAATGTTATATTTGTGGTTTTGTTAGACAGTTTAAATAATTATTTTTATTTTATTATAAATTAGGAATTCATCCAATAGTAAAGTAGGATTATTAATGATTTATCATGTATGTATATAAAATTGATAGGTCTTATTATGAAATGGGTGAATCTATCTTTTTCTAAGTCATGTGGAATCATATTGGAAGTGCGAAAGGGTTAGTTTAGTACATTAGAAAACATGACCCTACATGTGACATTAATGTATTACACCATATAATTTTATTAATTTATAAATTATTTGGTATTATTCATCATATATAATGTTAATTTCGTAATTCAAGTGACCACATAAATGAGGTTGAATTAATATAATTAGAAAACAATTTACCTGGAACAAGTGGTAGTGGAATATCCCATGAATAGAAATAGAAATTACATGTTGCGATAATGGTTCATGGTGTGTTTCGATCATAATATTTTATAGTGTATTTTCTCATAAGAGGACCTCATACATCAACCATGATGGTGGTTTGAATATTAGATGTATTTTGATTTTGAGCTACAATACACCCCTAGAAGGGGAACCCTATTACAATATGAAATGAGTTTGAAGATGCATGATTATTTGGTATAAGAATCCAGTAGTGAGTGCCACCTAAAAGTCCATTTACTAAGATATTTTTTGACATGTAGGAGTTGTAGGGCCAATATACATTTTATTTCATATTGGTAAAATTCACTCCATTGTGTTATGAAGTTGATACTGATTTGAGATTCAATATTATATGTTATGAGAAACTGTATATATAGTGGGTATCAACCACCAGTATACTATCATAACATATAAATATACATTATGTTTCATATCATGTTGTTTTCCCCAAAATAACCCATAAGGAAAAAATTGTGGATAGACACACCTTAAAGTTGGTGTTACACAATGGGTTGACTATGAATCATTATGACAGACAATGATAATACATTTCCTCTAAAATGAAGTGGGACATTAATGGGGATTTCACATGATTCAACAATTATTGTCAGCTGGAGACCAAGTACTAACAACTGAATAATCATTTATAGTAGCTCCCCATTATTGGGATAATGTGTATGACTTCACTAGGTATTTCATAATGGGGTCGCTAAATATGAATTAGAATTGATACATGGTTTTGATTATTTTGGCCCATCAGATGGTATTGGATAACATTCTATTGATTGGATGACATTTACAGTGGATTAGATCAATAATCTCAATGGGTGAGGGTTAATAAACATGCTATGGGTCCCTCGGCATATACATCCTTATACAGGATTATTACAAAAATCTAGTTTTATGAACTTTTTTATTAATCATGGTATGAAGTATGATTTGAGAAATTCTATAATCAATAGATTAATTGGAAATCTATGAATTCAAATGATATTTTAGAGATCATTCATTGATCATTCATCTTATAAATTTTTGGTTCCTTGGAAACCCATTCAGTATTAGTATTGTTCTCTTAGCATAATCTATATCCATAATTGATACGTATGAAATCTATTATAGAGCTATAAGGTTTAGATTAACTATCATTTTTGTGGGAATAAAATGGAGTTGTAATGTTTGTTATATATATTATATTGCAGTAGAAATATTAAAATATCATGTTATTAAAGATGTAGTTTGAATTAACTTGGAGTAGTATTAGGTCATATAGAAATCTGTGGTATCATCCATCCATGATCGTGATGGGTGACCATGTATTTTAATGTATTTATTATGATTGGTACATAATCATATTTTGGGATTGGGAGATCTAATTATATGATTATGTATCTATTTAATATAGTGGAGAGGATGTGTATAGTGGTATACTGACCTGATCTTCCTCGACGTTTTAGTTTGATGAAAATTTTGATTCACACATGGAAACAAATAATTTAACATAATGGGCCATATCACATCTTTTATGATGATGATATTGATTTATATCTCAATATTTTTATGGAAAGTGTTTTGTTTTATAATGTATTTAAAATATAGTAATATATTTGTGAAAATGCTTCCTCATGTATGGGTTAAATTGAAGCTCTATCATATTTTGGAGAAGATGTGTCTGAGAGAGTCATATATACAAGATTAGTGGATATAGTTATTGACTAATTAGATTATTTTACATTTGAACATGAATATAAAGTATATGTATATATATGTCGGTGATGATATGAATCATCGACCATATATTGGTATTATTTTGAGTAAATTATTTCAATATATCATATCATTTTATTTTAATGTTATAAGGAAGTTATTATGGGACATAGAGTTGAAATAGTGTTTTATCATGTGTTATAGGATTCAAACAATTGAAAATTGAGTTTCATTCTTTGGAACATAGCTAATCTACAGTTAATGAAAATTGTGTTCTCAAGTAATTTGTACAGGATTGACCGAGTTAATGTACCTCAACCAATGAATATTTCCATGGAGGGAAATGAAAAACATACAAAAATTTTGAAAACTATGTCTCATGGTTTGTGTTCAGTTTACCAAAAAATGTGACGAATTGCTCCTAAAATAGTGTAAAAACTTGGTTAGTGCACAGTTTGAAAAATATCATACCAAACTATGATTTATTTCAAATAACATAAATATCAGAAATTTTAAAAAAAATACCATATGATTCTAAATACCAGATATGAATCTTTTTCATCCCCTCAAAAAATAATGACACATTCTATCAGACCTCTCTCCCTCTACTACCATTGGAGACTTATTTATTTTTTATTATAATATATCATCATTTATCACTATGGATATATTTATATTGGAGAATTTTTTTATCAAAAACTTTTCTAATTGACTAGTTATTTAATATGATCAAACTAGTTTTATTTTTTTATTCCATATATCTAGTTTTTTCATGATATTCAATTCAATTTATTTATAGTAAAACTATAATTACTAAAATATTAGTTAATACAAATACCATTTTAATAAAATTATGTTCCCTATTGTGTAATGAATTTTTGAAAAACGCATGCTCATCATTTTTTTTGGGAAATTATAAATTATATTCAATCAAATTCAAAATATAGTAATCAATCATAACAATTTATAATATATGGTTTGAAATGTTATCATATGACATGTATATATTAATGGTTATGATAATGTCCTATTAAAACATACAAAATATCTGATGACCATAACATTAGGATCATAACTTATTAAGCCCATTTATTTGAGATTTCGATTGATATTGCTTTTATGTGATTTGACCTTCACTAATCCCTTGAGGAGATTCAGAAAATGATATTTTATATGAAGCTTTTTATGGGATAATATTAAGATCATCATGATCTAGAACCAAACCATATTCACATAACCACCTTAAGAAATTATCATTATAACCTAGATTACCGCTAGAGTGTTCGTTTGGGTTACAAAGGGATATGGATCTTCACTCTAATAGTACAAATATTAATAATTTATTTTTAATAAAATATTTAATATAAGTATACATTATTTAATATTATTTAAAATTGATTAATTAATGAGTTTATTTAAAAAAATTAATAAAAAATAACTCAAAATGTATTTTTGAGTAATAATCATATTCAAATAAGGCATTAATTTTGATAAAGTAAAAAATTAAAATATATTTTCAAAAAATTATATTAATATTTTTTACATATAAAATTAATAATATAATATAATTTTAGGAAGTAAAAAATGTAATTATTAGAATTCTCAAAAAGTGTTTGTTGACAGAGAAACTATAATTTTAAACAAATGATAAATTTAATTTTTATGAGTAATTTATGATATATAATTTTTTTTAAAAAAATATGAATATTATATTTCTACTAAAATAATTAAGATTATTAAAATGTTAAATTTTCATAATTTTCATTTAAAATTGATTTTTCATGTAATAATTATGCACTGTAAATATATATGGCATGTATTATGACATTATAATGAACTAAAAAATTTTATATGTACCATTATTGGTATCCTTTACAAAATATATTTTTACACCTCAATATATTGTTTTTTGAGGTTATTTTATTAATTTCATAAAACCTTTATAACTTCTTAAAAATATTATATTTTATGATTCTACAGTCATGTAATTGTAAACGTGACTCATATAAAAATTACTATGTGTATTATTTTAATTTGATCATTTCATTTCAATTAAAAGTAAACAAAACAACTTCTTTTTGACAGATGATATGAGAAAATTACAAGGTATATTTTTTATTTTTTAATAGATTATTGTGTTTAGTCCAAAACTGAAATTGTGAAAATAATAATGATATTCTCTTTATTATCTTTTATAGTACCACCCAAAATCCCATTCCACCTCATTAAAATCCTATAGGGCACAACTATGTTTCTAAATTTCATCACAATATCCTTAAAAATGTTCTTAAATCCTCTACAAAATCTTTTCTAAATATATTGGAAACATCCTCTCATTCTACTCTTTAGTGAATAACCTCCTTTATTTATTGAAATCTGTTTTAGATTTATCAATATTTTGGGTATTTTAACAGACATAACATTAATATTTGTATTGATTCACATGTGATTATTTACCACTAAAACTCTCATTAATCCCTCACATTATTCATTATAAACAAATATTATGCATCATTAAATTTCATACAATATTTCATTTTTAGACATTTAGTCAACCACCCTATTTTTCCTATGATTTATAATTTATAATTTTTTTGTTTTATTTTGTTATTATATTTCCCACTGACTTCCCTTTTTATTTCAGTGTGATGAGATACATCTTTGACACTAATTTTTCCATCTAATGTTTCATTATTCCCTCTGTTATGTCATCAAATTTTCATGTTATTTTCCCATCATTTGTTTTCTAAATACCATTTCTATTTAAAACCAAGGGATTTACCCTATTTTTATCTATCCATTTTTTATTTAGGAATTGCTTTTATTTATTTGGCATTCCTTAATATTTTTATTAAATGGGATTAAATATGATCCCATGTAAAATGATTAATGTATCACACATATTTCATTACAATATATGAAAGAGAAGTGTTCTACCTGAATTATATAGGTATCTAATATAATGGGCAATATTTTTGTGTAATGATACATCATGTATGGGTAATAGAGTTAACCTAATATGTTGTGGGACATATTACTCAAATTTTTTATGACACATTGATTATTATTGTCCTATGTTTATAATTTCATGTATAATGTTGTTTTCAAATTTCCATGTTTCTTTTACTCTCTCATGTTATATCATGCATCATTATTTAAATAAATATTATCACCACATTCATGTACTATTAAAATTATCACTGAGTAACAAGTAATACAATCATTATGTCATATTTGTTCATTCCCCTACATGGAATTATATTTTTCCCATTAATATGTATGTACCTGGGATTTACTGTGTAGTTTTGAAAGCTATGGAATATTAGAACCATGTTAAAGAATCATTCAAAAATAATAATTCTTCCCATGTATCAAGGTGATGTTATATTACTCTAATTCTTACAGACATCAACCATAAAAATCCTTAAGGATTATATTATATGCTATTTTTTTTCTAAATTAATTATATAAATTGTATTAATGACATGTGGTGTCATATTTTGAATCATAAGTAAGTATAGTTATTTGGAATTTGGTTTATAATATATATTTAATGTCTTATAGATAATAATGAATATAATAAAACATCAATGAGTGTTGGTAAACAATAGAGTATATTTTTTCTATGGAATTAATTTCATTTATAGATAATATAAGTGGATTTAGGTTTGGAATAAAAGTATATAGTTGAAACAATCTAGAAAACACCACACTGACTTATACTTGATTTGAAACTAGAGCATGAAAATTTGTCTCATTTTAAAACTTGTTTGAAATTTACAGGTGATTTTATTTGTTAAAATCACCTGCATATTATGAACTAATTTTAAGGGAACAATAATAAGAATATTATTTTATATTATGAAAAAGAACCTAGATAACATATAATGAAGCACAAAAATTCCAATGTTATTAAATATATGTTAATAATGAAAAACGTCTTTAAATTTAAATGTTTGTATTTTATTTTTTATATATTTTACAAATTATAACCCCTATTTTTCTAATTCATCTAGTCAATATAAAATAAAAGTATTAACTGAGTCAAAAACCAATGTCAAGGAAGATGTGATGACATCAAAAATGAGATATCCCAGAACATGGGTGTATAATTCACTACATCATGATAATAATATATCTCCAAACCAACATTTTGAACCAAATCCTTATTCCGGTGGTGATTCCAAATCCCCTAAGGAAAATAATGTTTCAATAGAGACTATTTTGTGTCAGAGGACTCTAAATTTCAGTGGATCTCCTGATACCTTTATATTAGTACACTAGATTAAATTTATTAAAATGATCATCTCCGTCATGCAGTCATATGTGTCGGATATGGTAGTATTGGATGTTTACCATATAGAAAGAGAAGAAAATAAATTATTCACATTAGTTAAAAATATGATTCTTGACAGTGATATCAAATTTATGATCTGAAAATAATTATAGAATATGATTTTCATTAAATATTTTCTAGACATTATATGAGAAAAATGTATACGGACTTCATTATCAACAAAAAAAATAATGACTAATCTATCATGTTGTAAAAGGAAAACATCATCAAACTTGATCGATATACATTAATTTTTTTTGTTAAATCATTATTTAATTCTGGCCACATCATTCGTCGACTATATTCGTATCTATTATAATGCATAATCATTGGATAAAATTAATATTTCGAAGAAGTTATCAAGTGTGACCTCAAATTAGAAAATGAGATCAATGTATCTCAAAGGTCTCATGGGTACAAGAATTGAAAGAATGTGTTTCCCTCAGGTAGTGTGATGGTGAAACAAAATGGTGGAAATAAATTTCAACCAAACGCTTATAAAATTTATGTGATGAAGAAACATGTAAATATCATAAAGTGGGTGAGGAAATAATTTATGTTCATAACGGAAGGGAAACTATCTTGTCATATTGAATGGTAGAAATCTACTAATGCGATTGTGGAAATTAATGATCAATTGAAATCTCTATCCATGGTCACATTATTCTAATATAAGCATAAATGATATTATTTGATTAAATGATCTATTTAATGGTTTTTGTGAACATGTGATAATAGAAAACCATAGGACCTATAGAAAAATGGAGAGATGATTCCCTAAAAAATGAGGAGGGGGATCCTAACAATGATTTAATGGAAGGTATGCTAAATATTCATTCAATTATTGTGAAAATTATTTTTGATTCATTTTTTAAAATTTAATTAATATCTCATATGTCTATTAGAAATATTCAAAGGCCACAATAAGTCATGGAATTAAAATTTTTAATGAAAATGGGAAATGATGTAATTAACGAGTCCAATGTATGTACATACCCCCAAAAGAGTTTTCTAGGAATATTGTCCCATTTAAAATATTCATAATACTTTTAGAATAATTTGATAAAATTACCTATATTTATTGGATTTTAATATATAGACCTAACATAAAATATTGAGATAAGGAAATCACTATATATATGACTAATCACCCATGGATTCTATAAATGTTCATGGATGAGGATGAATCTTTGTTATACACAACATATCAAGCATGGATATTATTCATATTTGAGTAATTGTATCTAGATCAAATTAGTATGATTATGGTAATGGTCATCTTTTAAGACATACCTATTGTGGGGGAATACACTGAAGTGTAACTAGATGAATTTAATTGTTTTCCAAATAAAAAATTTGATCATTTAAAAAAAAATATTTGAAAACATTCCAATATCAAAGACTCATTATATAATGGCCAATATTAATAAAGAGGAATTAAAGAATCTAATAATGCAGTATTTTGAAAATGGGACTATATGTCCTTCTATTACACTATAGGGTTCACTAGTTTTCTTTTTTCAAGAATACTGATTGTTTATTATGGATATGAATTAATTATCATCATTTCTATAAGATATTGAAAAATATAAAGTGTCATATTACAATTATTAATGATATATTTGTTCATTTACGTGAATAATTGAAATTATCAATGGTAGATCATCAGTCGGGATATTTTCATGTAATCTTGAAGATGGAGGATATGACAAAGTCATCATCTTTTTCATGGAATATGCAGTATATGTATATAATTAATTCATGTATACTCTCTAACTATCCATCAATCACCATGGAATTTAAAAAAATATATTATTTAGGGGTTACCTCATAATAAAAAATTATTCCATAATTGATTATATTATTAAATACATTAAAAGTATATATTAACATAATGATAATTTGAATACAACACTAAGGACATTTCATATTGAATTTTTTTGAAATATATAGTAAATTTGAGTTATTATCTAGAGGATGTAACAAATATGTAGAATTAAATCTCCATAAAAGTGATATATATGGTTCCTAAACAACAGGGATGATTTAAGGGTATCAAAGACCAACATATATGAATAAAATATAGAGATTCCATAGATTACATGGGTTTATTAATTATTTTTTGTTAAATATATGGTGATTTTCTATCCCCACTACAAATATAATGCATAAAAGAGACATGCTTATATATAATTATAAATGGAATGAATATTTGAAAGAGCTGAAGATGAGTATAATATCTTAATTACACTCAAGTTATCCACTACTGTGTATGATTTTGGATCTCAATATATAAAAAAAATGATATTATATATTTTTTAAATGGAAAAGTAAAAATTATAGGCTATTACACCCTCCAACTAATTCTCCATGAGTAGAACTACAGAAATAAGTTTTTATAATTTTAAAAAGTGATCTTATAATTAATTATTTAGGGATATTGTCCCTATGGGGAGATGAGTGATATATATATATATAGATTATAAAATAATCATATATATATATATACAGATAAAAGAATAATAATATTCAATAATAAATGTTTTTATATATTATCTTGTAATACGAATTATTAAAATATTACTATTATGGGAAATTAATCAATGTCGAAGATGATTTGACTAAAAAAGATCACACAATGCTGTCCATTTTGTTGACACATGGAATAAGATATTCATTAACATGAAATAGATGAAAATTTCAATAATAAAAGGATATTAATCCTAATTTTTCAAAATAATATATCAACAATTTTTATTGAGAGAATCATGCAATCATATAATAATGATGATTTCCTATAGATGAAGGTATAAAATATTCAATAGTTCATCATTGTTGAAGATTTAGATATATGGTTTAAAACTCATGTGTACAATAATAACCAGAACTGAAGAGGGATGATTTTAATTATTCCAATTGAACATCCTTCATTATTCATCCAAAAAGATCTATAATGTATATAGATTTGTTGAAATATTTTTGGTGGGATTACATGAAGTGAGAGATTGCAGAGTTTTTATCTAGATTATTAGTGTTCAAATAAGTAAAATTAAATATATAAAAGTATAAAGGAATGATCAAACCATTTACCGTGCCTGTATGAAAATGATAATACATAACCATGGATTTTATTAAAGGAATCCCAATGAAACTATAAGGCTATAACAATATCTGGGTGGTTATCGATCAACAAAAATTTCTCCATTCATTTCATTTCTATCTAGAATGTTTTATCACATTTCTAACATGACAACATATACATATGGGAAATTTTAATTCTACATTAAGTTATAATAACTATTTCAGTTGATGATGATCTAAGGATTATATCTGTGTTTTGAATAAGAATTTATCAAGAACTAAATACCAAACTAATCATCAACACTTTGTAACATAAGTAATCATATTATTAAAAAAAATGAATGTTACAACTCTATAAAATATTTTGAGATCATGATCATTGAATTTTCAACTATTTTTGGATCAAAAAATCCCCCCAAGGAATATCTCATATAATAATAGTTCTACCATTCAAATGTCCCTCTATAAGGCTTTGTATGGAATGAGGTGTAAAACTCCGACATGATGGGATGATTATGGAGATTATAAGATTATGTGAATAGATATTATCAAGCACATTATAAAAAATGATAGAAATATTAAATATCGTACATAATCTATGTGATGATGGCAACAAATATATATTTTATCATTGACACGATATTTTTTTGAGGTGAGAGATAAACTGTTATTTCATATGCTTCCAAGGAATCATGTGATGAGGGATGGGATAATTGGAAATTATATACCATGATACATAATCCCATTTTATATCATTGATCACATCAATGAGGTGGCCTTAATAGTAGTATTCCATCCTATCCAACCTCATGTACATGAGGTGTTCAATGTATCCATATAAAGAAAGTAAATACCAGATGCCTCATAGTTACTATATCCATAAATTACACCACTAAAAAAATATCATTCATTTTAGTAGAAAACATTAATTATAATATATATTGAAGACATCGTTCTATAAAAAATACAATTCATTGGAACAAATTTCTGCTACAAAACAACATGTTTTATAAATCTATAAGATTAAATGAAATATAAGTACCATAATATTTTATATTATATGAAATTAAAATTTTAATGGTGAAAGTTTTTTAATGGTAATAATTTAATCACCAAATATTTTATAAATTACATTCTCTTTCGATGGAGTTATTTACACTAAAACTTATTATGGTTATAGAAAACACATTCCTTACTAAGGTTGTATTTGACCATTATGAGATATATCATATTGGAAATAAAATTTCATTAAGAAACATGAAAATTGATAATATAACTTCTTATCATTTATAAAAATATTTTTAAATATAAATGGTTATGATAAATTTATATTGAAAATAATGAAAGATGTTGTTTCCATGAATACTAGGATATAACCCAATGAATCCCAATTATTTGAGAATATTATGGGGTTAAAATATCTATTATTTTCCTTTTACCATTTCATAGTTGATATTAAATAAAAAAATAATTATTGGATCAATTTATGAGAGAATCCCACATTCTTCAAGAACATGGCTCAAACCATGTTCACCCGAACCACCCTACTAAAATGTAACATTCATGAACTTACCCTTAGGGTGTTTATTGGTGTAATGAAGGGTTATGTATCTCAGCCCAAAAATTATGAAAATTTATTTTTTAATGAAAAATATATTTTATTTAATTCTATTTTATTTTTCAACATAAATCATTCAGTGATGAGTTTGATAAAAAATTGATAATAATATGAATAAACTAAAAACAGTTAATTCATATTAAATTTCAAAAAATACATTCATTCTTATGATTTAATAAATTAAAATATATATTAATATAAATATACTATTATATATTATAAATTAAATAGAACTTATAAATTAACATTATTATCATAATGTGTATGTTTTAGAAGAGGTGTAAATTGTTATTTACAAAAAAATACTATTATTTAATAAAAATGTATTTTAATTTAAAATATTAATTTGTATAATTTATATATTTTTTATTAATAATTAATATAATTTTTTTAATTTGACAATTTGACTATTCCAATGGTGATTTTTTTACAATTTTAGGGCGATGTTGAAATATAGGGTAAATATTCTGTACATTATAAATATAATTTGTGTGATATAAAATCGTAATGACCCAAAGGATTTATAATATGATGTAAAAAGATATAAATCACTTAAAAAATTCATCTTTGAAATTATGTTTATATGGTTATTTTAAAAATTTATAATTCCATTATGAATACATGAAAAACTATATTATATTTTATAAATTTAAAAACAATTCCTTGTAAACATGACTCACCTCCTCATCAGAAAGGGTTTTGTTATAATGTTTTTGTTTCACATATATATCAAATGATTAACACCACCATTCATCGGTATTAAAAATGTTCCATATCTATGGTTATTCTTTTTTAAAATAATATATTATAGTGTCAAAATCTGAAGTATAAAAAATATTATTGAACTCCCCTCTTATTTCAAATATAACCCCAATAAATCTCCTATTACAATTAACACAAAATAAATTTAAAATGTATATAAATTTATCTATTCTCTATAAAAAAACATCAATTGTTCATCATAAATCACGAAATGATCCTCCCAACCATTATGAAACACACTCTCAAGGTAATGGTTCATGACATTATTCTCTACATTGAAAAAGATCCATTGTTTTATGCCTTTTGATTTCCATAATTTCATGTTATGGTAGGTAAATTCATATCCATAATACGTCCCATATGATTTTCATATGATTATATATGCATTAAACTCTCATTTGTCCTTCCAATGATTAATTATCAACCTTTGTTATGCTGCTGAAATTATTCTTCAATCATCAAATGCCAACATTTTATTGAAGACCCATTTTGACATATTCATCTTAATTCCAAAAATAATTTATATAAAATTAATTTCTTTAATAACTATATTAAGTAATATATGTTTGTAATATTAATTTAGACACATTTCTATACCATTAATACCTCACTTGATTATTTATGTACATTATTTTTTAGTTGAAATTATCATGTGATTATAGAATCCCATTTGTTTTTATTGTGAATACCATAACCAATTCACTCGATGTTATTAAACTAGGTCAAATAATCAATTTTTAATTTGTTACCAGAATATATGTATTCCAGAAACCATTATAATGGGATTAAATGTGATCAAATATGCACCTATATTGAATGATCTATGTGGTAGACTTATGCATGTTCAATATATGAAATGGACTAGTGTTCCCAATGTTATATAGAACTCTTCTATATTGGGTAATGGTTTAATGGAATAGAAGTATCATTTATGGGGTTGGAGAGCAAAACTAATAAATTATTTGGTGTTTTACACCATGTAATGCGGAGGTGTATTCTATCTATAACTGACGTTTCAAAAGTCATGTTCAATGTTGTTTCTATAGTCTCATGTTTCCTATATGATATCATGTTGTATAATTCCCCACTTTTCCATATTATTATTATAATTTCTTTTATATTGCATTTAAATTCTTCATGACTAATATTTTATACATTCATCATGATATTAATTTTTTATTCCCTTACTAGGATTTATAGTCCACCCCTCTCTTATATATTTCCACATGTTATCCAAAGACATTTTAAAATGTATGGAATAATATATTCTGGTTAATGATGTATTTAAGAATTTTCTACAACCATGTATTATTTTGACATTCAATGTACGTAATTCCCAAATACACTAGAAATAATTACATTTTCAATAGGTATAAATCATGAAATAATTTGTATTAATGATAAGGGTTCTCATAAATACCAAAAAAGTACATGATTTGTTAGTGTTTGTAAAACTATAGTAGGATAGAGATAATATATCAATTAATGTATTACGTAATTTTTTTTAATATGATGTTTTACATGATGAAATATAGATAACCTGACCATGTGATCATAAATAAATAGATATGTTCCCCTACAGTCAAATTTATCACCATTATAACCACAATAATCAATGAATATGACATTGATGATGTTGGAAACTCTTAAAGGCGTGCCAATAAATTATTGATTATTGAAATGAATTCAGAGGTGTTTATAGGGATTCTTTTACCATGATTATTTTGTAAATTAAATGTGATACCTTATGATATATTATAGGATTTGAAGAGTGGTTGGTGTGAATGCCTATTTTTTGTAACTTATTTAGAAGGAAACAATGAATTGTAATGAATTGAAATATATTGATCATTTTACGTTATTTTTAGTATATTAATGAATAATTATTTTTTGAAGAATATTTGATTAATAATTATTGATTTAATTCAGGATTTGGACATGGATACCATGTTTATTATCTCCCATGGTATTGAAGATAGAAGAGGATCACCCTGTACAGAATATCTCATGGTAATATGGTTGTTTATCGATCCCCTAGGGTTCTATCTCTCAAAATTACAAGGTTATAAGTGTATGTCATAGGCTGAATCTCTCATTATTTTTTATTTTTTGTTGACCCTGGTGTTTTATCAATCATGATACCAGGGAAGAAATTGATCCATTAAGATATTACATTACAATTCTGGGGTTGAATATTGATATCTCTTAGTTGATCTAGTTAAAGATATTTTTTTAACAAAACATGACTTCTGATAAAACTTTTATGGTCCTACATCAATGTCACCATAGAACTAAGGATCAAAATGTTGGTTCTGGTATATATAAATATATATATATATATATATATTATTTTACATTATTTATTTTTCCCATCATCTTGATTGTTTCCTCATATTAATGACATTTTTAGACATTGTTGGTGGTGGCCTACTGTGTTATACTCACAACCTACTCTAGGTTCCTAGGGTACCTTTTTAGAACTCATGTTCAGAGGACTATTATAATCAAGGGGTTATTGTAGGATCGATTGTAATATATTAGAGGGAACTACCCAATAGTTTAGACATGTTTTGTGAATTTCTCTTATTCTTTCATTTGTGGATATTATTATATATATTACACCTCATGAGGTTAAATTAATAATTTGGTATCTAATGTTTTATTAGTGTGAAACTTATTCTATTATAGCATGTGATGTTTCTATCACTATTGAATTATATTTATGATGATTTATATCTTTTTATACGATACTTATTATAATTATTATTCTCAATTTTATTCCACTATGCTATGGGGGTGTTATCAATGATCAGTTTTATTATTTATAATAACTGGTTTGTTGAAGAAAATTTACAAAAGAGTCCTAATCCCGATGTCACTAAGAAACCTATTCGCACACAATCGTTATTTCAATGGGTATCCGAGTGGATTGAAAATTATTTAATAAAACACAATGTAACACCCCATTCTTTTCTGATACACCTCCTTTTAAACAATTCTCATGCTTTCGATGCACATAACATCTGGTTCAAGGTCACAATGGCCATTCATATTACACATTTGAAGATTAATAATGAATAGTATTAAACAAATTATTAAATATATAATGTTTATTTTTCATATTTTTGACTATGGAATATAAAAAGTATATTATTATGATTTTTTTTATTTTAATGAAATGTTTTTAATTTTTAATGAATAGTGAAAATAATACATTGTATTCAATAAATGTCTATTTAATTTGATTAATTATTTTACTAAAAATATATTTTAATGTCCCAATATATAAATAATAAATTTATTAATACAATATAGTTTATTAGAAGCATTATATAATATAATTGTATAAAAAAATTATTAATAATTTGAAAGCATATTTTACCCGCTTTAGAGCCACATCTATGAGATTTGAAAAATAATAAGTTTAAAATTTTTTTAATTGAATTTTATAAAATTTAGAAACATTATTTAATGAGTATAAAAATTTTTTCCTAATAAAATAAAATTAGTTTATGATAAATAGTGACTTTTGGATTTTATTTACCATGGTTAATGATACATAGTGTATTTAATGGTATCATTAATAATATAATAATATAATATTACCGTAACACTTTTCATAATTTCATTTTATAAATGTTTTTTGACCAAAATAATCTTTAGGACTAAATCATGATCCTTTTTAAGCAACATGTTTTTGATTAGGGACCTTATTATAATTTATTTATTAAAGAGTTGAAAAATATCATATTCAATTTTTATTTACTATATCGTTTTTAATATGGAGATATATAACTAATATAGTGGGTTATAAACAGTATTTATAAATATATTATTAGTATCTACATAATGAAAATTTATTCATATTTTTTGGAAATAAATAATTAAATTAAATGATGACACAATATTAACTTTGTAATGAAATTATCAAAGAATGAAACAATTTAATATTATTAAAATATGAAACGAAATAAAATTTGAATTATTTAATTACGTAAAATAATTTTATATATAACATATAAATGTTATTAACTCATTATAGTTATTGTTTCTAAGTTATAATGTCATCTTGATATTTTTAACAATGAATGGTTTGAGTAGTAAAAAAATTGGCGTAAATGATACATTGAAATAATTAATACTTAATTATATGGTATAAAATTAATAAAATGATATGGTATGTCTAAATAATTATTATACTTTTAAATATGTTATAAATCATCTAATAGTTGTTTTTTGGGAATTTTATTGTAGCTATATTTACCCTATAGTTTAAAAATACAATTAGACATTGTAAGATTTAAATTGTTTTAAATAGGGTTAAATAAAAAAACAAAAGTTTAATTTTGTGATCTAAAATTTTATATCATTGTATGGGAGGATTTAAACCCATAATAACCTTTTAACTGAAATAAACTTTTTTTTATATATTTGAAATAGACAATCAATTTATAATAAATTAATATTTTATTATCATCAAAAAGTGCCCCTCATATCTCTTATAAAAGGGAACTTCTACTTCTCTTCAATTCCCAACTCCAAATACAATTGGCTCAGCCACCCCCTAACGAATTCCTCTCCAAACATCCCTCAATTAATACAAATGTAAAAATTAAGGAAAAATTCATTCCAATGGAGTCCTTTTGTGCTAACCAAAATGAGAAACCAAAAAAAAGAGGTAATGGTTTTATCACCTCTTTCAATGTTCATTTCTTCTTGTACATCCTATTTCATTGTTTTATTCAACATAACTATAATAAGTAATGTTTCATACATATATATATATTGGTTTTAATAATCACGGGACAACCAAAATCATTATTTTATTCTTCATTCGGATAAAAAAATCACCAAGCATGTGTATGTAAGGCTTCCTATCTCTATGTGGTAGTTTAATATTTTATTCAACAATACATTATTTTGATGGGTATAATGATGATTGTAATAAAGATAAATAATTAATATGACATTATAGTTATTATTTTAAATTAATATACAATCATATACCATACTATTTAACCATCAGGGGAATGATACAGTTGGTTGCGCGTACATACGACCTACCGTATGAACAAGGAGGTGACATTTTTTCACCACATTTACCATTCAAGAATGATTATAAAATATTTAATATGATTTAGAATAATAACTGTGAACATAATATTATTATATATATTAAAAAAATATGTCGTATACATAACAATCATGACTAACATGACAAAATATGAATCAGAAAACTAAGTAGTTAACACCCGCAACACCGATAATACTAATATATTATTACAAAAAATGACATCAGAGGATCATTTATGATATCATAAATATGTATATGAGCCTAATATAATTTAAGAACATTTTTTTACCCTTGTAATGTAGGCTAACACACCCATGACTAACGTAAAGTATAAGGTAAGCATTAATATCAAAATATTATTATTTTTTGAGATTGCTTGTACATATGTATCTACTGGGACATGAATATCATCCATGTCCATGGTTCAAAAAATAAAACAAAAAATATTATCCAATATTACTTATATTAACTTTTACCCATTTTTTACATTATGTTTTTTTTGATGAAATATTTCATTTATTATCGAAACAAGTAAATTTATATCATTTTTGAAAAAGTAAATAAATAATTTTTTAACTTATACTATGAAAAAATCTATTTTATAAATTTATGATGCCTTAATATTTTGAAATATTCCATAAAATTTTGTAAAAAAAATTTCATAATAATTGTTTTCATTTATAATTGGTTGGCTCCAAATTTATTTCTAAGTAAAAATTCTACATTTCCCTCCAAGATTTTTAATGAATCTATCAAATAGTTTGATTCAATATCAACATCATTTTTCAATTTTTTTTCTTATTTGAGGATTACATGTTATGAAACAATATTCCATATTTTTATTGTGGTTTTTAGGGTATATTAGACTATGCATGTTTTATTATAATATAATTCATTGTTTATGGTTTATGTATTAATATTTCTTATGCTAGTTTTAAAACAATTTTTTAAGTTATGATTCACACTTTCCATAAAGGGAATGCATTTTACTTTTTATTTAAAGGGTTGGGCCTGCTATAGCCCCATGATGAATTCAAAGGCCTCATTAGATAATCTAGTGTATTGGATGTTGGCATTGAAAATATGGTAATGGTCTTGGCATGAAGCCTAAATCGTATGGTTATGATGCATGGAATTAGTCATTTCAGCATTATTAGATAAGTTATTAATATTTCATGTGATTATCCTACTATTAGAATATCCATGTGATATATGGAATGTAATTATTATATTTATTATTTCTATATTATGATGAATATTATTTTTTAAAGTCTTGTTTTTTAGTTGTATACCATTGTATAAATGTTTATAATTTTTTATAATATCGTCAGCTATATTATTTATCCATTTTGAGCATCAAAGATCATCACTTTATTATGTTTAATTTTTCCTTAGTATGGGAAGAATTATATTATGATTGACCTATAAGGGAAATCAATGGAATATGAGAGTTTTCAAAAGGGTTTATAAGTTGTTTTTCATTTCACATTGTAATGTCTATCTTATTTTTGTATATAGTATTTTCAAGGCTAGTAAACTGATTGGTCCTTCCAGATTTGATTTGATTACGATAATGATAATGTTATATAATAATGGAAAAACACCTAGAAACCCAGTTTGGGACATTATTTTTGGTATTATATTAAGTTTAATACAAAAAACCAAAACTATATTCGTAAAAACCATGATTAGGGATCATTACACTATGATAGACACTGAGGATAAGTATAGAAGACCATCCTAGAATTTTGTTAATGTAGAGATTATATGGATATTACTAGAAAATGCATCCCTCTATTGATACTAAAAGTGGATGTTGTTCTGGTACCAATGCACATATGAGTAATCACTCTGAAAAAATGTTATGGGCTCGACACGGGGTAACCTGATACTAGAAAATAGGCCCTACAACACATGTGGACAAAAAATCCCGAGGGATATTCTTCAGATAAGTCATTTTTTATTTATTAACAATTGTAATGTATTTATGACTAACTATGATCTCAATGAATACATGTATATGATTATGGATTAGATATGCATAAATTTTTCAATTTATGTTTAGTATTTTACATGTTCAGAATTATGCATTATGATTCACAACCTAATCTACCTCATGTATATGAGGTTTTAAACATCTCTATATTGATAAAGTAAATACAAAACACTTCATTGTTACTGGATCCATAGGTGGTAAAACAAAAAATATCATTCATTTGAGTATAAAATAGTAAAGATTATATATATTAGAGACATTGTTCTAGTAAAATTACAATTCATTGGTTAACATTGTTACGAAAAAAAACATGTTTGAGGAAGATAGAAGAGAAAATGAAATATAAGCACCATAATATTTACTATTGTATGAAATTAAAATATTAATGGTGAAATTTTGTTAAGGGTAAAAATTTAATGACCCAACCTTTTATAAATTAAATTCTCTTTGGGACTGATTTTTTTATCCTACAACATATTATGGTTATAGAAAACGCATTCACTACTCAGGTTGTATTTGACCATTATAAGCTATATCATATTGGATATAAACATTCTTTAAGAAACCTTAAAATTGATTATATAAAATTTTAACATTTATCAACATATTATTAAATATTTATGGTTATGATAAATTCATATTGAAACTATGAATGATGTTGTGGCCTAGAATACTAGGATAAATCCCAATGAAGCCCACTTATTAGATAATATGATCGAGTTAAAATATCTATGATTTTCCTTCAACCATTTCATTGTGGATATTAAATTAAAAAATCATTATCAGATCATTTTATGAGAGAATACCACATTCTTCAAGAATATGTCTCAAAACATGTTCACCCGAACCACCCTAATAAAATGTCGCATTCATGCACCATCTGTATCCACTAGGCTGTGAGATTCATTCTCCACAGTTACAATTAAAAATGATTATAAAATATATATGATGAATATGAATAATAACTATGAACATAATATCGATATATATATATATATATATTAATAAAATATATCATTTTCATAACAATAATTACTAACATGACAAAATATTAATCAGAAAATGAAGTAATTAACACCCAAAACAACGATAATACTAATATATTACTAAAAAAATGAAATCAGAGGTTCATATAAGATATCATAAATATATATATGGGACTCTTATAATTTAATAATATGTTTTTAACCTTTTAATGTATTCTAACTTATCCATGACTAAAGTAAAGTATACGGTATGGATTTACATCATAATCTTTTTATTTTTCGGGATTTCTTGTACAAAACTATCTACTGGGACATCAATATGATCGATGTCCAAGAGTCAAAAAATATAATTAAATATATTATATAACATTATTTATATTAATTTTACACATTTTTTACTATTTTTAAAAATATAAATGTAATATTTCATTTATTATCGAAACGAGGTACTTTGAACCCTTTTTTAAAAATTTAGGAACAAATTTGTCTATCTTATATGGAGAAAAAAGGTATTTTATAAATTTATGATGCCTTAAATTTTTTAAATAATCCTTACAATATTATTATTTTATTTTCAAAATAATGGTTTTAATTTATAATTTTTTTGTCTCATAATTTATTTCAATGTAAAAATGCTAAATTTACCTCAATAAGATTTAATGATTATTTCAAATTATTTTCATCTATATCAACATCATTTGTTGGATATCTTTTCACATTTAAGGTTTACATATTATAAAACATTATTTTATATTTATATTCATGGTTTTATGATATATTGGACAATGTATGATTTATGTTTACATCATTGATGGTTTATTGTTAATGTATTAACTTTTCGTATTAGAGTTTTAAATCAAATTTTTTTGTTATGTTTCGCAATTTTTGTAAAAGAAATGCATTGTACATTGTAATTGATTGGTGGGGCCAACTATATCCCCTTGATGAATTGGTAGGTCTCATTATAAAAATTGTTGTCTTGTTAGTTTCCATTGACAATAAGGTAATGGTATGGCATAATGCCTTGATCGTATGGTTATGGTGTATGGCATTATTAATTTCCCTGTTATGAGATTAGTTATTGATATTTCATTTGATTATTTGACTAGTAGAATATCCATGTGAAAAATAAAATTTAATTATTATATTTATTCTTTCTATATTTTACTGAATATTATTTTTAATAGACTTGTGTATTAGTTTTATACCTTTCCATAAATGTTTATAATTTTTTATGATAGCTTCTGCTATAATCTTTACCCTTTTTGAGCATTTGCGATCACCCCTTTATTATGATTTATCTTTTCCCATGATATGAAGATGTATATTATTATTGAACTATAATTCAAGTATAGAGAATATGGGAGTTTTCAATGGGGTTAATATGTTTTTTTTCATTTCAAGTTGAAATTTAAAACTTTTTTTGTATCTATTATTTACAAGGCTTATAGACTGATTGGTCCTTCGAGAATTGATTTTATTATGATAATGTAAATGAAATATAATAATGGAAATAGTCTAGGAAACTAGGTTTGGGAAATTATTGTTGTAATTATAATAATTTTAATACAAATCACCAAAAATATATTTGGAATAACCATGATTAGTGAAAATTACCCAATGTTAGACATTGAGGATAAGTATAAAAACCCATCCTAGAATTTTGATAATATAGAGATTTTATGGATTTTACTAGAAAATAAATCCCTATATGGATACCAATAGTGGATGTTGTTCTGGAAAAATGCACTATAGTGTAATAACTCTGATAAAATGTTCTAGGCTCGACACGGGGTAACCTGATTTCGGACAACGGGCCATACTACACTCATGGTATAAAAATATCCTGGGATATTCTTGGGTAATTCATATTTTATTTACAAATAAATGTAAATTATTTATGACTAAATATACCTCAATGAATCCATGTTTATGATTATGGATTATATATGCCTAATTTTTTCAATTTATATTTAGTATTTAACATGTTTAGAATTATGCATTATAATTCACAACCTAATATATTGTATTATATTATTTTGAAACATTGAATATTGGAATAAATGGAAATCATATCAACACACATAATATATGTATAGATTTTCCTATTATTCATGATAATTTTGGTGGATCTATTTATACAAATGGTGTTGACCCGTTTATAACCATACTGGGGTAGTTGTCTCTGGTTATGAATAATATCATTACCAATATAGTGTACCCAAATACACAATATAGAGGATTAATGTTTGATCACTCCATGAGAAAAAATCCCCTAACAATAAATATGAATAAAAATCCATTTGTAGATGAGTAAGGGATAACTTCCATAGAGAAAATATTTCTTCCTTTGGGGAGTAATGAAAGGAAAACAGTTTTCTGGGAAAATAATCATCACTTGAGAGATGTGGAAAATGGTATTCATTAATTCAAATCATAATGGAGGATCATGAAGTAAAAAATATAGAATGGATGGAGTTCAATGAAAATTTTCAAGAAAAATACATTCCTTGTGAACAAAAATCCAAAATGGAAAGGTATTTTATGTGTCTCATTGCGAAAGATAATGATAATGATGCAATGTATGAGGCTAAAATCACAATGATAGCAAGGCATGCGGCAGAATATATGTGTATCCGAAGAAGTAACATTTATATATTCCATGAAGGGTTATAATAATACCTCTGATGTGAAATGGTCATAAAAACCTTCTAATCATATGAAGATATATTCTCAAGTTCTATCAAGATAAAAAGTAATTATATAAGTATTAGGTATATAATTACAATAAAAATAAAAAAAGGTCATTGAAAAATATTGGAATGGAAATAAGGGGAAGAAGGGGAAACTGACATTCAACCCAACAGTAATTGAGGGAAGAAACACCACATTACATGCATAAGGGGATCTGAGGTTTTTTAATGTGTAGAGAAAAAGGACACAAATATCATGATTTCAAGGGGAAGAAATTAGTCGTAAATGTTTGATGATATAATTGTAATGAAATGGGAAATAAATAAAATGATTTTTCTACATGTCAAAGAAACATACCATTGAAAATTAATAGGGAGAAATTCCAAGTGTTTTTATCACAATTACTGAGGTTGAAACACCAAATGGCATTGTGGAAGGTTCTATAATCATCTCCCAAAATTTAGGAAATTCTTTATTTGATTCTAGATCTATGAATTCCTTCATATCTTCCTAGTGTTCATTAAAAATTTGATATTTCCGATTAAAATTGAAAATGGAGTTTTTTTTTCAAAACCCCTATAGAGAATATCATTTCAATAATGATGTATCGGGTAGTTCTAATTATGAAATATAAGTGTGAATTATCAGCTAACATTATTGTAATAGACTTGGTTGAATTTGGTTAAATGATATATATGGTTTTGATGTCAAAATATGATGTGAATATTTAATGTATGAAAAATAATATTAGAGATTTTAGGATAATGTATAACCCATTATCTTTGGAGAATAAACATCATCATCTGATTCTTTGAAAAATATTCCCCTGGTATGTTTACTGAATGGTATTCATTGGAAGGAAGAGGAAACAACATATTGGGATGAATAAAAAATATTCAAATTGAGGATGTGCCTATAATAAATGAATACATTGATGTTTTCCCCAAATATTTACCTGGACACCCTTTAACATCCCAAACATTCATGAATAAAATTATTATTTTTTATTAAATTAAATGTCGTGTGGATATAAAAAACAAATGTATTTTTGATTTTATTCAATTAGATTTAAATTAATGTTATGTATCATTACCGTTGATAACATACCTATTGAATAATGATATCATGTCTACTCTAAATTTAATTTTTTAAAAAAGAAATCATCAAAATAGACAATGGAGATAATTCCATCAAATTAGAGACTCAAGTCGTATGATGCTCATTTTCCCAATCTCGTAAAGAAGTTAGCATAACTGGTCATCTCTCCAGACCATACCCAAACCGATATTCAACACGTTGATATTTAATGGATGTGCCTAATGGAGAATTAAAATATAATAGATATTATAACCTGAATGATGTAATCCAAGATACCACAAGAGTTTTTCATAATCGCACACCTTAGAATTTGGTCTTATGTTGGTGTTATAAGTGGTTTTGAAACAAGGAATTAGTTATTTTTTTATAATAATTTTTATAAATAAAATTTTTATTCCATTAATTCCTTTATGCAAATAGTTTTTCAAAAAAATATAATGATTTAGATAAATTGATTTTATGGGTAAATGATATTTTTCACAAATATATAAATTATTTTTTTAAAATATGTTTATATTAATAATTTAATTTTAATATTTTTATAATAACTCTACTTTTAATTATATATTATTATTATATTTATTGTTTTTACTCGAATAAATATTAATTATTCTGTTTGGTAAGAATTATATTTTTATATGATAAAAAAGAAATTGCATTTTGAATTAATGATTTTTTTGGAATTAATAAATGTTTTAAATAATTAATATTTAACTTAAATATTATAATAAAATTAATTTTAAGAATAAAAAATGAGTATAATTTAAATGATGTCAAATTTATTTTTTATTATGTTTAAAAATATTTTTTTTCAAAAACCACTCAATTTTAAGAAAATGTCAGTTTATATGTTAAAATTTGAAATTCATATATATAGAAAATTCATTATATAAAATAAATATTATTTTTTAAATCAGGATGTATAAATTATCAAATGGTGAATTTTTTATTATTTTCTAAGCCAATCAAAATTTTGGGTAATAATTAAATACTGAAAAAATATATAATGTGTTTTATAACATCATAAATCTCTGAGAGGGTTGTAATAAAAGACAATAATAGTTATATTTTACCAATATGTGTATTACCATTAATATTTTGTAATTTTATATTTATATGATTAATTTTTTATGGCCTTAGTGGACTCTCCAATTTTTATAAAATATTATAACATTTAAAAATGATTTCCTTGAGAGTGTGACTCACATCCACATTAGAAAGTATAATATATTAATATTTTAGAACCTTGGAATTATAAAATATATTATACCACTCCTATATGTAAGAAACCATGTTCAAAAACCAAGAGTTTGCATGTGCTATTGACTAGTATAATGTGTAGTGTCCAAAACCTAAATAACAAATAATTCCCTCCCCATTCATATATAATCCCACCCAATATCCTATTACTCACCCCAATAAGAACTCTATGCTCTAAAAAACCATGAACCATACTCCATAAAGTCATCTATAATCTCCCCAAATCTCCCAAGAATCCTCTCCCAAGCCTTTGGGAACACACTTCCAAATAAGGGATCCTCACATTCCTCTCATCCATTCAAATTCAATCCTCTTATTTTAATGTAATTCTTGTAATATCAAATGGTTATAATGTGAATCTTTTATAAAAATTACATTACATTATATTTTATGTTATTTGATATAGTTTTTATTTATCCTCCATCATTTTGACCCCGAACTATGACCTTACTATACCAATATTTTGTAAGGGATTAAACTCTTCTCATTTCAATTCATGATACTCTTATAAATTATGCATCATAAGAGACATATTTTTATGTTTGGATATGATTTTTTATCAACCCCATAGATTCCATTTTATGTATATATTATGAGATATTCCTTTCACTCTCATCAAGTCCCACTATTATCTTTTATGCACAACTATTACTATACCAAAATTTCGCATGGGATCTTCCACCCTCAATTTTTATCAAGAATTATTTTCTACTTATGTATTTGATTTTATATTATTACAATAATGGGATATGTTATTATATTTCATCCTTACTTACCATTTGATTTATAAACTATTAAAATCCTTATTAACTCTCATTGATCTATTTTATGATCCCTTATGTACGCTCGTTACCATGCTGAATTTTCATTGGGGATTTATTTCATTCTAATTTTATTACAAGTTTATTTATGTTGTTATGCCATTTTTTTGATGAAAATTGTTGAGGTATTATTTTTCACCAGATCCCTAAATATATTTATTCCTTATGGATTAATTATGAGATACCACTTTCTCTCTCCTTATTCTCTTTTTTGTACACCCATTACCGTGCTGAAATTTCGTATGAGTTATTCCATTTATTCTCTATCTTCAAGTTTATGTTTTATATTACTCCTTCCATATAAAAATTCATTTATTAGAACATGTATCTAAATTACCCATTAATATATATTTAAATATGATAATATACCTATTTTCTCTCATCAAAAATTTTTATGAAATTTTTTGTCACGTCGTAATGCTATAAGAATTGCAGCGCAATTTTCCAAGTCAATATCACCATGTAGTGAATACCATGACCATTTATCTATCTAGGTTATTCACCATTATTCAAATATAATTAATTAATGGTAATTAATATAATTTATTCTACATCCCTTAAACTTATAATAACTTCTGATATTTAATAATTCTAATTTTTGTGATCCATGTGGCACACTTATGCATGAAATAAAATGTTTATAAAGGGTTCATCTTTATAGAATTACAATTCTTTGGTGAATGTTCAGTATCATGGTACACCATTTGCAATGAGGGTTCACTCATCACGATTCATCTGAAATGAGTGTTTAATGAAGATATTTCTGTTTAAATGATGGTTTACTAAGGCTAATTCATGTGAAAAGACAGTTTACTCATGATAATCCATGCTCAATGAGTCTTGGATCATGATAATATCATGTTGTATGTCATTACCACATTTCAATGTTATAATAATCATGATATATCACAACTTTATGTTCATTTATCTCTTTTTATCATTTGATATGCATATTTTCTAACATTTAATGTATTGTTCATTTTATGACTTTTTTACTCCCTTTATGGGCTTTATAGCTCACCCTTTTTTTATGTATGCCCTTAATTTATCACATGCAATGCTAAGTAAAAAAACAATGTTATGTTAATGTAAATGATTTTTTAAGAAATATGTTTTATTTTATATCTTAATTAATCACTTAATGATTCTAATTTTCCCCAACACTGCACCATTTGATCCTCAGAGTTGTATTATGTACATATTTATGTAACAATGCATGATTAATTATAAAATAAATTGTAGGGATGTTATAGTTGTTATCAAAGGAAATGATTAGTTATTTTTGTAATTATAATTATAAAACCCTAATGAGGTACTTTCCTATATGACTAAGTATAAGAAAAAATAATATAGTTTTGATGAGTATAGAGTAAATGATTTATCAAGAAAATACATCCCAGGATGGATACGAACAACTAGAGGTGGATCTGGAACATATGTATCTAGGGGTAAATCTAGAAAAAATTACATTCAGCTAGACTATGACAATACTTAGTGCACGAAAATAGTACTTTCTTTACGCTTGCTTTAACACTCCTTGTTGATATGATTTGGTATACTCATTTTCATAGTATGAACCATTATTAAATAGAATAAAAAAAATGCACCTATGAATATATGTTAGGAGATAGATCATGGATAACATAGATTCAAGCCTAGAACATTACAAGTTAGGGAGAAACATGTAATATATATGATTTAAAATTGGATAAATATGATTACCCTTTATATGTTCAAACTTTTAAGATACTCATCCTTAATTTTAGTTTTATTCTACCCAATGGCTGGTAATATGATGAATACGGTTAAAAACCGATGTGAAGGGAAAGTTGATGAATGTCCATGTGAGATTCCCAATCAAATGGGATCTCAAGTAGGACATATGTGATAATTCCAAAACAACTATTAAAAATCATGATTAACCATTGGATAATTTTGAAATTCCCAAGGAATACAAGGAAGTGGAAGATTCCATATCATGAAAGTCCACCATCTAATGATGATATGGGAAAGAAGACCCAATTTATTTAGGGAAACAAGCGTGGAAAGAGGAACCATCGGAAATTCCACAGAGGGAGTAGAATATGTTTTTTGTGCGGAAAGGATCGAAAAAATGTATTCAATTAACATGAAAGAATTTATAGTGTAATTGATCGAAACAAATTTCCATATATGGAATCTTACATAGCACTATGGCATAAATTTATAGAATTATTGCATTACTGAAGAAAATTATCTATTGCAAAGGATGAGATTCAATAATGACATCAACAATCTCCATGATAATGGGAGAACGAGTAGTCCAATGCTATGATGTATAATCATGAATGAAATACATGTATTCACTACTTCAAAATAATGTATGTCATAATTTATTTTAATTAACTTCTTATTAATTTATATTTTATGTTTTTGCAAAATTAAATGGTATGATAATCAAGATATATTAAACCATTTTGTTATGAAAACCTATACAACACACTTCCTTTTAGAGGAACATCCTTAAAATATCATTCTAGTCATTTTTAAAATTTAAATAATTTATAAAATAAACATATTTTAATATATAATATCATATATTCCCAATATAATATCACACCACTGATTTGGTAATAATATTAAATTACATTAGGGTGTTAATGGTTTTGTTTTCTCATTCAACTTTTGTCACAAATATACATGTTCTAGAGAATAATACATATATTAAAAATCACCAAAATTATAAAATTTTAATAATTATAAAAATTATATTTTAGAAATTTTTTTAAAATTATTCGTGAATTTATTGCATGGAAATTTAATGACATCACTTATAGAGATGGTTGGAAATATATACGCATGAGTGAAAATAAATATCACTTAATTGGTTAATGGGTATGGAACTGGATGATGTAATAATCTTAAATAAATATAATAATTTCATATTTATCACATACATTCATTATTTCATTCATTATCACATTCCACGATAGTATTGGATTGAAAAAAATAGTGTCAGTTCATGAGGTCACTATTCATAATAAACCTGAGGGATGGCTATGTATACAATTTGATAGAGAAAGATATAGAAAAAAAATATAGCAAATATAATAATATATTATTATATTTTAGATACAATTTTTATTATAAATTAATTTGTAATTCACAATTAATGATGTAAAATGAATATGTAAAAAGTAGAAGCTTAGGGAAGACAACTACTATAACAACCCTAGGTTTTATGAATTTTTTATTTATTCAAATTATTTTCCTAATATTAAAATATTACATTACCTAATAAATTTATCTTATATTTTGTTAAATTAATAACATTGTTTTTCATTCATTGCAAACAAAACTGAAAATTTTCTGCCACACACTAAACAACGATATAAATGAAAAAATATAATATAAATCTATTGTTATTTAATATGATACTTTTCACCCATCCATTGTGATCATGCGAATGGATATGATTATATACATTATATAGTCACATGACCTACCATTGTATATAATATTAATTCATTAGTGGAAAAATTACCATAATTTTTGATAAAATCATTTTATAAATAATGGAATTTCAATATGAATAACTATCTTTATACACATAACTATATTTAACGTAAATAAATTAATAAAATCACTTAGGGAGAGTAATTTTAAATAATTTTGTATATTATATATCCCATAAATTCAGTAAAATTAAAATTATTATTTTTCATCATTATAAATAAGAATAAATCCAATTTTACCCTTAATAATAGTTTTTAATGAATTTTATCATTTTTTTCACTTATAATTATTTTTATAATTTTAAAATATTTAATATAAAATGTATAATTTTTTTAAATCATAATTAAAATTTATCATATGCATTATTTTTAAGAATTTTATTAACTATTTAAAATTAATATGTATAGTTAAAAATAAATAAGCTTAATTGAAAACTACATATTTTTAATATTATTTATAAATATCAATTATATTTATTTTTATTTAAAAGAAAAATTATTTCAAATATAATAAAAATAAATCAATTTTTTATTTATTTCAATTTAATATAGAAATAAGATAAATAAACTATAGAAATGATTCGAAATTTTCTCTTTAAAATCATGTATTCTCCTTATGTCATTAGAATGAATTTGGAATTAAAATTTTCCACTAATATTAGCATTCTATATTAAAATGTATTATTTAGTTGGAATCATAATAATTTATATTATCTTATATTTTCATCCGATTTTTTCACTGAAATGAATAGTTGAAACAGTACAACTTAATTATTATTGTAATGGTAAAAATAGTTTTATCAGATGTCAAAATAAACAGTAAAGGTTAAATAGACCTAAAATATATATAAAATCAAATTAATTGATATATATATACCATATAATTTCTAATAATATATTATACACTACTTTTTATCTATGGGGAATTTTTAAAATTTTTGTATATATTGTAGTTTTTAAAAATTACAAGTGTTCCTTGGACTTAACATATAAATGTTTATCCCATATCCTCTCTTATTCAAACCATTAGAACCTTTGGTTCTGAAATTACCTACCTAAAGAACATATAGAAATCCCTCTAACAATCCTATATGATTTATATTATGAGTAAATCAATCCTACTTATTATTTTCGGGAAAACTAATATAGGATACATGAATAAGTGGTATTGTTCATCAATGATCATTTAATGTTTTTGCACCACCTCCATAAATTTTTATGAAACCAATAAAATATAATATATATTTTTTTTCAGTTTTATATCATTTTTTATATTCAATTAATAACATTAAAAAATCTATACATCTATCATATTGGTTATGAAATCACTGTTTATGTCACTAACAGACTACCGCCTTGTGAACAAATATATTTCATTATAACAATTCAAAAATTCATAGTTCAGTGTGTTGAATGATATAAAGATTATATATGATATTTTTAAAATATTTCTACTTTTATTATTTATTATATCATTAATTTAACTTTTTAAATTCTATTCCATATGCCATTAAATAATGTCTCTCATGTGTATGACACACTATCACCACATGATGCGATGTGATTTGATTCAACTTACATTTTACATGGAAGATTATAAGGATAAATTGATTTAATATATAAGATATAAATAAAAAAATTATGATATTAAAGAAATAGTTTTCATTATTAAAAGATAATGTATCAATTTTATTCATACCATTTAAATCACTAAAATACGATAATGTCGTTTATGTAAGTGTTGACTCCCACCTTCCCAAAGTGATACACATCTCAAAAAATCAGCAAAAATCAGGGATATTATTTAGAAGTATATCTAATGAAATAACATGTTATTTATAATATTATTATCATTAGGGAATGATACTATATTACGTACTTATTTTCCAAATGATAATGAAAAATGGAAATGTTACTCATTCATATGTACAACCCACCATATTTATGATCCAAATGTACTTATTTTTGTATAACAATATTTAATAATTTGTATTAAATTTTTTATTTAATTAAATAAATTATAATTTTTTAATTATTTTTATTCTTTTGATAAATTAACAATGAATAATGATAATGGATAAAAAATAAAAAATTATTACTGATACTAAAACAATGTTCTTAATAGTGTAAATGTGATTTTCAAGGAATAATCATTAATCAAATAATAAAATGTCATGTGAAAAAACATAGTAAGATATTTAAATTTTTGTTTGTATAATATATTTATATTAATAATATTTTTATTACACTATAGGTTATAACATTCATTATGGAAGTCAATACATAATATAAGTTATCTCCATCATACCTTGACTTTATATGAGATACACTTTATATTCAAAAAATGATTTTTATGGGGTCTATATACTCAAAATTACTACATATTGTGATTTTCATTTTTTAAATTATATATATTTAAATATACATTTTATTATCTCTCTTACTTTGTGATTATAGTACAAAAGATAAGAAATCAAACTAATAAATTAGTATATATATTCCTTCATTGTTTTATAAATTATGTTATTCACCTATCGTCAACTATAAAGTGTACATATATACCATATTACATGTTATATCATGAATTTATTTATTTTATTTATATCATAATATTCATTTTATTTTATTCATTATTTTATATTATCATTCAAAATTTAAATTGTATGAGTACATTTAGGTTACAATTTCATTGATCATCGAGAATGTTTATGACCATTCTTCTAAAGGGTAAATTCTATGATCTATCCCTCACGAAAATCATAAAAAAATTTCAAATAATAATATTCATGATAGTATAAGTATTTTCTTTATTTTAACATTATATTTAATCATTATTCCAAAATAATTTATTTTTAAAAAATCAACCATAATTATCTCTTTTGTAGAATGGCCATTTTCATAAAAAACCATTTTTCTAAAAAAGAAAATTTTTTTATTTACAAAAAATAATTAAGAAATTTATTTTTAAAAATTACTATGATTTGAAAAACTATTTTTAAACGGAATCCTTCTATGATTTTCTATATGATTCTCATTTGAATTTAATTGGAAATGTGGATGGATTTATTGTATTTACAAGTACATAAACAACTGAATTTCCCAATAATAGATAAATTATTTGATTTGAATCTTTATTTATAAATTTTCATAGATATTTTCAAAGTCAATGACTTAAAAAATGCAATAATATGTAATAAATAATTTCAATTTGGAATGTATATTTTCAACATTAAATATTTAAAATCATTTGTGAAGAATTATTTATATGTTTCAATGTATTTTCTAATAAAATGTCATTGAAAATTAATCATCAATTATAAATATAATTTTGTAATTTTGAAATAAAACATAATTTTCTTCTTAAGTGTCCCAATTTTATTTTAAAATCACTATATACCTAATATGATGTCCTTTTATTTATCTTATGATTTTATGGGTATATGAATCAAGGATAAAATTATTATTTATTCAATAAATTTTCAATATTTATGATTATAAGAGTATTATGAAACCCATATATTTTTCATGGGATATGTTATAGTGAAATGAATAAATTATTGTGAACCATGATTTTTTTGATGGGTTATGACAAGAATAAAGGTTTAATGATACCAAATTCTAATAATGGTTTCAGATATGATGATTGTTCTATGATACAATGGAATAAAATTTTTGGATTATAATATGTGTGGACCAGTATCTACCTCCAATACAATGTGTAATTATAAATGTTAGAGGAGAACAAAGGGTACATGTGAGGTTGTCCCATCCTTCAAACAAGAGTGTACATAAGAAATTATGACCGGCTCAAAACAATAGGTTACATGGGATGTTGTATCAATCATGAAACAATAGCATACATGGGAGGTATTACCATGCATGAAATAAGAGGGTGCTTGAGAGGTTATCAGAAGCCTGAAACAATGGATTATAAGGGAGGTTATCATTAGGACTTGAACAATAGGGTATATGGGATGTCATCCCAAGCCCAATGTCGGTGTATATGTGATTATCACAACGCAAAAATGTTATGAATGTCTTCATAGATAACATTGAAATAAGATTTTCAAAAAATATTTTTATTATACATTTCAATCTATTATATAAATTTAACATAATCATGGATCATGTTGATTGATTTCAATATGTTATATGTCTTGAAAACTGCCGAAAATTATTCCATGACACAATATTATGATATTTGATTTTTATGGTTTAATTATAAATGTTTGGGTCTTGTTAATATACTATTTTTCACATGGTACGCATACTTATGTTGTTTTTGTACTTTATTGAGAATTTGATATTATGCTTTATTATTATTCCTTTAACATGTTTGGAATAATTGTTTTATGAATAATAAAAAATTAGATTATAATTAATGGAGACATTGACGATATTTCATGATTTTAGAAGACTTTTATAAGATTAAAAATTCATTATACTATTATGGTACTCAGGAAATTGTTAGTGTAATGAAATGAATATTTTTTTGAAAATTATGTAATATACATGTACAAGAAGCCATTGGATATATATTTGGTATAATATGAATGGTTTAGTTATGCATTGGAAACAAGATAAGATTACATTAGTGATATGACTTGGGATATTTAAAATAATGTTCCTGGGTACATGTAATTATATTTATGAGGATAATTCAAAGCATATGAAAATGTACTATAATTTTGGTAAAGGTTCAAGTGAATGTATTTCAATAACATACATCCATGTCTAAATAAAACACTAGTATGTGGCTCTATAACATAGAAACCTAGGGTAAATATGAAAAATGAACCTTGATCTTGTCTTGATCGACACCATGTGCACGACAACAGGGTTTTCGATAAACCAACTGTGAATATACATAGGGGTATACATTGAAAATTTAGAAACCCATAATTAACATTATTAATGATTTAAATTCATTATGAATATTCACTAAGGATAATCCAATGTTTTCTGTTATTCAAAAATGAGTCCTAGTTAAGACATCATATATCTAATAATTCACGATATTGCTTTTTTTACATTCATTGATTTTTCCTAAAAATATGAATTTTTATATTATTCATTGATTAAACTAAATGGAAATGTGTTAACATCGAATTTGATTAAAAAATTGTTCATGTGTATATATATGTGATGATGACTAGAGTGAAGGGTATTCTCATTATGCTTAATTGGTTACCATATATCATTATTAAAAATTTGTACCACATCAAACAATCAAACTCACCAGAGATGAAAAAGGAAAATTTTTCAAATATTTCATTTAATAAAGTATAGGTATTAAAAAATATTAAGTTTTCATTGTATAATGAAAATTTTAAGAATCAACCTATGGAATTTCTCAACGGAATATGATGATCTTTCGATTGTAATAATGATGGAAAAATTTCACATAATTTCTGATGAATTGGAATAGTCCAGTTAATGTAATTGAATTGAATATTAGTATCCCTAATATTTATATGATATGTGAGTTCATAAATATTGGAATTTTTTGGAATTCTGAAATTCAATTCCATTAGGTAATTTTTTTTAAAATCGCCATAATTGTAGTAAGAGTAATGATTTGTTTATTCATGATGAAAGGAATATAAATAATATATGAATGGGAGGGGTTATGAAGCAAAAAATGATAAATCCCAGTCAATGATTTGTTTATATTTTCTTTGAAAATATAGAGACATTATATTATTGGAGAGAAGTTTAAAATATATATAGATCATAAACGTCTGAAATATATATTCACACCTAAAGAGATTAACATTCTCTAATTAATATGGTTAGAGTTGATCAAAGATTGTGACTGCTAAATCTATAACCACCCTGGGAAAGAGAACAAGGCTGGAGATGTTATAAGTAGAATAGATCCCATGATTCCATCATTGAAGAGAATTATAAAGGGTAAAATTGTCACGAACCTCCTTCACCAAGACGAGAGAAGCGACAACAATTTGCAAGACCCTACCTTCTTCATGTTGATGGAGAGACAATGACCCTTGAGACCCTCCTTCAATGGGTCCTGGAGTGGCGAATAGCACCAATGGTATAGAATCACACACAATATGTAAGTCATTGCCAATTTTATTTAATAGGATAAGGAGATAAGATAGTAATTCCCAACAACACAAAAAGTGGATGTGAAGGGAACGCAAAAACAAACCATTATCATATGCCTGTTCCAATGTTATATGATACAAACGTAAAATAAAACCCTAAAAATAAGTACTAAAAGAATAGTAACCATCAACAGAAACTGTCACAACGTCTAAACTAGTACGACCATGCATGATCCCTGAAGTCCTCCTAGAAACCTAAAAACAGATTTATATACGTAGGGTGAACAAACAAGTATACTTAGTAAGGAAAACCAAAAGCTCTCGTGCACAAGTTGGGAGGCATTCTAATGACCTGTGTGAAAGGAGATAACTGAAACACCTAGCAAGGAAAACATCCCACCCAAGCCTCACCAATTCATGGTCAACAAATAAAACATGTCAAGAAATATAATAGAAATAACACATCGAGGTATTGGTACCCCGCGCCACTTCCCCACTGGTTATTGAAGTCATCCTACGCATCGAACCTCTCCCTCCATTTTCACTGTTGTCCAACTACCACACCCCACCTGCACAGACCTGGGCCACAACTACACATCCCGCCCACAATGAATTGTGCCACAACAACCATGTATAGCCACGCCCAAAAACACCTAGTCTAGAACAACTACTGCCATGCCCGAAGACACATGGGCCCCATCCCGAAGACACTTGGGAAACTACCAGCCCGCACACACTCGGGAAACCACCACAACTACCCTACCCGAAGAATCTTAGGATATAATGGACCTCAAGACATCATAGCATGCCCGATGAGTCTTGTACTATTTATTAAAGGGGGTAGAAAAGGAGATAATAAACTGCCACTCGTATGAGTGTTTGGAAAAACACACTCCCCCATGAAATGGGGGTGTTCAGAACTAGGTGCTCAACATGGGTGGGGAGTGAATAAGAAACATAAGAACTACAATTAAATAATATATATAACAAGCACTCATCCCATTATAGGAGTTCCAAAAACAAATTAAGCACAAAAACCCTCATTACTATTCATTCACAAGAAACACCGAAGCCTCGACCATGTCACCACTCATCCTGGAAAACAATTCCACATTGAGAACATTATTTTTTTCATGTTCAAGTGATCCCATTTAAGTACATTCTGCAATACTGGGAAACTAACATGCTTAACTACAAGCTAGAGAAAGAGAAACACTGAGATTGAAATCTAAGCCTTCACACTCGATTCTCTATTACGGTCACTACAACAAAGGTATCTGTGAGGTACCTAAAAGTACTGAAACCAAACCAAGCCTCACGATAAAGCCCCACACAGCTTCAGATTCATATCCATCAACCATGCTACAATAGAGTATCCCATCCCTATCAGATCATCCCATAAGAATCAAGCAGAACAACACACCTACTACCAAAATACAGTATGGAAACATCGATGTTCAAGCACATATTTCATTAGGTTCTTTTTTCTATTGGTTAACTGGGGTGACCACACAAGGATTCATGTTCATTGGGCATCCATTTAAGAAACTGAGTTTAGGTGATTAAACAATTTCAATGTTACAATCATTTAATCATCACATAAGACAAGGGTTCATTACAGCCCATTGAATGACCACTAACTGCTAGGATAATCAGTGAGCATAAGCCCATACAGTTCACAACATATAGAAATAATTAAATAGTAAAGAAAAATTGAAAAATGAACCCCATCATTCTTTAATAGTATGTTTATTATCATTTTTTATGTTTGGTTTCATCCATTGCCAAAGAAAGAGTAGCGTACCCACCCCACATGATACACAGTAAGGAGTGATGAAGAAAAATCCCAACATTGTTGATCAAGGATCGAAGTTATTCTCCACGCGCTTTGAAATGGGGATGCATGACTTACAGGGGGGAACGTCGGGGAATCCAAGGGTGAGAATAAAGCTCCAGCACAGGAACGCCACTTGCTTCTGGAAGGGGAACTCCAAATGCACAAACAATAAAAGGAGACTATCCAAGAGAAGGATGAATGAATTTCTATCCTGATATAAAGATGAGATCTCGTTGTTAAGGGTATGTAATTTTGAATATATTTAATGTCAGATCGTGGTTTTACCATGAGGTTGGGTGGTTAAACACATTGGAATTAATTTTCATTTATTTTCTATGTGTTAAACATTTTTCTTTATCCATAAGGAAACATGTAACAATGGAGGATTTGGAAGGTATGGGGAAGGGCGTGACACTGAGTAAAAACCACATGTTTTCATATGATAAGGGTTTATAGAATCTTTAGGGATTTTAGATATTATTTATGTTCTTTAAATTGCTTTTAAAGGGGGAATTAAATTATCTTATGTCGAAATATTTGTTGCGGGTGCATAGAAGTGGGGAACTGGGAAAGGTGAGGACATGGTGCCATCGTCATGGTGCCACCCTCACAGTGCCACCCTCACAGTTCCACCATCACAGTTCCACCTTCACGGTGTCACCAAGATTGTGCCACCGTCACGGTTCCACCCTCATGGGGGTGCTGTGTTTTGGCAATGTAATGGAACGGGTGGGTTCGGGCCATTACATCAAATACCTCTCAAACTTTTGTCGCCCTTCAGAATCAAAACTAGAACTTAAGAATAGATTGGGGTTACGAACAACCAACTTGAAAGATATCTCTTAGTATTAAACCTCATCGACACCTAGTAACACCTCTCCCTCAAGTAACCTTGGACCACTAGAGGGTAAAACTCTCCAGTGATATGGGTTACAAAGTTTCTTCCTCCATGTAAAGATACTATCCGCATTGGGTGGAACTGACTCGCCCGCATGGGTTTAATCACATCAACCTTAATGAGTCTTGATTAGGGATCAGGTCCTCCCCTCCCCATAGTCAGGATTCTTCACACACATCCACATAATAAAAAACAGCATGTTTCATAGTTAAAAAGGTAAAGCATTTCATCACAAACAAGTACAATCAAAACATAACAAAACTCAAAAATACTCTAGGAACTAGGAGCGCATCTGCATATCCCATTCCCAGGTACATTCCTCAAGCCCTCCATGCCTATACAACACACAAACCAAAGGAATGGTTCGTCCATGGAGCACATTCTCCTCATGATCCTTGATCCTCACTTGTCTTTCCCCAAAATTCATGTAGTCCTTGATATCCATCATTCCCCAGTCGAGGACGATTGAATAATTATGTAGATATCGTCGGAGCTGAGACACATGGAAGACATCATGAATCCTCAGTAGCGGGGGTGGTAGCGCTAGCTGATAAATAACCTCACTACCCCCCATAACACTTCAAATGGTCCCACGAACATGAGAGAAAGCTTACTCCCCCTGCCGAACCTCTATTTCCCATGCCGAGGGGAGACCTTCATGAACACGTGGTACCTGACCTCGAACTCCAAGGGTAAAATCATATTATCGGTGTCTGACTTTTCCCCCTCTTGGGACGCCTTAATCCTCTCCCATATAAGCTGATCCTTCTCCATCATGCTCTGAACCACCTCCAGGCCAAGAAAACCTACCTACTTGACCTCCGTCCAACACACGAGTGACTGACACAGCCTCATGTAAAATTCTTCGAATGGATCCATGACATTTTTAGGGTGATAGCTATTATTGTAGGCAAACTCCAGCAGATAAAAGTGTCGTTCACACGATCCCCAAGAGTATAGAATACATGATCGTTGCATATCCTCAAATGTTTTGATGGTGCTCTCTATCTTTCCATATATTTGGGGGTAGAAAGAAATTCTAATATATATCTAGGTTCAAAAAGCATGATGTAATCCTCTCCAGACTCATTAGGTAAACCATGCATCCCTATTTGAGACTATGGATCTCGGGACTCCATGCAACCGTACCACCTCATCAACGTACCTATGTTCTAGGGAATCCACCTTACTTGACCCATTGATTCCCAGGAAGGGGGCCTATTTCGTTAGTCGGTCCACCACTACCTAGATAGCATCGCAACCCCTTGAACTCTGGGGAGTCCCGTGAATAAATCCATCAAGATGTTGTCCCCCTTCCACTCAAGTACATCTAAAAGATATAACAGATCTCTTGGGATGCAGTGTTCAGCCTTCAACTACTGAAACATGAGGAACATTCCTATGAACTCAACCACCACCCGCTTCACCCCGGGAAAACAAAAGTGACCTCTCAAGCCCCAATACATTTTGGACCCTCCCGGGTGTATTGCTAGGGGTGAGTGGTGGAACACACCAAGAACTACCTCGTCCATCACCTCTAGAACAAACAACTTCCCTCTAAAAAGAATCTGATTCGGACCATCCTCCTTCCACCCATCCAGATAATTTCCATGGTTAAGCTAGTCATGATTTACTTCACTCTCTATGTCATCCCACTAAGACCCCTCCACCTACCTTAGGTGAGAGGATTACACTGTCATCTGAAATAGACAACCTCTACCACCATCCTACCATTCATCCTGGTGTAGGGAAGCCAACAACTCCATCGCCTTCCAAGCATCTTCTGACTCTCAAACCACATCATTTTGCGACTTCATACTCAAGGAATCAGCCTCCATATTCCCTTTTCCTGAGGTGTAGGAAATATTGTAATCGTAGTCCGGAAGGAACTCCATCCACCTCTGCTACAGTATGTTTAGGTCCCTCTATGAGAAGATATACTTCATGATTGTGTGATTCGTGAAGACCATGAAGTGCTCTCTGATGAGGTAATTCCGCCACAACTTTAGTGCAAACATGACCATCAAAAGATCCTGATTGTGGGTGGAATAATTATGCTCATTGGGACGTAAATGTCTAAACCCATAAGAGATCACCCCTTGTTGTTGCATCAGCACACACCTGAGTCCTTGTAATGATGCATCATAGAAAACCTCAAACGTTGCCCCTTCTTCTGGGAACCTCAGCACTGGGGAACATACCAACTTCTCCTTTAGATAGCTAAAGGCTGCCCCGCACTACCCATCAAATATGAAATCTCGGTCCTTCTTGTTCAAATCTGTCAAAGGTGTTGCAACTCAGGAAAATTTGGGTATGAACCTCCAGTAGTAACCTTCCAATCCAAGGAAACTGTGATCCTCAACCACATTCTTGGATGATCCCAAGAATCAACTGCCTCAACATTCAATGGTTCTACCGCTATCCCCTGCTCTGACACCACATGCCTAAGGAAGCGCACTTCTAGCATCCAAAACATGCACTTGGAAAAATTTCCATAGAGTTGGTACTGTTGGAGAGCCTCTAAAACTATCTCAGGTGCTCAACGTTATCCTCCTAATACCTTGACTAGATCATGACTTCGTCAACAAACATGACTATGAACCTATTGAGGTATTCCCAAAAGAAAAAGATCATGAGTCCTATGAACCCAGATGATGCATTCGTAACACAAAATGGGATGAATACAAACTCAATGTGTCTATACTTATATCTGAAGGCAGTCTTTGAGATAACACCCTCCTTCACCCTCAAATGGTGATATCAAGACTGCAGATCCATCTTAGAGAACCAACCTGCCAACATCAGCTAGTCAAAGAGATCGTATATCCTCGGAAGAGGGTATCGATTCTTGATCGTCACCTGATTTAGTATCATGTAGTCTATGCATAGCCTCAGACAACCATCTTACTTCATTGAGAACAAGACAGGAGCACTCCATGGTGAAGTACTTGGTTGAACAAAACCCTTATTCATAAGATCGTAAATTTGAATCCACAACTCCCGCAACTCAGAATGAGCCATCGGGTAGGGAAACATCGAAATCGGACCGGTACCAGGTTTCATGTCTATCTTAAAATCTACATCATGTCGAGGGGGTAGAGTCTCCACCTATTCAGGGAGGACGTCCATAAACTTATCGACGATCCCTGGGACTTCCACCCTTTCGGTATCCTCTGACACCACTAAAAGTCCAGATAATAAGGAATGGAGGGTCTCCACTCGCCGGTTACCTTCTTGGTAACCCCGCTCATCGATAAAAATCACACACATGCCGCCCAAGTCTGAAAACACGATCCTTCCCCAGAAGCAGTCAACAAGGGAACATACAGAGAACAACCAGTCAATATCTAGGATGACATCGTATGGATGTGTCTACAATAGTAGAAGATCCCTTGTTGACTGATGCAGACCTATCATGAGTCTACATCCTCGAAAAAATATAACTATTATGTTTGACCTCTGACTGGTGTACTCAACACCAAGGGCACTGGAAGTCTCTCAGCATATATACCCATAGCACAGGCCAGAATGGGCATAAAAAATGATTGCGAAGTTCCTGTATCGAACAAGGCATAGGCAAGGGTACTAAATAAGTTGATCGTTCCTCAAACGACTTCCAAAACTGTTGGAGTTGCTGCCTCAGTGTTGTGTAATTACCCATGCCCTGATCTCCTACCCCTTAGTTTTCGACCTCCTCCCTGACCACGCCCTGGTCATGGTCCTGGAGGAGCGCCATGAGGTCAGCCTCCTCCTGTGACGTCTGCCCATCGAGAAGCAGGATCTCGATGTCCCTGCTACTGTTGCTGAATGTGCCTGGTTGGAAACTGCTGCGGCTGGGGCGGGTGCTGCACTGACCCACCCCTACTGTACTGCACTCGGTCTGGGCACTGATTCTAAAGGTTCCCATGGCTACCACAGATGAAGCATCTCGGTCGTGGTCTAAAACTGAATGGGAGAGGACCGGGAGATTGGAACTGGAACTACTGGGGCATGATCCCTACTAATCGAAACCTAGAGGGCCCTGATGCTAGAGGCCTGCTGCAAACGACATTCCACTTTGATGAGCCCAACTAGATTTACTCTCTCGATACACCTCCAGCGTTAGAATCCTCTCCACCACCTCAACTTTCTTGTGGACCTCCATATAAGTTGGTAAGGTGAAGGGAGTAACATCATACTGAAGGGAAGGTCGAAGTTCCTCCTCCAATCGTCTCACCTGAGATTCCTCATCAAGAAACAGGTCTAGAGAAAAGCGGAGGTGATCCTTGAACTCGATCACCAACTCTCTCACTAACATGCCCTCTTGCTGGAGGGAGAGTATCTCCTTCTGCTTCTCATTCTTCATCGTGGAAGAGAGGAATTCTGCCCATAACACACTCTTGAAGTCTTCCAATTTAACCTCATCCTTTATCTTCTCCCCGATATAGAGCACCCACTACTTACCTGCTGCTCCCCATATCGGGCTTACACCCAAAGGAACCGAGTACTCAGTCGTAGCCCAGATCAAGCTGAATGTTATCACCAGCTCCTCTAGCCACCATTCTATTTCAATGTCCGAGGTGCTTCCCTCATACTTTCCAAGGGTCTGTCGCTAAAAGGCACGAAGCGTCCTCTTCCATTTATCGTTTTCCTCCTCTCAATCAGTCCTCTATTGACTAGCCACATGAACCTCTATTTCCTCGATCATCCGCACTACTCGTAGTCGTCTCCCAGGAGCCATAGCTGCAAGGTAAACTAGGAATTCCTAAGATCGATTAGTGTAGAATATTGTTCTTAAATTTTTGTAGACATATTATTAATTTTAAATCCCAAAAATACCCATGAAATACTTGAACACAAGTCATTATGATGGACTTACCTTTCCTAGGGTATCTAACCTGTAATCAGTGTAGCGTCACTTGGATGTTCGGTAGGCCTAGAGTCCTTGAATCAGTTCACAGGCGGGGGCTGAAATCTATTGTCCTAGCCGGTCTTCCCCAACCTAATTCATGCACCAATATTGTCCAGCACTGTCTCCCTACCATTACAAGAAATCCATACTGTTCCTAACTCTGAACACCATCCTATCTCTCAACCTCCTCCTATGATTCTATTCTTTCATGACCTGTCTTCACCAAGATATGATATGAGACAACAGCTCGCCAGACACATCGTTCTTCAAGTTGAAGGAGAGATAATGACCCACGAGAACTTCTTTCAATAGGTCTCGGAGTGGAGACTAGCATCAAGGGTATTGAATCACACAAAAGATAGAAGTCATTACCCTTTTTATTTAATAGGATTGGGAGATATGTTAGTAAATCCAAAAAACACCCAATGTGGATGTACAGGAAAATAAAATACAAACAATTCTCATATTCATGTTCCAAAGGTAAATGAAAAAAAAATTAAAACCCCAAAAATAAGTTACAAAAGAATGGATAAAACAACAATAACTGTCCCAATGTCTGAACTAGTACTACCATGCATGATCCCTGATGTCCCCCTGGAAACCTGAAAACACTTTTATATACGTTGGGTGAGCAAACAAGTATACTCAGTAGGGAAAACCAAAAGCTCTCCTGCACATGTAGGGATGCATTGTAATGCCCTGTGAGAAAAGTGATAATTGAAACACATAGCAAGGAAAATTTCCCACCCATGCCTTACCATGAAATGTTCCCAAAATAACTCACGTTAATAAATATAATAGTAATAACTCATCGATATTTCGGTACCTCGTTCCGCTTACCCACTGGTTATTGAAGACATCCTATGCTTTGATCCTCTCCCTCCATTCTCACCGCAATCCCACTACCACACCCGACCCGCACACACCTGGGACACAACTACACATCTAGGCCACAAACACATGGGCCACAACAACCACGCAGAACCACTCCCGCAAAGACCTGGGATAGAACTGTAACACCCGAGACTTTAATGAGAAAATTTTTGTTTTTATGTAATATAAATCATCAAAGGAATCATTCACTAAACACAACACTATCTTGGCTTTCTTTACATGCAACTTTGGCCTTCCTCAATAGCTTGTGTCGTACGCAAAACTGAGTGTCACTAAACAACGATATGCTATTAAAATATTATTAAAATTAGCCGTTATGAATAGTGATAAACTCTTTTTGAAATTTTGTAAATTTTATTTTTAAAAATGGACTACTTTTTTTGATTCGGAATATCTAAATTAGCTTAGGGTGAAATTTTGGTACTTTTCAGATAACTTTCTTATTCTGATGAATAGTAAAAATTACTAAATTTTAAATAAAAACAACTTTTTTAATCGAAATAATTAATAGTGATAAATAATTAATTTGAGTGGTCTTAAAGTATATTTAAAATATATTTTTACAATTTAATACAATTTTGTTCATTGGATGTAATTTCACATTTAAACCAGACATAAACAAGTGTCAATCATTTGATAGTTATTATCTTTTAAAAACACACTATTTGTTTTGGTAACGGGAATTAATTTTTAAATTAGTTAATGTAACTGATATGTGTTGAATTTGGTAAAATAAACATCATTTTTGAATTCATAATATCAAATATAGCTTAGGCCTAATTTTTGGTATTTTTCAGGAAACTTTCATTTTTTATGAATAGTGAAACCACTAAGTGGGAGTAAAAAAAACGGAATTTTTAATAAAACTAAATTTTACCGCTTATGTGAATAGAATTTGGAAAATCCGAGAGACACAGTTTATATCATGGACTAAAATGTGGTTCAATGAGATAAAAATAATTTTTGGTGAATAGTAACATTTTTCTTTTTTTTACCACGGTTAGATGTAAATATCGCAGTTAAGGGTAAAAATGATATAATTATTACCATAAAACATGTCATAATTATATTGGATACGTTTAATTCGACCAAAAACAACATTAGGAATAAAATATCACCATTTAGGCCCACTTGTATTAGATTAGGACATTTATTATCAATTTATTTAAAGAACGGTTAAAATAGTTAAAATCAATGTTTAATAACTAATTCATTTTTAATATATGGTTATACATAAGATATATTCGACTATAAATATTCATTAGAAAGGTAAACAGATTTCCTACATAATGATATTTTATTTATAATTTTTATACGTTAAATAAGTTAATGTATGTTTGACACAAAGATGATGCCGTAATTATCTTATTAATGAAATATTTACATAATTGATGTTATAAATACCCAAATAAATGTAATTTCAGACTTTTAATGAATTCCACTAATTTTATACTTTAATATGACATGTTAGTATTGAGTTAATTAACTTTTTTCTAATTAATAATTCTTTTATGATTTTTACAAAAATCAATTACTAAATAGTTTCAAAATTGACATAAAATAGTTTTTAAACCAAATATTATATTATTAATTGTTATTTTACTCCTAAAAATATATGGTTTGGCCAAATGACTAAGATAAAGATATATCTATTAATAATAAAAAACTTGGGGATAGTTTGGCTTATTATAGTATGTTTATTAACCTTATAGTGTAAGAACACAAAAAGACACAGTAAAAGTAAAATTATCTAACTTAATGTTAAATCTAAATGATAAGATTAAAATAGGAACCTAAACTTGCCTAAATTCTATTGGATTAGAGGATTGTTCCACATACCCACCTTATATTATAAATAAATCAATTTTGAGCTATTTAAAACCGAATTTGGATTTATAATAAAATAATAGTTTTAGTTTTTCCAAAGGAGCCTCTCTCCTCCCTTATAAAAGGGAACTTCCTCCCCCTCTTCCTCACACCACATTGAGCCTTCAATCTCGGCCAAACCCTGCCATTTTGTTCTCTACACTTCCCTAGAGACATCCAAGAGGTCATGGTTTTCTTCAAAGACCAATGTTTGTGTCCTAAAAGGAGGTCACAATGAAGCGCTTCAAGGAAGTGGTAATGTCTGTTACCGATTCTTTCATCTTTATTTCTTATTCCACTTCTCCTTCTTTAGTTTTTTCATTATGAAGTAATAACATCAGTATCACTCATATACGGATATGTTATTATAAGTATGAATCAACCATATTTCACCAACTACCCATCCTATGGAAAATGAAATCACCACGCGTGCGTACGTACGGAATACCGTCTCCACTCCGTGGTGAAATCTATTTTCCACCACCACCTTATTTGGATGGGTATAATGGTGTAAATAATAACTATGTATGATTATTGTAATGTTATATTGATTCTGAAATTGTATATATACACTCCATTACAATTTCACGATCATGGGAACAATATCATCGCTCGTGCGTACTTACGGAATACCGTTTCCACGATGTGATGCGACTCGTTCTACATGAAATTCATTGCATAATGATTATATAAATGAATTGAATTAATGAATATATTACACTAATAAAAATCTGTAAATGAGGTATCTATAACCTAAAAACAAGAATAAGAATTTATTCGACAAAACACGCATACGAACAAAAAGTAATAAACACCCAAATAACAAGTAGTAATGAAATATTACTAATAAGAAGCGAAGAATATGATGATATATGATATCATAAAAGTAGGTATGATTCTGGAATAAGTCAATAACATTATTTAAATCATTATACATGAGGTTCAGACACTTACGAAGGAAATCAGACCCAAGGTAAGGGAAATATCACAATCTAATTTTTATCTGAGATTGTTTATACTTTGGTATTTACTAGGGTGTATTTTATTATCCACATCAATGTTTCCTCAATATGTAATATTATTTCCATCCACCTACAATTTTTTAAATCCATTTTTTCCATTTTTTGAGTCTATAGTAAAAGATATGAAAAGAATCTTTTGTCGTTTTTCGTACGAGATAATTTTTGGCTTTTCCGACAAAGGTACGAGAAAAATGTTATTTTAACTTATACGGCATGAATGGATTTTTAAAACATTATTTCCAAGAATCTTCCTTTACATGTTTACAAGTTTATTTTTAATCAACTTATTTCAGTTTAGAATTATATTACATGTGAAGAAAGGAAAATATTTTTGAAGTAGAAATGATATTTTCCTCAAGAATGGAGTTCATGTGTTTTATCAAAATTATTTTACATCTAAGATAATATAGGGTTCTGTTTCTATCCATGTTATTACATTTATTTTATTATGTTGTGATGAAATTATTTTTATGAATTCCTTTATCTTATATGAATTCTTTTTTGATGTCATGTTGTTTAAGAATCCCAGTTTTATTACATGGGTTCTGCAATGATGTATCATTTAAGATTTTGTGGCACACATATGAATGGTATAATTGTGAGATGGGTGGGACCTATATCTCCCTACAATGCATTGGGAAAAGATTTTATATCTCATGAGATAGACATGGCTAGAACGGCAGGTGAAACCGGTTCAGTGAAACCGGACTGAAATGAGGAATGAACTCAGTTCAGAAATGGACTTTGTCCACTAAGATAGTCTTGGAAGTGAGTCTGGACTAATAATAAATGATTATCTATGATTATGTGTGTATGATACAATGTTTTATGTTTTATGTTATGATTATTGGGATTACATTTCAGTACTATGATTTATCCCATGTTATGAAATTATGATCTCTTTTGCAGGTTAAGATTCCCAAAATATAAGTTCTTATGAATATGATGTGATTTATAATTCTTTTTTAAACCTTACTGAGCATTTCAGCTCTCCCTTTTGTATTTTTTATTCCCCAGGTTAGGAAGATGTTTATTAAGTAAGATATGCCAAAAGGGACTATAGATATGATGAAATAAATGGGAGACAATGTAGACGCTTTATGAACCAGTTGTTTAAGTTTCCCAGTTTCTAAAGACACAATACTTATACGGTCCTTTCATGGTTTTGTTATATTTTGTAATATGTATTCTTCATTTTGAAGTAATAACAATGTATGTAAAGTATGGGTCGTTATAATTGGTATCAGAGGAAAGGTATAGCCAACCTTTTGAAACAAGGATGTGAAAGTCTTAGTAAGAACCCTAAGGATAAGTCTAAGTATAGAACACAATCTTAGTGTTTTATATATGGCCATGAATAACCAAGGATAAGACCTTAAGTGTGAAATTTTATTTTTGATTATGTGGTTTTACTATTATAATTAGTGTTTCTCACACTATTCTTCTTGGTTTTAGTGAATGGCTGGAACCAAAAGGAACCGTGTTAATGCGGAATGCGACAGGAAATTAAATGATTGTCCCCCTGAGAAACAAAAAATTATGGAAATGGAATGAAAAATCTTGTAGCCATGCTCACCCAACTTTCTCAAGCTATGAATCATGCAGTACATCCAAACGAGCAAAGGAAGGAGCAATATTCTGTTGAAACCTTCATGAGGCAGCGTCCTCCTTCGTTCAGCAGGTCTACTGATCCATTAGTTGCTGAACAATGGATTAGTACTACTAAAAAGATATTTTCAGTTCTTCAATGTTCTAAACATGATAAAGTCATATTAGCAGTGTATCGTTTGGAAGGTGATACTGATCAATGGTGTAATCTTATCAAGAATACGAGGCAAAGAGATGAAATTGAGTCCATGGAATGGGACGAGTTCAAGAACATATTTTTCAATAGGTACATCCCTTGTATTCTACGAACAAAGATGGAGAAAGAGTTTCTTGAACTGAAGCAAAAGGATGATGAATCTGATGGAACATATAAAGAAAATTTTACAAGACTTCCAAGGTACACTTCTGGTATTATTATCCAACCTGGGAGTAAGATCGATTGATTCTTTAGTGGATTAAAACCAAGTCTTCGAAGGGCCTTATCCATAAGGGAGTTCAATAGCTATGAGGAAATCGTTCAATGTGCTCTCAAAGTTTAGATGAAGATTGGAGTAACCCATCCATCATATGGGTTTGATAAGAAGTGGAAAATGGAATTCAAAGGAAAATCTAAAGGGCACACTGAAAAGAAGATGATCTTTCCCTTATGCTCAATGTGTGGAAAGAAACATGGAGAGAGTTAACTTAAAGGGACATGTAAATGTTTCAAATGTGTAAAGGAAGGTCATCGGGCATTCGAATGTCGCAATGATGGGAAGAAGATGTCTAATCATGCAAAGAAAGGAAGGGAAACACAGAATGAACCTACTACACTTAAATGTTTCAAGTGCATGGAGATGGAGCATTATGCCAATAAATGACCTAATCCAAGGGTTGTTGATGATGATCGACATCAACAAAATCTTAAGGCTAAAGAAAAAGAAAATTCACATGCAATTTCTATAAGCGATGTGGAGTACGATAAAGATGTGGTGAAAGGTACACATACAGTCCAATCTAAAGTAGAAAATGTTTTATTTGATTCTAGATCCACCCACTATTTTATTTATGAAGATTTTTCTAAGGGTATCACTGTATTACCTCAACAATTAGATGTTGAGTTAGCTGTGACAATACCTAATAGAACAACAGTCGCATAAAATGTTTATAATTCTTCCCCAATTGAAGTTTGTGGGAATGTGATTCCTGCAAATCATGTGATCCTTCCTATAGTGGAATTTTATGTGATTCTTGGCATGGATTGGATTTCTTTATATGGATCTCATATCAATTTCCAAATAAGGGATGTCACATTTCATATTCCAGATCAATCTATGATCGTCTATCGATGCGAGGACGAACATAACCTTCCACTGTAAATTTATTCCATCTTATGGGTATTGATTCCACTGAATGAAGGTTATTTATGTCAAATGATTGGTGATAAAGTCACAATTAAGAATATTCCCATTGTACGAGAGTTTGATGATGTCTTTCGGGAGGAATTACCCAGTCTTCCACCAAATCATGAAATTGAGTTTTCAATAGAACTCATACAAGGTGCTTTACCTATTTCAAAGACACCTTATAGAATGTCCCCAATTGAGTTGCAGGAATTGAAGAAGCAACTCCAAGAGAATCTTGAAAAGGGGTTCATACGCCCTAGTGCATCACCTTGGAGATCACCTGTTCTATTTGTTAAGAAAAAAGATGGATCAATGAGACTCTGAATTGATTATCGAGAACTTAACAAGATCACTATCAAGAACAAATATCCTCTCCCACAAATTGATGACTTATTTGACCAACTACGCGGAGCTCAATACTTTTTCAAGATTTTTCTTCGTTCAGGGTATCAACAATTAATGGTCAAAAGGGAGGATATACCAAAGATGGCTTTCCGTACAAGGTATGGACAATATGAATTTATAGTGATGCCATTTGTTCTTACTAATGCCCCTGCAATGTTCATGGATCTGATTAATATAGTCTTTAGAGACTATCTTGATCAGTTTTTGGTAGTCTTTATAGACGATATTCTTGTATATTCAAAGTGAAAGTAAGAACATGAATATCACTTGAGAATTATTTTGAAGTCCCTGAGAAAGGAGAAGCTTTATGCCAAATTTACCTAGTGTTAATTTTGGATTCAAAGAGTTTCATTTTTAGGTCATATAATCTCAGAAGAGGAGATATCTATGGATCCATCAAAAACAGAGGTTATCAAAAGATGGCTGAGACCAACAACAGTAACTGATATCCGAAGTTTTCTTGGTTTGGCTGGATATTATCGACGTTTTGTGAATGATTTTTCACGATTGTCTAATCCACTCAACAAGTTCACTCAGAAAGGAGTTATGTTTGTCTGGACGGAGGAATATGAAGAGAATTTCAAGGAGTTGATAAGAAGGTTATCCCGTGCACCTGTGCTCACACTACCTTGTAGTGTAGAAATGTTTGTATTCTACAGTGATGCATCCAAGAATGGATTGGGGTGTGTTCTTATGCAAAATGATATGGTGATAGCTTATGCCTCACGACAGTTGAAAATCCATGAGAAAAATTACCCAACTCATGATTTGGAGTTAGTTGTGGTAATATTTTCATTAAAGATTTGGAGGCATTATCTTTATGGAGAAAGGTGTGATATTTATACTGATCGTAAAAGTTTAAAGAATATTTTTCAGAAAAATGGAGCTGAATATGCACCAAAGAAGATGGATGGAGTTGATTAAGGATTACGACTGCTCAATTCATTACAACCCTGGGAAAGAAAACAAGGTGGGAGATGCATTAAGTCAACAAGACAGTCCCAGTTTATCCATGATGAGGATCATAAAAGATCCAATATTTATGTATTTACGAAAGATCGATCTTGGAATTATAATGGAAGGGGGAAAATCGTATCTTTCTCAAATGAATGTTCAACCATCTATACATGTGAAGATTAAAGAGGCATAGAAAGAAGATGTAGAGTTACAAATGAAGGTGTGAAATATTCCTAAATTCAACCTTGATTGTAATAGGATAATAAAGTTCAGGAATCTTGTTTTTGTTCCTCCCATCCACAAATAAAAGATGGAGCTGCGGGATGAGGCTCATAGTTCTTCATTCTTTATTCATCATGGAAGCATGAATATGTATATGGACCTAAAAGTGTTTTTCTGGTGGTATGACATGAAAAGAGATGTGGCGGAATATGTCTCTCGATTCTTGGTTTGTCAGCAAGTTGAAGCTGAGAGACATAAGTCTAAGGGGATGATACAACCATTACCCATACCCGAATGGAAATGGGAAAACATCACTATGGACTTTGTCACAGGACTTCCAAAAACATCCAATGGCAATAATGCTATCTGGGTCATAGTTGATCGGCTTACAAAGTCTTCACACTTCATTTTTATTAGAGAGGATTTCTCTCTGGATTAGCTTTCCAGGATATATGTAAAGGAAGTGGTAAGATTGCATGGATTATGGCTTTCTATTATATCTGATCGGAATCCAAGATTTACCTCAAAGTTCTGGCGAAGGCTTCAGCATACTCTAGATATAGAGTTGAGTTTCAGCACTGTTTATCATCCTCAAACAGACAGTCAGTCTTTGAGAACAATTCAAACTCTAGAAGATATGTTGAGAGCATTCTCTATGGATTTCAAAGGTGGTTGGTATCAACACCTACCTTTGGTGGAATTTATTTATAATAATATCGTTTACTCCTATATTCAGATGGCTCCTTATGAATATCTCTATGGAAAGAAATATAGGACTCCAACTTGCTAGGATGAATTTGGGGAATGAAAGCTATTAGGACATGATTTTTTTGATGAGATGGCAGAAAAGGTCCTATCTATTCAAAAACACATAAGAGGATCTCAGAGTCAACAGAAAAGTTATGCTGACAACCGAAGAAAAGACCTAGAGTTTTAAGTGGGTGATAATGTGTTCTTATGAATATCTCCCTGGAAGAGGGTCATGAGATTTGGAAGGAAGGGGAAGTTGAGCCCTAGATATATCGGTCCTTTCGAAATACTGGATCCTGGTGGAAAGATAGATTACCGATTGGAACTTCCAACAAATATCGCTCAAGTTCACGATGTGTTCCATGTATCTCTCCTGAGAAAGTACATACCTGATCCTTTACATGTACTTAGCTCATAAGTTGTAACGCTGGAGCAAGATCTTTCTTATGAAGTACAGTCGATAGAGATTCTGGATCGTAGAGAAAAAGTCCTACGAAACAAGACCACTCGATTAGTGAAAGTTTTATGGAGGAACCAACAATTAGAAGAATCTAAATTGGAGCTTGAGGATATGATGAGGGAGAATTATCCTCATCTTTTTGTTACAAAGTAACAAATTTTGAGGGCGAAATTCATTTTAAGGGGGGTAGAATGTAACACCCGAGACTTTTATGAGAAATATTTTGTTTTTATGTTACATAAATCATCAAAGGAGTATTTCACTACACACAACAGTATATTGGCTTGCTTTTCATGCAACCACAGCCTTCCTCAATAGCTTGTGTCGTACGTAATACCGAGTTTCACTAAACAACGATATCATATTAAAATATTATTAAAATTAGCCGTTATGAATAGTTATAACAACTTTTTGAAATGTTGTAAATTTTATTTTTCAAAATGGACTTCATTTTTGGATTTGGAATATAGAAATTAGCTTAGGGTGAAATTTTGGTACCTTTCGGATAACTTTCATATTCTAATGAATAGTGAAAATTACTAAATTTTACTTAAAAACAATTTTTTTAGTCGAAATAATTAATAGTGATAAATTATTAATTTGAGTGGTTTTAAAGTATATTTATAATATATTTTTACAATTTAATACAATGTTGTTAATTGGATGTAATTTCACATTTAAACCAGACATAAACAAGTGTCAATCTTTTGATAGTTATTATCTTTAAAAAACACGCTATTTGTTTTGGCGATATTAATTAATTTTTAAATTAGTTAATGTAACTGATATGTTTTTAATTTGGTAAAATATACATAATTTTTTAATTCATAATATCAAATATATCTTAGGCCTAGTTTTTGGTATTTTTCTGGAAACTTTCATTTTTTTATGAATAGTGAAACCACTAAGTGATAATTAAAAAAACTGAATTTTTCATAAATCTTAATTTTACCACTTCTGTGAGTAGAATTTCGAAAATCCGAGACACACTATTAATATCAAGGACTAAAATGTGGTTCAATGAGATGAAAATAATTTTTGGTGAATAGTAACTTTTTACTTTTTTTACCACGGTTAAAAGTAATTAGGGTAGTTATGGGGAAAAATGATATTATTATTACCCTAAATCATGTCATAATCCTATTTCATAAGTGTAATTAGACCAAAAACAACCTTAGGAAGAAAATATTACCATTTAGGCCCACTTGGATTTGATTAGGACATTTATTATCAATTTATTTAAAGAAGGGTTAAAATAGTTCAAATCAATGTTTAATAACTAAAGAATTTTTAATATAGGGTTATACATAATATAAATTCGACTATAAATATTCATTAGAAATATTAAAAGATTTCCTACATAATTCAATTTTATTTGTAATTTTTATACATTAAATAAGTTAATTTATTTATGACACAAGGATGATGCAGTAATTATCTTATTAATGAAATATTGACATAAATGAAGTTATAAATATCAAAATAAATGTAATTTGAGTCTTTTTATGAATTCCACTAGTTTTATTGGTTAATATGACATGATAGTATTTATTTAATTTAATTTTATAATTAATCATTCTGTTATGATTTTCACAAAAATCAATTACTAAATAGTGTCAAAATTGACATAAAATAGTTTTTAAAACAAATATTATATTTTTAGTTGTTATTTTATTACTAAAAATCTAAGGTTCAGTAAAATGACTTTGATATGATTATATATATTAATAATAAACAATTTTGGGTTCTTTTGGCTTGTTATAGTATGTTTATTAACCTTATACTGTAAGAACACAAAAAGACACGGTAAAAGTAAAATTATCTAACTTAATGTGAAATCTAAATGATAAGGTTAAAATATGTTCCTAAACTTGTATAAATTCTATTGGATGAGAGGATTTAAACACATACCCACCTTCGATTCGAATTATATCAATTTGGAGCTATTTAAAACCGAATTTGTCTTTTTAATAAAATAATATTTTTAGTTTTTCCAAAGGAGCACCTCTCATCCCTTATAAAAGAAAACCTCCTCCACCTCTTCCTCACACCACATTGAGCCTTCATGCCCTGACAAACCCTAAAAATTTCTTCTCACCACTTCCCTAGAGACATCCTAGAGGTCCTGGTATTCTTCAAATACCAATTTTAGTGTCCTAAAAGGAGATCTCAAAGAAGCGCTTCAAAGAAGAGGTAATGTCCGTTACCGATTCTTTCAACTTTATTTCTTCTTCAACTTATTCTTATTTAGTTGTTTCATTATGAAGTAATAACATTAGTATCACTCATATACTGATATGTTATTATAAGTATGAAACAACCCTAGTTCACCATCTATCAATCCTACGTAAATTGAAATCACCACGCGTGCATACGTACTGAATATCGTGTCCACACCGTGGTGAAATCTATTTTCCACCACAACCTTACTTGGATGGGTATAATGGTGTAAATAATAACAATATATGATTATTGTAAATTTATATTGATTCTGAAATTGTATATATACACTCCATTACAATGTCACGATCATGGGAACGATATCATCGCTCGTGCGTACGTACGGAATACCGTCTCCACGATGTGATGGGACTTGTTCTACATGATATTCATTGCATAATGATTATATAAATGGATTGAATTAATGAATATATTACAATAATACCAATCTGGAAATTAGGTATCTATAACCTAAAAATAAGAATAAGAATTTATTCAAAAAAACACGCATAAGAACAAAAAGTAATAAACACCCGAATAACAAGTAGTAATGAAATATTACTAATAAGAATCTAATAATATGACCATATATGATACAATAAAAATAAGTATGATTCTGGAATAAGTCAATAACATTATTTAAATCTTTATACAGGAAGTTTGGAAACTTACGAAGCAAATCAGACCTAAGGAAAGGGAAATATCACAATCTCATTTTTATCCGAGATTGTTTATACTTCGGTATTTACTGGGGTGTATTGTATCATCCACATCCATGTTTCCTCAATATATAATATTATTTCCATCCACCTACAATTTTCTAAATCCATTTTTACCCTTTGGTGAGTTTATACTAAAACATATGAAAGGAATATTTTTTTGTTTTTCGTAGGAGGTACTTTTTGACTTTTTCGAAAAAAGTACGAGAAAAATGTTTTTTAACTTATACGACATGAATGGATTTTTAAAAAATTATTTCCAAGAATCTTCCTTTACAAGTTTTAAAGTTTATTTTTAATCAACTTCTTTTAGTTTATAATTGTATGACATGTTAAGAGAGGAATTTTTTTTTGAAATAGAAAGGATATTTTCTTCAAGAATGGAGTTCAAGTGTTTTATCAAAATTAATTTCCATATAAGACAATATAGGGTTCAATTTCTATCCATATTATTAAATTGATTTTATTATGTTGTGATGGAATTATTTTTATGAATTCCTTTATCTTATATGAATTATTTTATGATGTCATGATGTTTAAGAATCCCATTTTTATTAAATGGGTTATGCAATGATGTATGATTTATGATTTTGTGGAACACATATGAATGGTATCATTATGAGATGGATGGGACCTATATCTCCCTCCAATTAATTGGGTAAAGATTTTATATCTCATGAGATAGACATGGCTGGAACGGCAGGTTAAACCGGTTCAGTGAAACAGGACTGAAACAAGGAATGAACACGGCTCAGAAATGGACTTTGTCCACTAAGATAGTCATGGCAATAGGTCTTGACTAATAAGAAATGATTATCTATGATTATGGGTGTATGACACAATGTTACATGTTTTATGTTATGATTATTGCGATTACATTCACTACTATGATTTATCCAATGTTATGAAATTATGATCTCTTTTGCAGGTTAAGATTTCCAAAAGATACGTTCTTATGAATATGATGTGATTGATATTTCATTTTTTTACCATTATTGAGCATTTGAGCTCACCCTTTTGTATGTTTTTATTCCCCAGGGCAGGAAAAAGGTTATTAAGTAAGATATTCCAAAAGGGACTATAGATATGATGAAATAAATGGGAGACAGTGTAGACGATTTATGAACCAGTTGTTTATGTTTCCCAGTTTCTAAAGTAACTATACCTATATGGTCCTTTCATGGTTTTGTTATATGTTTTAATAAGTATGCTTCAATTTAGAAGTAATAATAATGTATGTAAAGTATGGGTCATTATAAGAACAAAAACTGCCACGCCTGAGGACACCAGGGCCACATCTTGAAGACACTTGGGAAACAACATGCCATCACACACCTGGGAAACAACCATTACTAACCTGCCCAATGAATCATTTTCAATAATGTACCTCATGCCATCACAACCTACCCGATGAGTCTTAGGATATTCGGGAAAGGAAGCAGAAAATGAGCTAATAACTAGCCACAAAAAAGAGTGTTTGAAAAAATACCCTTCCCCATGAAATGGGGGTGTTCGGCACTAGGTTTTCAACCTAGGTGGGGCGCGAATAAGAAAAATAAGAACTAAAATTATAATATATATAAAATAATCACTCATCCTAACCTAAGAGTTCGAAAACAAACGTAAGTGCTTACAACCTCATTACTATTCATTCACAAGAAACATCAAACCCATGACCATGTCCCCACTCATCAAGGAAAACAATTCCCCATTGATCTCATTCTTGTTTTCATGATAAAGTAATCCCATTTATGTAAATTCTACATTACTGGGAAACTAATAGGCATAAACAGAAGCTAGTGAATGAGAAACAACCAAACAAAAATTTAATCATTCAAACCAGGTTCACTTGTAATATCATAACACCAAAGGGATCCGTGAGATCCCCCAATGTATTGGGACCAAACCAAGGCTCAAGATATAGCCCTACACAGCTTCAGATTCACAACCAAAAACTGTTCCACAATAGAGGATCCCATCCCCATCCACATCACCCCATAAGCATCATGTAGAACAACACACCTACTACTAAAACAGAGTAGGGAAACATCCAGTTTCAAGCACATCCTTCATTAGGTTATTAGATTTGTTGTTTAATAGGGGTGACCACAAAAGGATTGATGTTCACTGGGCATCCATTTAACCAAACAAGTTTATGTGATTAACATGTTTCCATGTTACAGTCATTTAATCATCATAGAAGACAAGGGTTCATTTATGCGCAATGAAATACCACCAATTTCCATGATTTTTAGTGAGCATAAGCCCATACAGTTCACAACATAAAGAAATCATAAAAGAGGATAGCATAATTTTCAAATGAACCTCATCATTCTTAAATAGTCTGTTTATTATCTTTGTTATGATTTGGTTTCATCCATTCCCACAGAAATAGTAGCGTACCCACCCCACATGTTACACACTAATGAGAGATGAAGGAAAATCCTTACTTGGATGATCAAGGATCGAACTTCTTCTCCAAGCTCCAAGAATTGGGGATGTGTGACATGAAGGAGAGGAACATCGGGGACTCCAAGGGGAATTATAAAGGCTCCAGCACATGCACACCTCTTTCCTCAGGAAGGGGAACTCCAAACGGACAAAGAAGAAAATTACATGATCCATGTGGAAGAAGAAATAATTTCTATCGTGATATGAAGATGACATACCATTGTTACGGGATATGGAATTTGGAATGGCTATAATGTCGGATCGTGGTTTCACCATGCGGTTGGGTGGTTACACGTGATGGAATTAATTGTCATTTAACAATTCTACTTGGAGAGGTTGTCATAATGGTTATTCGTTAAATACTTTTCTTTAACCATATGTAAACGCGTAACCGGGGTGGATCTATAAGGTACGAGGAGGGGCGTGACACCAAGTAAAAACCAAACATTTTTGTATGTTAAGGGTTTCCCGACTCTAAGGGATTTTAGATATTATTTATGGGATTTAAATGGATTTTATAGGAGGCATTAAATCACCTTTACATCCAATGATATGTTGAGGGAGTATAAAATTTGGGAAATGGGAAAGGTGAGGAAATGGTTCCACCATCACGGTGCCACCCTCATGGTACCACTGTCAAAGTGCCACCATCACGGTGCCACCCTCACGATGCCACCTTCATAGTGCCCCCCTCACGGTAAACTGTCATGGTGCCACCGTCACTGTGCCACTGTCACAGTGCCACCCTCATGGCGGAGGCATGTTTTGGAAAAGTTATGGACCAGGTGGGTCCAGGCCATTAAACCAATAATTTGAGATTTGATGAATATAGAAATGTGAATCATAATAATGGGAACATCATAAATCCCTACCCAAATGCTTTCTCAACTGTCTCTTTTGGAAATGTTAAATGATTCTCAAAAGTATTATGTGGGAATTCAAAATAAAGTTGAAAGAACTTGAAATGTGAAATCCTCATAGTTAAATTTTAATTAAGAATAAATTTTGTAATTTGGGTAAACACTATGTGTTCCATCAAATATGGAGTTAAAGAATGAACTTTTGGATGATGAACATAGTTCCAATTTCTTCATTCACCTTAGAAACATTATGATGTATCGAGATATTTGAGAGCATTATTGGTTGGATAACATGAAGATGGAGATCGGTGAGTATACATCAATGTGCCTGGTATATTCGCATGTGAAGGTTGAGAGATAGAAGTATAAGGGGATGATGAAATCATTACCCATACCAACATGAAAATGGAAGAACATCACCATAGACATTTTCCTCGGACATCTGAGGAGATCCCAAGGAAACAATGATATTTGGATTGTTGTGGATGGTTTTACAAGGACATCACACTTCATTGAAATTTTAGAGGATTTATCATTGGTTAAACAGGAACATATTTACATCAACGATGTGGAAAGGATACATGGATTTACATTATCGATTGTATTCGATTGAGATCCAAGATTAACTTATATGTACTTGAAGGGTCTCCGACATGCTCTAAATACTGAGTTGAACATTAGTACGACTTATCATTGTCCAATTGACGGCCAATATGATCGGATTATCCAAGCACTTTTGTACATGTTGATTGAAAGCTCAATGTGATTAAAAGGAAGATGTGATCAACATCATCTAATAGTTGAGTTCCCTTAAAACTATTGTTTCCAATCAAGAATCATAATGGATCTTTATGATGTCCTTTATGGGATGATGGGAAGAACCCCGACATGTTTGGATGAAGTTGGGGAGAGAAAACATTTAGGTATATAAATGATTGATGAAAAATTGGAGAAGTTTATGACCATACCACATGACATTAATGCTGGTTAGAGTCGATGAAGGAGATAGCTGGAAATCATTTATGAGACGTAGAGTTTTATGTTGGAGTCATGGAATTATTATACATATCTACATGGATGAGAGTTATGATATTTTGAACAAAGGGTAAGCTTCGTCCAAGGAACATCAGCTCTTTTGAGATCCGTGATCACATGATTGTAGTGGCCTATCTACTAGAACTACCACCAAACCTATCTCAATTATATGATATATTCTATGTATCACTCCTGAGGAACTATATGACTGACCCATCAGGTCAACTCATTCTAGAGGTGGCACCATTATCGAATGATCTCTCCTATTACAAAAAACATATAAAGATCATAGATCATATGGAAAATGTATTACAAAATAAGAAAATTCCTCTCGTCAAAGTGTTGTGTATAAACCACATGTTTGGAGAAGCAATGTGGGAATAAGTGGAAGTGATGAGGTCAAGTTACCATCCTATATTTTAGAGTTGTAAAAGAAAATTTTTATTTATCAATATCATAAGGGGAAGGATGCAATGACCCAAAAATCCATGAATAAAACACTTTCTGTTTTATTTAACTTAATGTCTTATGGTAATAGTAAACACATTTCTTTTTTTATTTTATCCAAATATATTTAAATTAATTTCATATATCATTAAAATTGTTAATATATCCATTCAACAGTGATCAGATGTCTTGTATTAAATTATGGATTTTTAAAAAAAATTGAAACAAAGGAGTGGATAGCCTCATCTGGTATACTTGAGTAGTTCGAATCTAATTTTTCAGAGCTTCAAAAGGCGTTAAATTCATTAGGCTACTCTCATGAACAAGAATAATCCAAACCTGAACACATTAATCTTGAATGTAATCACCTATGTGATAAGTAGATCTTAATAGATATTAACACGCAAGCGATGCTAGTTGAGTCACCTCAGGAGTTTGTCAAAATCACACACCTTACCCTTATGTCATATGAGGGTGTTATAAGGTGTTATGTAACATGTTATTAGTTTAATTTTTCTAATACATCTTAACAATACAATTCTAATTCAATCAATTACATTATGAGAATAGTTTTACCTAAAATTATATTGAATAGTTAAATTAACTTTTCAGGTAAATATGTACATTTTAGAAATATGTAAATTAATGTATTAAGCTATATTTTAATAATAATGATATTTTAATAGTGTTATAAAAGCACAAAAAATTTTATAAATTAGGATTAATTTTAATGTTTTTATTGTATGAAGGATTATGTATTCAATTTTAAAAAAAAATTACATTTTTATATGAAAATTAGAAATTGTATTATTAATTAATAATTTATTTTGATGAATTAATGAAATTTTGAAATAATTAATATTTTAAAAATTTATCATTATCATCAAAATTTTAGGATTAATAATTGAGTATATACTTTTTATGATGTAAATTATAATTTTTATTCTTTTTAGAAATTGTTATTTTTTCAAAACCCTTTAATAATCAGTAAATTTTGGTTTTTAGTTCAGAATGGATAATTCACATATTTTTAAAATTATTTATCTAAAATAACTAATATTTTTTAATCCAGTAATTGAAATTATCCAATGTTGAATTTTTCATAATTTTAGGAGACATCAGATGTTTTGTTAAAAATTAAACACCGAATAAATATATAATGTGTTTCATATCATCGTAATGACTTAATTGTGATGTAATATATTACTATAAATGGTATATTCCTACAATATATGTTTTATATTTTATAATATTATGATTTTATATTTGTTTTATTAATTTTATAATTTCTTAGTGGACCCTCCAACACATATAAAATATATTATCATTTTAAAAAGATTTCCTTAAGAGTATGACTCACCACCAAATAAGGAAGACTAATATTTGAATATGATTGGACCTGGGCCGAATAAAATATAGTATACCATTTTCCTTTGGTAGAGAAAACTGGAAAAAACCATGATATTCTTTGTGGTTTTGATTAGTTGAATGTGTAGTGTCCAAAACCAAAATAATAATGACATCCATATCATTACCTATATAAACCCTCACAATATCCCATTATGGTTCACTAAACAATATGATGCTCAAAAACCCTTTGAAACACACTACCCAGTGTCCTCACAAGTATCCCAAATCTCCCAGAAAGACTCTCCCAATCCATTGGGATCACATATCCATGTAAGGGATCCTTACATTCCTCTCCCCGTTCAAATTCTATCATCATATTTGAATGTAGTTCTTTTAATTTTGAATGGTTTTAATATTATTGTATTATAACATTTCTATTTGTGTCTATATGATGTTATTTTAATGAGATATTATTTATTCTCCCTCATTTTTACTCATAATAAATCCGTTATTATGCCAAAATTTGTAAGGGGTTTCACTTTTCTCATTTTCATTCACGATACTCTTTTATATTATGCTTCATATGATCCATATTTATATGTTTGTTTATGATGTTATACGACACAATACTATTAAATTTATGAATATATTATTATATAAATCATTAACTCTCATAAATCCTAGCTATGATCCATTAACCACAATTGTTAATATGCCAAAATTTCAGAACTGGT